>JAPTYO010000008.1:23452500-24670000 GCA_036873135.1 Clarkia xantiana subsp. parviflora | reverse complement strand
CTTAGGTTTTGTGTTTTAATACACGGTTTCAATCAAAACCCTAATGCCTGGTTTCGATTATGGGGATGGATCTCGGACTTGCATGTTTTTGGGACTGGATTAAATTAGTGGGCTGATTTGCAATTGTTTACTTTCTGCAACAAATATTAGAACTGCCGTCTTGACTTAGTCAAGCTAGCTGGGATTTAAATATATGGTTTGCGCAATAGGATAGACATGCTATGCTGATTGAAAGTGCCTAGAATCCATGTCTAGAAATTCGCATGATTGATTGTAAGCATGAATTGCAAAACAACCCCTAATATTTTCAAATCGTTTTATAAAACCGAAAATTCCAGTCGCTAATTATGCATGATGTGTGCGGATATTGCATGTTTTGACGCGTATGCTAGGATGTTCACAGTAGAACGCATGTGATAATTTACTTTACGTAGAATTATGTATGCTAGGAACATTAGACGCATGACGCGTAAGCATGTTGTGTTCGATATTTATGGCATGGTATGATGATTTGATAGATGTAGTATAATTATAAATATGCATGCGTAAATTATCGGATAATTTTACAAAATCATAAGGGCCTTGGGAAAGCCAAGATCGGGTATGCTTATTTGAAAATCCCCGTTCCGATAATTTGCAATAGAATAACCATTTTCAAAAGACTGGTCTATTAGATTGAAAACGAGAATAGTGTGAATTCTTTCACGACACCCCCTTCCTCAGTTTACTGAAGGTTGGTTTGGTTTAGTGACTGAAGGATCACTATTTGTCGTATTCCATCTTAATAGTTAATCCGATGTTTGCAATTCTGTCAAAAATGTTGTTGTCTTCCTGAATTTGCATAATTATCAATGTATTAGTTTTCATGGCTAAGTCGGTACGCATCTTTGAACCTTGCAATCTTGATGGTATAAATTATGATGAACATAAGGAATATGTATTGGACTCCTCTCTGCTACGATTCCGAAAAGCGGAAAGGACAACTACGAATGAATATGGTAGTTCGTATGATTTTGACAATGAGAGATGAATGTGATAGTTTGTTTCCCAAGAATTGGAGTAGGTTCTTTGATAATCTGAATGCATATGTGGTGTTACATTCAAACCTGGTTTAAGAGGGTTGAAGAAGACTTCAATTGCAACCAGACAATGTCAAAGCTTGGTGTTCCTTTGCATCTGCCTCGATAGAAGCAAGGATGCTTAAGCTAGAAATGTTTTGGTTGAATGTGATGTTCTTTCTTTATCCATGGATGCCGATGAAAAATCCGTTCAAGACCTTCGCAATAGAAGGTCAACATGGAAAAGATGTATAAGATTGCCTTACATTGACATGATTCAATAACCTTGAGTCTAGTTAAGCAAAGGAACCAAGGCAGTGAAGCGACAACCTTCTCAGCTCACCACAAGAGATCATCTGAAGTCAATTGTGATCCATATATTATGAAGTGAACTAGACCGTAAAAAAAAGGAGGTTTTATACGATAATTCGATGGGTCAAACCTCGTTATTAAAGTGCGTCTAAAACACGCCTCGTATGACATGTATATAAAGCCGTGAAACGCTTTATTTGAACACAAAACATTTAATATGATTCACTAGTGAATTTAATTAGATGTGATGTTCAACATGACTTAAAGTTCAGATATGTATGGATCGAACATGAGACTTTCAGATCAAGAACCCTACCATTGTCATTTATCGTTCGTTGTTCGTCTGAATTATTAAAATTTTGGTTATTTTGAAATTCGGAGTTATTGAATAAATAAATTGTTGCTCGATTAGAAGCACAATTTGCTTATCAATTTAACGTTCCGGTTAAAGGGAACGATCCGAAACGATAATTCAAACCTACGGGTTAGAACCAAAATTTAATAAGACGAAACGATTCACATACTCCGTCATCTCAGTCAGATCAAACTGAATTGAATAAATCCATCGATCACATAGTTCTAAAAGGGCAGACCGACTTAACTCCTTATGCTTGTTAGTACTCCATTAAATGATATATTCCAAAATAATGTGCATGTAAAACCGATTAAATTGATTTAAATTTGGAAACGAAACGATTTAAACCACGGGATAAACTGGTTTTAGGCACCACGCGCGCGTGTACCTCGAAAGACGGAACACATCGTTTCAAAGTACGAATTTAATAATGAAGTGTTTTAATAAATGAATGGTGAGTTTTCGTTTGTAATTCTTTGGAAATAACTCAATGATGACTACTGTGGTTAGAGGTATGATTCAAAGCTACAACAATCTAGTAAGAACATCAACTATGACATTAAAGCGAACGCTTAAATGCATAGCCCTTGAGATGAATAAGTCTCTGGGTGAGTTAAACAAACGAAAAGAAGTAGTCGGTAAAACGACTCTCCCACCATTAGCCTTGAACGAAGAGTTTGGCTAAAAGCATCCATTAAACACTTCAAGAAACAAAGTGCAGAATTACATAATGTTAGAGTTGCACATTAATTGTTCCTGCGGGATGAGATTAATTTAACTCACATTAATGTAAAACACTATGTTCTGACAAAATCGCTTAACACGTTACCATAAAAGCTAATGAATGATTCAGGTAAAACCTTATCACAAAGACGCATTAATTTGCGCATTAAAACGAGTATTCATTATGAGTACGCACTACTCGCGAAGAATACGGGTTTTAAAATTAGCTTGGAACAATGGTTTCGTGGATAAACATGACACATTATAAATGTTTGAGGATGAATTTCTGACTCTTTGAAGAACGAAACAAGCTAGTACTGATTGAGTTAACAGATGGTTAATGGAGATTCTCAGGTCCCACTTACTTCGAGTGGGAGAATTGATATAGCATAAGTGATTGATTTGGTAAATGATGATGGAAACATCTTCATAATAAATCCAGTGAGAGGGTTCACTCCCCCTCACACATAATCATCACTAAATTTTAAAATGCGAGTCAAGTCGGACCTGATAATCATGATAATGAACTATTTCAACTACCCATTTTTCCTAGTGGGAGTAGAATAACCAACTTGGTTCCAGATCCTAGTTTTCGAGGAATACATCTCGGAGGTAGAATCCCGAGACCGAGATGATATTCCAAGTAAGTTCAACCACCACCATTGTTCCCAGTGGGAGTAATGCCCCGATAAGAAGCATTATTCCGAGTGGGAGTAATGATCAGACTAAAACATGGGATTAACGTGCCTAGACATAGTCAAAGGCAACGAACTTCTCTCGAGAAGTGTCCCATCAAATAAGATGTGTTACACATCTTGGTATTCGTTCTTGAACCAGTAACGGTTCATCAAGCAAAGAAAGGACCTCAAAACGAGGGAATGGAGGAAAACTATGGAGGATGAAATTGCCCAAATAAGAACTAATTCGTCTTTTAGTCGTTAGTTGATTTATCTGTTAACACAGAACTAGAAAGTGAAATCTTAGAATTCACTTCTGGTGGAATTTTGAGTGGTGCAAAACCCGAATAATTGCGAAATGATATACCCAAATTAACGGAGTAAACTTTGATAAAGACGGACTCACCGACTATGCGTTACACCATAGTCTGGGCCGTCCTTGCCCATGACTGCATGTCTCGAACTCGAGCATGCATCAAATGGACATTAAGACCAAATCTCTCCAAGTAAAACTGGAGGAAGAGATCTATATGGAGCAGCCGGAGGGTTTCATTACTCCTGGTAAAGAACGTAAAGTTTGCAAACTCCAAAGATCTATATACGGCCTTAAACAATCGTCTCAGCAAAGGTATCGCAGATTCCACGAGGAAATCATCGGATACGGATTCGTGAATCTTCACGAGGGTCCCTGCGTATACACCAAGACCTCCGGGTCTAAGTATATCATCATAACACTATACTAAGATGACATACTCATTGCTGCGAACAACGTGAGTTTTATGAATAAATCAAAGTCCTGGTTAGCATCAACATTCGAGATGAAAGACATGGGAGAGGCCACGTACATCTTAGGAATCATATATCAACAAACTGTTGAAAAAATTCAGAATGCTGGATGCTAAACCCGTGGATACGCCGGTTGTGTTCGGGTGCGCGCTATCGAAGCATGATAGCCCGAAAAATCAGCAGGAGTGTGAACAGATGAAGAATGCAGAGTATCTAAGCATGGTAGGAAGTCTAATGTACGCCATGCTCTGTACTTAGCCAGACATCTGTCGTGCTGTGGGCCTAGTAGCAAAATTCCAATCAGATCCTAGTTATCAACATCTAAAGGCCGTAAAATGAATTATCAGATATCTGAAAGGTACTGCCGACTACGTTCTGTGCTATGAGGGCGATTGGCTCGAGTTGACCGGTTATAGTGACGCCAACCACGGTGGCGATCCGGATGATTGTATGTCCACCACAGGAGGAGTTTTCCTCCTTGCTAATGCTGCCATATCATGGGTAAGCAAGAAGTAATCGTGTGTCGCGCTTTCCACTATGGAATCGGAATTCGTTGCCCTCTCCAAAAACGCACAAGAAGCGGTCTGGCTGAAAAGGCATCTTACTGCATTAATTGGCACTGACAAGAAGAGTAAACCTGTGAAGGTGTACTCCGACAGTCAGGCGGCCATTGCGCCAATTAATAATCCAAATTACCATAGTAGAACTAAACATATTGATGTGAAATACAATTATGCTAGGTCTGTTCTGAAAGACAATATAATCGCTTTAGAATACTTGCCTACAAACAATATGGTCGCAGACCATTTAACTAAGCCGTTACGTAGAGAAATTTTTTGAAAAGCACGTAAAACTACTTGGATTACGTAGGGCTTAAACTGTGTGGCTTGTAAAAGTGATAACATTTTGACATTTGAAATTATGTTTCAATTGAATAAAATAATTGCAATTTGAGTTTATGATTTATCGACGTCATAATGATTAACAACATCGGATTTTACGGTCTATAAACTAAGTCGTAGGAAGAAGTAAAATTCTTCCACCAAAATTATGTCGAATGTGAACCTTGCCTCGTCATACAGGCACGGTCATCTTGTAAGGAGAGAGGGACCTCTACCATAACAAGATTGGCTAAGAATCAGGGGGATAAACCTGATTAAACAAAACGATAACATTGTCACGCTTAACAACATGACTTAATATTCGTTTTGTAAATCGCCGAGTTGGAATTTTTCCATCATTATATATCACATTCAAGGCCAGATGAGAGATTCTGCGATAGCATTATTGACATATCCCATCCCTGGCTTTACCAGGTGTGCTATCGACGCGTGCTTCATACTGCGTGTGCCGTATACGACCACGGGGTCATGCTCGGTTGTGCTAGCTAAAATCCTTGTGATTCAAAGGGCACATACTTCTTCACCTTGAGCGTGTGATTGATCCCGGATGTCTTATGAAGAGGCATCCAAATTATCATCATGGACTCAGAACTTATACCTAAGGTCTGGCTCAATGCTCGCTTCCCGGCGTACGAGCGTAGTGCCAAAGAAAACGACCAAGTGACCACGTCATGGAAACCGGTTGAGTCAGACTAAAGGTATAAGCAATGGGGATGGTCAAGTTCACCTTTAATTCACCGACTCTCGTGTTCACTAGGTGGCCGCCAACCGGATATTAGTTGAAGGTTGTGAACACTTGTACGTATGCCCTAGAGAAGTATTCCTTTGCGGAAAACTGGGCAATTGGAGAATTAACAGTTGACCAAGGATACAGTGTGGTACATATTTTATTTCCAACATGTTTGGTTCATGAAAAGGGAATCAACGTTCTGCGGGCGCTACAATACTCCGAACAGATGAGTAGCACGATGCCCGTCGTATCCGCCGGTCGCACAGCAAGCCTCGTATGAACTATTCGGAGACGGAGACGAAGACTGAAGACTGAGATGTTAATACTACTGCGTAACCGTATATATTAACGAGCACCCTCCCATTCCGGCGAGTGGGAGCTGTTAGCATATGGTGACATGGCGCCGTAATAAGAGCCAGTTAACTAAGGGAATTACCTAAGTTAATTAGGTAATTGTCAATCTGGTCTAATTGGGCCAAATCCAATTAGTAATTGATAAGGGAGGCCCATTTGGGCCTCCCCCCTTATTATGCATGGTTCGGCCGAAACCCTTGTACCACATTGGTTGGAGTTGCCTTTTGGCAACACCACCCAATACTATATATAGGGGTGACTCCTAAGGGTTTAAACACACAATTAAGAACAAGGATCTCCATTGAGAAAACTTGTCACCCTAGTCTAATATTTCGGCACCATCAACATCAAGTCCGAGGTTTCATCTCCGTTGAAGAATCGGTCAGAGGTCTTGTTGTGGAGCTACATTGCGTAGGACTTCTTCTAACAAAGAACTTGCACGTGGTTCCGACCGGAGGATCAGAACTCCCTCCACATCGTTCTTGGGCAGGAAAGCTAAAATGTATGTGTACTAATTCCGCTGCGTAGATTAGATTTCTTGCTAGTACACGTTTAACATTCCGTAGTATTACGTCCCCGTAATCCAATACCCATCTCTTGGTGTAATCCACATCTGTCGTTCTGATACACTAGGGGCTGTACTGTTTCGGCTTGTCTCATGCTGCCTAGTCGTCCAGAATTCTGCACGATCCTTAATTGCTAGTTCAGTTGTTCATCGGGGATTCGGGTGGTCGTGTTCGTGGTATGCTCGACATCGTTCCTTCCATATAGCCCAACATGTGACCCCATTAGCGACCACCTTTGATCTTTCTCCTGTTAATTGTTTTACATAATTTGTATTCCTTAAAGTTAATACTTAAAGTTAATATACACATAAACAATATTTATTTTTAATAGTTTTACTTAACTATATTCCTTAAATATATTTTAATTATTAATCTTTTCAACAACCATCAATAAGCTATTAGCATTAATTATGAAATGAATTAATTTGTGATTGATGGGGCAACATAGTGCATTCCTTAAATTTAAGGAATGTGTTAGGTAAAAACATGAGTGTTCCACTTTTAAGGGATGTTATGTAAACATATTGTAGTAGGTTTTAAGAAAATTATATAATAATAATAATAAAAACCATGTTGTGCCTACGTAAGTAATACTATGTAATATCATTGTGGATGCTCTTAAGTACTTGATATTTTGAAGAGAAAATAACCTTTTAAGAGTCACAACTATCGACCTGTGAATTTTATGAATCAATAATTTTTACAATTCTGTTATGAATATATTATGTGGATGTTTAATATTATGTGTATATATCATCTTACTTATTTTGACCTTCCATATATTGATATTAATTCATCCCCAAGTCTATGTAATCCCTATATAAGGCTCCCTTATGTGTGATAATAAGACTATCCTCAAGTTCTCTCTTCTATTACCTCTCTACTTTCGTAACACGTTATCAGCACGATATCTCTCGATTATATATTTTTTAGCTACACTGATTTCAAGATTCAACGACCACAATGCAGTGCTGGGCGGAAACCATGCTCATCTTAGGGTTTCATCCATTGAGCAATGTATAATATAACATCAACGAAAAAAAGGAGATTTATTGTTATTATTATAAAATTATATTGATTGATTTATTTTATATTCTAATCACTATTATTATCATGGTAAAAAAAAGGTCGAATTATGTGGAGGAAGCTGACATAATTAATCGATTGGTTTCCCCGAGAGAGGATGAACATCACACCGATTTAGATATCCGGGACTGCTCCACACAGATCCACTTAACCATCACAGATCATGACTAGAACCGAAGACGAATACGATTACCTCTTCAAATAAAACATATGAGTATACCTATTATTACTAAATTGATATATGAGTTAAACTGAATAATTTATTTCGGTTCTAAAAAAAAGTATTTGTCGCGAATAATTAACTGAAAATGCAACATAACTATTTTAATCGATTTCGAATAGTTGCAATTGATTATTAAATAAATCTTTATATGCATCAATATATTATGCTCCCAGAAGTGAGTATAATAGCACATGAATTATCATGAAAAAAGGTGTGGCCTAACACATAGGTGCTTGATGCTTTGATATCTCCATCGGTAATTGATGAAAATATATGTATATATGCATCACCTATTAGATGTGCTTCGCTCCCTGAAGTGAGTGTTGCAACGTATGATTATATTGATAATATACTCCACTCCCTGAAGTGAGTGTTGAAGTTTGTGATTAAATTATGATATCATCTCTACTCCCTGAAGTGAGCATTACA
Source organism: Clarkia xantiana subsp. parviflora (assembly GCA_036873135.1). Classification (NCBI taxonomy): domain Eukaryota; kingdom Viridiplantae; phylum Streptophyta; class Magnoliopsida; order Myrtales; family Onagraceae; genus Clarkia; species Clarkia xantiana. The sequence continues at coordinate 24,661,799 of JAPTYO010000008.1, read as the reverse complement.
TTGTTTGATTAATGATTTCAGTTTGACTATATTCCACTCCCTAAAGCGAGTGATACAGTTTATGGTTATAATGACTCTGGAAGAGTACAAATACAAATATGATATAATTATTCTATTCATGGACATGTTTGTTTTTAAATAGATGAATTATTTAGCATCATAATGATATCGATAAAGAACGATGATGCATTTTACAAATAAAGAGAATGCAAAGTCCAACTGATTTGGAAGAATGATAATTTTGAGAAGCGCGATGACACTAAAAGAAATTTAATTATATGATGAAGCGAGAAATTTATTCATATGAAGCGCGATGACACTAGGAAAATATTGGCATCGATGAAAAAAAAAGTCATTGCATATATTATTGTTAATTACAATCAAGAAAAATGTATTCTTTATAAATGACGGATCCTGAAGATCTGATGATCTTGAAGATCAAGAATTCTCTTCTTTTAATCAATATATATATATATATATATGTTTCTTGCACTATATTTAAATATACAGTTATATTTATATTTGTTGCACATTTACAGTTACATTTTTATTTCTTGCACTGCATTATATTTATCATATACATATATCATTATGCTCGTCGCATTTTATTATAAAATGATTCCGAAGATCAAGAGTTATTCAAAAGCTCAAGAATTACTACATGTAGGATCTAGAAGATCCTATAATTTATGAAAATGATTTAATGAAGTAAAGATCTTCAAGTATGAAAAGTGAATCATGTAAAGCATGAGTTATACATAAAGAATCCTGAAGATTCTAAGAAATCATGAATTATCATAAATTATCATGAAGATCCTAGAAGATCTGGAATGAATAAAGGATCCTGAAAATCCTAAAAATATATGGGACTATGAATTAACGAGATTGAAAATCCCTAAAGATTTTGAATTATGAACAGAGATCCTAAAAATCCTGAATTATTTCGAATAAATGATCTTGATGAAAATAGATCTGAATATTCTAAGAGATTATGAGATATGAAAAAAAATATCCTTAAAGATATTGAGCTACAATAAGAATAATAAAGGAAAAAAAACTATAAATGATCCTAAAGATCATGAAATCGAGCATTTATTCGAAGTTATTTATTTATATATTTATTTTACGTTTATGTTGTGTTTTTAATCATATTTATATGCTTCATACAGTTTATCTATTATTATAAAGAATGAAAGTACTCCGCAATCATCATTATGATGACGATGAATAAAATAACATCATGCGGATTATGTTACAAGAGATACATGACATATCTCCTACGGAAATACGAAAGATATACGTATCAGTTAAACCTGAAGTTTACTGATGCATTGAGGTAAACCAGAAGTTTTACCCATATAATATAATATTCGACGTGACCAGTTACAGACCATTCTGGATCACTTATGATGCGCAAAATATTATTTGGAAGAACCTGAAGATTCTCCATAAATCATTATAATGCTTGCTCTAAAAGAAAATTAATTATGTGATCATCATCTACCGATGTTGGGATAAAATCCTGTTATTTATGAAAATTATAAAAGGTGAATATAGGCTCGTTCACCTGCCATGTGGACTGATATATTATTTTGAAAGATGCATCTACAATATGGCCACATGTGCGTTGATTATGAATTTGCAAGAACAAATTTTAGATTATGCAATAAAGAATGATGATCATATTGAAAGTTGATATTTACTACAAGATTCATACAATTACATGTCCAGATTTGCAGTTTAGCATAAAAGTTACAAAGAGTCTTCAATCAAATAGCTAAACTACTACCAATGAGAGCAAAATTGAGTGTAAATGCATGTTATTATGCAAGAAGCAGTATAATTGCGAATCAAGACAATTTTAAATCATAGTTCTCCCCATTACAACAAAATTTTAGTCAAGAGACTAATTCCTCATTTATGAATTTTATAAAGTGCGATATATATTTGAATTTCTCCAACGCAACGCACTAAGATAGGTCTGGAATGTTGGGAAAAATATGGTGGATACAAACAATTTATTGGGAACAATGAATGATATATATTTAAAGCAAGGATTGCTGATTGTTATTGTTGAACAACTTTTCCGAACATTAGGGGGAGAAAAGAAGCAGCTGGCAGAAAAGAGATTGACTGCAAAAAAAAGTGTTATTATCTCATCTAGATCCTCGCACAATGATAATATGAACCTGAAGTTCAAGGAGATAAAATTTTCAGATACTGCCTATTAGTGACTTTATGAGACCCAGAAAGTCATAAGTCAAGTATCAGCTGTTAGCATATGGTGACGTGGTGCCGTAATTGGTAGCGCGTTAATATATGTGGTTACCTAAGATAATTAGGTAAATGTCACATTAGGGCTAATTGGGCCAGACCTAATTCCCATGTGACATGGGAGGCCCAAAATTGGGCCTCCCCCCACCACATAAGTCGGCTGAAACCCTAGAAGGGAATGGGGAGGATTTTCTCCTCCCCCACTATATAATGAGGTCTTGGGTCACCTCCAAAAGACACTTTGATCACAACTCCTCCTAAGTTGTGATTTGAGAGAAATCCCTTTCTCTCTATAGTGAGTACGGCCGGCCCCATAAACACCACTATTGGTGTGCCAAATTGCTTTCGAGCATTCAGTCCGAGGTTCTGTCCCCAAGAATCGATCAGAGGATTTGCTATGGAGCTTATACCGCGTAGGACTTCTTCTCACGAAGAACTTGTACGGGTTCCGACCGGAGGATCAGAACTCCCTCCACAACGTTCTTGGGCAGGAAAGCTATTGAGGTATGTGTACATTATTCCACTGCGTAATTAGATTACTTACAAGTACACGTTTAGCATTCCGTAGTATTACGTCCCCGTAATCCAACAGTGGTATCAGAGCTTGTGTTAGGAATTCTTAAAATTTTGATAAACTGATGTTCTTGAAAATTTTATAAAAACCAAAATTTCTATGATGAACACCATGAGTAATCCGAAATTTTTAAACAAATTTCATATGTTTGATCTTTAAAAACTTAAAATTTTCGGAATTTACATGTTTTTATAGATCAAAACCGAAAATTCATGTTTAAATTTGAGTTTGATGTTCATGATCTTCAAGAACACGATAAGTTTTATCAAGAACAATATTTGGATTCATGATCATAGTAGTGTTTGATCTCATAATTTGAATTTTTTTTTTCCAATTTTTGGTGTTATGGCCGAAACCCTAGGTGAATTAATAGGTAAAATTTTTAATTTCTTGTGGTGCAAGTAAGTAAAATTCGACCGGCCTAGCATGGTGGATATATTTGTTACCATATATTAATTTTATTAAAAGGAGACAATATATCTATAAGTTGGAAAGATAAGGAAAGATTCACATTATATATTAAAATATATAAACTATCAATATATTTAGCTAAAATATAGGGATAAAGATATATTGATAGGATTTAGTTACTTAAAAAACTAGTTATTAACGCGTGCGTTGCACGCGTATCTATTGTCTAAGTTTCAAGATACATAATTTATCTTAAGTTTTCTAATATGATAATATTTAATTAATACATGGTCAAGTTAATGGTTGCGAGAAATGAATATGTATGATAAAAAAAAAAAACGACACAATATAGTTCAAAATGGGAAAAATAGAAGAGGTTAATTAGGTACAAAATTAACTATTGTTTCAGTTACGGTACTAAATTAGCCTTACAAGTATATACATTTACGGTTAGAACTAATACAGAGTTGGATCGCGCATGACGTGGGTTATTAACGACAAAGTTGTATCTAACTCATCAACTTGAGGAGTGAAGATTGTAAACCAGTACTTAACTACTTAGAGTCATCAGTGATCGGTGAAGCAGTTTAACCTATACAAACGTAACTATATACTTTCCTTGCAATTTTATACCATAATACCAACAAAAATCGATTTAACGCTAAATGAAATTCAATTCATTAAAATATAAATTTTATACTTAACTTTACGTCAATTACTTATTTAACTACTAATTAGGTTTGTACACAATTCGTTTGAACTGATAGGCGGAAGAACTAAATTAATAGTTCGAGACCCTAAATGTTGGACGATGTGTAATTTATCTGTAAGGTCAAATTTCAAGAACTGTGGTTGACCCATATTTTGACACTTTATATGATTTGACAATTGACTGATATATGTGATACAAAAAATCTCAACATGTACTCAAAATTTGCACGAGTTGAGTACATATCCTACTTTCAAGGTAACTCAAATTTATAGGTATATTGTATTAAGAAGTTAATGATAATTAATGTAGGATATCAGTTAAGCGACCTTAACTAAAAAAAATAATGCAATTTAACTAATGAAAATTTTAGTAATTCTCAAATATAGTAGGGACTAAATCATCAATTTTTTAAATCACCAATGTCAGAAGTTTATACTTGAATTCGCCTTAACTATCTATTCAACTACTAATTATGATATACCTATTATGATTGAATTTACAAACACAAGAACTAAATTAATAATTCAATCCATTAAGTAACATGTTATATGTAAAGTCAAACTTCAAGAACCACGTTTGATTTATATGTTGAAATGTTATTATATGAGTTGACAAGTGACTGATTTATGTGATACAAAATGTCAACAGGAGGAACATCCCCAAATCTGGGATATGGTGAATAGAAAAATGCATGCACCCGGCATTTTAACATACTGAATGTGTATCATATGTCAATGACTCAATGTCGACTCTAATTGATAAGTATATTAGATTTAGAAGTTAATAGTAACTACAGTGACCTGTCAATTAAGCGAACTTAAAAAATAAAAATAATCAAATTTAACTAAATGATTTTTTTAGTAATAGTAAAGATAAAAATATATGGGTCTTAGAGATAATAAGGACCAATTCACCAATTTTATAAAAATATGGAAACTAAATATAATATATATATATATATATAATAATAATAATAATAATAATAAAATAACAATAAAAATAATAATAAAAATATTCAAAAGGTACCTATTGGGGGTGAGGACAACCTTCACATTTTATATTGGTATAAAGATTAAGAAAAATATTGTCAACATATATTTTAATCCCTAAAGATATATTTGACAATAATATATATATATATATATATATATATATATATATATATATATATATGTGTGGCCGAAATTATGGATATATATGTTTATATTGTTAATTGATTTACATCTTCTCGATAAAAATCTTGACAATATTTATATATATGTTATTTAATTATTGTGCCGAAATATATATATGCAATATTGGAAATTGTTTTAACCCGGTTCGGTTTTAACCCAGACCGGTTTTGCAAATTGGACCGACCCAATTACCCTAGGGTTTGGGCCGAAATATTCTTGTGGGCTAAGTAGGGTTTTAATGTCCACTAAAAACTTAACTTAGCCACCAAGAAATATTAATTATGTAAAATAATTTCAAATATTGCTAAAATATATATATTTATATTGGCCAATTTTAAACATATATATATATATATATATATATATATATATATATATATATATATATATATTTATTGTCAAGATTCTATCTTTAAGACTAAATCAATCAACAATATATATATATGTATAATTCGGCATAATCAATATATGTATATATTTATTTATTGTCAATATCTTAAATAGGGTAACAAATATACTGACAATATATTTTCTCAATCTTTTATGTAACTAAATTTATCAATAATATATTTAGCTCTATTAATTATCTAGATATATTGATAGTTATATATATTACTATATATTAATGTGAATCTATCATTATGTTTCCAATTATAGATATATTGTTACCTAGAATAAAAATTAAAATATGGTAAACAATATACCTAGCATATTTCGGCAGAATTTTTCAACCTTGGTGCCTAAGAAATTAAAATTTTTACCTTGTGATTTACTTAGGGTTTCGGCCAAAAACACGTTATTGGAAACTAGTGGTCAAATTTCAAGATCAAATTTTAATAAGATCTACAATCCAATGTTCGATTTTGATAAAAACATGTTTTTCTTGAAGATCATGCATCAAATTTTCCTATGAACATCATGAAAATTTCGGATCATTAACAACCCAAAAATTCAAAATTTTTAATTTTCCTTTTAATATTTCCAGTCCAATTTTAAAACTTTCAAGAACACTAATTTATCAAAATCATGAACTCCTAACACAGGCTCTGATACCACTGTTAGATTACGGGGAGTAATCACTACGGATACTATAAACATGGTACATGCTAGTAATCAATATGACGCAACGGAAGATTCGCACATACCTCAGACGTAATCCGTAGTCCTAAGATCCTGCAGCAGGGAGTTCACGGTCCTCCGGTCGGCACCCGTAGAGGTTCTTTTTAAGGAAGCCCTACGCAGTATATTCTCCACAGCAAAGTCTCTGATCGATTCTCGGCAGGGACGGATCTCCGAAGTGTGTTTGCTCGAAATCAAATTGGCACACCCTTAGGTGGTGGTGGTGAGGTTCGTCCGATGTGGTGTTTGGGGAGGATAGTTTTTCTCTCTAAAACACTCTAAGGAGGAATTAAGGATTAATCTAATAAAGCCCCTAACACCTCTTATTTATAGGAGGAGTAAAGTGGAAAAAAGTCCGCTTTACCCCCTCGTAATAAGTTCGGCCGACCACATGTATAGGGAGGCCCAATTTTGGGCCTCTCATGTCAATTGGGATTTGGGTCTGGCTCAATGTCCTAATGTGACATTTACCCAATTGTCTCATGTAACTTATACATATAATGGGTTTCCATTTACGGCGCCCATCACCATATGCTTACATCACGAACCCCCTCCCTCGGTTTACTGGTGGTCGGTTGGTTTAGATGGCTGAGGAATCATTATTTGCCGTATTCCAACTTAATAGATATCTGATGTTTGCAATTATTTCTCAAAATATTATTGTCTCCCTAATTGTGCATGATTATGAATGTGTTAGTTTTCATGGCTGGGTCAGTACGCTTCTATGAACCTCGCAATCTGGATGGTATGAATTATATAGTGATGAGGATATCCTTATTGCTACAGATGTTGATGAGCGAATCAATTCGAAAGCTGTTAGATTACATGGAGTAATCACTACGGAAACTAAATCATGGTACATGCTAGTAATCGAAATTACGCAGCGAAAGATTCGCACATACCTCTACAGTTGTCCGTAGTCCCAAGATCTTTGCAGGAGGGAGTTCACGATCCTCCCGTCGGCACCCGTAGGGGTTCTTGTGAAGGAAGTCCTACGTGGTATATTCTTCACAGCAAAGCCTCTGATCGATTCTTGGCAAGGGTCAGATCTCTGAAGTGTTTGCTCGAAGGCAGATTGGCACACCTTTGGTGAGGTAGTGGTTCAGCCGAAATATGGTGTTCTTGGGGGAAAGGTTTTCTCTCAAAACACCACTTAATGAGAATTGTGTTCTTAGGTAACATATACATATAATGGGCTTCTATTTACGGCGCCTATCACCATATGTTTACAGCTCCCACTCGCCGGAATGGGAGGGTGCCTGTTAATGTATTGTCGTCCAAATTGCATCAACATTTCACTCCTTCGAAATTGTCCTTGCGTCCGAATAGTTCATACGAGGTTTGCCGTGCGACCGGCGAATACGACAGGCATCGTGCTACTCATCTGTTAGGAGTGTTGTAGCGCCCCCGGAACGTTGATTCCATTTTCTCCAATCAACATGTTATAAACAACATTTATATAGTGTCGCGATGTATCCTAGGTCAACTGATAATTCTCCTTGTGCCAAGTTTCCTCATAGGAACACTTCTCTAAGGCATCCGTACAAGTATTCATAGCCTTCAACTAATATCCGGTTGGTGGCCACCTTAGTGAATAAAAGAGTCGGTGAATTACAGGTGAACTTGACCATCCCCATCGCTCATATCCTTAGTCAAACCCAATCGGTTTCCAAAGACGTGGTCACTAGGCCTTTTTGTTCAGCACTACGCTCGTACGCCGGGAAGCGAACATTGAGCCTAACCTTAGATATGAGTTCTGAGTCCGTGAGGATACTTTGGGTGCCTCTTCATAAGGCTCCCGGTATCAATCACACACTCGAGGTGAAGAAGTTTGTGCTCGCTAGAATCACGAGGATTCTTTCCTAGCACAACCGAGTTGTGACCCCGTGGTCGGACGTGGCACGCGTAATATGAAGCACGCGTCGATAGCATACCTGAACTTTTAAGTTCAAAGGAATGGGACATGTAAAATCATGTTATCGCAGATTCTAATCTGGCTGAGAATGTGGATTAATGACGAACAAAGTTAATCACGACGATCTGCAAAACGAAGATCATGTCGAGTTACTTCGACACCAGATGATCTTTTTGCGTAATGAGGTTTATCCCCCTGATTCTTAGCCAGCCTTGCTTAGTAGAGGCCTCCATCCACTGCAAGACGACCGTACCTGTGTGACGAGGTAAGGCCCACATTCGACATAGTTTTGGCAGAGGATTGCGTCCTCCTACGACTTAGTTTATAGACCGAAAATTTGATGTAATCAAAACATTATGATGTCGATAGATCATAAACACAATTGAAATTCTTTCGTTTGAAAAATGAAACTTCCAATTATGAAAATGTTATCACAGATACATGCCATATCTAAACCCTACGCAATCCAAGCGGTTTTACATGCTTTTCAAATATCTCCCTGCGTAGTGGTTTAATTAATGGGTCCGGTATCATATTATCAGTGGACAAGTATTCCATAGTGATTATATTGTCTTCTACCATAGATTTAGCATAAAAGTATTTCACATCAATGTGTTTGGTCCTACTATGGTACTTCGAATTATTCACGGCCGCAATGGCTGCTTGACTGTCAGAGAATACCTTCACAGGTTTACTCCCGACATCACCATCAAGCAGCGGAGTAAGAAGCCTTTTCAGCGAGACCGCTTCCTGTGCGTTCTTGGAGAGGGCTACGAATTTCGATTCCATCGTGGATAACGCGACACAGGTTTGCTTCTTGCTCGTCCATGAAATTGAGGCATTAGCAAGGAGAAACACTCCTCCTGTGGTGGACTTACGATCATCCAGATCGCCAACATGGTCGGCGTCACTGTAACCGGTCAATTCTAACTTCATGTCCTCATAGCACAATGCATAGTCGTCGGTACCTTTCAGATAACGAATAATTCGTTTTACAGCCTTTAAATGTTGATAGCCAGGATCTGATTGGAAACCTGCTACTAGGCCCACGGCGTAACATATATCCGGACGGGTGCATTGCATGGCTTACATCAAACTACCGACCATGCTTAAATACTCTGCAACCTTCATCTGTTCACGTTCTGCCAGGTTCTTGGGGCCGTCACGTTTTGACAGTGCGCACTCAAACACCACCGGCGTATCCACGGGTTTGGCATCCTGTAATTTGAATCTTTTCAACAGTTTGTTGAAATAAGCTTCTTGAGATAGACACAGTTTCCGGGTGGCCCGGTCTCTAGCAATTTTAATGCCCAAGATGTATGTGGCCTCTCCCGTGTCTTTCATCTCAAATACAGATGCCAACCATGACTTTGACTTGTTCATACTCACATCGTTTGCAGCAATGAGTATGTCGTCCACGTATAAGGTTAAGATGACATACTTAGACCCGGAGGTCTTATAATACACGCACTGATCCTCGTGAAGATTCACGAATCCGTTTCCTACGATTTCCTCGTGGAATCCGCGGTACCATTACCGAGACGACTGTTTAAGACCGTAGATGGACCTTTGGAGTTTACAAACTTTACGTTCGTTACCAGGAGTAATGAAACCCTCTGGTTGCTCCATGTAGATCTCTTCCTCCAGGTTTCCATGGAGGAATGCGGTCTTAACATTTATTTGGTGCAACTCGAGATTGAGACTTGCGACCAGGACCAAGACTGGCCCTAACCGTGGTTTTACGCACAGTCAGTGAGTTTGTTTTGTCAAAGTCAACTCCGTGAAATGGGTATATCCTTTCACATCAAATTGGGTTTCTCACCTCCCGACATTTTCCATCGGTGGTGAGCCTTCTTTCCGGACTCACTGTATCCTAGTGCTCATGTGGTTAGCAGGTAAATCAACTATAGACTATAATGGCTTTCAATTAAGAGATATCTCTCTTTTATTATTTTCCTCTATTTCTTCACTCGAGGTCTTTCCAATGCTTGCCAACAGCTTTTAGAGCGATGTTTTCACCTTACTCGATGGGATACTTCTTGGAGAAGTTCGATGCCTCTGAATTTTGTCTATGCTTAGTTAATCCCATCTAGAGTCTGATCATTTCTCTCACTCGGTATAATGCTTTCTTATCGTAGCATCACTTCTTATTGGGAACATTTCTCACATTCGGAACAATGCTTCTTATCGGAGCATCGTTTCCTTTGGGAACAAGAGCATTGCTTGAACCTTGACCCATCAACTTTCCTTTGACAACCTCTTGGTATCGGGGTTTTACTTCCGAGATGAATTCCTTGATCACTAGGATCTGGAACCAAGTTTGGTTGGATTATGGGGACGTAATACTACGGAATGCTAAACGTGTACTAGCAAGAAATCTAATCTACGCAGTGGAATTAGTACACATACCTTTTAGCTTTCCTGCCCAAGAACGATGTGGAGGGAGTTCTGATCCTCCGGTCGAAACCATGTGCAAGTTCTTCGTTAGAAGAAGTCCCACGCGATGTAGCTCCACAACAAGACCTCTGATCGATTCTTCAACGGAGATGGAACCTCAGACCAGTTGTGATGGTGCCGAAATTTTAACTAAGAGAAACAAGTGTTCTCAATGGAGATCCTTGTTATTATGAATGAGTGAATAAACCCTTAGCAGACACCCCTATATATAGTATTGGTGGAGTTGCCAAAAGGCAACTCCAACCAATGTGGTATAGGGTGGCCGGCCGAATTGCATGTATAAGGGGGAGGCCCAATTTTGGGCCTCCCTTGTCAATTACTAATTGGATTTGACCCAATTAGCCCAGATTGACAATTACCTAATTAACTTAGGTAATTCCCTTAATTAATAGGCTCCTATTACGGCGCCACGTCACCATATGCTAACAGCTCCCACTTGCCGGAATGGGAGGGTGCTCGTTAATCTATACGGTTACGCAATAGTATCAACATCTCAGTCTTCAGTCTTCGTCTCCGTCTCCGAATTGTTCATACGAGGTTTGCCGTGCGACTGACGGATACGACGGGCATCGTGCTACTCATATGTTAGGAGTATTGTAGCGCTCGCAGAACATTGATTCCCTTTCATGAACCAAACCTGTTTGAAATAAAACTATGTACCGCACTGTATCCTTGGTCAACTGTTAATTCTCCAATTGCCCAGTTTTCCACAAAGGAATACTTCTCCAGGGCATCCGTACAAGTGTTCACAACCTTCAACTAATATCCGGTTGGCGGCCACCTAGTGAACACGAGATTCGGTGAATTAAAGGTGAACTTGACCATCCATGTCGCTTATACCCTTAGTCTGACTCAACCGGTTTCCAAGACGTGGTCACTTGGCCGTTTTCGCTGGGAAGCGAGCATTGAGCCAGACCTTAGGTATAAGTTCTAAGTCCATGAGGATACTTTGGATGCCTCTTCATAAGACATCCGGGATTAATCACACGCTCAAGGTGAAGAAGTATGCGCCATTTGAATCACAAGGATTCTAGCTAGCACAACCGAGCATGACCTCGTGGTCGTATATGGCACGCGCAGTATGAAGCACTCGTCGATAGCACACCTGGTAAAGCCAGTGATGGGATATGTCAATAATGCTATCGCAGAATCTCTCATCTGGCCTTGAATGTGATATAGTGATGGACAAAGTCCAACTCGGCGATTTATAAAACGAAGATTAAGTCATGTTGTTAAGTGTGACAATGTTATCGTTTTGTTTAATCAGGTTTATCCCCTGATTCTTAGCCAATCTTGTTATGGTAGAGGTACCTCTCTCCTTACAAGATGACCGTGCCTGTGTGACGAGGCATGATCTAGGGCAATTTTGATGCCTAAGATGTACGTGGCCTCTCCCATGTCTTTCATCTCGAATGCTGATGCTAACCAGGACTTTGATTTATTCATGAAACTAATATCGTTCGCAGCAATGAGTATATCAGTCACGTATAGTGTTATGATGACATACTTAGACCCGAAGGTCTTAGTGTATACGCAGGGATCCTTGTGAAGATTCACGAATCCGTTTCCAACGATTTCCTCGTGGAATCTGCGATACCATTGCTGAGACGATTGTTTAAGACTGTATATAGATCTTTGGAGTTTGCAAACTTTGCGTTCTTTGCCAGGAGTAATGAAACTCTCCGGCTACTCCATATAGATCTATTTATTCAGTTTTACTTGGAGAGGTTTGGTCTTAATGTCCATTTGATGCATGCTCGAGTTCGAGACTTGCAGTCATGGGCAAGGACGGCCCAGACTATGTTGTAACGCATAGTCGGTGAGTCCGTCTTTATCAAAGTTCACTCCGTGAATTTGGGTATATCCTTTCGCAATTATTTGAGTTCTGCACCACTCGAAATTTCCACAAGAAGTGAATTCTAAGATTTCATTTTCTAGTTCTGTGGTTAACAGATAAATCAACTAAAGACTAAAACTAAATTAGTTTTTATTTAGGCAATTTCATCCTCCATTGTTTTCCTCCATTCCCTCGTTTTGAGGTCCTTCCTTTGCTTGCTGAACCGTCACTGGTTCAAGAATGAACATCAAGATGTTTAACACATCTCGTTTGATGGGATACTTCTCGAAAGAAGTTCGTTGCCTTTGAGTTGACTATGTCTAGGCACATTAATCCCATGTTTTAGTCTGATCGTTATTCCCACTCGGAATAATGCTTCTTATTGGGGCATTACTCCCACTGGGAACAATGGTGGTGGTTGAACTTACTTGGAATATCCTCTCGGTCTCGGGATTCTACCTCCGAGATGTATTCCTCGATCACTAGGATCTGGAACCAAGTTGGTTGTTTCACTCCCACTAGGAAAAATGGGTAGTTGAAATAGTTCATTATCATGTTTATCAGGTCCGACTTGATTCGCTTTTTGAAATTTAGTGATGATTATGTGTGAGGGGGAGTGAGCCCTCTCACTGGATTTATTATGAAGACGTTTCCATCATCATTTACCAGATCAATCATCAATTCTCCCACTCAAAGTAAGTGGGACCTGAGAATCTCCATCAACCATTTGTTAACTTGATCAGTACTAGCTTGTTCGTTCTGCAAAGCGTTGGAAATCCATCCTCAAACCTTTATAATGTGCCATGTTTGACCACGAAACCATTGTTTCAAGCTAATTTTAAAACTCGTATTTTCCGAGAGTAGTGCGTACTCTTAATAAATGCTCGTTTTAATGCGCAAATAAATGCGTCTTTGTGATAAGGTTTTACCCGAATCATTCATTAGCTTTTATGGTAACGTGTTAACCGATTTTGTCAGAACATAGTGTTTTACATTAATGTGAGTTAAATTAATCTCATCCCACAAGAACAATTAATGTGCAACTCTAACATCATGTAATTCTGAACTATGTTTCTTGAAGTGTTTAATTAATGCTTTTAGCCAAACTCTTCGTTCATGGCTAATGGTGGGAGAGTCGTTTTACCGACTACTTCTTTTCGCTTATTTAACTCATCCATAGATTTATCTATCTTATGGACCATGCATTTAAGCTGTCGCTTTTAATGCCATTGTTGATATTCTAATTAGATTGTAGTAGCTAGAAGGCTTACATAAAATCTAAGTAGTTATCTGATGGGTTTCGATATAGCAGTTAGGCCCATTAACGACGACTAAACCGCGAAATAGGCCCACTGGGCCCCAAAATAGGCTTAGAAGACCAATACAAGAGGACCCGACAAGGTCGGTCCCGACATACGAGCTGAACGCTCCCGATGATATGCCTTTGAGTAGGCCCCGATGATATGCCTTTGAGTAGGCCCCGATGTGGAACCCCTGAGAAGACTGGCCATGTCCGATGACGAGGGGCCCCGAGCGGTGACCAAAGGAGATAACTCTGGAGTCCCCGACATAAGTCGGGACTTGCCACCAGAGAACGAGGCCGAGAAACACGCCCACTATTGACATAGTGGGGAAGTGGTCTGAAAAGACGGAACGTGGGCAAGTGGCCGAGATAAACGGAACGTGGGCTAACTGCCCCCAACAGTTATCACAACAGGTAACTGGGGTAACTCCTCCCCTATATAAAGGATTGAGTTACCTCAGGATCAGGACATTGACATTCATATACTGATACTTGCTAGCCTACATTGAGATACTCATTTAAGCATCAGAGAGGGATTCTGGGTCACCGCCCGGTCTATCCCCTTCTTGCAGGATTACTTGGAGAAAAGGAGTTCAGACTTCCGTCAAGAATGTACCGGAGTTCCAAACGTGATCCAACATTGGCGCCGTCTGTGGGAATCGTAACAAAAAGCAAAGATAACTTTGACCCAATCAATGGCTGGCAAGCAGAAGAAGAAGAAGCAAGGACAATCCGGCGGTTCCCGCCATCCTGCTGGAACTCTGAATTCAGGGCCGCCGGAGTGCACTGTTGATCGGAATGATCCTCCCCCTGTTGTTTCCCAAACAGGGGGGCATCATGATGATCGCGAGGATTCCATTCGAAACTCGTCGGAGAGCCGGGAAGAGATCCCGAGGAAGGACCAGGATGCCCCTACAAAGCCGGACTTGGCAAAGGCGATGATGGATGCCATGCCAATATTCCTGGAAGCTATGGAGGCTCTCCTGGACCGAAGGGAGGCCGCCAAGAAGAAGGAGGAGGAGTTGCCTCCGCCTCCGCCGAGGGAGAATCGGGACGGGCAGGAGGTCCAACCCGAGCACCAGGACAAGGGCAAGGAGCCCACTCAGTCGGAGCAGTTCGTGATTAATGGGCCTGGACCGGTGCAACATAGGACCATCCCTCTTAGTGGTCCTATCACCCCCGACCAGGTGGTGAAGATTGTGAACATCTGTATGGGAGACCAGAAGAAGATGATGTCGGAGCTGAGGGATCGATCCACTCATCCCTTTGTCCCCCGATTGGTGAACACTACTGCCCCGCCAGGACTTGGTATCCCGACAATCAAGGAGTATGATGGCGAAGGAGATCCAATTCGCCATGTCCAGAAGCATGCCATGGCTTGTCTAGGCAGAGCCCCGAATGACGATATAGTGTGTGTTCTGTTCCCGGGCACACTTGGTGAAAGAGCCCTGACATGGTTCTTCAGCCTTCCTCCAGGGTGCATCTCTACCTGGACCCAGATGCATGATCGGTTCATCCAGCAATACCAGGGCCGTCGGCGTCTCCTGAAAAGCGTGAGGTCCCTGGCTGAGGTAGTACATAGGCCCGATGAATCTCTGGCGCATTACTACCAGATGTACACTGCCAGTGTGGCCGAGATTGATGAGGAAATGTCGGAAGGAGAGACCATCCGCACCTTCATTCGGAACTTGACAGCACCATATGGTTCCGACCTGATGCACAGCGTGGCTGAGAAGGTTGTGTGGAATATGGAGGCGCTGCAAAAAAGGGTGAAGCAACAAATCGACGTACATGAGTCGAAGATAGCTGCCGGAGACCTTGACCCTCCGAAATCAAACAAGGGGAAGCAGTCGTTCAAACCCTCGGACGATCGCATGAGGAAAGATAAACCCGAGAGCAGTCGGGGTCGAGGCCGTCCCGATCGGAGGGAAGACAAGCGTTCCTCGAAGTCGGACAAGCGGGAGGACCACTACACTCCTCTCATTTGTTCCATGGGTGCTGTGTTGGCGGTGATGGACCGACAGGGTATCGCCAGGTATCCCCCGAAGAAGGATGAAGAGTTCATGGGAGCTCGCACCGATCGTTTTTGTCATTTCCATCGTGCCAACGGTCACGACACCAACCATTTTCGGGAGTTGAAGAAGGAGATTGAGAAGCTGATCCAGAGGGGGAAGCTCAAGGAATTTGTGGCTGGGCAACGGGGCCGATCCCGTTCCCGGTCCCGATCGCGGTCCCGTTCCTGATCCCTTGGTCGATCCCCGAAGAAGGATAAGCTTGAGTCTTCCAATGCCCACAAGGAGAAGAGGGGGACCATTAATGTGATTCATGGGGGACTTGCTGCGGGAGGAGATACCACGGCATCTCGGGAGGTCTATATTTCTCGGATTCCCATTGCTGTGGTGCTGGGCAAAAGGGCCCGAAATCGGACTCCGAAAGAAGAAATGGTGATTCCCTTCTCAACGGAGGACCTGATAGGTGTGGAGACCCCGCACGATGATGCTTTGGTCGTGACCCTGAACGTGGAAGGGTACGAGATGAAGCGAATCTTGATAGATGGAGGGAGCTCCTCCGATATTTTGTTCATGGACGCACTGCAGGCCATTGGGAAAACCAAGAAGGACTTGAAGCCTGTGGATTTCCCGATGGTCGGATTTTCTGGCTCTACCTCTTACCCGGTGGGGATGATTACCTTACCAGTCGAGTTCGGAAGTGGTTGGAAGTCGGAGAAGAGGAACGTAGAGTTCGTGGTGGTCGAGTCTGCGGGGACCTACAATGCCATTATCGGGAGGACTACCATCAACCCGCTGGGGGCAGTTGCCTCAACTGTCCATCAGAAGCTGAAGTTCACGACCAACCACGGAATCGGGGAGGTCCAGGGCGACCAGATAGCCTCCAGGAGGTGCTACGTCAATGCCACTCGAAGGAGGAATCGGGAGGCTATGACTGTTTTCCAGACTGATGTTGATCCCCGAGAAGAGTTTGGGCGTCCCGCCCCGATTGAGGATTTGAAGGAGGTCGAGATCGATGGACCTCAAAGAAAGGTAAAAATCGGGTCCGCTCTGTCTGAGGAGACGGCCCGAGAACTGATCGATTTGCTGAAGGAGTTCAAGGAGCTGTTTGCCTGGTCCCCGAGCGACATGCCAGGAATCAGTCCCGACGTAATTACTCATGAGCTGAAGATTGACCCCGCAGTCAAGCCGGTCACACAGAGAAGGCGCCCGATGGATGCCGACAAGAAGATCACGATCCAGCAAGAAGTGGGCAGGTTGCTCGATGCTGGATTTATTAAGGAGCTCCGATTCCAGACCTGGGTCGCAAACCCAGTCCTGGTGAAGAAGAGCAATGGCAAGTGGCGGATGTGCGTTGATTTCCGCGACTTGAATAAAGCATGCCCGAAAGATTGTTATCCGCTCCCGAGGATCGACCAGCTGGTAGATGCCACATCGGGACATGAGTTACTGAGCTTTATGGATGCCTACTCCGGCTACAATCAAATCAAGATGTCCAAGGAGGATGCCCCCCACACCGCTTTTTATGTTGATAGTGACATCTATCACTATGATGTCATGCCTTTTGGACTGATCAATGCAGGCGCAACTTATCAGAGGATGGTGAACAAGCTGTTCGGGGATATGCTGGGAAAAACGATGGAGGCCTATGTGGATGACATGCTGGTGAAGTCCCGACAGGCCGAGGATCATGTTCAAAACTTAGCCACAGCATTTGAGCGGATGAGGCTTCATCAAGTTCGCTTGAACCCGACCAAGTGTGCCTTCGGAGTGCACTCAGGGAAGTTTTTGGGCTTCATGGTGAGCCAGAGGGGAATTGAGGTGAACCCTGAGAAGCTGAAGGCGATCGAGGAGATGAAGTCCCCGACGAACCATCGGGAGGTGCAGGTGCTAAATGGCCGATTGGCCGCGATGAATCGCTTCCTGTCCAAGGCAAGTGATCGATCCATGCCGTTCTTTGAAGTACTGAGGGCCAACAAGAAGTTTGAGTGGACTGCCAAGTGCGAGGAGGCGTTCCAGGCACTCAAGCAGCACCTCCGCACCCTCCCGCCATTGGCGAAGCCCATCCCAGGCGAGCCACTCTATCTGTATTTGGTTGTTTCTGAATTCGCTGTTAGCTCTGTCTTAGTGAAAGTTGTAGAGAGTAACCAAGTCCCCGTCTATTATGTAAGCAAGGCACTCACCAAGTCTGAAATAAATTATCCCGCCGTTGAGAAGTATCTTTATGCGTTGATTGTTACTGCTCGGAAGCTGAGACCTTACTTCCATGCGCATGAGATTACCGTTTTGACGAATCAGCCCTTAAAACATTTTTTGAACCGACCTGATGCGTCGGGGAGATTAGTGAAATGGGCAGTCGAGCTTAGTGAATTCCGCATTCACTTCGCTCCGAGAACGGCTATTAAGGGCCAGGCGTTGGCAGATTTCATAGCAGAGTCTACAGCCCCCGATCTAGAAGAAGCGGGTCCTGTAGAGGGGGCAACCATGGAAATCCTGATGGCAGAGCAGTCAGAACAGCCCGATAACGAAAACACTTGGGAGATGTACACCGATGGCTCCTCAAATTCAGAAGGATCGGGAGCAGGGTTTGTACTGATACCGCCAGGCGGAGGCGAGCCCCTTCGATATGCCTTGGCCCTGACATTTAGGGCCACCAACAATGAAGCTGAATATGAGGCTCTCATCACCGGCCTCAAGATTGCCAAAGGCACGGGAGTTGGTCACTTAAAGGTGAAGTGCGATGCTAGCCTGATTGTGAACCAAGTCCAGGGGCGATACGAAGCTAAGAGCCCGATGATGAAAAAGTACCTTCGGGAGGTGCAAACCTTGAATGAGAGTTTCAAGAGCTTCGATATTGAGGCAATCCCGAGGGAATATAATGTGGAAGCAGATGCCTTGAGCAAGTTCGCCTTGGGGGCACCCCTCGATGAAAGTCGGAAGGTGCACTTCTTGGAGAAGGTGATCTTGTCAACCACCGATCAATCGGAGGTATGTGCCATTGAGACCGGAACAGAGGAGCCCACTTGGATGACCCCGATAGTCGCGTACCTGACTACGGGGGCAGTACCCGATGATGAAGTAGCAGCCGGCAAATTACGCCGAATCGCGGTCAATTATGCGATGGTGGACAATCAGCTGTATAAAAATGGGTATTTAAATCCTTATTTGAAATGTGTGGCTAAGCCCGACACAGATCGGATCCTTAGGGAGGTGCACGAAGGATACTCGGCTTGTCATGAAGGTGCCCGATCCATCGTGAGGAAAGTGCTGAACCTGGGCTATTACTGGCCCTCGATGAACAAGGAGGCAACGATGCTAGTCCGATCCTGTGACACTTACCAAAGGTACGCCCCGAATATCGTGGCTCCAGCTGCCGATCTGACGTCCATCAAGAGTGCTTGGCCCTTCGCGCAATGGGGAATCGATTTGGTGGGACCCCTTCCAGTTGCAAAAGGTCAGTGCCGATATTTAGTCGTGGCTATTGATTATTCTCAAAGTGGATAGAAGCTAAGGCGTTGGCCAAGACAACGGGGAATCATATCCTCAAATTCCTCCAGACCCATATCATATCCCGATACGGGATCCCCAAGGTGTTGATCAGCGATAACGGCCCCCCGTTTAACGGGGCCCAGTGGAAGGAGTACCTGGAGGAATTGAAAATTGAGAATCGGACAGCCTCTGTCCGTCATGCTCAAACCAATGGACAGGTGGAGTCAGCCAACAAGATCGTGATGGATGGCCTGAAGAAGAGGGTTCATGCCTTGAAGGGCAAATGGCTGGATGAGCTGGAAAATGTGCTTTGGGCTGTTAGAACAACACCCAAACGATCGACTGGGGAGACTCCGTTTGGCCTTGTTTATGGCACGGAAGCAGTTGCTCCCGTCGAAATAGCTGTGGCATCCCATCGGACGAGGAATTTTAAACCTCTGTCGAATGATGAAATGAGGCATCTGGACTTGGACTTGGTCGAAGAGAAGAGGCGGAGTAACGAGGAGGCCCAGGCTCGGATGCGCTTGGCAACGACCCGATATTATAATCGATGAGTCAAGTCTCGACAGTTCTTTGTCGGGGAACTGGTCTGGCGTCGGAACGAATTTACCCTTTTGGATCGGATCAACAAAATGTCGCCAAAATGGGAAGGGCCTTATAAGGTCGTGGGGATGCCAGCTCGAAATGCGTAAGTTGGAAGACCTCGATGGCAATGTGTTGAAGCATTCTTTCAGTGGCGAACACTTGAAGAAATGTCATGCTTGATATTAAGTCGCCTTCAGTGGTGCAAGTCGTTTATCGAATTCGCCTTCACTGGTGCAAGTTGTTTATCAAAGTCGCCTTCAGTGGTGCAAGTTGTTTAATGTTTTAATTTGACGTAAACAGGCTTTGGGCCATCAATGAATAAAGAGGTTACTTCCGACCAGATTGTGCTTAGACTTATCATTCTAAGTATGCTTAAATCGCCTTAAGTGGCATGGAAAATCCCCTTAAGTGGTGTGCTTAAATCGCCTTAAGTGGTGTGCTTAAATCGCCTTAAGTGGTGATTAAATTACCTTAAGTGGTGTGATTGCCTTAAGTGGCAGCGGTACGATTAAATCGCCTTAAGTGGTGTGGAAAAATGTCTTAAACGACGTATCGAACCACTCTAAGTGGTATGATCAAATCGCCTTAAGTGGCGTAGGTAATTCACCTTAAATTGTATAGCGATAATCGGGACCAAAAGGGATTGATATTATAAAGGGTTAAAGGTCCTTTTGGTACCACATGTTTGTAAAAATTACACTGTTCATACCACTAGTATTTTTTCGTACCGAATTGGTACTATATTTTTCCAAACCTTACTGTTTTGGTACCTCCGTCAGGGTTCTGTCAAAAACAGCCGTTAAATGACATGTGCCATGCACGTGACCAGCCCAAAACTTTCAGTTTTGTTACAATTTAGTCCATCTAATACATCCCTAACTTTTATTTTGTTCAATTTAGTCCTAAAACTTCAAAACCAAACCATTTTCCCAAATTGACCTAGCCGGACTTAGCCTAGGGCTAGGTCCGACCCTGGGTCATGGTCGCCGGACCCAGGCGACCCCGGCCCAGGGTCGGACCTAGCCCTAGGCTAGGTCCGGCTAGGTCAATTGGGACCTAGCCCCAATTGATTTAAATTGGGGCTAGATCCAATTGACCTAGCTGGACCTAGCTTAGGGCTAGGTCCGACCCTGGGTCAGGGTCCCCTGGGTCCGGTGACCCCGACCCAGGGTCGGACCTAGCCCATGGCTAGGTCTGGCTAGGTCAATTTGGGGAAATGGTTTGATTTTGAAGTTTTAGGACTAAATTGAACAAAATAAAAGTTAGGGATGTATTAGATGGACTAAATTGTAACAAAATTGAAAGTTTTGGGCTGGTCACGTGCATGGCACATGCCATTTAACGGCCGTTTTTGACAGAACCCTAACGGAGGTACCAAAACAGTAAGGTTTGGAAACATCTGGTACCAATTCGGTACGAAAAAATACTAGTGGTATGAACAGTGTAATTTTTACAAACATGTGGTACTAAAAGGACCTTTAACCCTATTATAAAAGCCTGAAAGGTTCACGACAAAAGAAAAGGAAATTACCAGGATTTGAAAATAGAGCAACTAAGCTTGATCCTTGGCAGCGTCGAGGGGACCAGGGTCCACGAGGTCTGTGGCAGAAGGCTCCACGGTCGGAGGATCGGATCCTGGAAGATTGGCTGCGGGAGGATCGGATTCTTGGAAGTCAGCCGGTGAAGGGTCGATCGTCGGGGGATCAGTTGTCGGGAGGTCTGCACTTGGAGGCTCCACCGTGCCTTCAGCACCCACAGTCCCCTCGAGGCTGTTGGCCCCGTCGCTCTCCTCGGAAAGGTTGAAATACCTCTCCGTGAAGGGGGCGAGAGTCTGAGGCTTGGTGAAGTCGATGGCACCACCATACTCCAGATGGAGCTCCTCGACAGCATTAAGCAAGGTGGTCTCCACCTCCGCCGTACAGAACTTCACCGCGTCCACTTGGAAAGCCTCGGAGCCCCGATAATCTTCCCAACCCTTGGCCTCAGCTTCAGCCAGCTTGACGGGGAACTCGGCAATCTCCCGCTCCATTTGTTGGGACCGGTTGGTGAGAAGGACCTTTTCAGCCTCCAGCCCCGCCTTGGCGTCCTCAAGGGCCTTCTTCTCGAGGACAAGCCTGTCCCGATCCTCCGCACGCCCCTGCTGCTCTTCATTGAGCTTTTGACGCTCCTGCTTCAGCAACCTCTCAAAGTTGTGGACCTGCCTCAGGAGGTCCCGAGTCTTCTGGTTAAGGAGGGCCTGCTCCTTAACCAACTTACCCCTCGACGATTCGGAGGCAGCCAGATCCTCCTTGAGCTTGGCCTGGACCTCGGGTGCTGCCTTGGCTCGCTCCTGCTTCAGGGCCTCCTCCAGGGCCAGGATGTACCCGAAACAGCGGTGCTGGTCCGCCATTTCCTGTGGAAAAGAAAGGAAGAGGTTAGTACATGAAAATATTTTACATCATATACTAAGTGTAAAAACATGAAGCCTTACCTCCACACGACGAATGGCCATGTTGCGAATGTCCGCGTGGATGTCCTCTTGAGCCAAGGAGGGCGGAAGCTTCATAGACGGCGGAACTGAACCTGCCAGCAGGTGCAGACCCAGTTCCGGTGATACATTGTCCCGACGCAGTGGGACCTCCCGCAATGACTCGATCGGGGTCTAGGGAGCCGCCGCCTGGTCGGGGGTGTAAAGCTGATAGAAGCTCCCGTCTAAGGGGAGAAGAGGAGGGAGGACCTAAGTGTCGGAGGTGCGCGCCTCTGAGCCGCCGTGAGAACCCGTCGTCCCTTCAGGAGTCAGGCTCAAGACCGGCGAATGCTGTTGCGCCGGGGAAGATGGGGGCAACCCTTCGGGAGTCGGCTCCAACGGGGTCTGCCTCACCCTCCGACGACGAACCAGAGGCTGACCCTCGCTCGCCTCCTCAGAAGAATGAGAAACATCCAGGTCCATCACCCGACGGAAGTAGCTGTCCGTCGGGGCATCTTCAATCCCCGATCCTCCTGGGGAAGGAAGAGAAATGAGGGGCTCCCCGACCCGGGCGTCGGAGGGTGGCTCCCCCGCCGAAGCTCCAGCTCCCGATCGACCTGCAGCAGGAGGACGAGAAGCTTCAGAAAGAAAATCAGGAAGTTGATCGAGATCCTTACACCAAATGACGCGACGGGAGAGATACTGGTCCTTCCCGTGATAATTGTAGTAACCCGCTTTAAGAACGCGGGGTGTTTCCCCTTGCAGGATGCGGTTGATCCCTTCGTTCCTGGCTCTCTTATCGGAGGGGATTAACTCCTTGGGAATACGCCTCCTGTATAATCGAATTGCTAATCGGAGCTGCTTACCTTCTTCGGGAGTCTGGGTGTTGAAGATTTGCTCCATCTTCTCCACCCGGGCCCGCTTGATCTGCTCCGAAGTTGGAGGTGCCGATAAGGAGGCGGCCCTCTTCGAAGACTTCCTCTTCCTCACAAGGCGTTGGACAGCATCGGTCTCCGCCTGCTTAAGCACGATATTGGTCAGCAATGATACCTTCTCAGCTGCAAAGACGAAAACGAAAGTGCAATTAGAATATTACCCAAGGAACGAGGTTGGAAGAGAAGTCGAAGAGTTGACCCCCGGAAGCAACATCAAGGAGTCGGATCCTGGTCAGAACCAGGTCCCGCTCCCCGATGGAGTTGGCATCGAAGGGAGCGAAAGAATCCCCCCAGCGGTAGAGTTGGATACAGTGGAGAATTTGGAAATCCTCCTCGGAGTAAGTGTGAAAAGCGGGAGGAGGGTCTACCCCAACCTCCCATCGGGGCCACGGAATGGAGCTGTTCCGGATAAAGAAGTAATTCTTCTTCCAGCCGCTGTTGTCGGGCCCCGAGTCGGCGATGAGCCCCCGACCTTTGGCAACCTTCCATGTGTCACCAGTCCAGCTACATCGGGAGAGCTGCGCCTTGCTCCACTTAGGCATCCGCGTGTAGAAGGCACAGACCCCGACATCATTGCACTTCAATCCATAGAAGGTCCAGAAAAGTCGGAGGCTATAGGGCCATTGTTGACGGAGGCAAAGGACGCGGAAGGCATTCCACACGCGGATGGCGTGGGGGGAGAAAGTAGTCGGATGTGTTTTGTAATATTTACACATCTCGACTATGTCCCCACAGAAAGGGAATCGGATCCCCGCCGATACTTGCCCGGCGGAAACAAACACATCCCCTTCCCGGGGACGAGTGACCACAGGGTCGCCCGGCACGCGAGGGCGAGGATAGGGATATCGAGGCTCCCAGGTGGAAGTGATACACCCTTCCCGGAGAGCCGCATCATAGGCGGTTTCTGAAATCTCATTGCAAGCATAATCGAACTTGAAGGGTTTCCTCCCCCCGGAACTGGATTCACCGTCTGGAAAATGATCAGAGCAAGAAAAGGCACAGTTGATTCTTGGAAAAATCCGGGTAAGTTGATCAAGATAAAAGAAAAACTATGCTAACAGTTTCTTCAGAATCGAAGGAGAAATCTTACCAGACATGTTGAAGTGGAGAAGAGAAGATGATCTTGATGGTCGGAGATCCTGGCTGCCGGAGTGCTGATCAGAAATTAGAAAGGAGAGCTTGAGCTTTTGAAAACACAGAGAATGAAACGGTAGAGGAGAACTGAATAGTGCCAAGATTCGGGGTTATATAGGAGAGAGGGTAGCCAAAGAGACGTTGCAATCCGGACCGTTGAAGATGAAACGCTTCGTTGAGGCACTAGCGACAAAATAGCTAAAAATCACTTTTTCAGAAAAGCAGGCACGGGCACCCAAGCCGTCGCTTCATCACCCATCGCATTTAATAGTTGAGTAATCGAGAAATCTTTTCGGATTCGGTGGTTATCCTCGGAATATCGGGAGGTCCGGATTTGGAAGACACGACGAACTATAAGTCCCTCATGTCTTGGGGCAAATGATGGGTTTCGATATAGCCGTTAGGCCCATTAACAACGACTAAACGGCGAAATAGGCCCACTGGGCCCCAAAAGAGGCTTAGAAGACCAATACGAGAGGACCCGACAAGGTCGATCCCGACATACGAGCTGAACGCTCCCGATGATATGCCTTTGAGTAGGCCCCGATGTGGAATCCCTGAGAAGACTGGCCCTGTCCCGATGACGAGGGGCCCCGAGCGGTGACCAAAGGAGATAACTCTGGAGTCCCCGACATCCGTCGGGACTCGCCACCAGAGAACGAGGCCGAGAAACACGCCCACTATCGACATAGTGGGGAAGTGGCCTGAAAAGACGGAACGTGGGCTAACTGCCCCCAACAGTTATCACAACAGGTAACTGGGGTAACTCCTCCCCTATATAAAGGAAGGAGTTACCTCAGGATCAGGACATTGACATTCATATACTAATACTTGCTAGCCTACATTGAGATACTCATTTAAGCATCGGAGAGGGATTCTGGGTCACCGCCCGGTCTATCCCCTTCTTGCAGGATTACTTGGAGCAAAGGAGTTCAGACTTCCGTCAAGAACGTACCGGAGTTCCAACCGTGATCCAACATTATCAATGAGTTATATCTGAAGAATTACAAACGAAAATTCCGCATTCATAAAAATACTTGGTTATTAAATTCGTATTCTAAAACGATGTGTCTCGTCTTTCGAGGTGACATGCCGTGGTTTTGAGAATCGTTTTAGTGTCCAAATTAAAAGCAAGATCGGTTTTAAACATGCACATTTTTTGGGATACAAACTATAATGGAGTACTTTAACAAATAAGGATGCTTGAGCAATGTGTTGAATAGCGTGAATAGGATAAAAACGAACGATGATAAATTCAATACTCAATTCAAGTATTAGTAAATACTCGGAAAATAATGTGTTCCACCAAGAAACTTATTAAAGAGTATTTTCAAACAGAAATAAAAGTAGAAGTTTTAGCAAATCTAAAGATAAAGAATCTCTCATTCCATCTTTATTCTTCTGGGGGATCCTCGATCAGGTGTTGCTTCTGTTTCTCGGTTCTGTAATTCAAAAGAAAATGAATTACTCTCGAGTGATTAGAAGCAAAAGAGAATGAATGATTTTCATCATCTTTTCTCTTTATGTACCTTAGGAGGATTAGTGCAAGCATTAACCAGGTGTCCTTTCACGCCACACCTGAAACACGTTCGAGTTTCCTCTTTACATGTCTGCTTTGCTTGCTTTTTCTTACCACCAGATTGTTTGCGTTTAAACTTCTTCTGGGATTTGTTCGCCACAAACTTCTCAGTTTTGTTCTGAGAGCTTTTTTTCCTTTCTCTTGCGCTTCCCCTTTTGTTCGGTTGGAGCGGAGGATGCAATATGCATTTCAGATCTAGACTTTTCAGCCTTGAGTCTATCTTCCTCCAGCTCAAGATGAACTTGTACCTTCTCGAGAGTATCGAGATGGGTAGCATGGGTAAGGCTCATTTTCATGATATTCCAAGAGTCGGGTAAAGAGCGGATCATGTAGTTGATTTGTTGTTCCTCAGACAGGTTTTCACCTGCTTCCATGAGCTCGATCAAGTTACACATATGCATAATATGATCTTTAATCGTATGCTTGGGATTCTTCTTATAGGTGTCAAGAGCGATGTTTAACGCTCTCTTTTGGGCAATGGTGTAGACACCAAATGTTGCCTTAAGACCATCCCATAGGTCCTTCGCAGTCCCCAAATGGTCAAACCTATAGAGAATCTCGTCTTCCAGCATAGAGAGCAAGGTGGAACGAACATCATGATCCTTGACATCTCATTCATCATAGAACGTCTTTTGCTCATCTGTGAGGTCTCCCTCAGGCCTAGTTCGTTTTGTGGTCAAATGCTCCAGACCTCTTATTTCAGAGATTATCATCTCAACTCGTTTATTCCATATTTTATAATTACCGCTATTCAATCTTATTCCCTTATTTAACTGGGAAATGATATTGCTAGTTGCATCCATCTATATTAACACATTGACAATCATGCAAAGTTTAGGAAGAGAACAACATTTTGACATAATTGCAAACATCAGATTATCTATTATGATGGAATATGACGAATAGTGATTCTTCAGTCACTAAACCAAACCAACCTTCAGTAGACCGAGGAAGGGGGTGTCGTGAAAGAATTCACACTATTGTCGTTTTCAATCTAATAGATCACTCTTTTGAAAATGGTTATTCTATTGCAAATTACCGGAACGGGAATTTTCAAATAAGCATACCCGATCTTGGCTTTCCCAAGGCCCTTATGATTTTGTAAAATTATCTGATAATTTACGCATGCATATTTATAATTATACTACATCTAGCAAATCATCATACCATGCCATAAATATCGAACACAACATGCTTACGCGTCATGCGTCTAATGTTCCTAGCATACATAATTCTACGTAAAGTAAATTATCACATGCATTCTATTGTGAACATCCTAGCATACGCATCAAAACATGCAATATCCGCACACATAGAGTTGTCGGTGGAGCAGTTTGACATATACAAACGTAACGTAACTATACACTTTCCATGCAATTTTATACCATAATACCAACAAAAGTTGATTTAACGCAAAGGAAAAATTCAACTCATTAAAATCTAAAATTTATACTTGACTTTAAGTCAATTAGTTATTTAACTACTAATTAGGTTGTGTACAATTTGATTAAATTGACAGAAAGGAGAACTAAATTATTAGTTCAAGACCATAAATGTTATTCGTAACATGGTCAAAACTCAAGAACC
The DNA here is from genome assembly GCA_036873135.1 of Clarkia xantiana subsp. parviflora. Taxonomy (NCBI): domain Eukaryota; kingdom Viridiplantae; phylum Streptophyta; class Magnoliopsida; order Myrtales; family Onagraceae; genus Clarkia; species Clarkia xantiana. Next base: position 24,634,258 of record JAPTYO010000008.1, on the reverse strand, counting down.
GTGGTTGACTCATATTTTGACATTTTATATGATTTGACAATTGACTGATCTATGTGATACAAAAAATCTCAACATGTACTCGAAGTTTGCACGAGTTGAGTACATATCACACTTTGGGGGCGACTCAAATTTATAGGATATTGCATTAAGAAGTTAATGATAATTAATGTAACTTGTGTAAGTTACGCGACCTTAGTAAAAAAAATTAATGCAATTTAACTAATGAACACATTAGTAATACTCAAATATAACAAAGACTAAACCATCAATTTTTTAAAATCACTAATGTCTGAAGTTTATACTTGAATTCACCTTAACTATTTATTCAACTACTAATTAGGATATACCTAATATGATTGAATTTACAAACACAAAAACTAAATCAATAGTTCGAGACAATAAGTATTAAACATTGAATAACGTGTTATGTGTATATTCAAACTTAAAGAACCATATTTGATCCATATTTTGAGATGTTATATGAGTTGGCAAGTGGGTCATTTATGTGATACAAAAATGTCAACATGCAGAACATCCCCCATTTTGTGATATGGTGAATGCAAAAATGCATGCACCCAATATTTGCACATATTGAATGCATATCATATGTTAAGGCTGACTATAATTGATAAGTATATTGGAGTGATAATTTAATAATAACTACGCTGACCTGTCAATTAAGCGATCATAAAAAATAAAAATAACAAAATTTACGTAAATGATTTTTTTAGTAATTACAGAGACGAAAAATCAGCCCGGAGTGTGCGAGAGAGCGAGACGGGATGTCCGTATGCGACACGCGGAATACGTTGAATCAGAGGGAATTTCGGGCGGATGACATTGTGGTGGACCAATGATGTTAGCATTTTTATTTTATTTAAATAAAAAAATATCATTGATTGTACTGTTCGCTGTGAAACAACATGTATTATGTGGTATTTGATGTGTGTGTGTGTATGGTAATCTGAATTTGACTAGAAGGTTGGATAATTGGCAGATGATAGGGCTGAGCAAAAGACCTGAGGAGCTCGATATCCCGAGAAACCCGTCCCGATCTCGTCCCGAAAAGCCCGTCTCAAAATTGGGCCCCGACTAGAATGGGCGGGACTTCCCTTCTAATTTTGGGCTCGGGCTTTTTAGTCAAAAGCCTGAAAGTCCCGAGCCCGCCCAAATATTTATTAATTGCAACTCATATTTTCTGTATAGCCAGCCCAACACCTTTAGAGCCCATCTATTTGACCTTTAGGGAAAATGCTATAGTTATGTTAGCACTTAAGAGCCCATTTATTTGGCCATTTAGGATAAAGACTTAGATTATATTAGTGTAACCTAGCTAGGAGACTGAAGAACTCTAGCGCCGCATATCTTACTTCACAGAGCTCACTTCGCCTCCCCCTACCTAGGGTTTAACAGAGTCACACTCAGTCCCTCACCTCACTCTCCGACTCTCGACGGTGACTTCCAGATGGCCAGACTCCTCTACTTCGCGACGAATACGGTACATGGCATGCAATGGTGCAACGACTCCCAGACTCTTCACTTCCAAATCAGTCGGTCATCCGCAGATCTCTCGACGGTGACTTCCAGAGCCAATGTTGGTCATACAGATACACAACAAATTTCATGTTTCATTTTTTTTATTCAAGTTTTTTGCCTAAATTTCGGGCTAGCCCGAGCCCGTCCAGAAATCCCGATGTCCCGACTCGGGCGGGACTTTTTCTTGTATCTGTTCTCGGGCTCGGGCTAAGAAAGTGGGATCCCGAAATTTTCAGGCTCGAGCTTAGGCTCAGGTAAAAGCCCGCCTGTCTCATCCCGAGCTCAGCAGACAGCCCTATCAAATGATATTACAGATTTCCAGATGGAGGACGGTATCATGGTTGCGTGTAGGTGATTTCAATGAGATTCGAGCACATCATGAGTAGAGAGGTGGAACGAGAAAAGATCAGTCTCGAATAGATTCTTTCAACGCAATGATCGACGGGGCAGGCCTAATGGACTTGAGCTTCAAGGGACCAATGTTTACTTGGTCCAACAATCGTCGGAACGAGGTTCTTATTAGGGAGAGGCTTGATAGAAGTTTGGTTAACTCGGGTTGGCTGGCTTTAAATCCCAATGCGCAAGTAATCCACGAACCCTCCATTGGATCCGATCATAGCCCAATAGTAGTTGTGCATAATTATGGCGACAAACACGATCCACGACGTTTTCGGCTTGAGGAAATGTGGACGGAGCACGAAGAACGCGGTCGTTCACACGACATGGAACACGTGCCCACCACCAAGAAGTGGATGCCTTATAGCTAATGCTGAGCGGAAACTGACTAGTTGCCGACGCCGTGTCATCACTTGGAGCAAAGCCCGATTCACCCACAACAAGAAGGCGGTGAAAACTATCTACGACTGATTGAAACAACTTCATGGCAGTTTCGATGATGACTGCATAGTCGTTGAAGAAGAGGAACTCCGCAAGAGGCTAGGCGAAATGTGGAAACGGGAGGAAATCTTCTGGAAACATTGCTCACGAGTTAAATGGCTGAATCATGGCGATCAAAAATTGAAGTTCTTCCACATGAAAACTATTGATAGGCGGGGGAGGAAAAAAATATTGCGCCTTAATGATGAACATGGGCATCCTGTAACAAGTGAAGAGGGAATCAACCGTGTTATGAATAATTTCTTCCAACGCCTATTTACGTCTGCGTGCACCCGCGATTGGGGTAACACTCTCAATGTAGTCCCTACGCTAGTGTCCGAACAAATTAATACACATCTACTGACCTCGGTAACAATAGAGAATGTCAAGCGCGTGACCTTTGTCTTGGGTGAATCTAAAGCGCCAGGGCCAGATGGTTTCTCGGGGCTCTTTTTCCAGCGATATTGGAGTGTTGTTGGGCGAGATGTCTTCCAATTGGTTGCCTCTTTCTTTTAGACGGGTACTCTATCGCACTCCTTGGGGAGCACGGGCATCGTCCTTATCCCGAAGGTACCTAGCCAATCTCACCTAACGAGTTCAGACCGATCAGCCTTTGTAATTTTGCGTACAAGATTATATCAAAGGTACTGGTTAATCATATGAAACCATACCTGACTGAAATGATCTCACCTTATCAGAGTGCTTTTTTCTCGCGTCGACTCATCCAAGACAATATTATTGTTGCCCATGAATCATTTCACCACTTACGAAATAGGGTTAGTGCGTTGCGTGAGGATTTTGTGTTGCGTGAGGATTGTGCGGTTAAAGTTGACATGAAGAAGGCTTATGACAGAATAGAATGGAACTTCCTAGCGGCTGCTATGTCGAGGATGGGGTTCTGCAATCGGTGGGTAAGCCTAGTACACGCATGCATATCGACAGTCACGTACCGGATTATGATCAATTGTACGAGGACACCACCATTTCGGCCAACTCGGGAAATCCGTCAAGGTGACCGTCTATCGCCTTATCTTTTCATCATTGTGGCAGATGTTTTGTCGCGTATGATCTCTTTTGAGGTCATAAGGGGGAGTTTGGAGGGACTTCGACTTAAAAGAGGCTGCCCAATATTACATCATTTGTTCTTCGCTGATGTCTCTATTTTCTTCATCCACGCGACTGAGAAAAACGCCTTATGCCTTAGAAATGTCATGAGTCGATATTGTATAGCATCAGGACAAGAGATGAATGTTTCGAAATTGAGCGTTTATTTCGTCTCAAATGTAACGGTTGACACCAAACATGTTGTGGAAACTGTACTAGGTGTGTGAGCGACGAAGAATCCGGGGAAATATATAAGCTTGCCAACGATCTGGGGGCGATCGAAGAAAGAGGCACTCAGCTTTCTTAAAGAGCGTATATCAGACAAACTCCAAGGGTGACAATCCCATTCCCAATTTCTAAAAGACGTTGGGCGTGAGGTACTAATAAAATCGGTCGTCATGGCAATGTCGACGTACACTATGAGCATCTTCCTCCTACCGAAAACATGGTGCACGGAAATTAACTCTCTGATTGCTCGATTCTGGTGGGGACGACGGAGAGAAGAACGGTGAATGCATTGGAGGTCATGGGATACGCTTACCAAGCCGAATGGGAGTGGAGGCCTCGAGTTTAAGGAACTTCAAACCTTCAACGTTGCCTTGCTCAGTAAATTAGTGTGGCGATTGTTGAACCACCCGAATGCTTTTTGGGCTCGAATGCTTAAAGGTCTTTACTTTCCAAACACCACCCTTTAAGCCGCGAGGAAGGGAGGCCGAGCTTCATAAGCGTGGACGAGTCTACTTGCTGGAAGAGATATACTTATGGATAACGGGATGTGGAAGATAGGTGATGGACAAAGTGTCATTGACTATACAAATGCGTGGATTCCGAATCTACCCGGATTCCGCCTCTCACTTGCGGGATTGCCGGGACAAGCTGAGGCCGTCCTCCAGGTTTCTAATCTAATTGACCTTGTGCTCTCATCATGGGACTTACAGAATATACAACACGGGTGACTTCCGACGAGTTACGAGCCATTGAGGCAATCCCATTGCTCACCGACCCAAGTCCCGACGTATTCATTTGGCCCCATAACATGTCGGGAGTTGTAACATTTAGTTCGGCATACAACCAGGTGAGAGACCTTGGTACGGATTCTGAGGTGATTCGCACTAACGACGTTCAAGCTGGGGCAATACTCAAGTGGAAATACATTTGGGCAATGAAGGCAATTCCCAAGATCAGGGAGTTTATGTGGCGGCTTCTCTAGAATGCATTAGCGGTCCGAAACAATCTACATCAGCGCAGAATGAACATAAAGCCGAAGTGCCCTTTTTGTGAGGAGATTGAGACAGTTGAACACATGGTATTCCAGTGTACGTGGACAACACCAGTATGATTTGCTACAGTTTCTGCCCGGCCGACCCAAACCTCGACGACTTCTGTTCCAAGCTTCCTGAGTTGGCTTAAAAACGTCGTCCGCCTCATGAAGAAAGAGCAGTAACTTAGGTGGTCATTGATAGGGTCAACATGTTGGTCCATTTGGAAGGAATAATGTCGAGCCATGCATAACACAAAGAGCCCAAACCCCACCACTACATTGGGGAAGGTGTTGCGAGATCACAATGAATTTTGGTCCTCCCAACTTAACGTGATAGTCTAGAGGCAAACGGTGCGATCCCAGGAAAGTGACCAATCAGTGCGTTGGTGGCCGCCTCCACCCGGGGTGGTGAAGATTAACTGCGACACTTCATATGAGGCAACTCGGAACCACATGGGCATTGGTGTACTCACTCGGGATAGTTTCGATACTTTGATTGGAGAACGCAACCAGTTCACGAGGGGACTTGGTGTATTGGAGCTCGAGATGAAGGTTGTGGAAACTGGGGTTGACTTAGCCATTAGCCAAGGGTGACATAAAATCTTTATGGAATCCGACTCATCGAAGGTTGTGCACAACCTGAAGACCAAAGCGGTTCACCCGAATTGTAGGATTGCCACGCAAGTTGCTAATGTTTTACGTCGGACTTGTCTACTACAAAGTGTTGTTTGATCTTAGCTCCGAGAATAGGAAACGAATGTGCTAGCTTGATCGTTGTTCAATACATGAAGAGGTCGTGACATTTGAATTGGGTTAGCGTACCCCCGCCCTCTCTTTTATCTTTACTTGTAAAAGATCGGGATTTCCCACCTCCTTGAACACTTTCGCGTGAATGAATGAATTATCCGTCTGGCAAAAAAAAAAAGTAATAGTAAAGATAAATGGATGGGTCTCAAGATAATAATAACAAATCATCAATTTTATAAAATTATGTGAACTGAATATTATTATTATAATAATAAGGGTTAACATGTCTTTTGGCCAACATCTTTGACAACTTTTGGATTTTTGTTCAACGTCTTTTTTTTTTGCCTAGTTTTAGTACTATATGTTTGACAACTTTTGGCTTTTGGTCCATCTGTTAGTTGACCGTCAGTTTGACTGTTAAATAGTCACGCAACTTGCACATGCCTAGCCCCAAATTTTAATTTTTATCAGTTTAGTCCTCAAATTTACTGTCCTAACTTTTTATTTTTGCAATTCAGCCTCTAAACATTATCAACCACACCCTAGGACTAAATTGACCTAGTCATGGCTCGACCAATGGCTAGGTCGTACCATCGTTAGGGCCGCCCAGGTCTGGGGACCCTAACCATGGTCCGACCTAGCCATGGGTCGGACCATGGCTAAGTCAATTTAGCATTACCCAATTGGACCCTAGGGCTAAATTGACATAGCCATGGTCCGACTCATGGCTAGGTCGAACCATGGTTAGGGTCGCCCAGGTCCGGAGACCCTAGCCATGGTCCGACCTAGCCATGGGTCGGACCATGGCTAAGGTCAATTTAGTCTTAGGGTGCAGTTTATAATGTTTAAGAAATTGCAAAAATAAAAAGTTAGGACAATAAATTTGAGGACTAAACTGAACAAAATTAAAATTTGGGTCTAGGCATGTACAAGTCACGTGACTATTTAACGGTCAAAATAACGGTCAACTAACAGATGGATAAAAAGCCAAAAGTTATCAAACATATGGTACCAAAACTAGGCAAAAAAAAAATGTTGGACCAAAACCCAAAAGTTGAGAAAGATGTTGGACCAAAAAACGTACTAACCTTAATAATAATAATAATAATAATAATAATAATGAAAATGTTTAAAATGGTACCTATTTGGTGTGAGGACAACTCCTCACTTTTTATATTGGTATATAAAGATTTAAGTAATATTTAAAGTTAAAACTCAGTTAAATTATTTTTGTTCTTCAATTATTTTATTTAACTATATTCCTTAAACATATTTTATTATTAAACTTTGCATAACCACTAATAAGTTTTTAGCATTAGTTATGTAATTGATTAATTTTAATTTAAAAAATAGGATATGTGATGGTGATAGAATAAAAAAAATGGGTGGGTACTCATTAGTCTACATAGTGTATTCCTTAAATTTATGGGAAAAAAATGGGTGTGTATTTTTTTTTTTTCATACATTACATTAAAAAACATGATGGATTCACACATATAATGACCTAGAAAAAAAAAATCCCTAATGACCTAAATAGGCTTATATTAGATGACCGAAGTGTAATTTAACCAAAAGGAAAAGCATTTTCAAAAGGAGGGTCAGAAATAGGAAACTTACGGTTACAGTTAGTGGAGCGCTCCGTCGAAAACGGAAAAACCTGATCTGACATTCTTCACCGAGCCCTGACCTTAGCTATCAACGCCGCCTTGAATCCCCGCCGACGTCATGGACCCGAACCCACCCAAGAGCTGGAGCATCCACACTCGCCAGGAGATCATCGAAAAGTACGAAGTCCTTGAGCGAGTCGGCTCCGGCGCGTACTCCGATGTCTACCGCGGCCGTCGCCTCTCCGACAACCTCACCGTCGCCCTCAAGGAGGTCCATGACTACCAGTCCGCCTTCCGGGAGATCGACGCCCTTCAGACCCTCCGGTCTTGCCCCAACGTGGTCTTTCTCCACGAGTACTTCTGGCGGGAGGACGAGGACGCCGTGCTGGTGCTGGAGTTCCTTAGGAGCGATTTGTCCGCCGTGATTAAGGAGGCCAAGAGGCGCGATTCTGGATCTCTGAGCGTCGGAGAGATTAAGCGATGGATGTTGCAGATCTTAAGCGGAGTGGAAACTTGTCACCGGAGCTTGATCGTGCATCGGGATTTGAAACCAGGAAATCTGTTGATTTCCGAGGACGGTGTTCTCAAGGTCGCTGATTTCGGCCAGGTAATTGCTTCCTGTCCTTGGAGTTTCCAGATTGCAATTTGCATTTCTTACGTTGCCATTAGCATTTTACTTATTGCAATTGGCATTTCATAGACTGCGATTAGCATTGCATTGAATGCAATTGGTATATCCTAGGTTGCAATTGATGGTTTCTTCGATTCCGAAATCAAATGCTATTGAATTACATTAAACTGATGCCAATTAGAAATTTACATAGAATTCAAGTCTGTTGATGTCAAATTGTATAAAATAAATGGTATATCGTCTTATCAGGCAAGATTTCTGCTCGAGCCAGGAAATGTTGCTTCTGAGAACGAAATCCCTCCATCTGACCAAGCTGATCTGAACCAACCCTACAACATTGCATCCGAGGCAGAAAACCCAACTCACCAAGAACACGAAACTGCCAGCAAAGACGAATGTGACAGTGAAGCCAAGAGTGGAACCGCTCAAGATGAAACCGATCGTGAAACAAACATTGACGGTGAAAACTCCTGCCTTGCAACTTGCACGGCAAGCGACGTTGATGACGAGATCTTCAAGGGTTCTTCATACAGCTACGATGCAGACGAGCACGTAGAAGAAGAGAGGCAAGGCGCCCTCACCAACATCGTCGGGACCCGCTGGTTCCGAGCCCCGGAACTACTTTTCGGGTCCACCAACTACGGTTTCGAGGTCGATCTTTGGTCACTAGGTTGCATCTTCGCCGAGCTCTTCACCCTCGAGCCCATCTTCCCTGGAGTCTCAGATATCGACCAGTTAGGTAGGATCTTTGCTACTTTGGGAAATCTAAACGAAGATGTCTTCCCAGGATGTTCCAAACTTCCCGACTACGGAATGATTCATTTCGGAAAAGTGGAGAATCCAACAGGTCTCGAATCTTGTCTCTCGAATCGGTCTCCCGATGAGATCTCCATTGTGAGGAGACTGTTGTGTTTCGACCCGAATGCGAGATCCAGTGCTGAAGAACTGTTGAATGATAGGTATTTTGGTGAAGAACCGGTCCCGGTTCCTGTGTCTGAGCTATATGTCCCCTCGTCACACTGCAGTCAGGATGAGGATTATGTAGGTGATTACGATGAGATGATGGGTTCGGATTCGGACTCTGAGGAATTCGCTCGGCCGAATGTTACGCATACCAAGTCTGGACAGTTCATGCAGTTCCCGTGATGTTGATGAAGGTAAAGTAAGAGTAGTTTTTGGATTGAGGTTAATTTCGATTTTTCCAAACCTGTCAAGACACAAAATACGCAGTTTGCATAAGTTGTTGTTGTGATGTAGGATAATAATAAGACACTGCTTAATTAAGCGTAGATGATTTATGTTCTGAAGCTGTGTAAATTAATGGAGATTTGTTTGGATTAAGTAAGAGCCAGCCGTAGTGTTGATTCATCAACTTTTGCTTACAATAATATTGTGTTATTGAACAAGGTTGTTTGTATACCAAGAAATCAATAGTCTATACTACTAGTGTTTTGCTGAATGGGAGGCAGCTACTCTTTTGACTACATAATAATATATATAATTTTGATGAGATAATAGATCGGTCTGAAAGGGTACATAATAGATCTGGAAGCGATGTATGGCTGGGACTGACTGTTCATCAGGGCGTCCAATCCAACTGGCCCTTGCCTTGCTCAACCATGGAATTAAACCGTTGTGTCCCAAAAAAAAACTGTTAGTAACATATTATTGTGTCCATATCCAATATCTATCTAGGTATAAACTGTTGTAAAACAAGTAGGTGTGGGTAAGGGTATGTATCCGACAAATTTGATTTGAATCATTTTATTTGAGCTAGAATTCGATTCGGTACCATAATCGACGACTTCAAGCTCGGCTCACCAAGTTTAAAATTATTTAGTTATATTATAAATAATGCACCTTAAATTGAACTCGACTCTATAACTAGTAGGGGTGTCAAAAAGTCACGAGTACACACCAACTCGTGGGGCCCTGCCCCGATTTTGCCTCATTGATCCGCATCCTGTGGGATATGTGTCGGGTTTGGGATCGAATTCGAGGGCCCCACGGACCCGCCCCGCACGTGTATCATATATATATATATAAATATATGGATAATATAACATATTGTAAATACTAAAAAAATTAATAGTAGATTTTTTTAATAATAAATAGTAACAAAATTAATTTTTGTTTAAATCTGAAAAGATGACATAAAATAAATGAGAAAAAGATGACATAAAATGAATAAGAAAAGGATGTCATAAGATGAATGAGAAGAATAATATTTATAATATAAAGGCAAAAATGTGGAGAGTGAGAGTTGAACAATTGATATGGTGATTAATATATGTACACAAAATCGACTTGACTACAAAGCATTATATGTTACTTATTTCTTTTGTAATGATTATATGAGGTCTTACAGTTTGAATATGGGGTCCATAACGATAATTAGTAAAAAAAAATTTCTGACTCAGTCGAGTTAAGTGGTGTCATGTGACCCAATAAACATCCAAGTGAATTTGTCCATTCAAGTAGAGATCAAAACATTTCCTATGGCATATAGTATTATATATTTTAGGGTTAAGAACTAATAAACTGTATGAAGTTTGCCCTATGTGAAATTTTGGAGTCTGAAATTTAAATTGTTGATATTGACTGTCTGAAGTTTCAATTTTGTTGAAATTTGTCGTCTCCGTCCAAATTTGCTGTTAAAATTGACAGAACTTGGTCATGTGCTTGTCACATGTCTCAACAAAAAAATTAATCCCAAAATTGCCCCTAGTTGGGTGGTGGCCGGCCGGAGGTGGGTGGTGGCCAGCCAGAGGTGGGTGACGGCTGTAGCAGGGTGGTGGTCGGCCGGAGGTGGATGGTGGCCGGCCGGAGTAAACATAAAAGTATCAGGGGTAATAACTTTTCACACCATTCTGTCAAATTAAACAGAAAAAATGGACGGAAAACTAAATTTCAACAAAGTTGAAACTTCAAACAGCCAATATCAATAACTTAACCTTCAGACACCAAAATTTTACATGATGCAAACATCAGACAATTTATAGGTTCTTAATCCTATATTTTAACTTACATAACAATTTTTTTTTTTTAAATTTGATTAACAATTATATGCATTTTCTATTTTAATGTATTTATTAAAAATATCGCACAAGTAAATAATAATATAAAGCAAAATTTGATCTAAATAAATGTTGCGGGCATTTGCTAGTTTTAAATAAATATCACTAAGAGAGATAAATGAATAAAAAATGATAAACAAAGTGATTAATTGAGAGAATAAAATATTATTACATCATAAAAAAATGAATAGATAAAATAAGACAGAGAGCTAGTTTTGTCTGAACGGCAACAAAAGTTGAGAGAAAAAGTCTATCACACGTGGTGACCTCTCAATCTATGGTCGGAGGTTGGCGGATGCTTTGAATCAGAACGTGTATCGTTAAAAAAGTTCTAATGAATTTGTTGATTTAAATTTGGAGTTAAATTTGTAATCTGTTATTCGAATTTAAAGAGAATTTGTATATGATGAATATAGAGTTTAGGGTTTAGGACTTGTGATAATAGATTATGTCCATCGTGGGACGATTGTTAGGCCCTGTACTGCGAAATGTATGAGATGGGTACGGTTCGATTATGTCGATTTGCAAGGCGGATCTGGGTTGACGATACCCGCCGCATAACTAGTGTGTGAACATATATAATAATATGTACAACTCGAACTCGACTAAATATACATTTTGCAAAAAAAGAAAAAAAGTTGAATTAAACAAACTTGTACTTGATTTGGTACCATAAAAAACTCGTTCAAAATTTAGTGAGTCATATTCGAATATCGACTAAGCCGATCACGAGTAGTTAATGAATTTGTTTCTGGCCTTTTTTGGTATTCACCATTTTTATTTTGGCGGGTTATATTGGGCTGGTTGAATGGGCCTAAATTGAGGGCAGCAATCTCGCCCTCTAGTAGAATTATAAGGTCAAGTTTAATAGAGCAGAAGGGAAAGGAAACGCAGGGACGCACGTTCAGAAGGTGACCAGAAGAAAAACGCATGGGGTCGAGAGACGATGACCAGAAGACCCGCCACCCGCCTCTCCTTAGCAGCCTTGTCGTCCGACCTTCCCGCAGCGATAGCGGCGCCGGGGAAGGCGTATCCGGCGGCCGCCGTAACTACGAGCCGGGCGAGGTCCGTCATGATCCGCCCCCGTCTTATCCTCGCTCCAGCCGCTACTCTGATGACCATGGTTAGTTCTTCCGTCCGGTGCTTGCCTTACTTCATGGTTTTCAATCCCAAAAATCTAGTTAGTTCGAGTAATTTCTCTCTTCACTGTATCTCCTATGTGAAACTTGACTTGATCCTAGCAATGCAATTCAGCTGGAAATAGTCTCCAGATCTAATTAGGAACTTAAATGGGAGAGAAATCTCCACTCTTTGGCTTGGATGAGCTGCTTGAATGTTTAAACTTCTATCTATTAGCATGTTTTGGATGTTAATTGTCAAAGCACGCTGTTGAATCATCCAAGTCTGCTTGAGCTCTCGTACCTTTAGGATTTAAGTTCTGTTCAGATGTGAGGCAACTTTTGAGTTACAGTTGATTTTTTCAATTGTTAAGCTGATTACAGTTGAAGCGCTATTATCGATCTGGCATATTGAGACTTTGAAGCATTTGTGTTGAAAATGCTTTCATTAATTTCCAACTTCCTGAAGCTTTCATTATTTTCCGATTTCATTTATGCGCGGCCAGCATGAAATATAAGTTACCTGATAGTTCAACACTTCTTCATTTACAAAACCGCAACTTAAACCTTGGTTTTGTTTTTTTCTTTTAACATCTTTCGTGTCAAATGAGAGCATGGATTTGATAATACTTGAAGACTCAAACTGTAAATAAACTTCGCTGTTGTCTGTTACAGCTCAGATTGTTGCCTGCAAGAACTTTGATCTTGGCGAAGGCACACTAATGTGGATCTGGGTTTAAAACATGGTCGCTGGACAAAAATTTAGTACTTTAGTAATTGGGTTATGGCTGGTCTTTACAACACAGGAATGCCATAGACTGGATTGCATGCTTCAATAGGATTCAGGGTGTTGATGGAGCATTAGCTTTCATCTTGTTTTTAGTGGCTTCTCCATAACCAGTATAATAAGGATTTAAAGATAACTAATGCAGAAGTGGGTTTTCCTGGTAGAGAAGCCTCTAATGGGACTGGGTATAGCGTATAGATGGAGCTAAAGGGGCTTTATGCAAGTGGGTTTGGACTCATTGACAGTAATTCTAAGAGGTTCCTCTTGCTTGTAAGTCATGCTTCTTTGGGCAGTACTAGGTGTAGTGAAGGTTCATCGACTTGCAACTGGAAAAGGAAAGATGGTTGAGGATGCAATTGTGACTCTGTGGAAGCTGAGGTTGCATCAAGTTATGACTGTATAATGGTGTCCTATCTTGTTCATTCGAGATTTCGATTATTGGAGCATCTGATTTTAGAAATCCGGGCATCAAATGCATGTGGTTGTCACATAGGATAGTCCGTGAAATTCATCACTTACTGGCAGATCAGTTGGTACTGAACTTCATGTTTGTAGTGAGTGAGAAGATGTTACAATATTCAAGCTAATTAGTGAGTAGCACGATTGGGTAATTTGGATGTCTGTTACATGTTCAGGCCATTGTGTTTAAAACATTGATCTGTGAACTCCCCTGCTCTTGCAGAACGAAACCTTCTATTGACTTTCGGCATTTAAACTTTCTGGTTTACATGGTTTTGGTTCAAAATGACAGCTATGGTTTATAAGAAGGTTATATATCTTCACATAGTTGGTGTTTAGGAATTTTCTGGGTTGTTCAACTAAAATACTGGGTAAATGATATAAAGATAGGGTGAAACCTGTCTTGTCGTGATTGGGTTTATTTTGGTGGGTGTAAATGTAAGCAAAACTTCTCATGTATTCCTTTGTAAGAAAGAGTAGCAGTTCATTTAGGAACTGTGATCTCCTATTGATCTTGAAAACTACAGTGGGAGCTAATAATTCCAAGACCTGATGAAGTGTTCTTGGTTTGTTGGATTATCATGGTATCAGTTGGTGCAGTTAATTATCTTCATCAAAGGTACATGGTGTTGACTGTGGTATATCTGGTGGAATCAATGCATTGGCATTTTGATGGATTCATGCAGCAATCAATTTATCACTTCAGCATACTTGTCATATCTATGTATAATGGTTTTGGGTTTGATTGGTTTTAGATTTTATTGGGTTTTCTTTTTCCAGGATATAGACTTCGTGCAGGATCAGTTTCTCCAGGTCGTAGAAGGAATACAGAACGCCGAAACAGTCCTGATTTTGATAATCCACAACGTGGACGCAATCTTGTCAGCCGGAGAGAACCCGTTAGACACCGAGACTCTTCACCCTCTTATGGAAGAGGAAGAAAGGAAGGTGGCAGGGGATTTGGTAGAGGTAGGGGTTTTGATGGACCTGGAGTTGGTCCTGGTGAACTTAGAGGTGATGGTGTGAGCAGAAACAACCCAAATGTTCGTCCAAGGGAAGGCGATTGGTACTGCCTAGATCCCGTGTAAGTCCTTTCTCAAGCCTTTTGACCTTCTCTACATGCATTACGTTACATAAGTTGTGGGCAATTTTATCAACGGGTAGGAACTATGTCAGAAATTGATCTCTAGGTTCTGCCAAGAACGTGCATAAGTTGTGTGTTGCATTCTCAAGCTTTTGACCTTCTTTATACTGCATTATCAAATGCTACTTTCTCACTAAGTTACTCATTCTAGATTTGGTCCTGTTGCACATTATTGATAGTAAGGCTACTTTCTTACTAAGTTACTGCTGCATTGTAGATTTGTGCCAGTGCAGATATATAATAAGATAATGAACTGTTTCTTGAAATACTATTTCTCACCTATTTATTCTTCAACAGATGTAACAATCTGAACTTTGCAAGGAGAGACAGCTGCAACAACTGCCACAAGCCTCGACATGGGCACCGGGGCAGCTCTCCTCCTCCTCCTCCTCGAAGGGGCAATCCTCCCTATGCTGGTTCAAGGAGACCACCTCCTCCGCTAGACCGTTCTCCTGTAAGACCCTTGAGGTCCCCGCCTCGGCCGTGGGCCCTAGATGGACCACCCAGAAACTTCATCCACTCCGCCCTGCCCCCTCTCAGACACGAGGGTCGCTTTTCGGATAACTATATGAGAAGAGACCGAGTTGAGTATGTGGAGGATGGTTTTAGGGGCAGAGACAAATTCGATGAGAGGCCATTGGCCACAGACTGGGGGGGCCACCATCGAGGAAGAGAGAGGTCGCCACCTCAGCCTCATAACAGGTGGTCGCTGAGGGAGAGGAGCCGGTCTCCTATTGGTGGAAGCTTTCCACCTCATCGGGATCTGTACCTAGAGAGAGGAAGGGATGATCGCCGGGGTGGTGGTAGAGAGAGAATTGGCGGTGGTGCATATTAGCCAGGGCAGCATAGGATGTGTAGACAGACAGACTACTTCTTCTTCTTCTTCACTAAATATGTTTTGAGGGTTTTGTGGTTGGTTAAGCTCCAAGTGTTGTACTAAACTAATTTGCTCCAAGTATGAGCTTTTGAGACATTGCTCTGTTTCGTTGCGGATATCTTTGTCCATTTGCACCTTGGTTTAATGATTTGATCGGCTAGGGCACTGATGCTTGCTATTAGTGTAAACAACATTCAGTAAAAGTTTGCTTCATCTTCTTTATAGTCCTTCCCTTGCGTAACAATAACTTCTTTTTGAATGCAACCAGGTTACGATATTTATAACTGCCATTTAACGGTTTGACTAGCAAACTTCTATATGTGCCAAAATCCATGTATTTGCTTGTAGTGGCCAAAATATATTTGCAAGGGTTGGGTTGTGTACAATCAACTGATAATTGACGGACTAAGTATCGGCAGCGTAGCAAAAACATTCGCATTACAGTGTTCACTTTTTACTTCATTTGATTAAGGTTAAATGCCAAATAGCTACCTGAACTTTCATCAAAAGTGCAAATAGCTAGCTAAACCTTTTTTTGAAGCAAATAGCTAGCCAAACTTTTTCAAAAGTAGCAATTAGATAGCTCTGTTCATTTTTTTTTGTTTAAAAACTAGCCAAATTTCCCACGTGAAGAGCATATGACAGACTGGAATTTGTTAGGGGTGAGCAAATATCCCGAGAGGCTCAAAATCCCGCCCGTCCCGCCCTAGCCCGTCCCAAAAAGCCCGTCCCAAAAATGTACCCAAGCCCTAATGGGCGGGACTTTTCTTCTCAACTAGGGATAGGGCTAGGGCTAGAGATTTTTTACGAAGTCCCAAAAGACCCGTCCCGTCCCTTTTTGCTAACTAATCAGCTATAAACTATAGTTAGTTAAGTTAACTTTAGTGATGGCTCGGGTTGAAGTTCCATTTGATGAACCAAGTTATGTGATGAACTTGGCGTTCTAAGTGATTTTGGTGTTTTATGGTGAATTTTGTGGTATGTGCTGAACTTTGTTGTTGTTCTATGTTTGGTTATGGTTTAAGTAAATTGAGTATGATTTTTTTTTTTGAACTTGGATAGGAATTTGGGTTTGTCCCATTTGTCCCTAGTCCCTGTAGGCCCGTGACGGGCGGGCCTTTTCCTACTAGGGCTCGGGATAGGGCTCGGGACAGCCATTAAGTGGCCCTAGTTTTAGGGCTTGGGCCATTTTTTAGAAAAAGCCCGCCCATCTGTCCCATGCTCAGCCCTAGAATTTGTACTAACATATTTTCATAATCAAATAGCATCAATCCTTTTTTTTTTTTTTCTGTCGACGCACTTCAACGTTATTTTCTTTGAATCGATTCACTTTCTAGCGGCAGATTCATCTTACGAAATTTTTGAATGAGCAGTCTCTGCTGATCTCCGACAGTTAAGATGTACGACGTGTGATTTTTTTTTTTTTTTATCGTCATCATGTGTTCCTCATGAGAGAAATTCCATTATTTTTTATATAAAAATGAAGAAAGTTAGCTAATTGCTACTTAAATAAAAGTCCAGCTAGCTAAATGCACCAACCAAAAGTTTAGCTAGCTGTCTACACTTTTGGTAAAAGTTCAGCTAGCTAATTGGTATTTAACCCTTTGATTAATTAATTCAAATTTTAAAAAAATTCACCCAAATAAGAATTTTGCAATAGAAATATGGATTACTAAATCTGTTAAACAAAATAACCCAATACGCGACTTCTATTCGCGTACTAGGCTCAACGTTACCGCCATTCACATCTACTCAATTTATGAATAATTAGCGTAATTAAGTTTATTAGGAAAAAATCGCATTTATATGGAGGCGCATGTTCAAGAATTTTTTTTTACATTCTTTTGTTTTTTTAATAGATTTTAGGTACTTTTAATAATTTATTATTTTCTAAAAACCTATTAGGCTTGGTGAACGGATTGACTAGGTGAACCTTTGAGAGCAAATTGGTTAAATAGTGTTATCCACTAAGGTTAAATCATTCACCCAAACTAATAAGTTTTAGGGAAAAAAAATTCATCTCGGATTTAACCGACCAAACCGTTCGCAAAACCCAATAAATTTTTAGAAAATCTTTTTTCTAAGAAACCTATTAGGAAAAATTGTGCATACAGTTTATGTGCTATGAAATTTTTTCAAATATTTTTTTGGGTTAAAGGTATCATTGGTACCACTTCTTTGACAAGAGTTGGCTTTTCATACCACTTTTTTTTTGTATACTTTTGGTACCAACATTTTCCACTTTGTATACTTTTCATACATCTGTTAAGTTGCCGTCCAAAGTGGCCGTTAGTTGGTCACGTGTTATGCACGTGACCCCCTTTTTTTTTTACTGAATTAAACACTTTGTCTGACGGAAATGCCCTTGACCACAAAAAGCTTAAATTGAGCAGAATTCCCTCCGCAAGTCCATACGTCTCACTCAAGTTCAGTTCGTCCTCTCTTCTTCTGCGTGGTAGTTCATAATTCTCACATTTCCCAAGCCCTTGAGCTGCGATTCTTCCGTTCCTTCCCTTGGTTGCGTCGTGGGGAAGACGACATCTTCTCCGTGCTTTTTCTTCTAGCAGAGCTCCCTCGGATCAGTCAAAATACGTGCTTGGTGGAAGTGAATTATACCCCTTAATTGAACATAACTGAAACACTAATTCGGTGTCTTAGACCTCAATTGTAAAACCCCTAATTCAGGAAAACCTAATTGTTCAAAACCCTAATTCAGCTAAACCCTAATTCTAAATCAGAAACCCTAATTGCAAAATTCGACTGGTTACTGTCTAATTCGGCACACCCACACAACAAATAACAAGAAATAAGCAACAAAACCTTGTAATAGGGGCACCCATGGAACATCTTGGAGAAGTGCTTCCACGTATATGACGGATTGATTGTGCATATCGCACCGCACTCGCATCGAAAACCTTCGTACGGAGGAATGTTGGTCGAGTAGACAGAAGGCGGAGAGTTCTTGTTCGAACAGCTACCTTGGTTCATGCTGGTGCTCTGTGCATAGAAAGTAGAGGAGAAGCGTAGATGAGGTATAGCAGAGGAAAGGAATCGTCGTTTAAGTTATTTGGGGTGAGGGGCATATTCGTCAGATCAAGTGTTAATTTCGATAAAAAAAATGGTCACGTGCGTAACACGTGACCAACTAACGGCCATTTTGAACGGCAGAGTAATGGATGTATGAAAAGTAGACAAAGTGCAAAACATTGGTACCAAAAGTATACAAAAAATAAGAAGTTGTACCAAAAGCCAATTGCTGTCAAAGAATTGGTACCAATGATACCTTTAACCCTATTTTTTTTTTTTTATGAGTGCCTCTAAATCCCTCTTCGGTTCCCAACTTTCATTAATGAGATTCACATAAACACAATGGTACTTGCACCATTGCTCCAGGTTTTTGCCTATGGGTCCATTCCTTTTAGGTGGAGACGCATAAATCCCTTATTTCTTCATCTTTGTCCATATCACTGAGATCTCACAAGTAAGTGATGTGAACTTATTAAAGTATTAGCGTTGTTCGCTTCTTCCTAGGTAGCTTCTGGGGTACCTGATGCCTCACTCCTTGAGTTCTTTGAGAAAGGTGCTGGCTAATTTTCCGGACAGCTTGTTGACCTATTTTCTTGGCGCCTTGTTGGCTAATCTCTTGTTGACTAACTTCTTGCAAGGATTCCTTGAGTAACATCATGTCGATTTTCTGTAACCTGAGAGCAAATGAGCATAGTTATAAGATAAGAAGGATCAAAAGTTGTTCCTTTCCACATGTGACACTAAATGTTGGAGAGAGATTACTTTTGACCTTTTGGAGGTCAATTGAGTGGAGTCAGAATGTTCAGGCGTACACCTTTCGTCTTGGGGACAATCTCAAGCATACACCCATTTATTCGTCGGGCCGCGGTTGGTTGTAAGGTTGTCTGCTGAGGGTTATGTCCTATGGATGAACTGATGTTATGTTCTCATCCAGCTTATGACTTTGTATGGTTTTGGCAAAATCTTGGGCTTTATCTTTGGATCAAGCCACATTAGTTGTAATATGAATACCAACTTCTAGGTCCAATAACTCTATATCCGTGGCTAGAAAAGTCTGTATTCAAAACTTAATAGTACGCGAATAAGAGTTACGTACTCATTTATTTTGATCAACGAATTCATAAATTCAGTATGTTAATATTGAACTATCAGGAATTCTAAATTTCGTATCCACAATCATAATTGGAAGGTGAAAAAAACTTTTTATGCGAAGTGGTGAGTATTTTCGCACTATGCTGATCCTACGGTCAACGATATCATAATACATATCCTCTCCTATGAATTTCCACCGTTGATCTACCTATTCGCTCACGGCGTTGGATGCAAGGAGCGTGAAATCTGACCGTCCAATATTTACAAAGAATTGAATTTCAAAAGCTCCTTACAGAGAGGGAGGAGTGCGAGCAAATGAAGGAAGGAAGGAACAAACCAAGAGCTTCTTCTTCCCCCTTAGCTTCTCCCTCCTCCGCCTTGTCTTTCACAATCTCGGCGTCAAAACCCTAGTTTTCTCTCACTAGAATTCGTCTTTTCCTCATCATAAATGATACTTTCTTTCTTTCGTGTGAGTTAGCTTCAGTGGATCGGGTCGGGCGAATCTTCACGTCTGAGGCAGCCGTAATTCCAGAGCCAGAAGCCTTCGATTGAGCTGCAGAGCTGAAATTTTTTGGCGGCTTTTCTTGGTTTCTCCGGTTAGTGGGAGAAATTAAGGGCTACGCTTGTTAGCGATTTGAAGGGGTTAATCTTGTAAATTCTTGAGTTCGGATTTGATGGGAGAAGGAGAGGATCCTTCGAAAGAGAAGCCATCGGATGTGGTAGCTACTACGGCAGCAACGACGGACCATCCAGCAAAGAAGCTAGCGCGGCAGCTTGATTTCACTGGTGGGTCTGGTGGGGAGCAATCAGTTAATGCGGCCCTGCCGGACCACCCTCAGCTCCATACGGTGCCTCAACCTCCACAACCGGTGCAGCCACCGCAGGGGCCAGGGAGGCCACTTGTCCCACGCGTGCCACATTCAATTGTTAGGACGGTGTAAGTTCGATTTCGTTTCTCCTCTGAGCTTTCAATTAAGCTTTGTTGTTTAGTGCTTCCAGTAGAAGTTTTCCTCTTTCTGGGTTGTGGACGATTGGGCGTCTTTGTGGATATATGTTTTTGGGTTCATTCAAGTAATTGAAAGTTCAGGTTGAAAATGCATGTCTGCTGTTGAATTGACAAAAAATTCCTCTTTCTTCCAAAATTTTAGTATTTTCAAATCCGATTAAAGCATGCCTGGATTTACAGTTAAATTCAGGGGGTCATTGGATTTTCCCGAAACATTCCAATTCAGAGCGAAGGTTCATTAATATCCTTCCTTTACAGATTTTCCTTTAATCACTCTGCTAAATGAGTGCGTCTTGCATGGTACTTTCTTTAAATTGTGTGTGCATATATATGGTTAAAGTATGAGTTAGTGGAAGTGGTTTTGGAGTTATTGTCGTTCTTGGAGACTGATTTAATTTACATAAAAATGGACAGCTAGGACGCTTGTGGTTTTTGAGTGAAAGAGGTGGTATAGTTTTAGCATTGTCGATTTCGTATTAGTGACAGCAGTTCTAATAATGGAGCTTTTTTTTTTTTTTTGCCTTAAATTGGTTAAAAAAAAAGTTTTTTAACATGTTCTGGCAGAATATTACACTCAATAACATGCTGGGCTTATGTGTGGATTCTGCTCCCCAATTTTTATTTTTAATTAATAATTTGAGCTAAAAGTTTATATGTGATTTGTACATTTTCCCAGTTTAGATTTGGTTACTTCATGGTATGTTCTGTTAATTGTTCTGATATCTCAGTTACTTGGGGGAATAATGAAAAGTATTAGCAAGACAATGCCTACCTAGTTGGCATATTTTGATCTTAATCCTCTCAACTGGAATCTGGACCAATGCTTTTGGCAGATTGATATTATGTTGATGAAATAAGGGCCAAGTTGTTTGCAGAAAGCTTATATGCAGAAAGCTCATATTCAGATGATGGCTTTGGCTAAATTGGATCTGAAATTACTAAACAGAAAGTGAAATGAAATTCTTGCTGAAGCCTAATCTTTTTTCTCCAGGAAACCTGAGTCCCCTAAGGCAAGACCAAGAGCTAATGCCGAAGCGAAAGATGGCACTCCAAAGAAACAAAAACAGTGTAACTGTAAACACTCACGGTGTTTGAAGTTGTAAGTATGCTTTCTTGTTGTAAACGAGGACTTTAGATGAATATTGGTTAAGTCTAGCATTGCTTGGTTGCTGGACCGTTTTCTTTTTCTACTGTTTCACTTCCCTCAAAGTGCCAAAGAAACAAATCTAATCTTGAAGTTTATTTGTGCTTATGACTGAGAAATTTGTTATTGGGTACGTCAAATATAAAGAGAAGATGCCAAGAATTGGTCGATGGATGCAAAAATGAGTTGAAAGTAGCTGTTGATCATTTCTATCTTGTAGTGATGTAAGTGAGCATATGGATATTGAGAATATACCATCTTATAAGCACATCAACTAACACATGACAAGCAAACAGTGACATTCTTCCTAAGTTATTATCATAATGGATTATGAGTCTTCATTATAGCTTTGTTCTTCAATCATGGTAGGTACAGACTAAATTCATCTTGCATATGTAGTGAACCCCAAAAACTAATCTTGATTGCTACCATATCTTCACCCTACTGCATTCTTGCATATCACAGCCAGTTCATACAGAAGAGAATTACCTCATTTTACATAGAACAGTAGATTTAAACGATTCTGTGCTATATATACAGTCTAGGATCGTTTGTACCTCTGATGTTTCACGGCTTCTTGCAACATTTCTGCCCTCACCTCACGCAGTTATATTCTTCTCATATTTATCGGTAAAAATTAATTCCATTCCATTCCTTTATATAGGTACTGCGAGTGCTTTGCATCAGGTATATACTGTGATGGGTGCAACTGCATGAACTGTCATAACAATGTTGAGAATGAACCTGCGAGACGAGAAGCTGTAGAAGCTACTTTGGAACGTAATCCTAATGCATTTAGGCCGAAAATTGCTGGTAGCCCTCATGGAGTGCGAGACAACAGGGTAAGCTTGCTTAACATTTCGTGCTGATATCTCAGTTGAATCGACTATAGCTTAGAGTCTGGTATTGTCTTAAGCAAAACCAGGTGGTTTTTGACGTCGGATATGTATTGATAGAACATTCTTATAGAAATTAGATGTATATTGATCTTCAGAGAGCTGCTTTTCATGTTAAAAATATTGCATGTGATTTTCTACCTTTGCTATTTATAAATATGTTTATTTGGGAGGTTAATGATAAATCTGTGGAGTTGGTTGAATTTTTAATAGGAAAATGCTGGGGAAACTCAATCAGCCAAGCACAACAAGGGATGCAACTGCAAAAAGTCGAATTGCCTCAAAAAGTACTGCGAGTGTTTCCAAGCAAACATCCTTTGCTCTGAGAATTGCCGTTGTACGGACTGCAAGAATTTTGAAGGAAGTGAAGAGAGACAGGCTCTGTTTCACGGAGATCATTCTCATAACATGGCATACATTCAACAGGCTGCAAATGCTGCCATCACTGGGGCTATCGGATCTTCCGGTTATAATGCATGTGTTCCTTTAAGTAAGAAGAGAAAAGGTCAAGAACTCTTCTTTGGTACAACAGGCAAAGACCAATCAATGCATAGGATTGAGCAGTTTCCGCAGGTAAGCTCGATCATTTCTTTAGAGCAATGTTGCGAAGTGTGAACATTAGAGTGAAACCTAGAGTGAAAATATCAAATCTTCTGTTTTTTTGAAGCTATTGACTATTTCACTCAACCACTTTTTTTTCCTGAAAATGTAACTTTTTCGATTTTCACTTTAAGTTTCATACTTTGTAGAATTTCCTTTTCTTTTATCTGAAAGTACTTTTGATGGCTGGATGATCATAAATTTTTAATGTTTTTTTCTCATGGATTTGCTATTGTGAGCTGGGCTTCAAATTTATGCTATACAAACTAGTGGTTTCCAATGCTGCATATAAAAATTGCTGATTGGGCATCATCAACTTTTTTCAGCCTAACCACATAAGAGCTGCAAATTCTGCATCATTATCTTCTATACCTGCTGTTCCTGGTGGCCCAACTGCAACACTCGGTCCTTCAAAATACACATACAGGTTTAAATTATGATTTGTGTCTCTTATTAGTTGAATTTCTGCTGTTATCTGCTTCCTTAACTCTTTTTGTCATCCTTTATGAAGGTCTCTATTGGCAGACATTATCCAACCGCAGGATGTGAAAGAGCTTTGTTCAGTTTTGGTGGTACTATCTGAAGAAGCTGCAAAGACAGTAGCAGGTACATAGAACTTCATCTTGTGTGTATCCTATCCTCTTTTCTGTTTCTGTCAAAATAGATAACTCTTCCAGGAAAATTCTACAGTGTGTGAAACTTGACATATTTAGGAAAAACAACAGATTCCTGGAATGGAAAAGATTACATTTTCACAATTTGAAGCAAAAGATCCAATTTTTTTCTCTTCTCTGATGAAATTTCTGGAGAGACCATTTATGAAGTTTATATATATTTTTCTTTTTCCATGTTCAATATCAATCATCAGAAGAAAAGAACGCGTCGGAAAAGTTGACAGCGGATGAAAAAGGAACTTCCATCCCTTCATCAACTAAAGACATCGCTCAAAGCCAAGACCATAATGGGGAAACAACTCTGGCTGATGATCGTTCCAATGCTTCTGCCCAGGGTGATAAATCGAACCGTGCTAATCCAGAGTTATATGCATCAGAAAAGAGGCCAATGTCCCCTGGAACATTGGCCCTAATGTGCGATGAACAAGACACAATGTTCTTGGCCGCTCCTTCCCCTAACGGGTTGATGGGTACTGGTGGTGGTAACTCTTCATCACAGTTGTTGCAAGGGAGTGGCGCTACAGAGGTATATATGGAGCAAGAGAGGCTGGTACTAACCACAGTTCGAGATTGTTTGAATAAGTTGATCACGGTTGGAGAAATTAAAGGTTAGTTTTTTGTTTTTGGGAACCCGAAACATGTATGAGATGCACATCATTGATACAAGTTTGTGAACTCTTTTTTTAAACAGAAAGCAAGTGTTCGTCTTTAGGTAGAGCTGAATCAGGAGGTCAAGAAGATCCAAGCAGCACCGGAAATGAGAGAATGGGGCTGGAAAAACCGAGTACTACTATTACTAAGGTGAATAACGGTGTGTCGAAAACGATCCCTGTCTCACCAGCAGTGGCTAAGCCGCGACATGGAGTAGTAGTAGCTTCAGCTACGGGTCCCACATGTACGGACAACCCTAAGATATCGGGTGTTCCGGAAAATGGAGATGTACAGCCAAAGATAGAAAGATGAAAATAAAGGGTGCCAGGGAATGCGCAAGGAAGAAGATGGGAAATTGTTCAGGATGAAGAAGGTAAATGACACGGTGGGTGGTTTGCGCGATGGTATGTATGAATTGTTGATATTAGGAGGAGGAGGATGATGTGTTGTTGTGTTGGGGAAAATTGAGGTTGTAGGGAGGGAGGGAGAAGATATATAGAGATTTAAATTAAGATAATTGATTCCTTAGGAGGAGGAATGTAAAAGCTCAATTTGCTAATTTGCAGAGCCTTTAAAGTTTAGATAGTTAGTTAGTTAGGAGAGAGTGACCATAAATCTGAAGAATTTAATTTCTTGATTTTTTTTTGGTAAAAAGAAGGAATGCGCAGTCTGTTATGTGCATTTTGGAACATCCAAACATTTGAATAATCACATGAATGAAATTCGAACTTTTGCAACATCAAAGTCAAAACTCATGATAGTCAACACTCAACGACCACACCCTTAATAATAAGAAGCTAACTTGGTCCTTGTCCTAACCTGCTGTTCTGCACCAACCTCGTCGAATAATTTTTCCTCGCCACCCAAAAGCACATATATTGAAAATTATATAAAGGGTGTTGACTTCTTATTTGCTTCTACATTTTTTTTCTGTAATGATAACGTTTTGTATGAGTTTAGACTTGATTTTTTAAAATAAAAAAATCCCATCTCTTTACTTGCTGCTACTCCATTTGCGACGAAATCATTTTATTCTTTCTAATTATCATCTAAGACTTCCATAGGACCCCAGCAGCAGCATCCTTACGTTACGACAAATACATCCAAATTCTGAATACATAAAAAGTCTCAAACATATACACCCATGAGAAACCCCAACACATAGGATAGGGGCTTACTTCGGGGAGACCTTCCTTATTATAATAGTCTCTGTCTTTCTCCAAGGAGAGAAGAGGAGATTTTCTTTCTTTCTTTCTTTCTTTTATTTAGCAATCAGTTTTGCGCATCTTTCTTTCTTATAGACGCGATCTTGAACTTGAGGACGTCACTGGCGCACTCTGCCAAGACAAGACAAGATAATAACCAAATTACATGCCGCCCCCCGTAATAATACTTAAGACAACAATTCTGGACAAATAATAATAACTCGTCTTCTTACCAATGGCACTCCTTTCAGAGCTCTTTCTTCCAAGAAGCTCGACGGTTTGAACACCTTTCCATACATTTGAGACCACTTTTTCAGACTCTCGTATATGTGGGCACCCCCAACCGTATCAGCCCAAAATAAGATCCCACCACTGCATTCCATTCCATTATTTATAATCAACTTAGTTATTGGATTAACAGATTATGATGATTCCATCCATCATTAATTCTTCTAACTCGTGTATTTATCATAGAAAAGAACTTACCGGTAATTCGGGAAACTCATCCCAAGAACAGAGGCTATGTCCAGATCTGACGCCCGAATAACAACACCCTCTTCTAAGATACGGCATGATTCATTCACCACAGGAAACAGTATCATCTCCAATATTTCTTTATCCGATACACTGATTGGCTGCCATGCCACCCACACATCAATCAAACTTTACATAAATTTCTCCAATATATATATTATATAAATAAATGGGTGCACGGCGAAGAAGGGTTTTGGATAATAATAATATATATAATGGAAAAGTGATGCCAGTTAGTTATACCTTTCCACCAGGCATTAGATTGGCCACCCTCCTAGCCTCTTCGATTATAGGTAAAACTGAGGGGTCGGGTGTAGGTTTGCTTCCCTTCTTGTATATGTAATACCCTTTTCCATTGTTCTTCCCTGATCATCAAATGTTTCATTAGTTCCCGCTTCCTATCAAACAAATTATCTAAAACAAGAATCCCACCAAAATAAGAAAAAGTATCCTCCATTACCATTTCGTCCATTTTTAATGAGAAGTTCAATCACAGGAGACCTATATGTTCGATCACCATATGCAGCACCAAATATTTTACCAACTGCAATGCCCACACCGTATCCAGCAAGGTCCTGAAGCCTGTTTGGTGGGTCATGAGGAAAAGCAATGGATTATATATCAAATCTTTCAGTGGACCAAATAGTAGAAATTCTCGATTTAAAAATTGGACTGAGAGAAGTTAATTACTGGAAAGGACCAATGGGGATGCCAAAGTTGGTTATCACCCGGTCAATTCGAAACAGGTCCACTCCTAAACACAGCAGCAGATGTGCGGATTGCGTATATGGAAAGAATGCCCGATTAACTGCAAAACCCGCACAGTTACCTACCACAACTGGAACTTTTTTTATCAGCTTCCCAACTGCCATGAGATCAAGTATAACTTGTGCAGAAGTTTTATCCGTTCGAACAATTTCCAGGAGAGGCATCACATGTGCAGGACTGAGCCATCAAAATTGACAAGCATAAGTAAATTTACTGCAGGAAAATATTGCAGATGAATAATATATGTCAGATTGACCAAACACGAGAAATAAGGCATGTACCTGAAAAAATGTGCGCCCACAATCCGGTCTTGAGATGTGGTCTTTTCACCAATGACATTAAGGTCGATTGAAGATGTATTTGTAGCCAAAATACAATGGGCAGGGCAGGTTTTCTCAAGGTCACTGAAAATTGCTTGTTTCAGAGATGTGTTCTCAATGACAGCCTGCAAAGGATTTAATTCAACTAAGACAACACTCTAAAATCAGATCAGACGCACCATTTACACTTCTATACTTGGGGAAATAGCGTTCAGTAGTTAGCATCACATAACTAGTTGCAGCTGCAAGCTCAAGAGAGTTTAATAAAAAAAAAAAGACTTTTAGCATTAGTGAAAATAAAAGGGTCATATTTGTATTTCAAAGAAAGAAGATATCACAAAATTCTACCATACAAACTCCAAAAATAATATATACACCTGACTGACTTACCTCAATAACCATATCTACATCTCTAAAATCCGAATAATCCAGAGCACCTTTCAACAATGATAGAGCTTTTTCTGCTTTATCCATGGTTAGTTTTCCCTTGGAAACTAGACCCTGCACATTTGCTGCCAAAAGAGAGAATTAGAAGAAATATTAAAACTAATAAACTTGTTTCAACAGTTTTTGGCTTTAAGAGTATTGGAAAAGAACTGCCATGCATTGAGTACAGATATTTATTAGGCAAAAGGTAAGGAAAGAAACAGAAAGGCTTTCTTACTCAACAAGTAATTTCATAAATCCTTGGTAAAAGGGAAGTAACTAATTTTGTCATATCCAGCTTATACATGTTTCATTTTTCGACAAATAACTCATTTACCTAATTGTAATAAATTACAAATTATTAAAACAATGAGTTGATTAACTTATGCTTCCAACAGACGCCAATCCATGTTATTTCTCATTCCAAAATCCCAATAGTCCAGGACATCATACTAACTATCGGCAACCAAAGTGATCCATACACGAATACCTAAACAAAACAAACACACCTTCAATTGATTTTATCCCTTTGAGGAGATAATCCGAGTTGATCTCCTTAAGAATAACTCGAACACCGCTCAGAATAAGAGCAGTTGCAATGCCCGAACCCATCAGACCTCCACCTATTACAGCAACTTTCTTCACATTTCTGGGTTTTAGGCCAACATCTGTAACTTTTGGCACCTGAAATGGCAAAAAAGACTAAAGTCTTAGGTGGATATTTTAGTTTGTTAAAAGGATGTCAGTAAGTTGCATTTTCTATGTATAAGCACTGAAGCATTGAGTACAATGGAATATCCAGGAAAAGGAGATACCCAGAGCATATACCTATACAAAGCAATTGAATGTATATGCTAACAGCTTAACACGACATTTGATGTGACATACAATTATCAGATTCTTCTTTGCATTGGATAAGTTCATTTATACATACAAATGATATAGCATCTCTTATTTCTCTCATTGGGGTTGGGTAGTAATTGATTTGTTCATAGACATACCTTTGAAGTTGCACGTTGTGCGAAAAATACATGAACAAGACCCTTCGAAGTGTCGGACAAAACTAACTGATTAAATACTTCCTCTTCCTGCAGCCAAAGAACACACGGACATAAGAGTTAAACTTCCACACTAACCAGAAAGTAAGAATCTATCTAAGTACAGCCCTGGGAGTTGAAGAAAGAGCAGTTTGGAGTTAAAGACAAGTCCATAAGAATATAAAGTGAAATAAATACCTTTAAAACTCCATTGTATCCACCGTGAATGATGCCTTCCTCTATAACATCAAGGCATGCTGGATGCTGAGGCAAGTTTCGTGCAGTCTTCTTTACTTGTTCTCGAGCATTTCTCAATATTGTACGAGCTTCAGACAGAGGTGGGAGTTTGTCAGTTCTGTGAAGTGAGCGCACCCAAGGTTTACGCCTATCAGCAATTTCAAGAGCCCACTGACGAGATACTCTCAGCAAGTCTCCAGGAGAAACGATAGCATCAATAAGGCCTAGCTTCATCCCTTCTTCAGACAATATTGGTTTTGAGGACTGCAAACAGAAATTGGCAAATACACATATTATTAAAAATTATTAGGCGCAATACGACTAAGTCATTTCTCTCTCCAGTATAAAGAAATTGATAATTACCAGCATCATTTCAATAGCTTTTGACAAACCTAACAGCCTTGGAAGGCGTTGAGTACCTAGCAAATTGAAACAAAAATATTATAAATACAGATCATGGATCAAGTTTGAATAAACAACCATAAATTACATTAGAATCAGCGACATGAAAAAGCAGATGTACCTCCAAATCCTGGAATAACACCCAGTGACAACTCTGGCAATCCAAGCTGAGTTCTTGGAGCTGCAATACGTGCATGGCATCCCTGAAACATAAGAAATTAATAAATTAGTAATAGGAAAAATTTAAAGAAAACAGTGAATATGCTCTTCAATCCTAAAACATACCAGAGCTAATTCTAAGCCACCTCCAAGAGCAAGTCCTTCTACAGCAGCAACTATTGGCTTCTTAGCATCTATATTCATAACAAATAATATTAAGCTTAGTAATACAAACAAATGCAATGATGATAATACTTTTACCGCTAGGCCAGAATCTAAAATTTAATCCGTAAAACATGGAAAGGACCTTCGATTGTGTTAACAACCAGATCAACGGACACACTAGGCAGCATCTTTATGTTCCCTGTCATACAAAGAACAAAAAGTTATAGTTTTTGTTGAGCAATCTAACAATTTGAGTTTAATCAGCCAATTTAACTAAAACCTACCACTTTTGTGAACTTTCTCGAAAACATTGATATCAAAGCCACCGGAAAACCTCCCTCCTTTGCCTTCAATGAAAACACAGAAATTAGTAGTTAATATTGTAGCATAAATCATCATCGTCATAAGTATATACTCAATTTCCACCGATTCATGAAAATTTTAGCTATCAAGATTAGAAGTGATCGGTTCCTGGTCCCACTGGATATTTTTGCTCACTCAACTTAAATTTTGCAGTTTATCGGGTAAATAGCAATCGTCCTCACAGAAATGATACCAAGAGACAAACAAAATGGTGCAGATTAAGGACGATATAGATCACAACAGAGAAATGAACATGACAAAGCTAAATTGAATACCAGTCAATACAACAGCCTTGACATCGCTCCTCCTCATAGCTTCACTGAACTTCTCCTGCAATCCAGCAATAACTGTACACGCGCAAATCAGAATAATCTAAATTCCTTCCCCGATCAAAACACGACAAAAAACTAATGTATAAATGGAGATTCAAATATGAGGAAGCGGACTTGGAATAGCCAAAGCGTTAACAGGAGGATTGGACATGGTGATGACGGCAACGCCGTCGCCTCCGACATCCAGCGTGACCTCGACCTTCGCCATGGCAGCTCGCTTCAAGAATCGCAGATCGAGAATCGTCGGCTTTTGGTGAGCTAATTGAGGAAGAGGATAACAATACGGACTCCAAAGTGGATTGACAATGATGATGATGTGGAATTTATACTCCCGGTGGCGCCCAGGGATTTATCTTCCTAGCTATAATTATTCAATGTTCACACTATGGCAATATATATATTTTTTTCCGTGGGTGGTCCTAGGCAGTGTTATCAGATCCGGACCGGGGCCTGACCGGCAGGGCCACCGGTTCCCGGTTCGGCCGGTCGGACCCGGTCCGACCGGTTTTAGTAAAAAATATGTAGATTTGCAAAACCTTTCTGTAAGTTAACCCTTATGTAGGTTTTAGTTCGGACCGGGGTTTGTCTCTTTGTAAGTTAACCCTAAATTATTATTTTTAATAAAAAGAGTCCGAACCGGCGAACCGCCCAAAACCGGCCAGTTCGGTGAAAACCGGACTTCAGAACGGGTTCGCTTACATCCTCCGGAAATAAGCAAACCGGACCGTGGAGGGGTCCGGTTCCGGTCCGATTCTGATAACACTGGTCCTAGGGGCCTTATCAGGAGAGCGGTCAGCCTGTAAGGGAGTAAAGTGCTAGCTAAGAACAGTTTTTCATTTTCATAGTCACTAGAAGGGATTGAAACCCTAACCTCTGATTAATGGATAAGACGCTGAATCACACACGTTAGATGGTTATGGCAATATATTTATCTAAACCAATAACCTATATAGGATATATTCTTTCTTTTTTTTTTGGTAAGCCATTATTATTATTTTACATTATGATAATTATCTCATTTTATTTATTTATAGAAAGCTGCTTTTTATGCTTTATTATATAAATCTCTTTTATTTAATTTAATTCTTTTTTTGGCCAAAAATTATTTTATTTAATTTAAGCTGTAAATCGATCAAAGGGTTGTTGTGTTAAGTATACGAGTAGAAAACGGTCGAAGTTGACACGTACCTGCTATTTTTGTTCGTTTGTCGGAAGTGTAAAACTAGATAATCAATACAGAATAATAAAGACATATTTGATGCCTCGTAGAATTAATTTTTTCTTCGGTCGTAAAAGAGGGAAATCAATCTGTCTAACATCATTTTAAAGTATTGGTGTTTTCATGTATTATTTTTGTTTAAAAATTATTTTATTTATAATTTAATTCTTCAATTATAAGAGCATTATACTTTGTCTCTTATTAGTAATTATTTTATTTTTATTTTTGCCTCCGATTTTTTTTTGTGTTTTTTTAAAAAAATCGTTATTTTTATTTTCTACAATGTAAACCTTAACATTTAAATTTAAAAAAAAATCTTAAAATTCACTTTTATAATCAGTGTGATTATTCAGTATAATTTTACAAATTTTTGGGTAAAATTATAAATAAAATATTTGCAAAAATAAGTTTAAAGCATGAATACTTTCAAAGGATCCTAGCAAATCCCTAAAATCACACAAAATGAAGTTTAATTATCAAGTTTAGCTTAAGTAAATTAATAATTTAGAAAATGACTTCCATCCCGTTCTCTTACAGCAGCTAAATCGTGTTTTTACAAGTATATTTGGAAAAATTTGGAAAATTTAATAGTAATCATATCATATTAATGATAGCAGTTTCGAAATGGCATTCTGTTACGTCACCAAAAAAAGACGGTGGCATGACATGTAAATAATATAAATTCTATATCTATTTTGATTACAGAAATTTGTTGGACCATAGGAGGATTCGGAACTTGAATCATTTCCCATAATTTATTGGTCTTGTTGTTTTGTTTTTGGGTATAGTCTTCGTCTTTGTCGGTAGTTAATGTAGATACTATGATATTTCGTGTCATACAATTATTGCAAGGCATGTTACTGTTAGTTGGTAGGGTGTGAATCTTTGTGCTGAACGTGTTAAAATTATTTAAAAGAGGTCATTAATAGGGCATTTTGCATAAGTTACATTCTGTCCAATTAAAATAATTAATAAATTTTATTCTTAATTAATTGTTTATATTAATATATTTATATTGAATGAAATACTTAATTTAATTTTGCATAGAAAAAACATCATGTTTGAGTATAGAAGGAAAAAGTATAACTTTTTAATCATAATAATTAAAGTTAAAAAATATGATATCAAATAAAAAGTATATATATATATATAATAATAATAATAATAATTTAATCATATTAAACAATGTGGAATTTTTTTAGTGAGATTTAAAATTTAGAATTTTAATTAAGCCACGTAACGAATTATTATGAAACTAGGCTCATAACCTCTATAATTAATTTTAAATATTAGAATTACTGATTTCATCATGTGTAATTATTTGACTTAATCAAATAGAATTATATTTGACAAAAAAATATTATTATTATATTTCTTTTTGATAAAATGGTGATTATATTTAACTTTTTAACCTTACTATTATATATCCCTTTTAACTTTCGCCAGAAACCACGCCCTAATCAGAGACACATAAGGATCCTATTAAGCTCTCTTCGGCTTAGTCAGGGCTAGGGGCTTTGATATGGAGCTGCATGACCCCGACTGAGCTATATGTTGCTCAATCGGGGTTAAACATCTCCAAGTCGGAGCCCCTAACACCAATTTGGGGTCGCCGACGAATTCTGTTCATTGACGGTAGAAATGAGTTATTGCGACCTAAAAACGCGTCGTCATGAAACTAGTGACTCTTGTGTCGACGTAAGTGCATATGTCATTTCTGATCACCGTCGCAAAAAACACCGCGATGTTTGCAGTAAGCGTCGTAAAACTCTTAAAATTCATGACGTTTTTTACTTGTGTCGCCAGTATATGTAAACAACACAACTAAGCATCGTTATAAGCATTTATTTCCTTAAAAAGCGTAGTACCTAAATCAAAACATAACAACGCTTTGAAAAGCGTCCAATTAATACAAGTAGAAATGCCGCTACTATGATGCGTCGCCAAATTGAATAATTTTAATTATTGTGAAGAAGTTTGCGATGCTTGAGCAAGTGTCGACAATGAAAAGTCATCTAATTTTTTTTTTTCTAGTAGTGGTTGTCGCCGATAAATTTTGATCATTTTAAATTTTATTCATATTTCATATCTTGTTTAGTTATCAAGCAATTTTAATTACATTTTTTATCGGAAAACTCTATTTGTAAACCGTTAATCACTTTTTATAGAGCTCAAATTGTAAAGTCTATAAACTTAACATTTAACTTTTATTATTTTTTTTATTATAAAAAATAAAGAATAATAATTAAACCTATTTAAAAAAATGAAAAATAAATTTTTTATACGAAAAAAAACATGACCCAAATATTATGTTTTTACTTTAAGATAAATATATTTTTCATTATGATGCATAAAATAATTATATTTTTCATTATTTGCTATTTTTCAAGAATAACTTAAATTAACTATAAAGATAAAGTTGAAATAATCATAAATTGGAATCTTAAATGCAATTGATGTTACTATTCATTCCTATTTAATAATAAAACTCCAATTTCATCCTCAAATTCACTTAATAATTTATCTAATTCTGACATTACGTTAATTTCAGTTTACCACAATTCTAGAATCAAATAGTACATAATTATGAACGTTGTGCAGAATTTTAATTTAATTAAAATTTATACTATTAACTTGTGTTTTATTGAAATTCATAATATATAAATCTTATTATTTATTTGTTATAATAGTGTACTAAGTTATAAATATATTGATACCGTATGTCATTTGAAAGATTCACATCTATTTTCATATGAAAAAATTTCGTTCGTAAATAAGAGTACTGTTGAAAAAATACAACTCTTTTATTACAATTATCCAAAATAGATAATATTAAAGGAAATAAATTAAAAAAATATATCAAAATTATATAATATTGTTATGAAACATACCAAAAACAAGAGAAAGATGATATAAAGAGAACAAATTGAGATGTCTTATTCTCATATATAAGAGCCTTTTTTATATAGGGTTACATATTCTTGGAGAACAAGAATAATCGATACAATGAAGGTCTAAATAGGGAAGTTGATATGTACACATAATATTGAACATCCATCTCATTCCCTAAAATATATTTGTAACACTCCCCCTTGGATGTTCATAAGGGAATCGTGCCTCGTTAAAACCTTATTAGAAAAAATCATGTGGGAAAAAATCTAATAAGGAAAAAGAGTACACAATTATTGATCCATTTTGTAAGCTGCCTCGTTAAAAACCTTACCAGGAAAACCCGATGGGATAAAACATTGGTTAAAGGAAAAAGAGTGCAGCGCCTTTAGATTCTCCCCCTGATCACATAATGTCTTTTAGTCGACGCAATCCAATTTTTGTTCACCAGTCTCTCGAATGTCGCAGTTGGTAAAACCTTCGTGAATAAATCTGCTAGATTATCACTGTAACGGACTTGTTGGATGTTGATGTCGCCTTTCTTCTCAAGATCATGGGTGAATAATAGTTTAGGCAAAATGTGATTCGTTCTGTCTCCTTTGATGTAGCCTTCCTTCATCTGAGCAATACATGCTGCATTATCATCATACAATATAGTAGGTACATTTTCATCTAAAGGTAAGTTGCACATCTTCTGGATATGGTGTGTCATCGATCTTAACCAGACACACTCCCGATTTGCCTCATGCAATGCGATTATCTCCGCGTGATTTGAGGATGCAGCTGTTAATGATTGCTTTATTAACCGCCATGATATAGTTGTACCACCACATGCGAATAAATAGCATGTTTAGATCGACCCTTGGGTGGATCAAATAAATACATTGCATCTGCAAAACCAATTAATCCAGATATTGAATTATTTTGATAAAATAAGCCCATGTCATTCGTTCCTCGAAGATATCAGAATATCTGCTTAACTCCATTCCAATGTATTTATGTTGGGAAAGAGCTAAATCTTGCTAATAAGCTTACAACAAATGAGATATCGAGCCTCGTGTAACTAGCAAGATACAATAGGGCTCCCACATCACTAAGATAAGGTACTTCAGGACCAAAGGGTTCTTCATTAATCTCACGAGGGCGGAAAATATCTTTATCAACATTTAGCGACCTTACAACCATCAGGTACTCAACGGATGTGCTTTATCCATGTATAATCCTTTTAACACCTTATCATGTAAAATGATTGATGGACAAAATTTTCATCTTTAAATGCTCAATCTGCAAGCCAAGACAAAATTTTATTTTTCCAGTGTCTTTCATTTCAAATTATTTTGTCAAGCAATTTACTGTGTCTTGAAGCTCTTCAGGAGTTCCAATAATATTTAAATCATCAACATACACAGCAATAATTACAAACTT
The DNA here is from genome assembly GCA_036873135.1 of Clarkia xantiana subsp. parviflora. Lineage (NCBI taxonomy): Eukaryota > Viridiplantae > Streptophyta > Magnoliopsida > Myrtales > Onagraceae > Clarkia > Clarkia xantiana. The sequence continues at coordinate 24,598,463 of JAPTYO010000008.1, read as the reverse complement.
TGGCCCAGATCATTTTATGAAAACACATGGACTTATATGATCATTATTATACCCCTATTTTAGCAAATATTCACTAAGACGATTATACCACATTCGTCCAGATTGCTTTAGCCCATACAATGATTTATTTTGATTGAGCAGCTTTCTCGGGAATTTTTGTATGCTTCTGGCATCTTAAACCCTTCGGGGATTTTCATGTAGATTTCACTATCTAATGAGCCATATAAATAGGCTGTAACAACATCCATTAGACGGATATCAAGCTTTTCAGTTACTGCTTATAAGATATCCGAATGTAATTACATCCACCACTGGAGAGTAAGTCTCCATATAATCAACGCCAGACCTCTGCGAAAAATCTTATGCAACAAATCTTGCTTTATATCTAACAATTTCATTATTCTCATTTATTTTACGCACAAAAACTCATTTTTAGCTAACTGGCTTAATTCATTCAGGCGTCTGGGCTATAGGTCCAAATACTTCACGCTTGTTTAGTGAAGTTAATTCATCTTGAATTGCATCTTTCCATTTTGGCCAATCATCTCTCTGTTTCCATTCTGCAATTGACTTCGGTTCCAGATCCTCGTCTTGTCTTAGAATTTCACAAGCAACATTATATGCAAAGGCGTTGTCGACAACTGTATATTTTTGGTTTCATCTTTTTCCATAATAGACATAACTTACTTGGATCTCATCATTATCACCATTATCTTCATATACTTGAACCTTCACAAATGTTTTTTCGTTTGTTATGTCATTTTATTCTTCTGAGGCAGTTACCTCTGCAAGCATATGGTGATGGGCGCCATACATGGTAGCCCATTATATGTATAAGTTACCTAAGTAAATTGGGTATATGTCACATTAGGACATTGGGCCAGATCCAAATCTCAATTGACACGAGAGGCCCAAAATTGGGCCTCCCTATGCTTTACATGGCCTGCCGAATAGTGTCTTCAAGTCCTGCCCAATAGCTCTGATACCAAGATTGTTACGTACCTAGGTCTTGGTTGAAGCAAGAACGTAAATAATATAGGGAATAGATAATCGTCTTCCTAATCAAACCTAATCTATTTATGAGACTAAGATTAATTGTTGTAAGGTAGTTTTATTTCATCACTTCATATTCTTTATATAGAGATTACAATATCTCCTAGAATATATTATTGCCTAATAATACTTACTCTACCCTTTAACCCTCCTATGATATACTTTACCGTACATAATAATCTACTATCTGATATATACTACAAGTTCTCACAACAAAGATTCATGATGGTTTATAGAAAATACACACAAGGTAATCTTCTATTATTTCAAATTAAAAGTACTTCAATGCCTCACCATCAAGATCCATGGTAATTCATATAGAATACATACAAGATAACATATATATATATATATATATATATATATATATATATTAAAAGTAATTAAGAATCATGATGATTCACATAAAATACACATAATATAACTTTTGTTTCCCCACAATTAACCGTCACAACTCTTCACTTTTACTTGCTTCATTTTTTTTTGCACCTCATACATAATCACAACCCAACCTTTCTTTAACTTCTATTGATGGTGGTCAAATACCTCATGACACCAGTGACAACCACGACTCAAACAAAGTCGGACCGAATTTGGATGGCAGACCAATAGTGCGAGTTACGATTAATATTGTGTAAGTTCTTTTTTTATTTTGGAAAAAAAAAAGGAATGGGCAAGTAGTGGCGACCTCGGCCCATCCTGTTACGTAATGTTCGAGCTTTCCTACTCACGGTCTGGGTTTTTTTCCGACCAGACTTAGCGAGCAACCAGCGCATGCACTGGTCTCGTCAACGTAGCCCCACCAGCAGCCAAGTACAGTCAAGAGGCCGACACGTGCCCAGTTTTACTCGTCTCCTCATATGCCTGACGCGATGTTCTGTAAATTCTCAACTGTAGTTTTTCACAATTCCCTTCAAAATCGGCACATGATTTTTCTTATCAACGATGACAGCTCCATAGCGGTGAGAGTTCTAGAGGCAGCGACGACTTCATAAGTTCCCAAATTCAGTTTTTTCGCTACTTCATTTAAACATGTGGAAATTTCGAACCCTAAGATCTAAACCCTAGAATCGCATTTTCAGAATAGAGAGAATCAGAGAAGAGTCATTTCGGGGCGTTCCTTCAATTGGACCCCGATCCCCTTATAACACTAAAGTAAACCAAGCCTTTTGAGAAGGTTCATTTTAACCCCACAGTCTTTACATGAGAAGGAACTTACTCAAAATAAATAAAGAAGTCTCAAACAAGTTCACAAGCGGACTGAGCCATAAACAAATACAAAAGACCCTAAAAAAACAAGTCCAGATTGCAATGAAATAAAACAAGCTTGACAAAGCCCGTAAAACAACACTCCCCCTCAATCTGGACATGGAAGTCTTCAAAACACCTCCAAGCACTTCAAACTTGTGAAAGTTTAGACTAACCACTTAACCAACTGTCCTAAACATTAAGGTGTTAGGTGAAGGCGTGATTTAATCTTTATTTCAACACTCCCCCTCACGTGTGGGCCGAGACATTTTTTAAAGTACATCACGTGAAACTTATTTTTCGTGTGGGCTGAGAGATTTTTGAAAGCCCATCACGTGTTTGCTTGACCAGATCACAAACATGATGAAATTGGGGTTTTAACTTGGCGCTGCAGAGACTCGAACCTCGCTCTGACACATGTGAAAGTTTAGACTAACCACTTAACCAACTGTCCTAAACCTTAAGGTGTTACGTGAATGCGTGATTTAATCTTTATTTCAACAAAACTTGCGTATCCTCCAAGCACTTCAACCTTGCGTATCCTCCAAGCTTCGAGCACCCTGAAAAAGATTCAACATCCCTAGCTTCCCCACAAGATAATAATGTTGCTTGACTGGTAAGGGCTTAGTGAAAAAATCAGTTGTTTGGTCACATGTTCTAACATAATAAGTCCGCACAAAACCCTTTAAAATCATTTGACGAGAAAAATGACAGTCGATCTCTATGTGCTTGGTTCTTTCATGGAAAATAGGGTTTGAGACAATTTGAAGAGCTGCCTTATTGTCCCAGTGCAACAATGTAACAGAATTTTGAGGAAAACCTAACTAATCAAGCAAACCCCTTAACCAAATAATCTCAGAAACAGTGTGTCTAATACTCATATACATTGATTTAGCTAAAGAAAAAGAAACAACATCATGTTTCTTCACCTTCCAAGAGATAGGAGAACTACCCATCATAACAATGTAACTGGTAAGAAATTTCCTAGATTCCGAGCAAGTTCCCCAATCAAAATCACAATAAGCAGTGAGATTACTAGAGCTACTAGAGGACAAGAAAATACATTTACCTGGCTCAAGCTTCACATACCTGATGACACGCAATGCAGCCTGATAATGTGACTGCTTGGGTGTCTGCAAATACTGACTAAGATGCTGAACTAGTGAAAGCAATATCAGGACGAGTGAGTGTCAAGTATAATAATTTTTCTATCAGTCTCCTGTATTTAGAAACATCATCTAGGAGCTTGTCATCATGGTTAACACCCAAATAATCATCATATTTCTTACTAGTCAGCTTGAGATTGACTTCATATGGGTTTTAGATGGCTTAGAACTAGCCAAACTAGCATCGACAATAATCTCAAGTGCATATTTTCTTTGGCATAACAAAATTCACTTTTCAGATCTAATAACTTCAATACCAAGAAAATACTGCAAGTTACCAAGGTCTTTCTTTTTGAAATGAGATTGCAAAACATGCTTCAAATCAGATATTAGCTCTGAACTATTTTCAGTAATTACCAAATCATCAACATAAACCAACAAAATCACAATCTCTGAATTTTTTTACTTGGTAAAAAGGGAATAGTTATGAGCTGATTGTTTAAAACTCGCATTGCAAAGTGATTCAGTCAACTTTAAATTTCATTGTCTAGAAGCTTGTTTTAATCTATACAAGGATTTTCGTAATCGAGTAACAATATTTTGAGGATACTCTCCCTAATTACAAAATACGCATGGAAGAGATATGTAAACTTCCTCATTTAAATCCCATTGCAAAAAAGCATTTGAAACATCCATTTGAAAAAGTGGTCAATTTTGAATAGAAGCTAGAGATAAAATAACCCTAACTGTATTCATTTTTACCACAGGTGAAAAAGTTTTAAAATAGTCAATCTCATATCTTTGTTTAAAACTTTTGACAACTAATCTGGCTTTGTATCTATTTAAGGAGCCATCAGAATTGTATTTAATTCTAAATACCCACTTACAACCAATAGGCTTCTTTCCTGGAGGGTGAGCAACCAAGTCCCATGTTTTGTTAGCCTCAAGTGTTGCAATCTCCTCATGCATTGCTTTAACCCAACTAGGATCCAATTGTGCTTCTGCAAAAGAACTAGGCTCTACCCACTTTGAAAATTCTATAAGATAACATCCATAAGCAGAGGAAATGTTATCATAGCACAAATAATTTGAAATAGGATAGTTGGTAACACTAGTAGAAACAACATAGTCATTCAAATGGATATGTGATTTCATGGTTCTAGTGGATCTCCAAACAGTCTAAGGAGCAACAGACTGGATTGCATCAGATGCAGGAACATCAAAAGCATCATCATTTGCTACATCATCACTATCATCAGGGACATATAAACTGTCATCATCATGGGAGTCATGTGTATCCAAGATAGAATGAGTTTCATATGTGTTATGAACAACCACATCATCATCAACAAGGGTGGTTGCCCTTTCTTTACAAAAAAAAAAAGGTAATGTATTTTGTTTGTTGCTAGAGAAAGGGAAAACATTTTTAATGGATTTGACATCCATGCTGATAAAAAAAACAAATTTTACTCTCCAAATTGTACCGCTTATATCATTTCTTAGACTCGGAATAACCCATGAACACAGCTGGAATGGATCAGGCAGCAAACTTATCAGACACCGCCATTTTTTTTATTTTTTTATTTATTGGCAAAAGTTAGGCATCCAAAACCCCTTAAATGACTAATAATAGGAGGCTTTCCTGAGAAGACCTCAAGAGGAGTTTTGTTATGGAGAATCCTGGTTGGCATATGATTGATCAAATAACAAGCCGCCAGCACACACTCTCCACAAAAATAGTTAGGAATAAAACCCTACAATTTCAAGGCTCTGGAAACTTCCAAAAGGTGTGTATGTTTTCGTTCCACTCTTCCATTTTGTTGAGTGTAATAACAAGGACTTTGGTGGAGAATGTCTTTCTTTTTTAAAAAATCTGATAAAGCATCACTAAAGAACTCCCCACCATTATCACTCATGAAAACTTTAATGGTTTTGATAAATTAAGTTTGAACCATCATAATGAAAGACTTTATCAATTCAGTTACATCATGCTTAAACTGCATCAAGAACACCCAGGTAACTCTTGAAAAGTCATCAACTAGGGTTAAAAATATTTCTTATTGTCATGTGTAACTGATTTGTAAGGTCCCCAAACATCACTGTGAACTAAGTCAAAAATAGAATCTGCTCTTGATTCAGAAAGTGGAAAACAGGAACGACTCAGTTTTGCCACAGGACATATAGAACAATCATCAATAACGGGATTTTTATTCCTAAAACATTTCAAAGAGTCCAAGTTTTTCAAAGATTGATCAGATGCATGACCAAAACGTCTATGCCAAAGCAAAGCAGTCTTATTATCACTAACATAATTCAAAGTAATAGAATCATCATCATTGTTGTTGGTGGAGAAGAGGTATAGACCTGAATCAAGCCTACCATTTGCCAAGACCCTCTCACTTGAGAGGTCATGCATAACAGAAAAATTTGGAAGAAAAAAAAATATGGTAGAGCAATTCAGGTCTTTTGTAAGTTGAGAAAATGAAATCAAGTTATAGGCAAAATTAGGGAGATAATAAAATGTTTCTCAACTTTTGAGTTTTAGAAAAATAGTAATCCCCAACACCAACAGCCTAAGAGAATAGCCTATTGGGCAATTGAACTCTAGTAATAGCTAAAGTTCTGTAATTGGTCAATCAAGAAAGATTTCTAGTCATGTGGTTGCTAGCCCCTGTGTCCAAAAATCCAACAATCAGTTATATTAACAACAAATGAAGAAGTAACCATACCAGCACCCTGGATATCATTCTCCATTGAAGTGGTTGTTGTGGTAGCATTAATAATGTTGCCACTACCTCCTGCCTTTTGTAGGAGCTTGTCAAACATTTCACTTGTAATGGTTACATTTCCTTGTTAACTTGATGTATTGGAGGCAACAGAGACTAGAGCACCATCAAGATCAGAATAAAAGCTTCCAGCAAGAGTAGTTTGAGCCTTGGCCATCACAGCTTTAGGCTTGACCAATTTCTTGAGCTTGAAGCAATTATTCCTACAATGTTCATTTTTTGGCAAAAGTCACACCCTTTTGCGTAGCAACAATCAATGGTGTGCCCCTTCTTTTTACAAAAATTACATTCCAGATTGCTATTGGGAACTCTTCTTAGTTTTCATTCACTTGGGGCAGACATCTTAGCATTAAAAGAAACACCATCAGATGCAGACAGAGTTGCAGATACATCTCTCTGACTTTCTTCTTGGAGTAAGATGAGATATGCTTGATTCAAAGTTGGCAAAGGGGTCCATATTAAAATATGGCTTCGAACATTAGCAAAGTTGTCATCAAGCCCCATCAGGAATTGAAACAAGCATTCATTCTCAATGTGACGCATGAAACATCATCAGTAATATGATGAAGGGAACATGAACCATCATACTCAATACAGATGTTTTTAAGCCTTGTAAAGAAGGCAGAGATTGAATCAGATCCCTGCCTACAGGTAACAACAACAACATCACGACGTAACTGATAAATCCGGGAACCATTGTTTTTGTCGAACCTTTCCTTCAGTTCTTTCCATACGAGAAATGCATTTTCCAAATAAAGGATGTTATCAGAAATATCACCAGTCACAGTGTTAATGATCCATCCTCGAACCACCGCATCACAACGATCAAAGGAAGTGCAATTTCTCATCAAAAGAACTACAAACGCATGAACCAGTAATGAAACCAATCTTATTATTTCCTAGGAGAATAATCTTCATACCACGACTCCACTTTCGATAATTGTCTTGACCATTCAACTTTAACGATAGCAAACTTTGGCTAGGGTTATCAGAGCTATGAAGATAAAGAGGATGAAAGGGATGAACCTCAGATGAAAAATCAACAAGAGTCGTCGCTTATGTTACGAGTCCCTTGGAGTTCTCGCCGTCCGTTACCTTCGATTCTTCCGCCATATGAACGCCAAAAAACAGAAGGAGCAAGTATAATGATCTTCAAACAATAGAGAAGGAGCTCTCCGTGGCCAAATCACCAAGAAACAGTGAATCTAAGCATGCAGAGACAACAATGACTCTTTAAGAAAGTGAATCGTTGCAGATGAAAAACGGATCAACAGTACGCCAAGGACTACACAGATACGCAGCGATAAGCAGCCAAGGTCGGATCGAACAACAAGCAGAGCGTGCTGCTCTGATACCATGTGAAAATTGCTAACCCTAAGATCTAAACCTTAGAATCGCCGTTTCAGAATAGAGAGAATCAGAGAAGAGCAATTGCATGTCATTTTGGGGTGTTCATTCAATTGGACCCCAATCCAACACTAAAGGAAAGCAAACCTTTTGAGAAGGTACGGTTTAACCTCACGGTCTTTATATGAGAAGGAACTTACCCAAAAGAAAGAAAAAAGTCTCAAACAAGTCCACAAACGGACTGGGCCATAAACAAATACAAAAGGCCCTAAGAAAACAACAATTCCAGATTGCAATGAAATAAAACAAGCTTGACAAAGCCCAGAAAACAACAAAACACACTGCTCAATTTTTTTTTTCTCACTATAATTCATGTCGTCACTCATCTGGTTGATAATGTTTCTTATGACATATCTTTCAAAGTTTTCAAATTTCAGACAGTGGAAGGGAGAAAGCGTTTTTAAGAAACATAATGATTTTCATAAGGTTAGAATTCAGTATTGTTTTTTATTGTTCAACCATTCGATAATTTTAACAATTTGCTACATAGTTTGAAATTTTTGTGTTGTATGTTTGAAACATACTCAAATTGCAATAGAAAAACATCATGTTTATTTACCCAGTTATATTTCTCATAAATATCGCCTTTTTTTTTAACGACCACCATATATAGAATACATTCACAGATACTTAATATAATACTAAAAAATACAATTAAAAATGAATTAATCTAGGAAATCAAATAGAGTGGCAACTTGTGTTATAATGCCTATTTTTATCATGCCACGATGACACACATGTCTATTCGTGTTGTTTCAAAATATATCATCATAAATATATCGCTAGTTTTCTAGACAATGTAGCTGACATGGCAACTCCGTGTGACTTACTGCAATTTTGTGTCAAAACAACTTTCATGACTACAAGAAGCTGTTTTGAGCGTTTATTTGTACACTTACATTTCTAAACTATATATAATGGATGATTAAAAGTCGTATTAATTCGTGTTAGAATTGTTTAGCCACAATTTAGCATATAGTACAAGAATTTGAAAAAGCACATCGGTTAAGGCGGATGTTTTTTCGTATACCCTTAGGAAAATCTAAGTTTTTTTTTGGCCAATTAGGAAAATCAAGTTCAATCCACTCGAACTGCTAAACTGACCTTAGTGAGGGCATTTAAGTCAATTGGCTTCCTCATCTCCATTTTCTTCCTTTTGTATAGCCATATCAGTTTCAGAGTGAGTGAGTTCTCTTAACGGCCACAAATGGCCTCCTTCTCCTCCACACCTCTGCAACTGCGGCAACTCTCCTCACTCTTCCCATGTAAGTTCCGTTTCAATCTCATACCTTCCGAATTTTGCTTCAGTGCTCATTCTCTCACTCCACTCGCCAAGAACTCATCCAGTTTTATATCCAAAACACGAAATAGACCCTATCTTGCCAAGTTATCCACCGCAGACCAGAATTCCACGAAAACACCCAATTCTCCAACTAAGAAGAAATCTAATTCTGGGTTACCTTCATTACTTAAGGATAGAGCTCAAAATGGTACGAAAGGTAATAGCTTTAGACAAAAGAGAGAACTGGGCACTGCGAAACCCGACAATAAGGGTATGAAATCATTGAACAATGTCCGAAACGTAGAGGCGGAAGAGATTGTCGACAGTAATTCGGCAAAGAACCTCGGTAGTTCATCGGTGAAGGATAGAACTCAAAAGGGTTCCTCTATAAATGGAACCATTAGAAAAAAGAGAGAAACTGGCACTGCGAAATCTGATACTAAGGGGATGATATCATCGAATAATGCCGGAAATTTAGGGGGTGGCAGCAGTAATTCGGCGAAAAAGTTGAAGAAAAATAAGGCTGATCCTCCTGAGCTTCCGTTTCGAGTTAAATTGGAGCAATGTTCTAAGAGGGGGGATTTTATGGGAGCAATCAAGCTGTACGATTCGGCTCGGAAAGATGGAATCCTTTTAAGTCAGTATCATTACACTATTCTATTGTATCTCTGTTCTTCTGCTGCTGTTGGCATTGTTCAGCCTGCTAAGAGTGGTAGCGGTAATCGGAGTCTCAAAAGTTTAGAACTGGTTCCGAAAGGTTCATCTGATGTTTCCATGGAGTCCAATGGTGATATCGGTAACCAAAACCCTAACGAAATGTCTTCGAATTTTGGGGATTCACAGCAAGAAGGGCAAGTGATTCGACTAAGTGACGATGCAAAGCAGTATGCTCTAAAACGAGGTTTTGAGATTTACGAAGAAATGATATCTCAAGATATCCCGATGAATGAAGCCACACTGACATCCGTAGCCAAAATGGCTCTGTCAGTCGGTGACGGTGACAAGGCATTCGATATGGTGAAGCAAATGAAACCATTAGGGATAAACCCTAGGCTAAGGTCGTATGGTCCTGCTTTATCTGCTTTCTGTAGCAAAGGAGATGTTGAGAAGGCATTCGAGGTTGAAAAACACATGCTAGATCACGGTGTATACCCAGAAGAGCCCGAGATTCAACTTCTCTTAAAACTAACTATTGCAGCTGCCAAAGCGGATAAAGTGTACTATCTGTTGCATAAACTGAGATCTACTGTGAGAAAGGTTTCTCCTTTTACTGCAGATTTGATCCAGAAATGGTTTACGAGTGGGACAGCTTCAAAAATTGGAAAAAAGAAATTGGACAAGAACATATTAAAGGAAGCATTGAGAAATGGTGGTGGAGGATGGCACGGGCAGGGTTGGTTAGGAAAAGGAAAGTGGAATGTTTCAAACACATCAGTTGGAGCAGATGGATTTTGCAGATGTTGTGGCGAAAAATTAGCCTTAATTGATCTTGATGCTGTGGAAACCGAAAAATTTGCAGAGTCAGTGGCAGCTATAGCCATGAAAAGTGAACGAGACTCGAGCTTTCAGAAATTTCAGGTATATCATCATGTTGCTTGAATTTGGCTACTCGGAGTGTTGACCTTAGATTGCTGATAGGTCTGTTGCAACTATAATTTGCAGATATGTAAGTTTGCTCTTCTTAATGAAACTTAATGATGTAGAAATGGCATGAATGTACTCATTTTGCTCTTGTTAATTTTTGGCTTGAATTTGGCACCTCGGGATATTGTTGATTGCTGATAAGTTAGGTGGAAATAAAATAGGGCTACTCAGCAACTTGCTAGCTAAAATTTGTGGGTTTAGTTTAAACAATAGATTTTATATTTTTGAAAAATTGCTAATTGAATTAAACAAAGTTACAGTATGCTTGCTTAATCTAATCTATGTTAAATATTAATAGTGACGAAACTTAAAGTTTGTTTGCTGTGTTGCTAACCTAAATTTATTATCTTGCTGCTCTTTATGCATTGCTAACTGATCTTTTGGAAAATTTATAATTTGCTAGCTGAGCTTTAGGAAAAATCTTGCGATTTGTTACTTAAAATTTAGGGTTTTCCCTTTTGATGGGAACTTGCAAGCTGTCTCCTTCTGACAACAAACTAGATGGAGTTAGCATATGTCAACTTTTTACAAGTTCAGCCATCAAGTTGTAAAAAAAATAAAATTTAGTTAGTAAATTGTCTAGACCCTCAAAGTTCAGCTACTGAGTTACTAATTAACAATATATATAATAATATTGCAGGTAGGTTGCATTGTTGTAAAATGTCAATTTTTTTGAAGGGTTCTGAAGTTTGTATGAAACTTAATGATGCAGAAATGGCTCGATTACTACGGACCTTTTGAGGCAGTTATCGATGCGGCGAACGTAGGACTGTATGGTCAACGCAGATTCCTCCCTGCAAGGGTAAGTAAGTAAAACTTTTTTTTTTCATGGGCAAAAAGTAAGTAGAACTGAGTTTAGAGGATTCGCTCCTGATAATTTTACCTTTCTCTTTTACTGTTTTATGCATTTTTTGATTGGTTCATGTTTTTTTTGTTAGATTAATGCCGTTGTTAATGCAATACGCCAAAAACTACCTTCAAGAAGATGGCCCCTCATTGTGTTGCATAATAGGCGTATAACCGTGCTCAACAAGGATCAACCAATAAACAGGGCGATGGTTGATAAGTGGAAAAATGCCGATGCGCTTTACTCTACTCCTACTGGATCGAACGATGACTGGTGAGATGAGACTAACATGTAAAAAAAATCCACATCTATGTATAGATTAAGAGTATTTTTCATTAACATGAGCTTCAGGTACTGGTTATATGCAGCTATTAAATTCAAGTGCTTACTGGTGACGAACGACGAAATGAGGGATCACACATTTCAGCTTCTGGGAACCGACTTCTTTCCGAAATGGAAAGAAAGGCACCAGGTTAGGAAACGTTATCTAATTGAGGTCACTGTTGTTTAAGTGGATATTGATCGTATTTGACATTACATATGTGTGTGTCTTTTGTTTTCTTCAAAATTAAGGTACATTTCAGCTTCTGTGATGCTGGTCTGGTGTTTCATATGCCACCTGCTTGTTCGATTGTGATCCAGGTGAATACCTGTGCCCTCAATCATGATCTATCACTCCATCTAAATATAAGATATGACTAGAAAAAAAAATGAGATTTTTCGGTCTTTTTAGAAGTTTGATCTACGATAGTGCAGCAGAACATTCAACTAAAAATCATGAGAGGCTTAATTACTTAATTGATTTGGGGTTTGGGCAATAGGTTCTAAAAGTAGCAATATGCTAGCTCCTTCTAATTTAAAATAAAATAAGGTTAGAACTTGTATATTGTTTGTTGTCTTGCTAATCTGTATATTTTTTTGTCCTGTTATTCTTTGTGCAAATTGCTGAACTTGACTGAAACTTGCAATTTGCAACTTGTATTGCATCTTTATATAAGTTCAATTTGCCCAAAAAGAAAACGAAATAGGTTAACATGAATTAAACATGCTAATTATCAAACAATGCATTCACAGGAGTCCGAGATTGGCCATTGGCACATACCGATTTTGTCTGGAGAAGATGAGTATGAAGCCGATCGAAAGTGGCTATGTGTAACACGTGCAAACTCGGGAGTGGCTGCGAAAATCGAAGGTAGTTTTACCACATTTTAATTATTATTATTATTATTATTTTTGGTTAGGTGGGTGCCAAAGTTTGAGACTTTTGCTGAGACAATTGTGTTTTGTTTTTCTCCTAATAGACTCTTTCTTCCCTTAGATGCTGCAAGAAACACAAGTAATCCCACCAAATCCAACAAATCATGCCAAAACCTTAGAGACATATTTGCGGCTTCTGTTTCATCAAGACACTCGACGATACTACCCGAACTCGAGGATGCAGAGAGCAACGGTAACTGCGTTCTTGATTTCGAGATATGAATCGGATGGTGTTCTTGGAGTTGAAAGATACGTACGTAGGTAGATAGGAATGATTCGTTTTGTGGTAGTTAGTTTCATAACGGTTCTTTTAATGTTGGTTCATCTTCATGTGACTGACATTATGTAGTTATAATCAATAGAAAATGTTTTCATTATCCAAGATCCAGTGCACCGACCATTACATCTGTCATTTTTACTGGTTTCGTAGGGTTTACTCTGCTTATTAAAAAAATTAAACTTTCAACTGCAAACGATCGATTTCTCCAATAAAACTCGATGGAAAGTACACAATATTTATGTGATGTATTTTAATGTGACGCATGATGGATATTGATCTAAACATTTAATAATATAATAGATATTGACTATAAATGGTCTGATACATAACGGTAAATTAATTATAAATATTCAGCTGCTATAATAGTAATTGACTACAATATTAGGGTTAAGAATCTATAAACTGTCTGAAGTTTGCACTATGTGAGATTTTGGTGTCTGAAGTTTAAATTGTTGATATTGACTGTCTGAAGTTTCAACTTTGTTGAAATTTGCAGTCTCCGTCTAAATTTGCTGTTAAAATTGATAGAACTTGATCATGTGCTTGTCACATGAGCTGATAAAAAAAAATAAATCTCAAAATTGCCCCTAGGGTGGTGGCCGGAGTTGGGTGGTGACCGGCCAAAGTTGGGGGTGGCCGGCCGGAGTTGGGTGGTGGCCGACCGGAGTAGGGTGGTGCCAGCCGAAGTTGGGTGGGGCCGGAGTTAGGTGGTGGCCGGCCGGAGTAGGGTGGTGGCCGGAGTAAATATAAAAGTATCAAGGGCGATTTCGACTTTTCACACAATTCTGTTAAATTTGACAGCAAATATGGACGGAAAACCAAATTTCAACAAATTTGAAACTTCAGATAGTCAATATAAACAATTTAAACTTCAGACACCAAAATCTCACATAGGACAAATATCAGACAGTTTATAGGTTCTTAACCCATAATAATACTATGTTACCATAACAGTAATTGTGTATAAATAGTCTTATACAATAGTCTCTCTTTAGACAGACGTTGACTAATTTGACCGTCAGAGAGGTATCCCATTGTCGGCCCTGTCTTCATCCGTTTTATAGGTGGGTGTTCGGAATTCTAATACTGAAGAGCTTGAAGACACCGCAAAAACCTTTCCGCCAAATCCAGATTCCAACAACGGATGAGAAATGATGGAGCTTTCGTTAATGTGCATTACATAAATTGATCCTTGTACAATTCAGTTCACATGTCATCTCCTCCTGTTAACGAAAGCTTTTAGATACCTCAAAATAATGGAGCTTTCGTTGAATTGTACAAGGATCAATTTTCCAAAGAAGTCACATAGAAGGGTTGATTCCGCAAAAATAAAAAGTTGGCTAATTTATTTGGCCAACCATCATGAAACTTGGGTAATTTCAATGAAATGGCTAAAAAGCCTGGAGTTTATATTGGTAGAGATTCCATTCAAGCTATTCAATTATATTTATTGGAGCAGATGATGAACACGGAAGACATGGCCTTCCTTAACTGTGGATTTTGTCATTTTGATTTTTTTTTTTCGCGGAGTGGTCTTAAGAGGAGCCCTTATTATTAGGGCTGCACTCGTAACATGTTGCTCCACATCTAGACTAATCCCCACTCATATCGTCTTATGGTCACTAGCGAAGATTGAATCCTGACCTCCGGTTAAGGGATAAGCGTTGAACCAGCACACTATTAATTATTAGTTAGATATCGTTTTGATTGATTGATAGAACTAGGAATGGTCTGTCTGTTACTAGCTAGGTCTAGGTCCATCCATTATTAGTGAATAATAATAATACAGTGTTGATCCTCCTGTCCTGTGTAGCTGCCTATTAATGAAAGAAAGAGCTGTGTCGTTTTATAATGCTGTCAGATAAGTAGAGAGTTCTATTATTATTATTATTATTGTTAGGAGGGTACTGACTGAGTTGACAGACATTGAGAAGAAGGGTGAGGAAACACAAGATCACGGGTTCCAACTTTTCTATTGTCTCTTCTACCTTCTCTCTTTGTTTGACGTGGTCTCTTCTCGATCCATTGATTCATGCATCAACGGCTTCTTAATTGCTTCGACATTCTTATTATTATTATTATACGTTAACTGATTTTGAAACTTAATTTTGATTTTCAGCCACACATGCGAATCTTTATTAGCAGTGCTTGCTAACTAATAGTTGATCCTGTGGTGCATTTTACTTAATAATAATATTTATGAACTAATTATTTTATGTGTTAGTAACTTAGTGTGGTGATATCAAGTTATGTTAAAAACTTATGAAATATATATTATGTCAATCTACAATCTTTAAGCAAATCATGAAATAGACTATAGAATCTCAAAACTTTGACGTACCCTTATTCTGTAATAAGACAAGTGCAGCAATATTACCTTCTGAAATGGAGTAGAAAGGATTTTGACAACAATATTAAGTAATGAAATTGAGCTGCAATTGGCACAATGCCAAGAGCTTAACAATGAGCATTATCAGAAAAAGGAAAAACAAGAATTTGGAAGGGCAGCTCAATGAACTGTATAGACCGGAGGGAATGTATTGGCATCAAACTAGCTAGCTGGATTAATGATGGAGATTGTAATTCCATAGAAAACTTATGCAGAGAAGGGCTCGTAATAAGATTTATTGTCGGTAGTATAAATAAATTATTCTATGTTACAAAATTAGGAGGTGATAAAAATGTATATTAGTTAGTTACTATGATCACCTTTTTTCACTTCTCTGCAGGGCTAGCTAGTGCTCACAATCGCATTAAATCTGTCTGTTACTGCAAAAAATGAATAATGGTAAGAGTGTTGAGTGTGCCATTAAAACTGACATGGCAAACACATATGAAGGGTTTAAAAAGATTTTCTGTTAGATATTTGGATTTCATTGGGTTTGTACTGATTAGTTAACATGATGAGAAGGAGATGTATGTGTCCCCCGATAGCTAGCCAATCACCATATCCTTTATACAACCTGACTTTACTAGATATATATATATATATATTGTAGTAGACTTATTCCTCCGTAAACCTTGCTTTGGTTTATACTAAAATTCGAGTAAATTTTCTACCTATGAAAATTTCAAGAGAAAGTATGAAAGAGAATGTAATTGAACAAATGTATTAGTCATTGGTGGGCCCTAAACCACTTTCTATAGAAATTTCACACCATATTTCACAGTTTGTATCGCCACTCATAAAATCCACTTGCAAATAAAACCTCAATATAGTATTCATAAATATTTGCAATTTATTTGCACGGTTAAAAACTAGTAGCTATAAAATAACTAGATTTGTATATAAAAGTTAATGTGATAACTTTATTGTTTTACCGTATGTGCCAACTCTAGTTTCAAACAAACTATAAAATAAAATGATTGGCAATCAAGTTGACGATGAATAATATTTTTTCTTATGTTTGAAAGAATCAAGAGTGGCATTTATTAGTGGAAAAAAGAGAGTGACATTTATGATTTATTTGTTTATCCCATTGTGCTATGCTACAGTATTGTGGTCACGCACCTGAGTATTAACTGACAGATAGGAAGGAATATCACGAGCCTCGGGACCATTTATCAATTAAGTCATTTGTCTATTTTGCCATATATAATTCTCCAAGATTAAAAAGTGTTAATCAAATTGTGCGGTGGTTCAACGCATTATCTTTTAATCAAAAGTTAGGGGTTCAATTCCCGCTAGTGACTATGAGAGTGTAAAAATATTCATGACCAACATTTTACTTCTTACGGTCTAACTCGGTGCGAGTAGGAATTAGTCTAAGTGTGAAACGAGCATGCTACGAGTGCTGTCCCCTAGGATCACCCTGCGAAAAAACACAAAAATTAAAAAGTCTTACCACTCTAGTTTGGTTATCCCAACTAAATTCCTAAATGCTTTTGAGGTTGGATATATAAGTTTTGTATATATATATAGATTATTATTTGTTGATGTGATTGAAGCTAAGAAAAAGAGAAGTCCTAACATTGCTTATTATATCTTCTTCTTTCAACACCACCAACCTGCAGAGTCTGCTGCAGCGAGAAGAAGAAGAAAATGTTGGTGTGTGAAGAATCTCCCAAACCTTCTTCCGATGTTGCGGAAACTGCAGACTTGATGCGATTCAACACCTCCCTTCAAGTAATTAATTAATCATCCCTTCTCTTACTTAATTAATTTCACATATATAATTAATTAAAAAAAAGAATGTGTGATCGATGATGTTTCTATGTAATGCTGCATTATATATATATTGCTTCTCTAATTCATATGTATATATAATATAGGAGCTCAGAGACATCCGGTCACAGCTTCATTATGCGGCTGATTACTGCGAATCCACCTTCTTGGACTCCCACTCCAAAGATAAGAAAGAGTAAGTATATAGCAATTAATCCACTCAATTTCATTGCTCATCTTAATTTACTAACACATCATGTTTGGTTAAATTTGAATAAGAAATATAATTAAGTCGGGATAGGAGGAATAAAGGATGCGAAGGTTTATCCTTTAGGAGAATGGTTAATAATAATTATGGAAATTCAGTTTCAAAGGTTATTTGCAGTTAGATATCATCATCTTCATTATTCATGATGCAATTTTGTAGAAAAAAGAAAAGTAGAGATAATAATATTTATATATGTAGAAAGAAATAATTAGTGGGTTGGATTGTGGTACAGGGTAGTGGAGAATACAAAGGAGTACATATGCAGAGCAATGGTAACAATGGTGGATCACCTTGGAAATGTCTCTTCTAACCTCACTACCCAACTCTCTCATCATGCCTCTTCTTCTTTTCCTCATACTCAACGCCTTGATTCTCTCCAACAAGTAAGTATTAACACTGCATTTTCAACCATATTCCAACTTTTAGATTAGTTGGTCAAATGTTTATGCTTAAATAAATAATTTCTTATAATTATGCCCCTGCTTGTTGCTTGCATGCAGAGGATTATGTCGTGTGGACGGTTCGGCAGTGAGTTTGCTATGACTAGATTAAGATGGAGCGCAGCTATTCCACGATACCATTCCCGCTACTTAATGTCACGTAATTATTATTATATATATATTGCTGCTTCTTGTCTAATGATATTATTTTGCACTTGCTACTTTTATTTATGTAGAATAGAATAGAATTTAATTAACTACGTGTTATATCTATCTATTGCTTAAGCAGCCACGGATGCTAAAAAGTCGTCGAGTGATGAGGCGATAAGGTAAATCTTTCCTTTTTGAGACCCTTGGCTTGGTAGAATTATCCAGTTATTGTACTGACATATTATATATGTTTGTTTGTTGTAGTCATATATGTTATTAAATTTAGTTAGATTAGATTATCTTTGTCAATATAAATGTGTAGTTATTCCAACTTCTTCTACGATTTGCAAATAGTTTTTCATGTATAAAGACAAATTATTAAATGATTATAATTTATTTACATTATTGTAATAAATCAACAAAAACAATAAGATGTTAACATTTTATTTTGGAGTTTATTATAACTTATAATTAATATTTAGTTAGTGCCTCAGCTCCGAGTTTCAGCGATTTTAGGTTAGATTGAATGGTAGGCAGGCGTAAATTATTATATGTGTATTTGCAGTTTACCTAAGTAATCCTAGCTAGCTAATGAAGTAGTTAGTTATCATTTGAAGGGCTTTCGAATCTTCAAACTCATCAAGTGTTGAGGGGGTCTTCATGTACACATTCCCCATCAAGAAGCCCTCCGCCGTACCCAACAACTACTCATCAAAACCCAGATATCTCCATTCCACTACTATAGCGCATGCAGTTCCTGTTCCAGATGGCCCAACCATACTATCCAAAGTCCCAAATTCTACTTTCCAGTTTCAGGTCAGTCACTCCAACTCACACTCAATTTGGCTCCAAACATATATTAATTAAAGCTTCTGTTGCGGACACATGTTTTTCTAAATTGCTAACTTTGACCCCCCAATATTTGGCCATTTTCAAGGAAGCCCCCCTCTAAAGTTATATAATTTTTTAGACACTACCTAATATTTGCATCGTATTATTAATAATATCGGATTCAACTTTAGAGTAATAGAAGAAAAAAATAAGCATATTATATAATATAAATTTGAACTTGTGCATTAATTAATCAATATATTTTGAATGGGTTGTTATAAATATATGGTATAGGGAGGAGGGCATTATAAGAAGCAACGCAACGGTGGCGTGGTTAGAAAATCGGGGAATGGTTCGGAGGTGCTAGCTCTTATTCGGCGGCGTGTTAGAAGGATAAGCTAGCTAGCTAGCTAAAGCATCAATGCTGCATAATTATATTAAGCTTGTATTTAATGAAGAAGAAGATTCACATCTTTTATTTATTTGGAAAAATACTAGTTGCACTTAATTATACTATGAGTATGCCAATTTAGTGTCCTGGTTAATTAATTAAGTGCAAATGTACGTAGGTTGTATTGAGTTTAGACGATATGACATCCCTCCTAGTCCTATGTCGTCATGTCTAAAACTTAACCATGTCAGCATTCAAGTCGACGACTTCGGGGGTATATATATAAGCTGACATCTATAAATATAGATACGTGAGTACATTTTATTTCGAGTATATATGTAACTTGGGAATGGAGGTTTCATGTAGATTAAAAAGATATTGCCGCAAGTTCCATCTAGATTATATTATGACAATAAGTAATGTATAGTTTGATGGATATACACCCCGTTTGATCTCATTTAGGCCCACCCACATTACTAATATGGACACCCCGACACGAAAACCGCACTAGTTCACTCTGAAAAACCCCAACCAGTCCGACCGAAGGAGACCTTCGACCGGACTAGTCCGGAACCCAACTGAGGAAGACCTACAACTAAAAGGATAAAAATAGCCCACCGGCTAAATCGATAACCTCCTGCACCTTTCAGGATGCAGACAAATAAGAAGAAGGCAATGAGCAGAGCAGCAATCGATAGGCTTTGAGCAGTAAAAATTCCCTTCCCGTGACCAAGGATTACCGCCGAATCTAACCTGGCCTGAGAGGACGGAGAAGTAACAAAACCTCCGGGAATGCTTGCTATGATAGCAATGGACATTCCGGCAAGGAATGCGAGAAGGTTTAAAAAAACCTTCCATCCATAGCTGCCAAGGATGGCCTGGTGGGACCTGCTGCTGTCCCTGCTCCGCTGTTGGTGGTGGTGGTGGCGGCGGCGGCGAATCAGTGCCTCCTCCTGAAGGGCCGCTTGCCTCGAGGTCGACTGAGATCGGATCTGGCTGCTCTGGCTGTGGCTGTGAAGTACTGCCGCCCCTAATCCCGCCCACCGGAATGATGGTTGCATTTCGAAGGGAGCGAATGAGGATGACGCCGGCAGCTATTTGGTCTTGGATGTACGTGCGCCACCCAGGAAGGTTCTCCGGCAACCAGTTGTGGGCGATCTGGTCCCGTGAAGAAGATGGAATTTCGAAAGAGAAATGATGGCCTCGGTGGAATAGAGGGAGTTGCTGCCGAGAGTAGTGGGTGCGGGCTGAGGACGACGACAAGCTCATAGTTAGAAGCTAATATTTAGTGTTTTCGATTAATTCTTCTGATGGGATTGCAGATCTGAGGAAGACGACGAGCTAGAACGAAGCTAAGATTTAGGGTTTTCGAGTATTTCTTTCTTTCTGACACGTCATAGCGGCTGGGTAGGGTAGGCAGGTGCTTGTACGACTGACGTCCTCCACTCTACATATATTTTCACCAAATATATATATATAAATGTGTACGACGATGGACTATACAGTCCTTTTTTTTGGTAAACAATGCCATTGATTCATTCATAAATAAAACGAGTTCAAACAAACAACAAACAACAACCAAGATAGGCTGAAGCTACACTAGTAGATTTACACCAATCCATCGGGAGGCCAAGGTACTTCTCCCGATCTCCCGTACGCCCATAAGAGAACATAATTGTTGCCTATCGGTTTGTGAAATATTAGGGCTAAAGAACATGCTAGATTTTTCATAGTTAATGGATTGGCCAGATTCCAATTCGTAGTCATTGACGGACTATACAGTCCACTCTAGTCACTACTTTTCAAGTATAATAATAAAAATGTTTAATTAGAAAATAATTATATAATCTACTCAAGTCACTTCAGAAAAAGAAAAAAGCTGCCTTGCTTTCGTTTTAACAGTAAGTGATTTTTCAAAAATTGTTAACTAAAAAATGAGAGGATGCAGTTTTAAAATTAAAAATTATCACAAACCTATGCGAGATTCAGTCGTTTATATATATATACATTTATTTTTTTTCTTTTAAACGATAAAGTATTAGCACATTTCAAATTTTGAAATTTATATCTCGCCCACTCCCTAAACCCTAAAATTAGAAATGTACTAATATATGTTTTAACATCTTATTTAAAATAAAAATTCAAAAAATTAGACTTTATAGTTACATATAACTTAACTATGATCATATTACAATGCAAACGATGCCTCGCAGGTCGATATGATCGACTCTTACTCATCCCATACATCTTGCGGGCGGGGCAGGTAACACGCGATGAATATAATTTATTATCACAAATTCTATGATGGATATACGCATGATTCGGGCTCGGTTTTAATTATTCGGACCTCATACACGCACGTAAGATCCACTACGAAACCCAATTTCGAGCTAACCGGGGGAAACCGGGCAAGTCGCGAACTTGCCCGGCACCCCCGGGGGCTTACCCGGAATTCCGGGTAAGCTTAGCGCCCCGGGGGCGTCGCGCACACCCCCCATTTTGTCCCGAATGTATAGGAGACCCGATTTTTGACTAACTCCTATGTGTCCGAGACCTATGTTTCAAAGGCACGCGCGTCCCGTTCGTGACAGCCGCCTGAGACGCGCGTCAGAGTCCTTTTCCCAAAGCTCTCCCCTGCATCCCGGTTCACATTTCCACATTGAACCGGGTCAAAACCGGCTTACGGTCCAAGGTTGCCTATAAATAGCCACCTTGGGGGTAAACATTTCCAAGTCACTTTGGGGGAGAATTAGGAAAAGCTCTGACCTCTCTCTAAACTTTCTCTCTCTAGAACTGTCTAATGTTGATCGTCGGAGTGAGCACACCAAGCACCCCCCCTCTCCACGGGAGTTGCTTGGTAATGCTCCTCTCGCAGGTACGGACAGGCAGCTAGCGAGAGAGCCCGAAGGACTTAGTGCGATCTTGGAGACGAAGCCAAAGGCCCGCTCACGACCCTAGGAGACGGACTTGGCCCAGACAAGCTCGCGCCCAACCCGAAGACATCGACAAGTTACTCAGCGGACAGCCCGCGTTAATTTGGTCGAAACACTTGGCGCCGTCTGCGGGCTTCGAACAGAAAGCCTGCGTTACTCAAACGAACAAGCAAGATGGAAAACACATACACCATACACGGAGGCTTCAGTGCAGGGGGCGAAACCTCTTACGCAAGGGAGAGGTACGCCGCCGGGAAAAGTGAAAAGCCACAGGAACCAGACGGAGAAGACACAATCATGGAAGACGTCATAGGCTTCTCAGCCAAAGACAGAGAGCACATAACGTTCCCCCACAACGACGCATTAGTCATTCAAATGACTATTGATGACATGGAAGTGAAGCGAATTCTGGTAGACGGAGGCTCCGCCCCAAACGTGCTAACAAAAGGCATTATCCTAGCACTCGGAAGAAAGAAGGCCATACAAACAATGAACTCACCTCTAGTGGGATTCATGGGAGATGCCAGCTACCCGCTGGGCACAATTACACTTCCGGTAACTTTGGGCGAAGGAGAAAGACGTCTGAATATCGATGTACTATTCATAGTAGTCGAGAAGCTAAACGCCTACAATGGCATTCTCGGATACACGACCATGAACGAATGGAGAATGGTGCCTTCAACGGCCCACCTAAAGATCAAGTTCCCAACCATTGCAGGTGTGGGAGAAGTTAGAGGAAACCAACAAGTAGCAAAAGAATGCCACAATGTTGCGCTACAACAAAACTTGAGGGGAAACATGCCAGTAGTACCCACCATCGACGAAGACCCAAGAGATGACTACGGGAGGCCTACAGCGATGGACGAACTCCGTGAAGTCAAAATCGATGAGCCAGAAAGAATGGTGCGCGTAGGAGCATCATTATCAGAAGACGAAGTGATTGAAATCACAGCGCTCCTAGCAGAATACAAAGACTTATTCGCATGGTCCCCAAAGGACATGCCAGGAATAAGCCCAGATGTCATTTGCCATAAACTCAACATCAACAAAGATGCTCGAGTAGTGAAACAAAAGCTAAGGTCGATAGGAGGATACAAGAAGTTGGCCATTCGCGAGGAGGTAGGCAGACTGCTTGATGCAGGCTTCATTGAAGAATCCAAGTATCAAACTTGGGTAGCCAACCCTGTAGTTGTTCCTAAACCAAATGGCAAGTCAAGAATGTGCATCGACTACAGAGACCTCAACAACGCATGCCCAAAAGATTCATATCCGCTCCCACGGATTGATCAATTGGTAGATGCGACTGCGGGCCATGAACTGATGACAGTTATGGATGCATACACGGGATACAACCAAATCCCAATGTTTTGGCAGGACGCCCCACATACGGCATTCTACGCTGACAGCGAAATTTATAACTACAAAGTTATGCCTTTCGGGTTAATCAATGCGGGGGCAACCTACCAAAGAATGGTCAATCTCATTTTCGGAGATCTGATTGGCGATAAAATGGAGGCATACGTGGATGATATGGTCGTCAAATCCAAGAAAAGAAAGAACCACGCAGATGACCTACGCATAATCTTCGAGAGAATGCGTCAGTACCAACTAAGACTAAACCCCGCAAAGTGCGCTTTCGGGGTACAGTCAGGAAAAATACTTGGATTTATGGTGAGCGAAAGGGGCATTGAAGCAAACCCTGAGAAGGTGAAGGCAATTGAAGAAATGGCCTCTCCAACAAAGCACAAAGAAGTACAACAGCTCAACGGGCGCCTCGCAGCCCTGAACAGATTCCTGGCCAAAATCGGAGACAGAGCCCTCCCTTTCTTCGAAGTGCTACGCGCGAACAAGAAGTTTGAATGGACAAATGTCTGTGAAGAAGCCTTCAAACAACTCAAACAACACTTGAAGACGCTCCCAAGACTAGCAAAGCCACTTCAAGGGGAGCCTCTTTTTCTCTACATATCAACTAGCAACACAGCAGTTAGCTCTGTACTAATAAAGGAAAAAGGAGGGGCGCAACTCCTGGTCTATTACGTGAGCAAAACACTGGCCAAGTATGAAGTCAATTACGTACCAATTGAGAAGCACTTGTACGCGCTTGTGATAGCCGCACGCAAGCTAAGGCCTTACTTCCACGCGCATGAAATAACGGTCCTCACAGACCAGCCTTTGAAGCACATCCTTGCAAAACCAAACATGTCAGGAAGATTGACGAAGTGGTCTGTAGAGTTAAGTGAATTCCGCATTCATTTCGCTCCACGGACAGCCATCAAAGGGCAGGCCTTGGCAGACTTCATAGCAGAGTTTACAGGAATCGAGCCCGAGCCACAAGTTGAAGTCCAAACAAATGTCCCACCCGCAGAAGTTTGGGAAATGCACACGGACGGATCATCCAACACCGGAGGCGCGGGGGCAGGATTACTACTAATCCCACCCGGCGGCTCAGACCCCTTGAAGTACGCTTTGAACTTAACATTCAGAGCAACGAACAATGAGGCAGAATATGAGGCACTGATAACAGGCCTTAGGATAGCCAAAGGAGTTGGGGTGGAACACTTACGAGTAAAGTGCGATTCACAACTGGTCGTCAACCAGGTCAAAGGAGAGTACACTGCAAAGTCCGAAAACATGCAGAGATACTTGACACAAGCAAAGGAGTTGGTAGAAAGTTTCAAAACTTTCGACATAACTTCCGTCCCACGAGAAGAAAACCAGGAGGCCGATGCTCTAAGCAAGTATGCCCAAAACAATGAACAAGGCAAAGAGACACACTTTGTGGAAAACAGGATAATATCCGTCATAGACCAATTCGAAGTAATGGACATTGACGAAGAGGAAACTTGGATGACACCAATCCAAGCATACCTCGCAGGAGGGACCCTACCGCGAGACAAAACTCAAGCAAGCAAGATCGAAAGGGTAGCCGTAAACTACGCCTTGATCGAGGGACAGCTCTACAGAAAGGGTTATTCTACACCATACCTAAGGTGTATCACAAGCACAGAAGGAACAACGGTACTAGAAGAACTCCATGGAGGAATGGCTGCCTCGCACGAAGGAGCTCGTGCGTTAATCCGCAAAGCCTTGAACTTGGGCTACTATTGGCCAACAATGAGAGCTCAAGCAACGAACATGGTGACAGAATGCGAAGCATGTCAGCTATATTCAAGGAACATCACAGCTCCAGCAGCAGAATTAAGCCCAATTTCAAGCGCATGGCCATTCGCACAATGGGGCATTGACTTGATCGGTCCACTCCCAAAATCGAAGGGCCAAGCAAAGTTCATAGTCGTCGCAATCGACTACTTCTCAAAATGGATTGAGGCTAAGCCACTGGCGCGCATCACAGACACACAAATCATGGACTTCATCCGAAACTACATAGTGGCTCGCTATGGTGTCCCGAAGATACTCATTAGCGACAACGGTGCCCAATTCAGGAGTGGAAATATGCAAAAATTCTGCGAACGTCTCAAGATAGACCACCGTTTTGCATCGGTGCATCACGCACAGACAAACGGCCAGGTCGAGTCAGCAAACAAGATAGTACTGGACGGACTAAAGAAGAGAGTCCATGCTCTGAAAGGAGGCTGGGTGGACCAGCTAAGCAGTGTTTTATGGGCTGTTCGCACAACACCCAAAGAATCAACAGGTGAAACACCCTTCAGCCTAGTCTATGGAATCGAGGCAGTGGCACCTATCGAAATCGCCTTCTCTTCATACAGAACGACGCATTTTGACCCCCAAACCAATGAGGAAGAAAGACGCGTCGACCTTCAGCTAACAGACGAACAAAGATGGAAATCAGAGCAAGTTCAAGCAAAGATGTGCCTAGCCACATCCAGATACTACAACAAGAAGGTCAAGGCGCG
The DNA here is from genome assembly GCA_036873135.1 of Clarkia xantiana subsp. parviflora. NCBI lineage: Eukaryota > Viridiplantae > Streptophyta > Magnoliopsida > Myrtales > Onagraceae > Clarkia > Clarkia xantiana. The sequence continues at coordinate 24,572,500 of JAPTYO010000008.1, read as the reverse complement.
ACAATTCCATGTGGGAGAAATGGTGTGGAGAAGAAACGAATTCTCACACCTGGACCAAATCAACAAGATGTCCCCCAAGTGGGAAGGCCCCTACAAGATAGTAGCGGTCCCATACATTAATGCATACCGCATCCACGATGTTGACGGGAACGAATTGCCTAACACTTTCAGCGGGGGACACTTGAAGAAATTCCATGCATAAACAAGAAAGGAAACCATAGAACTAAAAGCCGTCGTATCAAGCTTTTTAGTCTTCATTACTTTAAAAGAAGGAGATGTGTAACTCCATACTTGCGCATCAAATGAAGTTATGTTACTAACAACAGAGTGTTAGATTCGGGCTCAGTTTTAATTATTCGGACCTCATACACGCACGTAAGATCCACTACGAAACCCAATTTCGAGCTAACCGGGGGAAACCGGGCAAGTCGTGAACTTGCCCGGCACCCCCGGGGGCTTACCCGGAATTCCGGGTAAGCTTAGCGCCCCGGGGGCGTCGCGCACACCCCCCATTTTGTCCCGAATGTATAGGAGACCCGATTTTTGACTAACTCCTATGTGTCCGAGACCTATGTTTCAAAGGCACGCGCGTCCCGCTCGTGACAGCCGCCTGAGACGCGCGTCAGAGTCCTTTTCCCAAAGCTCTCCCCTGCATCCCGGTTCACATTTCCACATTGAACCGGGTCAAAACCGGCTTACGGTCCAAGGTTGCCTATAAATAGCCACCTTGGGGGTAAACATTTCCAAGTCACTTTGGGGGAGAATTAGGAAAAGCTCTGACCTCTCTCTAAACTTTCTCTCTCTAGAACTGTCTAATGTTGATCGTCGGAGTGAGCACACCAAGCACCCCCCCTCTCCACGGGAGTTGCTTGGTAATGCTCCTCTCGCAGGTACGGACAGGCAGCTAGCGAGAGAGCCCGAAGGACTTAGTGCGATCTTGGAGACGAAGCCAAAGGCCCGCTCACGACCCTAGGAGACGGACTTGGCCCAGACAAGCTCGCGCCCAACCCGAAGACATCGACAAGTTACTCAGCGGACAGCCCGCGTTAACTTGGTCGAAACATTCTAAACCCTAAACTTTTTATATGCATCATGTTCAAATTCAACTCCAAATTCGAATAAAAAAAATAAATCTAACTCCATATTCAAAACTAAAAATCACCAAATTCATTATAATCCTTGTTGTTGTGACTATGTATTATTATTTTACACGTACAAGACTAGTCTGTAAGACCCCGCAAAATCAAATCCATACCCGTAACATATCACACGGGATGCGGGCCCCGCAGGTCGGTACACACCCTAATATGTTGACACCCCTAATTATATCCGCTCATTTGATCAATTTTGGAAGAACATTTAAACAATACTATTTCCTATCATCCTCCTCCCAATAAAATAATAAGCAATAAATGAACACGTCCTTTTCTATTAAAGGACATTCTGATGTCCCACCCTTTCGGAACTACCTTATAAAGAAATTCTTCATTGCCTCCGATTCAGCACGTGGAGGGCCACTTGGTGGCTCTTCATCCACACAAAATTTGACAATTGCTAAAAGTGAGAAACACACTGCAGAAGTGAGGAGGAGCTGTCAAGTTTCGTGTGGATGGAGAGCCAACAAGTGGCCTCCACATGCTGGATCGGAGGTAAGGAAGAATTTTTCCCTTATAGGAGGAAAGACAACTCAATGTTGTAGGAATATATGATTTGTTTATTAGGAGGGGTATAGGTTGCATGCATGCATTAGGCCACTGAAAAGAATAGCATGGCCGGCTCAATCATACGAAGCTTTTTATTAAAGTAACTTTTAAATAAAAATATAATTAATGTACAATTTTATTTTAGCTAGATTTTAAAAGATTTTTTTTTGAAAAAAAAAGAAAAGAAGATCGCTTATTAGATTTTTACAATTCATTTATCCATTATTTACTTTTTAATTTATGTATTATAGTAATTTATATCATAGCCAATGTATTTAATTTTGAGACATTTTTTATTTTATAGATTTTTGTTTTGAAAAAAAATTCAAATTATTTTTTGAGACATTTTTTTTAGGGTTAAGAACACAATAGGGGCCTGAATGTTTGCTCATGTTGCCAAAAGGGGTCTGAATTGAAAAAACGTATTATTTAGGGCCTGAATTTTGAGTTTTGTGTATAAGTGAGGTCTCCGTCTATTTTTTCTGTTAAAAGTGACGGAAAGTGGTCACATGCTTGGCATGTGACCAAAAATAATTTGAAAACCCGAAAATGCCCTTTGACCAAAGTGTGTCTCTTATATGTTTGACCTAAAATGACGAAAATACCCTTTAAGCCACCACAGCTCCGGCGACCACCACCACCCCGACTCCGGCGACCACCACCGGCCTCCGGCGACCACCTCCGGCGACGACCGAAAAGCTCCGATCGGAGCTTTTTTGGCTCCGATCGGAGCTTCGGAGCTCCAATCGGAGATCGGTGGCGGTCGCCGGAGCCGGGTGGTGGTCGCCGGGCGGTGGCCGGAGCGTGGTGGCCTTAAGGGCATAATTAGTGTGTAGGGGTATTTTAGACATTTTACATTTTATTAATTAAATTGATAAATTGTATAATAATTACAAAAGGGTATTTTTGTCTTTTCACGTGAATCTGTTAGATTTAACAGAAAATTTGGACGGAGACTTGAAAAAACACAAAACTCAAAATTCAGGCCCTTAATAATACGTTTTTTCAATTCAGACCCCTTTTGGCAACATGGGCAAACATTCAGGCCCCTATTGTGTTCTTAACCTTTTTTTTATACATTTTTGTTTTGAATGGGTTGTTATAAATATATGGTATAGGGAGGAGGGCATTATAAGAAGCAACACAACGGTGGAGTGGTTAGAAAATCGGGGAATGGTTCGGAGGTGCTAGCTCTTATTCGGCGGCGTGTTAGAAGGATAAGCTAAAGCATCAATGCTGCATAATTATATTAAGCTTGTATTTAATGAAGAAGAAGATTCACATCTTTTATTTATTTGGAAAAATACTAGTTGCACTTAATTATACTATGAGTATGCCTATTTAGTGTCCTAGTTAATTAATTAAGTGCAAATGTACGTAGGTTGTATTGAGTTTAGACGATATGACATGCCTCCTATGTCGTCAGTCTAAAACTTAACCATGTTTCAAGTCGACGACTTCGGGGGTGTTGGATCACGGTTAGAACTCCGGTACGTTCTTGACGGAAGTCCGAACTCCTTCGCTCCAAGTAATCCTGCAAGAAGAGGATAGACCGGGCGGTGACCCAGAATCCCTCTCCGATGCTTAAATGAGTATCTCGATGTAGGCTGACAAGTATCAGTATATGAGTATATGAACCTATCAATCCTGAGGTAACTCCTTCCTTTATATAGGGGAGGAGTTACTCCAGTTACCTGTTGCGATAACTGCTGGGGGCAGTTAGCCCACGTTCCGTTTATCTCGGCCACTTGCCCACGTTCTGTCTTTTCAGGCCACTTCCCCACTATGTTGATAGTGGGCGTGTTTCTCGGCCTCGTTCTCTGGTGGCAAGTCCCGACGGATGTCGGGGACTCCAGAGTTATCTCCTTTGGTCACCGCTCGGGGCCCCTCGTCATCGGGACAGGGCCAGCATTCTCAGGGATTCAATATCGGGGCCTACTCAAAGGCATATCATCGGGGCCTACTCAAAGGCATATCATCGGGGCCTACTTAAAGGCATATCATCGGGGCCTACTTAAAGGCATATCATCGGGGCCTACTTAATGGCATATCATCGGGAGCGTTCAGCTCATATATCGGGACCGACCTTGTCGGGTCCCCTCGTATTGGTCTTCTAAGCCTCTTTTGGGGCCCAGTGGGCCTACTTCGCCGTTTAGTCGCCGTTAATGGGCCCAACGACTATATCGAAACCCATCATTTGCCCCCAAGACATGAGGGACTTACAGTTCGTCGTGTCTTCCAGTTCCGGACCTCCCGATATCGGCATCGGAGACTTTTGACTTTACGAAAAATCTTCTGAAGCAGATCTCCTCCTCCAAGATTCCCAGATATTCCGAGGATAACCACCGAATCCGAAAAGATTTATCGGTTACTCAACTATTAAATGCGATGGGTGATGAAGCGACGACTTGGGTACCCGTGCCTGCTTTTTATGAAAAAGCATTTTCTAGCCGTTTTGTCGGTAGCGTCTCAACGACTCAGGTTGAGGCGTTTCATCTTCAACGGTCCGGATTGCAACGTCTCTTTGGCTGTCCTCTCTCCTATAAAACCCCAAATCTTGGCACTATTCAGTTCTCCTCTACCGTTTCATTCTCTGTGTTTTCAAAAGCTCAAGCTCTCCTCTTTGGTTTCTGATCAGCACTCCGGCAACCAGGATCTCCGACCATCAAGATCGTCTTTTCTTCTCCGATTCAACATGTCTGGTAAGATTTCCTCCTTCGATTCCGAAAAAACTTGTTAGCATAGTTTTTCTTTTTACCTCAATCAACTTACCCGGACTTTTGCGGAAATCAACTGTGCCTTTTCTTGCCATGATCATTTTCCAGACGGTGAATCCAGTTCCGGGGGGAGAAAGCCCTTCAAGTTTGACTATGCTTGTAATGAGATTTCAGAAACCGCCTATGATGCGGCTCTCCGGGAAGGATGTATTACTTCCACCTGGGAGCCTCGCTTCCCTTTTCCTCGCCCTCGCGTCCCGAGCGACCCTGTGGTCACTCGTCCCCGGGAAGGGGAGGTATTTGTCTCTGCAGGGCAAATATCGGCGGGGATCCGATTCCCCTTCTGTGGGAATTTAGTCGAGATGTGTGAATATTACAAAACACATCCGACTACTTTTTCCCCCCACGCCATCCGTGTGTGGAATGCCCTTCTTGTCCTTTGCCTTCGCCAACAGTGGACCTACAGCCTCCGACTTTTCCGGACCTTCTTCGGGATGAAATGCAATGATGTTGGGGTCTGTGCTTTCTACCCGCGGATGCCTAAATGGAGCAAGACGCAGCTCTCCCGGTACAGCTGGAATGGTGACACCTGGAAGGTCGCCAAAGGTCGGGGGCTCATCACTGACTCGGGGCCCGACAACAGCGGCTGGAAGAAGAATTACTTCTTCATCCGGAACAGCTCTATTCCGTGGCCCCGATGGGAGGTTGAAGCAGACCCTCCTCCCGCTTTTCACACTTACTCCGAGGAGGATTTCCAGATTCTCCAATGCGTCCAACTCTATCGCTGGGGGGATTCTTTCGCTCCCCTCGATGCCAACTCAATCGGGGAGCGGGATCTGGTTCTGACCGGGATCCGATTCCTTGATGTTGCCTCCGGGGATCAACTCTTCGACGACCCTTCCAACCTCGTTCCTTGGGTAATATTCTAATTGCATCTTCGTTTTCGTCTTTGCAGCTAAGAAGGTATCATTGCTGACCAATATCGTGCTTAAGCAGGCGGAGACCGATGCTGTCCAACCCCCTGCGAGGAAGAGGAAGTCTTCGAAGAGGGCCGCCTCTTCATCGGCACCTCCAACTTCGGAGCAAATCAAGCGGGCCCGGGTGGAGAAGATGGAGCAGATCTTCAACACCCAGACTCCCGAGGAAGGTAAGTAGCTCCGATTAGCAATTCGATTATACAGGAGGCGTATTCCCGAGGAGTTAATCCCCTCCGATAAGAGAGCTAGGATCGAAGGGATCAACCGCATCCTGCAAGGAGAAACTCCCTGCATCCTTAAAGCGGGTTACTACAATTATTACGGGAAGGACCAGTATCTCTCCCGTCGCATCATTTGGTGTAAGGATCTTGATCAACTTCCTGATTATCTTTCTGAAGCTTCTCGTCCTCCAGCTGCAGGTCAATCGGGAGCTGGAGCTTCAGCGGGGGCGTCACCCTCCGACGCCCGGGTCGGAGAGCCCCTCCTTTCACTTCCTGCCCCGAGAGGATCGGGGACTGAAGATGCCCCGACGGACGGTCAGTTCCGTCGGGTGGTGGACCTGGATGTTTCTCACTCTTATGAGGAGGCGAGCGAGGGTTAGCCCCTGTTTCGTCGTCGGGGGGTGAGGCAGACCCCGCTGGAGCCGACACCCGAAGGGCTGCCTCCATCTTCCCCGGCACAACAGCATTCGCCGGTCTTGAGCCTGACTCCTGAAGGGACGACGGGTTCTCCCGGCGGCTCGGAGGCGCGCACCTCCGAAACTCAGGTCATCCTTCCTCCTCTCCCCTTAGACGGGAGCTTCTATCAGGTTTACACCCCCGACCAGGCGACGGCTCCCTGGACCCCGATCGAGTCATTGCGGGGGGTCCCGCTGCGTCGGGACAATATATCACCGGAACTGGGTCTGCACCTGCTGGCAGGTTTAGTTCCGCCGTCTGTGAAGATTCCACTCTCCTTGGCTCGAGAGGTCATCCACGCAGACATTCGCGATATGGCCGTTCGTCGTGTGGAGGTAAGGCTTCCTGTTTTTACACTTAGTATATAATGTAAAATATTCTCATGCACTAGCCTCTTCCTTTCTTTTCCACAGGAAATGGCGGACCAACACCACTGTTTCTGGTACATCCTGGCCCTGGAGGAGACCCTGGAGCAGGAGCGAGCCAAGGCGGCCCCCGAGGTCTTGGCCAAGCTCAAGGAGGATCTGGCTGCCTCCGAATCGTCGAGGGGTAAGTTGGTTAAGGAGCAGGCCCTCCTTAACCAGAAGACTCGGGACCTCCTGAGGCAAGTCCACGACTTTGAGCGGTTGCTGAAACAGGAGCGGAAAAAGCTCAAGGAAGAGCAGCAAGGGCGCGCGGAGGATCGGGACAGGCTTGTCCTCGAGAAGAATGCCCTTGAAGACGCCAAGGCGGGACTAGAAGCTGAGAAAGTCCTTCTCGCCAATCGGTCTCAACAGATGGAGCGGGAACTTGCTGAGTTTCCCACCAAGCTGGCCGAGGCTGAGGCCAAGGGTCGGGAAGATTATCGGGGCTCCGAGGCTTTCCAAGTGGACGCGGTGAAGTTCTGTACGGCGGAGGTGGAGACCACCTTGCTTAATGCTGTCGAGGAGCTCCATCTGGAGTATGGTGGTGCCATCGACTTCACCAAGTCTCAGACTCTCGCCCCCTTCGCGGAGAGGTATTTCAACCTTTCCGACGAGAGCGACGGGGCCAACACCCCCGAGGGGGCTGCGGGTGCTGAAGGCACGGTGGAGCCTCCAAGTGCAGACCTCCCGACAACTGATCCCCCGATGATCGACCCTTCACTGGCTGACCTCCAAGAGTCCGATCCTCCCGCGGCCAATCTTCCAGGATCCGATCCTCCGATCGCGGAGCCTTCTGCCACGGACCTCGTGGACTCTACTCCCTCCGATGCTGCCAAGGACCAAGCTTAACGCTTTATCTTAGGATCCTTTGTAATTTCATTCTCTTGTTGTGAACCTGATTGCCATTTATAATATCAATCCATTTTGGTTCCGATCATCGTTGCACCACTTAAGGTGAATTAAACACGCCACTTAAGGCGATTCAATCATACCACTTAGAGTGATTTCGACGCGTCACTTAAGACATTTTACCCACACCACTTAAGGCGATTTAATCGTGCCACTTAAGGCAATTTATCCACACCACTTAAGGCGATTTAATCGTGCCACTTAAGGCGAAACCACGCCACTTAAGGAAAAACCACGCCACTTAAGGCGAAACCACGCCACTTAAGGCGAAACCACGCCACCTAAGGCGATTTAATCGTGCCACTTAAGGCAAATTATCCACACCACTTAAGGCGATTTAATCGTGCCACTTAAGGCGAAACCACGCCACTTAAGGCGAAACCACGCCACCTAAGGCAATTTAATCGTGCCACTTAAGGCAATTTATCCACACCACTTAAGGCGATTTACTCGGAAGCAAACTCTTTATTCATTGATGGCCCAAAACGCTTTTACATCAAAACGATAAACAACTTGCACCACTGAAGGCGACTTCGATAAACAACTTGCACCACTGAAGGCGACTTAATATCAAGCATGACATTTCTTCAAGTGTTCGCCACTAAAAGAATGCTTCAACACGTTGCCATCGAGGTCTTCCAACTTATACGCGTTTCGAGCTGGCATCCCCACGACCTTATAAGGTCCTTCCCATTTTGGCGACATCTTGTTGATCCGATCCAAAAGGGTAAATTCGTTCCGACGCCAGACCAGTTCCCCGACAAAGAACCGTTGAGACTTGACTCGTCGATTATAATATCGGGCCGTTGCCAAGCGCATCCGAGCCTGGGCCTCCTCGGCACTCCGCCTCTTCTCTTCGACCAAGTCCAAGTCCAGACGCCTCATTTCATCATTCGATAGAGTTTCATAATACCTCGTCCGATGGGATGCCACAGCTATTTCAACGGGAGCGACTGCTTCCGTGCCATAAACAAGGCCAAACGGAGTCTCCCCAGTCGATCGCTTGGGTGTTGTTCTAACAGCCCAAAGCACATTTTCCAGCTCATCCAGCCATTTGCCCTTCAAGGCATGGACCCTCTTCTTCAGGCCATCCATCACGATCTTGTTGGCTGACTCCACCTGTCCATTGGTTTGAGCATGACGGACAGAGGCTGTCCGATTCTCAATTTTCAGTTCCTCTAGGTACTCCTTCCACTGGGCCCCGTTAAACGGAGGGTCGTTATCGCTGATCAATACCTTGGGGATCCCGTATAGGGATATGATATGGGTCTTTTGCCACTGGAAGGGGTCCCACCAAATCGATTCCCCATTGCGCGAAGGGCCAAGCACTCTTGATGGACGTCAGATCGGCAACTGGAGCCACGATATTCGGGGCGTACCTCTGGCAAGCGTCACAGGATCGGACTAGCATCGTTGCCTCCTTGTTCATCGAGGGCCAGTAATAGCCCAGGTTCAGCACTTTCCTCACGATGGATCGGGCACCTTCATGACAAGCCGAGTATCCTTCGTGCACCTCCCTAAGGATCCGATCTGTGTCGGGCTTAGCCACACATTTCAAGTAAGGAGTTAAATACCCCTTTTTATACAGCTGATTGTCCACCATCACATAATTGGGCGCGATTCGGCGTAATTTGTCGGCTGCCACTTCATCATCGGGGACTGCCCCCGTAGTCAGGTACGCGGCTATCGAGGTCATCCAAGTGCACTCCTCCGATCCGGTCTCGATGGAACATACCTCCGATTGATCGGTGGTTGACAAGATTACCTTCTCCAAGAAGTGAACCTTCCGACTTTCATCGAGGGGTGCCCCCAAGGCGAACTTGCTCAAGGCATCTGCTTCCACATTATCTTCCCTCGGGATCGCCTCAATATCGAAGCTCTTGAAACTTTCCTTCAAGGTTTGCACATCCCGAAGGTACTTTTTCATCATCGGGCTCTTAGCTTCGTATCGCCCATGGACTTGGTTCACAATCAGGCTAGCATCGCACTTCACCTTTAAGTGACCAACTCCCGTGCCTTTGGCAATCTTGAGGCCGGTGATGAGAGCCTCATATTCAGCTTCATTGTTGGTGGCCCTAAATGTCAGGGCCAAGGCATATCGAAAGGGCTCGCCTCCGCCTGGCGGTATCAGTACAAACCCTGCTCCCGATCCTTCTATATTTGAGGAGCCATCAGTGTACATCTCCCAAGTGTTTTCGTTATCGGGCTGTTCTGACTGCTCTGCCATCGGGACTTCCATGGTTGCCCCTTCTACATGACCCACTTCTTCTAGATCGGGGGCTGTAGACTCTGCTATGAAATCCGCCAACGCCTGGCCCTTAATAGTCGTTCTCGGAGCGAAGTGAATGTGGAATTCACTAAGCTCGACTGCCCATTTCACTAATCTCCCCGACGCATCAGGTCGGTTCAAAAAATGTTTCAAGGGCTGATTCGTCAAAACAGTAATCTCATGCGCATGGAAGTAAGGTCTCAGCTTTCGAGCAGTAACAATCAACGCATAAAGATACTTCTCAACGGCGGGATAATTCATTTCAAACTTGGCGAGTGCCTTGCTTATATAATAGACGGGGACTTGGCTACCCTGTACAACTTTCACTAAGACAGAGCTAACAGCAAATTCAGAAACAACCAAATACAGATAGAGTGGCTCGCCTGGGATGGGCTTCGCCAACGGCGGGAGGGTGCGGAGGTGCTGCTTGAGTGCCTGGAACGCCTCTTCGCACTTAGCAGTCCATTCAAACTTCTTGTTGGCCCTCAGCACTTCAAAGAACGGCATGGATCAATCACTTGCCTTGGACAGGAAGCGATTCATCGCGGCCAATCGGCCATTCAGCACCTGCACCTCCCGATGGTTCGTCGGGGACTTCATCTCCTCGATTGCCTTCAGCTTCTCAGGGTTCACCTCGATTCCTCTCTGGCTCATCATGAAGCCCATAAACTTCCCTGAGTGCACGCCGAAGGCACACTTGGTCGGGTTCAAGCGAACTTGATGAAGCCTCATCCGCTCAAACGCTGTGGCCAAGTTGTTAACATGATCCTCGGCCTGTCGGGACTTCACCAGCATATCGTCCACATAGGCCTCCATTGTTTTCCCCAACATGTCCCCGAACAGCTTGTTCACCATCCTCTGATAAGTTGCACCTGCATTGATCAGTCCAAAGGGCATAACATCATAGTGATAGATGTCGCTATCAGCATAAAAAGCGGTGTGGGGGGCATCCTCCTTGGACATCTCGATCTGATTGTAGCCAGAGTAGGCATCCATAAAGCTCAGCAACTCATGTCCCGATGTGGCATCCACCAGCTGGTCGATCCTCGGGAGCGGATAGCAATCCTTCGGGCATGCTTTGTTTAGGTCGTTGAAATCAACACACATCCGCCACTTGCCATTGCTCTTCTTCACCAGGACTGGGTTGGCAACACAGGTCTGGAATCGGAGCTCCTTGATGAATCCAGCATCGAGCAATCTGCCCACCTCTTGCTGGATCGCGATCTTCTTATCGGCACCCATCAGGCGCCTTCTCTGTGTAATTGGCTTGATCGCGGGGTCAATCTTCAGCTCATGAGTAATCACGTCGGGGCTGATTCCTGGCATGTCACTCGGGGACCAAGCAAACAGCTCCTTGAACTCCTTCAACATATCAATCAGTTCTCGGGCCGTCTCCTCGGTCAGAGCGGACCCGATTTTCACCTTCCTCTGAGGTCCATCAATCTCGACCTCCTTCAAATCCTCCATCGGGTCGGGACGCCCAAACTCCTCTCGGGGATCAGCATCAGTCTGGAAAACAGTCATAGCCTCCCGATTCCTCCTTCGAGTGGCATTGACATAGCACTTCCTGGAGGCCACCTGGTCGCCTATGACTTTCCCGACTCCGTGGTCGATCGGAAACTTCATCTTCTGATGGACAGTTGAGGCGATTGCCCCCAGCGGGTTGATGGTGGTCCTCCCGATAATTGCATTATAAGTCCCCGCGGACTCGACCACCACGAACTCCATGTTCCTCTTCTCCGACTTCCAACCACTACCGAACTCGAGGTAATCATCCCCATCGGGTAAGATGTAGAGCCAGAAAATCCGACCATCGGGAAGTCCGCAGGCTTCAAGTCCTTCTTAGTTTTTCCCATGGCCTGCAGCGCATCCATGAACAAAATGTCGGAGGAGCTCCCTCCATCAATCAAGATTCGCTTCATCTCGTACCCATCCACGTTTAGGGTCACGACCAAAGCATCATCGTGCGGGTCTCCACACTTATCAGGTCTTCCGCTGAGAAGGGGATCACCATCTCTTCCTTCGGAGTCCAAGTTCGGGCCCTCTTACCTAGCACCACAGCAATGAGAATTCGAGAAGCATAGACCTCCCGAGATGCCGTGGTATCGCCTCTTGCCGCAAATCCTCCATGGATCACATTAATAGTTCCCCGCTTCTCCTTGCGAGCATTGGAAGACTCAGGATTATCCTTATTCGGGGATCGACCGTGGGATCGGGAACGGGACCGGGAACGGGATCGACTCCGTCGCCCAGCCACAAATTCCTTGAGCTTTCCCTGGATCAGCTTCTCAATCTCCTTCTTCAACTCCCGACAATGGTTAGTGTCGTGACCGCTGGCACGATGAAAGCGACAATAACGATTGATGCGGGCTCCCATGAACTCCCCATCTTTTTTCGGGGGGTACCCGGCGATACCCTGTCGGTCCATCACTGCCAACACAGCACCCATAGAACAGATGAGAGGAGTGTACCGGTCTTCCCGTTTGTCCGACTTCGAGGGACGCTTGTCTTCCCTCCGATCGGGACGGCCTCGACCCCGACTGATCTTGGGTTTATCTTTCCTCCTTCGGTCGTCCGAGGGCTTGAACGACTGCTTCCCCTTGTTCGATTTCGGAGGATCAAGGTCTCCGGCAGCTATCTTCGACTCCTGTACGTCGATTTGTTGCTTCACCCTCTTCTGCAACGCCTCCATGTTCCACACAGCCTTCTCAGCCACGCTGTGCATCAGGTCGGAACCATACGGTGCAGTCAGGTTCCGAATGAAGGTACGGATGGTTTCTCCCTCCGACATCTCCTCATCAATTTCGGCCACGCTGGCAGTGTACCTCTGGTAATAATGTGCCAGCGACTCATCGGGCCTCTGTACCACCTCAGCCAGGGACCTCGCGCTTTTCAAGAGACGCCGACGGCCCTGGTATTGCTGGATGAAACGATCATGCATCTGGGTCCAGGTAGAGATGCATCCTGGAGGAGGCTGAAGAACCACGTTAGGGCTCTTTCACCAAGTGTGCCCGGGAACAGAACGCACACTATATCGTCATTCTGGGCTCTGCCTAGACAAGCCATGACATGCTTCTAGACATGGCGAACTGGATCTCCTTCGCCATCATACTCCTTGATTGTCGGGATGCCAAGTCCTGGCGGGGCAGTGGTGTTCACCAATCGGGGGACAAAGGGATGAGTGGATCGATCCCTCAGCTCCGACATCATCTTCTTCTGGTCTCCCATACAGATGTTCACAATCTTCACCACCTGGTCGAGGGTGATAGGACCACTAAGAGGGATGGTCCTATGTTGCACCGGTCCAGGCCCATCAATCACGAACTGCTCCGACTGAGCGGGCTCCTTGCCCTTGTCCTGGTGCTCGGGTTGGGCCTCCTGCCCGTCCCGATTCTCCCTCGGCGGAGGCGGAGGCAACTCCTCCTCCTTCTTCTTGGCGGCCTCCCTTCGGTCCAGGAGAGCCTCCATAGCCTCCAGGAATATTGGCATGGCATCCATCACAGCCTTTGCCAAGTCCGGCTTTGTAGGGGCATCCTGGTCCTTCCTCGGGATCTCTTCCCTGTCCTCCGACGAGTTTCGAACGGAATCCTCGCGATTGTCATGATGCCCTCCTGTTTGGAAACCAGCAGGGAGAGGATCATTCTGATCAACACTGCGTTCCGGCAGCTCTGAATTTAGAGTTCCAGCAGGATGACGGGAACCGCCGGATTGTCCTTGCTTCTTCTTCTGCTTGCCAGCCATCGATTGGGTAGAAGCTATCTTTGCTTTTTGTTACGCTTCCCACAGACGGCGCCAATGTTGGATCACGGTTAGAACTCCGGTACGTTCTTGACGGAAGTCCGAACTCCTTCGCTCCAAGTAATCCTGCAAGAAGGGGATAGACCGGGCGGTGACCCAGAATCCCTCTCCGATGCTTAAATGAGTATCTCGATGTAGACTGGCAAGTATCAGTATATGAGTATATGAACCTATCAATCCTGAGGTAACTTCTTCCTTTATATAGGGGAGGAGTTACCCCAGTTACCTGTTGCGATAACTGCTGGGGGCAGTTAGCCCACGTTCCGTTTATCTCGGCCACTTGCCCACGTTCCGTCTTTTCAGGCCACTTCCCCACTATGTTGATAGTGGGCGTGTTTCTCGGCCTCGTTCTCTGGTGGCAAGTCCCGACGGATGTCGGGGATTCCAGAGTTAACTCCTTTGGTCACCGCTCGGGGCCCCTCGTCATCGGGACAGGGCCAGCATTTTCAGGGATTCATCATCGTGGCCTACTCAAAGGCATATCATCGGGGCCTACTTAAAGACATATAATCGGGGCCTACTTAAAGGCATATCATCAGGGCCTACTTAAAGGCATATCATCGGGAGCGTTCAGCTCATATATCGGGACCGACCTTGTCGGGTCCCCTCGTATTGGTCTTCTAAGCCTCTTTTGGGGCCCAGTGGGCCTACTTCGCCGTTTAGTCGCCGTTAATGGGCCTAACGGCTATATCGAAACCCATCGGGGGTATATATATAAGCTGACATCTATAAATATAGATACGTGATTACATTTTATTTCGAGTATATATGTAACTTGGGAATGGAGGTTTCATGTAGATTAAAAAGATATTCTCGCAAGTTCCATCTAGATTATATTATGACAATAAGTAATGTATAGTTTGATGGATATACACCCCGTTTAATCTCATTTAGGCCCACCCACATTACTAATATGGACCCTAAACACGGTTAAAAATCGAAACTGAACAAAACGGACACCCTGGCACGAAAACCGCACTAGTCCACTCCGAAAAACCCCAACCAGTCCGACCGAAGGAGACCTTCGACCGGACTAGTCCGGCCAAACTAGGTCCTACACGCTCTGGCTGTCGGCCCCCCACTCCCGGGAGATAAAAGAACCCCTAGACATCCACACACCCGATTTACGTACTTCCGACTTACGGGCACACCTACTCTCCCTATCCTAAAGGGAATATTCCGCGGACCCCACCTCATCTTTGTGGGCCCCTAGTGGCCATATTCCCAAACTCTATAAATAGCACCTCATATTTTTCATTTCAGGTAAGTGAATCCCGAATGCTCTGACTTTTCTCTAGTTTATCTCTCTAAAACCGGACTCCTACTTAGGCATATGAGAGGGTTCGCCGGAAACCACCCCCTCCGGTGCAATCCTTCTTGCAGGTCCAAGGGAGCACGAGAAGAAGGCAAACACATCCCCGGGTCAAGACCTCGAAGGTGCACTCTACGGACGAACCTCGATGGGGAAAACCCAACATTGGCGCCGTCCTCTGGGATTCAAACAAAAGCCAAGGTATCCTACAAGCGACTTTAGTACGAAAGACTGGCGATAACACGAGAGATGACTGCAAGTGGACACTCGATGGGAGACCAGCTGTCAAGGAACGAACCTCCTCCGGAGAGTTCAAGGCCACCTCGACCCCCGAGGAAGCAGATACCGCAAGTGGTCACCAAAAGGACCGCACATGAAAATCCCCAGGAGGAGTCATCCACCGCCTCAACTCCAATGAGGCAGCGACACCCGAGTAAGAAGCCACAACTTGAAGTCCCTCAGCAAGGACCATATCATGGCAACCTTCCCAACGACCATCCATACGGGATGCCCTCCTATGATATGCCATCATACAACACTCCAGTGTTCGAAAGGCACACATACTTACCAACTGGGCGACCCTTGTTTTCTCAAAGTGCACCCCCTTTCACAACATGATATATGTCAGCAATTGAGGGTCTGATGGCTTATAGTTAAGCCATGAGAACAAGAGGTTTGTACTTTGGACAAGGCTACTTTGCTCCTCCAAGAGCAAATGGACACGCTACACAGACTGAAATAAACCACACCCCACAGCATGCAAGGCACCTGCAAGAGCAAGAGAATAGGCAACATCCCACCCCACTATATCATAGGCAATCACCAATGCCCCAACCGGCAAGACATCCGTGACTAAGCAATGCTGCAAGACAACCATTCGAAGAACAACACGCTAGGAAACATCCTAACTGATGCAGCGTGATGGGATAGATGGGACAAAACATTGTTGATTCTAGGGGAATGCCGAGAATTTGTTGGATAGAAGCGCAATAATTTGTTGATTCAGAAGAATACCGAAGAATTGACGTAGAGTTGAGGAAAACCTCAATTTTTTTATTAATAATTCAATTGCTGTTAAATTCGGCTAACAATGTCTTAAATACTGAAAATAAAAACCCTGATCCTAGTTAAAATTCGAAAGTTGCAACAAACCCTAAAAAATCGATAAATTGCAAAAACGACCCGAAAAAACATAAAACTGCAATTTTGTCTGCCTAGACGATGGAATTTGGCCAAAAATCGTCAAACACCATAATTTACTATGGGTCTTGCTCAGGTTGCCGTTTTTGAATTAAATACTGCACTCGCACGCCAAAATCCGTTACTTTACCAACTTCGCCCACATCATTCTCTTCGGGGAAGTGAAGATTCATCCTCGAATCTAGATGCCACGAAAGAGAAACCCACGATACCGTATCTTGATCTTGTTAATAGCTCGTTTATCAGCATACATACGCCAAGTGCCATCAACCCAAATAGGTTTTTTCGTTCCTACAACATGAGGGAATTCACTATCTTCCTTGTAAACAGAAAGTGTGTTGCTTCATGACCGGTCCACGAAGAACAGAGCAGGACCATCCTCATCCAGACCTTGATCCTCCTGGGAAGCATCAAATTTGCCCTTATCTTCTATTCCGAATTCAAGAGGTGGATACAGAGCACCGAACAAAAAGTTCTCAGGACTCTGCTTTTCTTTTACCTCTTCAGTGCTGATAAGAGTCCCACCGGCGGCGACCGTAAAAAATGAGAGGGGAGAGCCAGCGACGGATTTCTCATCCACTTCATCGTTATCATTATAATCATCATAAACATGATTATAAAAAACAACAGAATCTACCTCTACGTCATCATAAATAGGATTATCGAAAAGGTTCACATATGAGGCGGTCTCATCATCCTCAAATTCGAACTCATCCTCTTGAAAATCGAATTGACGTAGTTGTTCTTAGATTTTATGTTCCATGAAATGATGTAACCATTCTCCGTTCTGTTGCAGTTCTTCGAGCGAAGCAGTTCGTTCTTCTATGCAGCTGTTAGACGTCTTCGGGGTGGCATCGCGCAAGATCGACTGGGCTCTGACACCAATATGATGCAGTGTGATGGGATAGATAGGACAAAAACTAGTTGATTCTAGGGGAATGGCGAGAATTTGTTGGATAGAGGCGCAAGAATTCGTTGATTCAGAAGAATAACGAAGAATTGAAGCAAAGTTGAGGAAAACCTTGATGTTTTCATTAACTAGTTATTAACGCGTGCGTCGCACGCGTATCGATTGTCTAAATTTCAAGATATATAATTTATCTTAAGTTTCTAATATGGTAATATTTAATTAATACATGGTCAAGTTAATGGGTTGCGAGAAATGAATATGTATGATAAAAAAAGAACGACACAATCTAATTCAAAATGGAAAAGTAGAAGATGTTAATTAGGTACAAAATTAACTATTGTTTCAGTTACGGTACTAAATTAGCCTTACAAGTATATATATTTACGATTAAACTAATACTGAGTTGGATCGCGCATGACGTGGGTTATTAACGACAAAGTTGTATCTAACTCATCAACTTGTGGAGTGAAGATTGTATACCAGTACTTAACTACTTAGAGTCATCGGTGGTCGGTGAAGCAGTTTAACCTATACAAACGGAACTATATACTTTCCTTGCAATTTTATACCATAATACCAACACAAATTGATTTAGCCCTAAATGAAATTTAATTCATTAAAATATAAAGTTTATACTTAACTTTACGTCATTACTTATTTAACTACTAATTAGGTTGTACACAATTTGTTTGAACTGATAGGAGGAAGAGCTAAATTAATAGTTCGAGACCCTAAATGTTGGACGATGAGTAATTTATCTGTAAGGTCAAATTTAAGAATTGTGGTTGACCCATATTTTGTTTATATGATTTGACAATTGACTAATATATGTGATACAAAAAATCTCAACATGTACTCGAAGTTTGCACGAGTTGAGTATATATCCTACTTTCAAGGTGACTCAAATTTATAGGTATATTGTATTAAGAAGTTAATGATAATTAATGTAGGATATTAGTTAAGAGGCCTTAACTAAAAAAATTAATGAAATTTAACTAATGAAAATTTTAGTAATTCTCAAATATAGTATACTAAATCATCAATTTTTTAAATCACCAATGTCAGAAGTTTATACTTGAATTCGCCTTAACTATCTATTCAACTACTAATTAGGATATACCTAATATGGTTAAATTTACAAACACAACAATTAAATTAATAATTCAAGCCATTAAGTATTAAACATTAAGTAACATGTTATATGTAAAGTCAAACTTCAAGAATCACATTTGATTTACATCTTGATATGTTATTATATGAGTTGACAAGTGACTGATTTATCTGATACAAAATGTCAACATGAGGAACATCCCCAAATCTGGGATATGGTGAATAGAAAAATGCATGCACCCGACATTTTAACATACCGAATGCATATCATATGTCAATGCTGACTCTAATTGATAAGTATATTAAATTTAGAAGTTAATAGTAACTACGGTGACCTGTCAATTAAGTGCGAGCTTAAAAAATAAAAATAATCAAATTTAACTAAATGATTTTTTTAGTAATAGTAAAGATAAAAATATATGGGTCTTAGAGATAGTAAAGATTAAATCACCAAGTTTATAAAAAATATGGAAACTAAATATAATATATATATAATAATAATAATAATAATAATAATAATAATAATAATAATAATAATGTTCAAAAGGTACCTATTGGGGGTGAGGACAACCCTCACATTTTATATTGGTATAAAGATAATTCAACTGCTGTAAAATTTGGCTAACAATGTCTTAAATACTGAAAATAAAAACCCTAATCCTAGTTAAAATTCGAAATTTAAAACAAATCCTAACAAAATCGATAAATTGCAAAAACGACTCAAAAAATATAAAACTACAATTTTGACTTCCTAAACGATGGAATTTGGCCAAAAATTGTCAAATCCCATAATTTATTATGGATCTTGCTCAGGTTGTCGTTTCTGAATTAAATACTATGTTCGCACGCCAAAATCCATTACTTTACCAACTTCGCCCACATCACTATCCCGCCCCCACCAACTCAGTATCATCATGCCCCAGCATGACCACAACCAAACATGGCAACGGAGGGTTAGATACCTCTACCACAAGGGAAACAACCAAATGAGTAGCAGTATCACCAAAGTCCACAAATTCAGCCATCTGAAACACAACATTTTCCAATAGGTCAGCAAGCATATAACAACGAGCCTCACAACCCGCCACGAGCGGCAGTGACGATGGAGGACATTGAGGCATTGGTGGCAAGAAAGATGAAGGATTCTAAAGGCAAAACACTGCACATCCTAAATGATAACACATCCCACCCATTTATACAAGAGCTGGTTGACTTACGCTTCCCTGGCGGGGTAACACCTGTTGCGTCAAAATCCAACCGGGTAGTCGGAATCTTCGGATATGCTGGTTGTGAATGTGACGGGCTGGATGGATGAAGGAAACTGACTGTCGGCAATACGCGCTTCGTCGGCTTCGCGTAGTCTTCTACCTGCAGAAAGGGCAATAACCAACACGGAGGGGGGGGGGGGGTGGTGCCGATTGAACCCTCTCCGATGCTTAAATGAGAGTCTAGAGAGAGAAAATATTCTAGAGAGAGGTCAGAGCTCCAAAGCCAAAATCTCGAGAATGTGTCAAAATGGGTGGCCAATGTCTCCTATTTATAGGCAACCTTTGAACCGAACCCGGTTTTTGTGCGGTTCGACGCCGGTTTAAAGGAAAGTAAGAACCGTCGTCTGGTTTGTTTAAGTTTGGCTTAGGATAACTCTTTTACTCAGTGTTCAGACGATAAAAAAGGATGCGCGGTACCCGTTAACAGTCCGGACCACATCGGATTCGACGTCCGGTGTGGTCCGGACCGCCTAGGGCAATCCGGAGGTTCCGGTCCGGACGCATACGTGCGTCCGGACCGTTTTGTTCCTCGGGTGTTTATTTTTCGGATCCGTTTGTGGTTTTCGACGTGTTTGCGGAGTCCTGAATGTAAATACGAACCCGAATTGGGCAGATATCCAACACTTGCCCCCGAGTCAAGTAACGGTTCAGACCATACTTGACTCTATTTTAAGCTAGGATATAAGCCCAATTTAGGTTCGGAGCTGACCTTAAGGGTGGCTTGTTTGACAATTGAGCGCGACGACTTCGATTTCACTCCACTTTAATTTTTGTCGGGAGGTATGTTAACTGTCAACATGATTAGCGCAACCAGCAATATACATATAACAGTGAACAATAAACAATGCGCACATGTTTATGAACTTATGCGATAATCCTCATGGAAACATGCAAACATGACATATGATGTTAACATGAATGTGATGTCAGCATGATTGTGAAAGATGCGAATAGACCATTGATAATTAAATCATGCAAATAATCATGTGATAACAATAAAAGACATGAATCATGCATTTATAATGGTATAACGCGTGTTAAGTCATGTGCGCGCTATGTCTTGTGCGCACTAAATCATGTGTACACTAAATCATGTGTGCACTAAATCATGTGTGCATAGCATACTTAGAAAATTCTAAGTGTTGAAATAAGGAGATGACAACATGTAAACATGCTATTTGAGGACTTAGTAATAAATAATTAAAGTTTTAAGATGTACCCATAGATAATGATGGATAGATATAGGAGAGAGAATATCCATTAGTTAATCCTCCACCATTAGTAGCTTTTAGTGTTCTCTCCTTTCTTGAAGAAGAAGAAAACTTGGAAGTGACAAATTTGGGGCCTAGCACATTTGGAGACCAAGCAATTTTGGAGTGATCTCATCGAGGTCGTCACCGGTGGAACTCCGGCGAAAAATGGGCGGACGTGACTGAATCACGCGGCGGCGCGTGAAAAAGCTGCAGCAGCGCGTGTGGCAATCGGTGGCGGCGCGTGAGGTCGACGACGGCGGCAGGTGTCTTCCGGCAACGGTGATTGGACCTTTAGAGTCGTCTCGTGGAGGTGAGTCCATTTTCGGGTATGGCTGGACCTTTCGTGACTTTGCTTAGTCTTGATTTACCTTTGAAACATTCATGAATTAGATTACATTAACACGCAGATAAGGTGTTCGATAAAATTCTCCATGATAATTAGCCTCTCAAATCGGCCAAAATTTTATTAAGTGCTGGAAATTTTGGAAAAATAGAGATAAGTTGTTAAACTTCCCTTATGCATTGTGATTGTTG
The DNA here is from genome assembly GCA_036873135.1 of Clarkia xantiana subsp. parviflora. Classification (NCBI taxonomy): domain Eukaryota; kingdom Viridiplantae; phylum Streptophyta; class Magnoliopsida; order Myrtales; family Onagraceae; genus Clarkia; species Clarkia xantiana. Next base: position 24,551,459 of record JAPTYO010000008.1, on the reverse strand, counting down.
TTGTCAGACCCTAAAATCTGATCTAAGGCGATACGTTTTAAAAACATGGATTTTGAAGAGTCGCCACTAGTTAATTATTAGGCTAACTAGAAACCTAAATTACCTAAGGAATAATGAATTAAACGCCTAGGTGCAAAATCGGTCTACGAACCAAAAATTTGGATTCGGGGGTCCTATTACGAATTAAAACACGTGGAATTAATGCCACCCTTTCAGTACTCAATTCACTTAGTTGCCATAATTTTAAGAAAGTAAACAACAAACTTATATAAATTACTAGTCAATCAATTAAAATAAAACTAGTATATGTTATGCAAATTCATCATGATGGATATAGAAGTTCTATTTGACTGGTTCGAGGCTACCCTATTATTGTATGAAAACCATATCCAAATTTCAAGTTATTTTGGTCACTGATCCATATCTCCAGTTCCGACCTTACCTCTTAATGGTGATACACATATAGCATTTTAATAAGTTATGAAGCCAACCAATTCATTGTACATCAAAAAAACATATACTAAAAAAAATCAACGTAAGATAGGCATAAGTTGAAAAATATAACCTACCATTAAATATCATCGACGTCATGAGATCTCAAAGGGTCCATCTTGATTCCAAGCGACAGAGAAGTCCACTGAGCAGGTGAAAGAACGACACTGGGAAGTTGGGCATCTGGACGGACCTGCACTGACAATTGGAGACAGAAACAATATAGCAGCAATCAGAGGTTCTCATGGTTAGTCGAGGCCAAAGAAGAGATGGAGCCGGAGGGAAAGCTGGGTGGCTTGGCGATTCGTGTTTGCGGTAGTGGTCGACGACAGCAGAAGTGAGGCTTGGGTCGGTCACGGACGAAAATGAGGCGGACAGAGGTGGCGTGGTCGGCTGCTGATCGGGAAGTTGAGCGATATCGGGATTGGCGATGGTGGGTCGATTAGAGGTGCGGTTGATGATGGCGAGTGGAGTGATGTCCGATGGAGCAAGGAGCGGGGCTGATCTGCAGTGCTGACGCTGGTGGAGGACCGTGAACGGTGAGCTGCGTGGTCGAAGTTTGGTCTTGCAGGTCCGGTGGGCTAGGCCATGACGATGGTGAAGAGGGATGGGGGTTGTACGTGAGCCCCTTGACAAAATATCAGAATTGATTGATTATTATATTAAAACATTTATTAATAAAGTAATGGAAGAAGAAAAATAATATCAAGTAATAAAGCAACAGATGAACTCGTAATATTGATGAACACGATGGTGCCTATCGATCTACTTTTTTCTCTTCCCCCTATTACAATGTAAACATACTAATCTATATATAGCTCATATGTCTAACCTAATCTAAGCAACAAATATTGCTGATTTATTTTGCTAATAAATGCTAAATATTCAAAATTTTAATACTAAATATTCAACAAATATTTTCTGTAATAAATATATAAACTATCCTAATTTTTGCAGGAGCCATTCTTGGAAGCTTCTTGACTTATCATATTTAGACATTTCCTAATTTAGCGCGCCACATGTCACGCGTGTCACGCGTGGTCCAAAATTAGGTGTTTACAGCTGTCGACATGTTGCCCCATGACTTGAGAGATGTTTTGGCATGCTTAATGTTGGTTTTTAGCCGTTGTCCGGACATAGTTGTTTGTCGTCACATGTTGGTTGACGTATGTTGATTCTTGTCTATTGAGCTTCATATGCTGTCTGCAATCATGATAAAATACTTAGCAAATATTTTTGAAAGATTTAATGCTTGTTACCACGATCGTCACTATTTGATCCTTGTTGACTGCCGTTGACCTCCGACATAGGAGAATACTTAGAATATATTCCTTGATAGTTGACATCTTGTTGTATGTCGAAAGCTGTTGACTGTCGTCAACTTGTTGTATGTTGACGGTTGTTGATAGCCATCAATTTGTCGCTCGTTGACGGTTTTTGATTTCCATTAACTTGCCACGCGTTGACGGTTGTTGATTGCCGTCAACTTGCCGCGCGTTGACGTTTGTTGATTGCCATCAACTTGTCGCGCATTGACGGTTGTTGATTGCCATCAACTTGTCGCGCGTTGACGGTTGTTGATTGCCGTCAACTTGCCGCGCGTTGACGGTTGTTGATTGCTGACATGGTGGAACACTTAGAAAATATTCCTGACAGCCGGCATCTCGTTGTATATCGACAGCTGTACGCGCATGCTCGTATGTGTGCGCTAGTATGTGCGCACTTGCCTCCACACTTAGAATCTTTTCTCTATCCATTGCTATATATGCTGTATCCATAGGCTTGATGTAGACATAGGGTGTATGTTGTCATGGTGATTGTCGTGAGTAAAGTGTTCGTCGTTCGTAACCTAACGAACGTTGACTTGATTGTAGGTTGTATTTTCAGGTTGCAAGGTTGAAGTGGTTTTGGTCTGTATTGATTCCTTCGTCGAAATTGCTATCATGGTGAAATACTTAGATAATATTTCTTGATTGTTGACACCCCGTCATGTGTCGACTGCTGACATGGAGGAACACTTTAGAAAATATTCCTTGATGGTCGACATCCCGTCGTGTGTCGACTATGCATGCGTCCTCTTCGATATCATAATCATGATTGTTGTTGAAGTTGAGTATACGTGCATTTATCGAGTTGTTGTTTATCCTTGTAGACTGAGTTGTCAAAACGTAACTTCCAGAGTACACATTCAGACTTAGGTGATTTTGCGGACATAATAACCGCTTAGAGACGTGTAGACATGATAGCTGCTTACTCCTAAAGTAGTAAATCGCGCGTAGGTATGTCGACACACGCGCATACGTTCTCGCGATCACGACAGTTATACTTAGAACTTTGAAAATGAATTGTTACATCTCTTGTCGACGTGTCGAAGCATGAGCGTACTATATCCTGTTTGCTGCCACTATCTTTAGTTTTTGAACAAGAGGTGTCATCTCCGCTTCCCAACGCGTTGACACACGCGCGTTGCACTTGACGTCTTCATACTTTGTTTGTGAACAACGTGTCTTTCTGAGTCCAAGTTAGGATCGAGGTCGACTTACTGTCGCCGTCGCTAGCGATGCTTTTACTTGATCCAGAATAAAGTGATCCGACTCCGAGATTCGTCCTTCGAGCAACTCCGAGTGATCTTAGTTTACTGCCAGTGGACTTACCCATCTGCCCCCGTCGAAGGACCAGATCTTGGCGGAGGAGTCGCTTGAAGCGAGCATATTGCTTATGTTGCTGATCTTCCATTTTACATCTAAACATTTTTTTTGCTTGTTTGATGGTAATATTTCTGAGGTGTCATGCGCGTGTTAAGGGGTTACGCGCGTGTTAAGGGATTGCGCGCATGCTGAAGGTGTGCGCGTATGCTAGTACGTTTTGCCCTCGTGCCGTGATGACATCCAAAGAAGCGTTGGTGTCTTGATGTATGATTTATGGAGGGTGTGTACATTCTTGCCCCCGTGTCTTTGTTTTGTCAACTTAGTATTTTGCTAAGTATGCCATTGATTGAATGGCACCCTTCGTGCACTTAAGGCGTGATTGTACATTGCGCTATAGGGGCCGCGTGGCTGCGCACCTAAGGGTCGCACTGCGGTGTACGTAGATGTTAAGTAGAATATATCACTTGCATCCTGTATGAAGTTGATTGTGCTTTTCCAAGCTTTGTACATAGTTGTTGTACAATATGCCGAGGTTGAGGTTACGCCGTGTGTTGTTCCTTGAACCTTTTATATGTTGATGTCTTCGAATAGACCTGTCATGATCATAGTAGAAATGCATGATAACTCGTTAGTAGTATTTCATACCTTGCGTTATCTATATTGTCCGTATGCTTTGGACTTGGATGATAGGATAAGTATCCTTAGATAATGAACATGATGTCCGTAGTTGCGACTGTATGTCACGCGTTGATGAGTGTTATGAGCGCCCCTCTTGGTTAGATTCCAAGGCATGACTAGATGCGTACACTAGGTACTTGTAGCGTTGTAAGTAGTAATGTACTCGGCGCGGACACTTGGCACTGGCACTTGACATGTAGGAGAGTCGTCTTGACAAGGCAAGACATTAGTTTATACCGTCTCTTAGTTCCATTCTAAGGCGACGTTGTGACAAGACGCTACTTGTTGTATTTGGTGCATTTTTCCATCCGTCAGCTCCCAAAAAGAAAAAAATGCCCTCGATGACGTCCGCCAAGAGCACGAAGAGACATTGACAAGCGATTACACACGTTTCAATCAGAATCTAGCAGAAATCCAAACGGATTTCTCAGAGGGGGGAAATCATCCGTGCATTCATGCGCAACCTAGGACGCTTTGGGACTTCCCTAGCGGATAGCATGGCCTTAGATGCCATACACAAAATTGAAGAACTGGCCGCCCGAGTTAAAGCACACATAGACTTAGAAAGAGTTAGATCCATCAGAAGGGGAAAAGGAGCATCCCCGACAGGTAATAGCGGAAGCAACAGATCGAACAAGGGAAAGCCCCTGCCAGGACCACATAACACAAGGTCAAAGGAATGGGCTCCCCCCCGAGAGGAGGAAGAAACCTAAATGATCCACGGGGCCAAGATAGCATAAATAATATCAAATTTGTCCCTCTTAATGCACCCATGACATCAACCATACATGAAATGAAGGAGCAGGGTTTGTGGTTACCCTCTGCAACCAAACCAAAAGGCCCGATGGGCAAGAAATGGACAAATTCTGCAACTTTCATGAAGTTTGGGGTCACCGCACAAACTCCTGTCATGATTTAAGACAACAAATTGATAATGAAATGAATAGAGGAAACCTTAAACAATTTGTCAATAGTGGGGGCAAGAGAGACCGCTCACCGCCGCTACCCTAACCTTAGAACAAAGGAAAAGAAAAGGTAGAAGACATGGCACCCCCGCCCAAAAAGTGTACAATCAATGTAATACATGGTGGAGTTGGAGCAGGAAGACATTCGTCCAATGGAAGGGAGGTCTATGCTTCTCAGATAGACCATAAAGAACTATGGGGAAAAAGACACATGGATATGGGTGACATGGTCATCCAATTCTCAAAAAGAGACATGGAACACATAATGTTTACCTCACGATGATGCCCTTGTAATATCGGCAAACGTGGCAGGATATGATGTGAAGAGGATACTCATAGATGGAGGAAGTTCGACAGACATCCTCCACGTGAGAGTCCTACAAGAGCTAGAGAAAAGCCTAACGGACGTAACCCCAGTCGACTTCCCGCCAGTCGGAACATCAACGTACCCACTAGGAACTATATTGCTACCAGTAACTCTCGGACAAAGATGGACACAAATATGCACAAATTTAAATTTTGTGGTGGTGGAGCACCTGGGGGCATACAATGCAATCCTCGGAAGGACGGCGATAAACCCCCACATCATGGTAGCCTCCGCAGTACACAAGAAGTTGAAATTCATAACCCCACATGGAGTCGGTGAAATCTTAGGAGACCAGACAGCAGCACGAAAGTGCTATGTCAATGCAATGAGAAGAAAAGCACAATAAGGCCCAAGATGCGCAATGGTGGCAACACTGAGGAAGAAGAGGAAGCCTTCGTAGGTTTGGAAAAGGGTTAAGAACCTATGAAAGGTCTGAACTATCACCCATGTTAACGGGAGATGTCTGAAATTTAAAAAGTTAATAACAGAGGTCTGAAATTTCAATTTTGTTGATTAGAGGTTTTCCGTCCATTTTTAGGGTTAAATTTAACAGAATTGTGTGAAATGAAATTTTTTCCCCTATAATATTTTGTTTTATTTAATATCTTATTTAAGGAAATGTGAAACGACAATTTTACCCCTAAAGTCAAATTAAAACCACCCAACTCCGGCCACAACCACCCGACTCCGGCCACCACCACCCGACTCCGGCGACCACCACCTCGACTCCGACGACCACCACCTCGGCTCCGGCGACCCGACTCCGGCCACCACCTCTGCAAAAAAGCTCCGATCGGGGCCAAAAAGCTCCGATCGGGGCCAAAAAAGCTCCGATCGGAGCCAAAAAAGCTCCGATCGGAGCCAAAAAAGCTCCGATCGGAGCCAAAAAGCTCCGATCGGAGCCACAGAGCCTTGATCTGGAGCTCTGTGGCCCCGAACAGAGCCACAGGACTCCAGATCGGAGCTCTGTGGCTCCGATCGGAGTCCAATCGGGGCCGGTGGCTACGATCGGAGCCCAATCGGGGCCGGTGGCTACGATCGGAGCCCAATCGGGGCCGGTGGCTCCGATTTTGGCCCATTCGGAGCCTTGGTGGTGGTCGCCGGAGTACGGTGGTGGTCACCGGAGTACGGCGGTGGTCGCCGGAGTACGATTGGTGGTCGCCGGAGTACCGTGGTGGCTTCAAGGGCATTTTGGTCTTTTCACTCCAAGCATGTGAGGGGCACACTTGATAGAAGGGCATTTTTGGAAATTTATTTTATTTCCGGTCACATGCCAAGCATGTGACCAACTTCCGTTAGTTTTAACGGAAAAAACTAACGGAGACCGCTGTTATCAACAAAACAGAAATTTCAGACCTCTGTTATTAACTTTTTAAATTTCAGACCTCTCCCGTTAACATGGGTGATAGTTCAGACCTTTCATAGGTTCTTAATCCTTTTGAAAAAGTGGAATACAATAAAAAAAATGGGCGTGACTGCAATCGCTATTCCTAAGTAAGAAGTTGTTGTCAGTAGCAACAGATAGTGAGGAGAAAAGCCAAGGAGCTTCAAGCAATGAATGTAAGACAAGGTCTTCAGAATCAGCCGAGCGCCAAAACTGAATAAGTATTGAATCTTCCGAGCATCAAGAAAGGGCCTCACCAAATGAATTGAGGTTCCAAAGGAGAATCCACCTAAGAAAAGAATGAGGGATTCACCATAGCGATGACATCCGACAACGCTCAGACGAAACGATAAGGAGTTACTTCTCCAGATTTGCAAAGAATGCTGCCAACCTACATGGAAAAACAGGAGAAACCATCATAACCTTCTTTAGAAACATGAGAACTACTCGATACAAATACTTCGGGGGCATACACACAATAGTAGCAACAACCACAATGATGGAGCTGAAGCAATGCTTAGACATAGCCATGAAGTATGAGGAAGAGGAGCTGATGACCATTTCTCCAGCATTGGATGCAGAAGACGAGGAAGAAGAGGAAGAACGATTTGAGTTCAGGTTCACCACCCTCAGCATGAGCCTAAAAGCTTTACACAAGGAAATTCTATGGTACTTGATCCCAAACGCGACACCAACAGAAACGGCATTCGCCGGAATGGAGACGGACAAATGGTGCGACCACCATGAAACATGGGGACACCACACAAACGAATGCAGTACCCTGAAGGAAGAAGTGAAAGTCCTAATTCGTCAAGGAGGCCCAAGCGATATGAGGTCCCTCGCCCCGTATGAAGCACCCATCAAGAATCACAATGTCGAGACAACACCTTATCCGTATCCTATCTTTCAAATTTCGTAGTATAACAATGAACTCCCTCCAGGGAAATGACTCAATTGCATATTTACCTTTCTAATTTCTAAGACTATTACTACCAGAATCTCTTGATGTCCACTATGTATATATAATGAGTGACTTGGTAGTGAATGTTTATGATGCGAGCAGGTTATGTAAAACATGCTTCCAGTCCAATCAACTGAGGAATCCACGTCCGGTAATGCCTTTGGATGAACATTCAAATCTCGGTCTCAAAGACCAGGGTCCATGTAACCCTTAATATACTCTGGACTGATCATCCCGGAGTAAAGCATAACATCATGGACGACACGGCTACTTTGGATAAGATACCAAATAGCGTGATCAGACCTTACAATGCCTATATTTGATAAGATACCAAATAGCGCGACAACTATGGGTGACTACCTAATCAAATATTTTCACAAATATCATAAGGTATTAGGAATCAAATCCAGGACTATCGCGTCTAGAATGGTCCAAGTACCAAATAGTAACAATTCACTATGGGTAGACATGTCGCGCCGACATTCGATCTATTCCGAAAAAGGGGGGCAAGCCGCGTGTAGACTTGCACTTCTAGAAATACAACAAACCTGGCAGAAAATATCTTGCTATAACATTACCTTTAACGCACTAGGCAAGGGGATAGAAAACTCAAAGCCCACTACTACCGTGCTCACTGCATGAACAACCTCGCCTTGGCTATTAAGGGTGTGCTCTGCATTACCAAATGTGTCAAGAAAAAACACGACAAAAAATACAACAAACATGGCTCAGCCAATACTTCACCATCAAAAGAGCAAGGGAAAAGAACCTATTTAGTGTCTCAGGTTTACCTCATGTTTCAATTCTGTGTCTCAAGATTAAAGTGTTGATATGAATGTCCCAAGTTTGAATAGTGTTGCAATTTGGTTTTCTGTTAAATTTAGGTGTTAAGTTTAACAGACTTAGATGAAAAGACCATACTGCCCCTAAACCTGATTTCGGCCACCCACCTCCGATTACGGCCACCCACCTCCGATTCCGACCCACCCACCGCCACCCACCTCCGATTCCGACCCAACCGCCTCTAATTCCGACCACCCACCTCCAAACGAGATGATTCCGGCCCAATTCCAGCCGATTATGGCCGACTACGGCCCGATTCCAGTCGATTCCGGCCGATTTAGGGTTTCGGCGGTGAAGAGCAGCTGACCTTATTTAGGATTACGGCCTATTCCGGCCCGATCCCGGCCAATTCCGGCCAACTTAGGAGGAAGGTTTACTTCTAGGGCGGTGGAAGCAGGTCGCCACCTGTACCTTTCCTTAGGAGGAATGTTTACTTCTAGGGCGGTGGAAGCAGGTCGCCACCTGCACCTTTCCTTAGGAGGAAGGTTTACTTCTAGGGCGGTGGAAGCAGGTCGCCACATGTACCTTTTCATAGGAGGAAGGTTTACTCCTGAAAGAACTTTTAATGGTCGACTCGACTTACTCTTTAAAAGAGAGGTCTGGTAGTTTAGTCGCTTCTATCTTTATTAATCATGTTCTGAAGGTCGACTTCAAAAGATGATAGTTGACATTTTACCTTTGTTTCACCATTCCAAACAAGGTTGGTCGTCGATTCGTCAATCTCGCCAATAAACGTACTTGACTTTATTCTAGTCTTTGTCATTTAATCGTAACCCAACACCGGATATCTTATAATACACGCACAGATCCTCGTGAAGATTCACGAATCCGTTTCCTACGATTTCCTCGTGGAATCTGTGGTACCATTGCCGAGACGACTGTTTAAGACCGTTAATGTACCTTTGGAGTTTGCAAACTTTACGTTCGTTACCATGAGTAATGAAACCGTCCGGTTGCTCCATGTAGATCTCTTCCTCCAAGTTTCTGTGGAGGAATGCAGTCTTAACATCCGTTAGGTGCAACTCGAGATTGAGACATGCGACCAAGGCCAGAATGGCCCGGACTGTGGTGTAACGCACAGTTGGTGAGTATGTTTCGTCAAAGTCCACTCCGTGAAGTTGGGTATATCCTTTCGCAACAAATCGGGCTTTGTATCCACTATTAGAATTTATATTTTTAGTGATAATCATTTAGTGATTACATTAGAGTTGCTCACTAAAAATTGAGGAATTAATGACCAAATGTAAATTCAGTGGCTAAATCTATTGCCGTTGTACTAGTAAGTTGACTAACTAACATTTTGGTCACTTATTATTATTATATATAAATTAAGTTACCCGATAAAAATTCTCAACAAAGTTAATTGCAAAATTATCGGTTATTATTTAATTATTCAAAATTCTAATAATTGGCTTTCTTTACTTTTGTTACTGATAACTATGAGACCAATTTTTTTAGTCATTTTAATTTTGTTATTGGTATATTTTTTTTCTAATTATTTTAAATTGGAATTTTCCAAATATTTTATATACATGTTGAATTTTATTTTACCTTAAGATTTCAAAGTTTTTTTTAATAATTTAGAAAAATCGGCAACAATTGTTAAATAGACAACAGTTGTTTTTACCTAATAATCAACAATGAATGATAAATAAATCATAAAATTTAAAATAATTGAAAAATATAAATATAATTACAAATTTTCCAAACAAATAAAATACAATAAATAGAATTAATCTCCCATATTATCCATATCACCACGTAGGTACAACCCAACTGCTCTAAAAATCCATGATTTACTTTAAGTTTTTTTTCTTCTTATAATCATCTTTGATCTTCCTAAAATTTCTCTCCTATATTTCCACACAACAAACTATTACTTTATCTCCTTGATTCCCTATAATCTCCACCTGAAGTTAATTATATTTAAATCGTAGACCTTCTCTTATCTCTGTCAGTTTTTTATTACTTATGTTAGAAAATGGGCTACACAAATTTTCATTTGGGCTTCTCTAATTTTATTTGGGCATTTTTATTCTCTTTTTTACTTGAGCCCAAATTTTCTCAAGCTCAATTTTTTGTTGTGAATGGAATTTGTGATTTGTACCACATCGAAAGTTTTACTTTCCTCCTCCCTTCTCCTCCCCTATATAAACAAGCATTTCCCTTCTCCTTTTTACACATTGAGAAATGGAATCTCTTCCATCTTAGTTGAGTTCAATTTTTCGGAACCCATAATATTGGGATCCAATTATATTTTCTCATCCTCTGTTCTTCGTGTTGACGAATGCAGAGTTCTTCTAGGTTGATTTTGACTTATGTCGTGTTCAACCTTTCTAGTTGTTTTTAGCCGTTGTCGTCGGCTTTCCTGTTCTTTGTTTGAGTTCAGGTATTGGGTTCGGTTCGGTCGAGCGTGTTGCATGCATAACACGATTCGATGACACTGTTGAATCCTGGGAGGTGATCGCCCCTTGTATAAACCTCTTTGCATAACCCGAGGGTGGGGAGGGGCGAAATTGCCTTAAGGAGACTGTGATTAGCACGGGCCTCAGTATAAAAAATACGTATTCGTTTTGTGTCAATTTTACGTATAATTTCGGTGTTGACTATATTTTGCATGTTAACTTGTATAGTTACTTGTAAGTAACCGAAATTTGACTAATTGCTTTTAGTCATTGAATTTTAGAATATTGCATTTTGGTCCTCGGACTTTGTAAATTTGCATATTTACCCTCAATATTTCCAACAATCTTAAGGCAATTTTTATTTGTTGGTTTTATGAGAGGATGCTTAATTGAATTTTGAGATTCAATTTTTTGGAGAAAATTATTTATTCTCTAAAAGTTCACAAATATTGTCGAACAATGATATTGAAAATGTGAACATGCTCGAGAGCACATGCGACTGATAAAATCGCTAAGGCCATTTAGGTCGTCGAGACTGGTAAAGTCGTCAAAAGCCGTTGAGGCTATTAGGACCGTTGAGGTCGCTAAGTCGTTGAGACTACTATGAAAAATCGAGATGGTCAAGGTTGTTAAACCTATTAAGGCATCCGAAATTGATATGTTTGCTTGGTGACTTGACCCACTTTAGCCGTTGAGGCTTATGGGGTTGTTGAAAATTGGATTAAGAAGTCGGTTAAAGCCGATTTAGAGTGTATGACAATTGTTATGGAAATTTTATTTCCTTGTCTAAAACACTGACTATTACATTTGATATAAATGTACGTGTGAATCAACGAATCGATTGCACACACCTGAACCTTGCCACGTATGTACGCCGCGATATGTGTACATGAGTGTTTACTCAGAAGGTTAGCTCCGTGAGGGTTTGGTTTTGTCAAAACCGAAAGTAACCGTGTCCAGGTTTATTTTCTGTCCAACAGAAGAAAAAAAAAAATTGATTTGTAATTGAAGTGATTAAACTTAATTACTGAAATCAGAAATTCAAATCGTTATTTGAATTTTAGTAATCTGAATTTGATGTCCCAAATTACTATTGTGGGGTCGGGTACGAACCGCTCGGACTTCTTAAAAAAAAAAAAATCCCAAGGAGTTGGTCATAGGTCCAATGTTTGAACGCTACTCAATGAGAATGTAGCTAACACTTGGCGGACAACTCTAAAATTGGGAAAGACCACCATGTGGTCTATAAATGTTATTATTCTAGCGAGTGATGCTATCCCATTTAACGACGCCTTGATTACCGAGGTTGGACACTCGTTTAGGCCGCCGTCTATAATGCAGGGAAAGTCGCCGAGACTTACTTCAAAAGTTGAAGTCAAAAGATGGAATTCTTTTTGACAATTCTAAAAAAAAAAATGAGGAGGAAGCGTCCTTATTGGGAGCACACGAAATCGTCAAAAGAACTGTACGTTAAATACAGATAGACGAAAAATTTGATTGGATGAAGTTGAATTACTTTAAGTGTAATGGTCGTAGTGCCTGAAGTAAACATGAATAAAAATACTTTTGCATTGGTCGTAGTGCCTATAGTGAACATGAGATAAGAATGTTCCTTCTTGTGCTGAATTTGTCGCACAATAATTTAGAACATGTTAATTACGATACCTTGCAGAGGTTATCTAACATGTTTTATATTCCTAAAATCAAAATAGATCAAGAACTTAAATGTGAAGTTTGCGTTGAAGCGAAACTTATTCGGTCGAAAGGATTACCGAACGTATTGGTCAAAATACATAGCGATGTTTACGACTTAATATATGTCCAAACGCGAGGCGGAAAATAAGTACTTCATTGCTTTCGTAGATGATAGTACGAAATATTGCTATGTATACTTGATGAAGGAAAAGATGAAACATTTAACAAATTCATGGTTTACAAATAAAAACTTGAGTTTCAACTAAATAATTAATTGTTTTCGCGATGAGAAATGCGGCAACAATTATTATCTGTTTAGAGAATGTTGACTTAAACACGATTTAATCTGTGAAGTCATTGCACCGCATAAAACCCCGATTTAGTCGGGTCGCGATTTCGATCCAACCGGGCAACGTTTTCCAGTTTATTTTTTGAACTGATTAGTATTATTAACGTTGCCGACGGTCAAGGTTTTGGCTTAGTGGATGAATGGATTGTCATTAGGCATGGATTAGATAAAAATATGAATCCAACCGCAGCATTTCCTTTAAAAAAAAAATGTTGTTTTGGCACTTGCGGTGCAACAGGTCGATGCCTTTTATTGGTCTGAGGATCATACCGTTTGAAAAACGCGACGGTCTAATGGCCAAATTTGATCTCATATTGGTTTAAGAAAAAAAAACAAAATTTTGTTGATGTGTTGATGGTCTGAGGATCTACAATAATAAAAGGATGATTCGAGGATCAATGATGATGTGGTTGAGAATTGGTAATAACTTTATACCAAACTCGTGTGTTAACACGTTAAATTTTCTGGAAGAAATTAAATAATATGGTTGAAACCATGTTTATTTTAGAGTTATGATTAATATGGGTAGCTATTTTAACTAGCAATTACCTTTGAATAAGGTAACCCATAAAAAGGAAGAGAAACTCTATTTGAGTTGTGATTTCAAATGTGGGGGGTGTCTTGCTAAAAGTTATGATTCCTCTATGCAAAAGACGCATACATTCCCTAAACCGTTGATTGCATTTTCATAGGGTTTGCTCAGAATAGTAACGTGTATCGATTTGAACCGAAAGTGTCAAATAAACACAAAGATACGTTAATGTAATCAATAAATGCATATTTCTTTGGAAAATGTAATTTTGGCTAAGTCTAGAGGAGAGGCAAGCATATGAGACTATAGAGGAAAAATAGTCAAGACCGAGAACATGGAGGGCATGTTGAGGTCGAGCCCGTGATGAGTAAAAGGGCGAAGATTGAAAAATCCTATGGTCCAGTTTTTTTTTGACCTATATGCTTAAAGCCGAACCTTGGACTTACCACGAAGCCGTAAACTCTTCTGAGAGACCTCTATGAAAAGAGGCAATCAATAGTGAAATTGAGTCCATCTTGCAGAACCACACTTGGGAGCTGGTGGATCTTCCGCCCGGAGACAAACCGTTAGGCTACAAGTGGATATTCAAACGTAAAATGAAAGAAGATGGATCAATTGATAATTACAAAGCCCGACTTGTCATAAAAGATTATAGACAAAAGGAATGGTGGAATTATTTTGATACATATTCTCCAGTAACTAGAATCACATTCATAAGGATGGTGCTTGCGATTGCAGCCTTGCAAATTCTAGAAGTACATCAAATGGATGTGAAAACAACTTCCATACATGGATATTTAGAGGAAGAAATCTACATGGAACAACCTGAGGGTTTCTCTGCGCGAGAGCAGGAAAAGAAAGTCTGTAAGCTTGTCAAATCTATGTATAGTCTTAGGCAGATGCCTAGATAATGGCTTTATAAATTTGACAGCGTTTTATTGGAGAAATGTTTCAAAATAAATAAGTATGAAAAACGTTTTACGTTGATGACATACTAATCGTTGGAAATAACGATGAGGTGGTCCGGTCCACTGGACCTATGTTGAATTTGAGTATTGACCTGAAAGACATGGATCTTACGATATGATCTTTGGATTAAAACTCATTAAATCATCAGAAGGTCTCATTCTAAGTCAAACTCATATATTGACAAGTATTTGGATAAATTCAACAAAGATGACAAGAACGAGGTCAGTACTCCAATAGATACGAGTAAGTAATTTCAAAGAATAAGGGAGAATGGTTTTCCCAAATTGAGTACGCTCGGATTATTAGAAGTGACATGTACTTAATGTCATGCACTAGACCAGATATCGCTCACGTTGTAAGTGTATTGAGTCGATATACGAGTAACTCTAGTGTTGTCCACTAGAATGGGGTAATCAGGGTACTTAGGTATCTGGGACATATTCGTAATCATGGTCTACACAAAGAGATATCCTTATGTGATAGAATGTTATAGTGATGCAAAATGGATATCCGATTAGACACTACCACCTTGAGTATAAGGGGTTACGTATTCACCTTACGAGGTGGAACAGTGTCGTAGAAAGTCCTCAAAACAAACAGTCATAGCCAGATCGACGATCAAGTCTGAGTTATTGTACTGGAGAAATGTGCCGAAGATGCAGAATGGCTATGTCATTTTCTCGAGGATTTTACTAATTGGCCAAAACCTGTGTTAGTGCAGAGATTGATGAGTTAGTTTTGGTTTAATCCAAATTAAATCCAATCTAATGAAATGTTGAAGATTTTCTTTAAGAGACAAGGTTAAAGCAGAAATAAGTGGTGCACCCCCCATTTGGCATGAAAACCTTTGTTAAAGGTTGGGAAATGGGACACTTTGCGAAGCTGTTGTCCACAAAAGAATCAATCTAAATTTAGATGTTGGATTAACAAAATTATTCCTGCAGGAAATGATAGTCTGAGGACTTTGTTGGTTTGAGAACATTGATGCAACGTTGCGACGATCAATCTGTATAACACAGTATAACCTGCATAATGGAATGTTTAGACATATACGTCATAATTTCATTAGACAGTTGCTCTCAAATATATTTATTGTTCCCAATATCGTAAAGTCGGCAGATAAATAGCGGATCCGCTACCCGAAAGGGTTAAACAGAGAGTTATTTGGCCAAGCATCGAAGGGAATTGGGCTAAAGCCCGTGTAGGAAACGCTCTTGAGAAGGAAAACCCAACCATGATGACTGGAGATCCCAAGAACTTGGTTCAATGGGACAACCTAATCACAAGAGTGAGTGTGATCACTGTGGGGGTCAAACCCCGAGCCCATTCCTATGATGCATACAGTGATGGAGATAAGGTTAAGTTTTAGCTTGTGTTGATCTTCAAACATCGGTTAAACCGAGCATAGTAATTTAATTGAAATCACACTTTATGCAAAGCTTTTAATGATTCGTAAGGAGAACTCAGAATCGTGATGATGCTCTTGAGAAATTGAATCACCTATGCGAGTGAGAAGTGGGGCCGCTTCGAAAGGAATTGTTGAGGGCGCAATTCTTAGAAACGCTTGCAGAACCAGGCGAGTGATCCAGGGCCTAGGGATCACAGGGCGTGAACCGAACCATACTAGGAAGGTACCTGTGTGGGTTATGTCGTCATCTACACCAACGACAGTCGGTTCAAGGACATCGCGTCTACCGACCAGTCAGTAGAGAAGGCATGATCTCACAAGGGATAGGTTCAAAGGGGTTACCCCTACCTATTCTTTGCAGGTATTGACCGTTGAACTCAAATTTCGTGTATAAGTTTCTAAAATTCCATTCATGTGGGGGATTGTTAGAAAATGGGCTACACAAATTTTCATTTGGGCTTCTCTAATTTTATTTGGGCATTTTTATTCTCTTTTTTTCTTGAGCCCAAATTTTCTCAAGCTCAATTTTATTTTGTTGTGAATGGAATTTGTGATTTGTACCACATCGAAAGTTTTACTTTCCTCCTCCCTTCTCCTCCCCTATATAAACAAGCATTTCCCTTCTCCTTTTTACACATTGAGAAATGGAATCTCTTCCATCTTGGTTGAGTTCAATTTTTCGGAACCCATAATATTGGGATCCAATTATATTTTCTCATCCTCTGTTCTTCGTGTTGACGAATGCAGAGTTCTTCTAGGTTGATTTTGACTTATGTCGTGTTCAACCTTTCTAGTTGTTTTTAGCCGTTGTCGTCGGCTTTCCTGTTCTTTGTTTGAGTTCAGGTATTGGGTTCGGTTCGGTCGAGCGTGTTGCATGCATAACACGATTCGATGACACTGTTGAATCCTGGGAGGTGATCGCCCCTTGTATAAACCTCTTTGCATAACCCGAGGGTGGGGAGGGGCGAAATTGCCTTAAGGAGACTGTGATTAGCACGGGCCTCAGTATAAAAAATACGTATTCGTTTTGTGTCAATTTTACGTATAATTTCGGTGTTGACTATATTTTGCATGTTAACTTGTATAGTTACTTGTAAGTAACCGAAATTTGACTAATTGCTTTTAGTCATTGAATTTTAGAATATTGCATTTTGGTCCTCGGACTTTGTAAATTTGCATATTTACCCTCAATATTTCCAACAACTTATTATCTCACGAAGTGAATGTAGAGAATTCGGCATCAACTTATATTTCGACTCCGGAGCACACGCTTCTGAACATAACTATTGTCTTCTAATATTTGGTTAACCAGGTTATTATTTTGTTCCTCATTGTCTTGTTTTGTTTGATATGGTTTCTTGTTATTTTTATCAAAACCCCTATATTTATCTATATGAGTAGGAATATTTAAGTTAGATATACTACTGCAATATCATTTCTCTCTCTGAATTATTTGACTACTTTAAGTTATTTTTAGAAAATGATGGTTGTTTAATAAGAAAGTAATATGATTTATTATTTTTTTGCAGGAAATTCATATGTGAAATTCTTGGGTTAAAGGCCGAGAAGAAGATTAAAGCTTTTCTACAGATATTTGATAACTTACGGTAGAGGGAATGAGTGATAGAAGCTTTATTTTTCATATTATTATATTTATGCATTTATACATCGTAAATTTTTATATTCTTAAAAATTCTACAATGAAATTTTCTTTTACTTCTTCGTATATGTTGTAATTGTACATATCATTGTAATTGTATATAGCAACATAAATAAAATATATCAATAATTGTGCTTGTTTCTGCTAAGAAAAATGATAGCTGTTGACATTTTCTTCAACTTATTATATGTAATTATTTATCTATAAAACTGGGGAAAAAAGTAAACTGGCGAAAGGGATCATGAAAAGGTAATGTTTGGCGACTAAAATATAATTGCAATCCACATTATATTTCTTTTTATAAAAATCTATCATTAGTGGCTAATTATTTAGTCACAAATTCTATTAAAATTTAATGATTGTTCATTTTGGTCACTGATTCTTTTAGCAATGGAGTTTATAGTGACAACCTTGTGACCATTAAAAAATTAACCACTAATTAATTTAGTTACTACTTTTATCATTTTTGTGACTAATACAATTGTCATTAAAAACACGTTCTAACTTTTCCATCAGCAGTGAGTTTCAACTTAAGAACCCATTTTGCCCCTATGGCCCTGCGGTTAGCAGGTAAATCAACCAAAGACCATACCGAATTGACTTTCATTTAGGCGATCTCTTCCTCCATTGCTTTCCTTCATTCCTTCACTTGAGGTCCTTCCAATGCTTGTTGAACTGTTACCGGTTTGTCAACAGATGTTAGAGTGAGGATTTCACCCCTCTCGATGGGATATTTTTTAGGAGAAGTTCAATGCATTTGACTACGTTTAGGCTCGTTGACCCCATCTTGACTTTATACGATCTCCCCCTCGGAATAATGCTTCTTATCGGAGCATCACTCCCACTGGGTACAATAGCAGTGCGTGAACCTTCACCTACAACCTTCCTTGGACGACCTCTCGGTCTCGGGATTCTATCTACGAGATTAGTTCCTTGATCACTAATACCTGGAACCAAGTTGATTGTTCCACTCCCATTAGGAACAATGGGTAGTAGTGGTGGTTGTGGTATTATTGGATTTTCATCCAGCGGTCCGACTACATGATTATCAGGTTCACCTTGATTCGTCTCTGCAGCAATAGTGATTTGTGTGGTAGGGATTGGTCCTCCCATTGGATTTATTATGAAAATGTTTCCATTATCATTTACCATGTCATTCACTTGAATTGATGGTTCAAAATCTCCCACTCGAAGTAAGTGGGACCTTCTGATCATCAGTGTTGTCCTGCTCTAGTTCGATCAACACTTCATCTGTTTTAATCTCACCAAGCGTCGAAAATTCGTCATCAAGGAAAGCTACGTCTCTGGATTCATGTTCGACCACGCCACCATTTTCTTGATGTAAACACCTAATTTTGGTACGCGCGACACGTATGTAACACGTTAAAATGTTATGTGTAACACGTTTAAAAAAGAAAATATATAAATATAGAAGGTCATGAGGTTGCTAAAAATAGGCTTAGTTAAATTAGGATAGTATATCTGTATTTATAGTAAAATATTTCAAATATATATTGTGAGTATTTATGATAGATTTAGTAAATACTCACAATATATTTTTGGAATATTAGCATTAATTAGGTTAGTTAATCTGATTTTTATTTCCCAAATTGGTGACTAAAAATCCTAGCATACTAGTATAAATATAGGTCAATTTTACATGTAATGGGACAAGACAGCAGCCAAGAAAAACATTATAATAAATGCCTCGATTTTCGTGCCAAAATAATTTTTTTTTTCTCCAATCTCCCCGCAGCCGGTGGCCTTCCTTCCGTGACCAGCGATCGCCGCCCCTCTACCGGACTGCGCCTGCCACGACCACGCCGGCGTTCCACCCTCGCACCGTCGGACACTCTGTCCGCCTCATCCCGTCCTCCGCCCAGCAACCGCCTCAAGACCAGATATGCTGTCCCTGCTGCTGGAGCTCCAGTCGACCGACAGTCTGAGACCGCGCGCCACTCCGTCACCTCTGCCCGTCCCGGTCTTCATCAACACTGTGTCACCCTCTGCCGTCCGCCTCGCTTCGTCCGGCGCCGATCGCTGCTCCGACGATTTGGTCCTCCCTGCCGTAGGTGACTGTGAGTCCCGCTCTGTTCCTCTACTTTTTATTTACTTATTTATATTTTATTTTTTACTGTTTTTTATTATTACATTCTGTTATATTATTATATTATATCATATTTAATTAGGTAGGTAGTTTTAAATGTAATTGGTTAATTTTAATTGGGTAAATTATATATGTATGTTAAATCTAAATTAGGCTTGCGTATGCATTTAGGCGTGCTTGGTAATGTTGATTTTTTTTTGGATTTTGTCTTAATTAGGATTTTTAGAATATAATTAGTTTTTCTTGGCTTAGTTTAGTTGTTGATAATATTTTTCTGTAGAATAAATTTAATTAAATCCATACATTGTTAGATCAATTTTGCGTAATGTATATATAAATAATAAATTTGGAAAGCAAGTGAATTGAGTACCGAGATGGCGTAGTTAAAGTTTATATTTTAAATTCGTAATAGAACCCCTGAACTCGAATTTCTGATTGTAGACCGATTTTATACCTAGGTGTTTAATTTGCTATTCACTTAGGTAATTCAATTCTAGTTAGCCTTAATTAACTAGTGGCGACTCTTTTCGAAATTCCACGTTTTCAAAACGTAATCGCCTTTTTCAGATTTTAGGTCTGACAATTTGACGACTCTGCTGGGGACTACTTTGAGGGTTCGGGCTTTGTCTATTTGCTTATTTTCCATTTTAGTTTTATTTTTGTATAACTCTGTAATTCTAACTTTTATGTGATAGTTGCGGAACTTTTTTTTTAGTAACTCATTTTTCTTTTTTGAAATTTTTTGAACCTGCACACACATCACTTTAGAATAAATATCCTAAAACCCAGGGCGACAAGGAACCCCGAAGGTTTAGTACGGTACGACCGGAGTGGTAGTTCCGCCGGTACGACTCGGAAAAACTCACTCGCTTGTGTAGGTCCTGAGATTCCTTTTTAGAGGGAGAAAATCACCTTGTCGAGAACCTTTCAGTGGAAACTACCTTGTAGAACAAAGCAAAAATACACACCCGAAGCAGCAATCCTGCCACTATGCGTACCTGCGTGTGTTATTTTTCTAATTATTGTCGACCCTTAGAGTATTTCATGTATAGGACGTGGGTCTCAATGTAATCTTTTATTTTCGTACCATATGTAATTGTACAACGCATATTAATAGAAATTTACGTTTCAAGCATGTATCATATTTTTCCAAAAAAATGTGTCATTCAAATCATCGTTTCTAAAACGCTTTACGCACCATTTTCGGTAAGAATGGGGAAACTGCACAATTGCCCACGAATCACGACTCTCTATTTTTTCAAGGCTGACGTTGACCAAATGCGGACTAGCACGATAAAGACAAAACAAGACTATCCGAGAAAGTCCGCGTAGCATGGAGTGCTACAATTATTTAGCATTGGAAATGCGACAGATAGAAACGTCAGAGTTAAGTGCTCGTTCCAATGTTCGAACAAGTGGTAAAAAGTGAATCCATTTTGAAAAAAACTTATTGCATTACCTTCGATTGGATTTTGGGGCAAGCACTTGACACATGTTGACTGAGTTTCGTAGTTGTGTAAAGTGTCTTAGAAACATGTTTTAATCACAAAACATTTTTTTCAAAATATGATGAAATGAATGACACATTACTTTGAAAACGATCATGCATGATATTTTGTGTTCCATATTCCGAGTATCGCATTTTATTGCAGGTATTACTGAAAATCACGAGACTGACCACTAATATGGAGGACGCTCTAAGATCCAGCAACATGACAAACGGATGGCCGAGATTGAGGCAGCTAATGCCAAAATGCATCAGGATATGGCTACCATGTCATCCAACATGGAGCGCCTCATAGCAATCCTTGAGCTCAGTCAGCTCACCACGCTCCAAACCCGGCCCTGCTGACAGAAATCACAAGTCCAACCTCGTCAAAGACATCAGTAGTGAATACTGGACCTGCGATGCCAGCTACCACCGTGCTTCCCGACGGCATGGTGGAACCTCCTCGTGACCAACCCCCTATTTTGGTCATTCCCAATCAATCCGCATCAAAGCCGTATGTCCATCCAAATCCGACGGTGGTGTTTGGGGGTGCAATTGGCACAAATGCAGTCACATCATCACCTGTTGTCGAATCCGAACGTGATCGCCGCCTGAAGAAAATGGAGGAAAAGATGAAAGCTTTATCTGGACTTGAGCAGTATGGGGGAATTGGTTACTCTGACCTATTCCTTTTCTCCGACATGTCAAGGCCGGAGAAGTTCAAAGTCCCCGAATTTGAGAAGTATGATGGAACCGGTAATCCCATTGTCCACCTGCGAATTTACCTTGTGAAGATGGCCCCTTATCAGTAGTACGAGAAGTTCTTGATCCAGACATTCCAGGAAAGCTTGAAGGGAGTGACTTTGGTTTGGTTCGTCAGCTTGAAGGCCGGTGACATTTCAACATGGGAGAAGATGGCAAACGTTTTCGTTTGCCAATATAAATTCAACTTGGATATAGCTCCGACCCGCATAGACCTCCAAAGCATGGAGATGGAAGGGGGGCAATCATTTAGAAGCTATATGCAGGCTTGAAGAGAGAAAGCCGCTTGAGTCCGACCGCCACTGGAAGATGCAGAAGCGGTGTCCATGTTCATCGGCACTCTTAAAGGGGCATATTAGTCCCATTTGTTGGGGCATGTTTCAGCAAACTGCACTGATTTGATAAAATCCGGAGAGATGATCTAGCAAGGGATCCGACTGGGAAAGATTGAAGACCCTACAAAGAAAGATGGTGCTCGAAAATCACTGTCGGATGATACCGCGGTAAGTGCAATTTACCCACAACTCGTGGCTCCCGCAACCCATCAAGCAGTACCTGGATTCCAAGGTTCGCAACCCAACCCTACAAAGGGACCAGACAACCGGTTCACGAAAAAGCCACGGGAACCTAGGAAATTCACTCCCTTACCGATATCAGCAGCAGAAATGTACCACGAGTTGCTCGCATGGGGTCTCATTGGGCCCGAGGTTTCGAAATCAAGTGAGAAGACACCCAGCAATGAACCGAACTCGAGGTGCGAGTTTCACATGAGGGCATCAGGACACTCAATCGAGGACTGCTCACGCCTGAGGCATAGGATCCAAGATCTTATTGATAATAAACTTTTGATCCTTGGCTCGGTTCTGCCAGCCAACTGAAATACCGAGATGATTTAAATATGTACTCCATGTGCGGCGGGTCATGGCCCCGCATAGGAAAAAGGGATATTGTCATGATCTAATCAATATAAATAAATCCCTATATTTTAGTTTGTTTTATTATTGTTTTTTCCTCTATTGATTTCGTTTTCTTTCTTAGGAATAACGCAAGCCAATTGACAATTCAATTGATGTTCCTAACGAAACACCCGGACGATACAGTCATTGACCATCGAGTCCATCAAGGTGACCGATGAAGAATTCATATCACCCAGTGATCGAGTGAATAAATCCATGTCTTGTCCCGACAAATGAGACGACGCATTTCACCAAAAAGCGTGACCTTGAAATTTCCAACCATGGGACTTGCCGCTTCGAAGGATTTCCGTGTGTGCAATACATACACCTTCCCAAGCCAAGCCATTCATCCGTCATGTGTCAAGCTTAACTCAATGGGTTCTAACCGTGGGGCATCTCTTGTCGAGATCAAGCAAAAAGGAAACACGAAAAGCACACGTCGGATGTGCAGTCAGCTGAAGAATACAATATTGTAAGGTCAATCCAAGACGTCAACGCGATCAACATATGTTGACCCGGTCAGCCAAGTTCTTCTACGAAAGAAATCCTGGGAAGTTGAAGTTCCCAATCTTCCACCAAGGGCATATAAATAATGGTCTTGTAAAGTTTCGTTTCAACTGGAAAAAGAGAAAAGAAATAAAATCTCGCTAGGTTGGAAACCTGTAAAGGCGACTTAGGCAAAAGTTAGGGAGAGGGGCATGACTGAAAACCCGCAGGGGCAGTCATGGCAAAAAGTGAGCTGCAAAAAAAAAATCTTTAGGGTCACAGCCGCCCTTCAATCGGCTACAAAAAAAATAAAGAGAGTGTTCATGCAAATCTTGTGAGAGCATGAAGAAATAAAAGGGCCACAGTCGTCCCTAAAATGACTACAAAGAAAGGGCCACAGCCACCCTTCAAATGGCTACAGATAAAGAGCGCCTCCGCAACATAAAAAACGGGAAATAAGTGAAAGGGTCACAGCCACCCTACAAATTGCTACAATAAAAAGAGCTCCCGCAACATTGAAGACGGTGAAAAAAGGGTCACAGCCACCCTCCAAATGGCTACAAATACTCCCGCATCAAGGAGTAAAATAAAGCACGAGTCACAACCACCGTTTAATCGGCTACCACAAAAAGAGTGCTTCCGGTAGGTTGAAAACTCAAAGGGCGGCCTAGTCAAAATCAGAAAATGAGGGGCATGATTGCAAATTTAGAAATTGCAATCATGGAAAAAGGAGAGAAAATAAAAATCGAGGGGCACGGTCGGAAATCTCTCAATCGATCGTGGCAAAAAGAGAGAATAAGAGAGAAATTCAAAAAAAAAAAAAAAAAAAAAAAAAAAGATCCCGCTAAGTGGTCGCACCATAAGCAATTTATGAAAAAATTAGGGACAAACATTCATGCGCCTGTGTATTGTCTAAGACATAGCATCTTCCAAAGTCAACTTCACGGCAAACGGGACGGTTACAGTCTGCTCTCGTTAGTCACCATTCAAGGACGAGTAGGACTGTTATAGTCTGTTCCTACAAGTTAATTTCACGACAAATCGGGATCTGAAGTTGTCCAGCTTTCTGAGAGGCACTTCACCCTAACGATGCTGCGATGTCCCAGATATCCTAGTCATCACAACGGTGTTGCGCTTCCCCAGGTATGCTAGTCACCATAACCGGTGTTGCGCTGCCCCAGGTATGCTAGTCACCACAACTGGTGCTGCGCTTTCCCAGATATGCTAGTCACCACAACGATGTTGCGCTGTCCCCGATATGCTAGTAATCACATCTACCATTTTCAATGGTGTTGCGCTGCCCCAGGTATGCTAGTCACCCTTGACAATCAGGATCTGAAATTTTCCAGCTCTCTGAGAGTCACCCTTGACGAACGAAGCATTGGTATTCAGCCTTCGCAAGTCATGCCACTAGAGGCACTTCTCCAACGGACGCCACTAGAGGCTCTTCTCCAACGGACGCCACTAGAGGCTCTTCTCAGACGGACGCCACTAGAGGCTCTTCTCCAACGGACGACACTACAGGCATCTCCGACGGACGCCACTAGAAGCTCTTCTCCAACATACGCCACTAGATGCTTTTCCTTATCGCTCTCTACTGGAAGCATCATCGATTAAGGTTTTACTTTATTGCACGCCACTGGAGGCTTTTCATTACCGCACGCCACTAGAGGCTTTTCATTACCGCACGTCACTGGAGGCTTTTCGTTACCACACGCCACTGGAGGCTTTTCATTACCGCAGGCTACTGGAGGTTTTTTGTTACCATACGACACTGGAGGCTCATCTTTACCGCACTGCCGCTGGAGGCTCTACGTTCCGCATTACCATTTGAGGTTTTTCTTTAGCGCTGTCCGTCAATAAAGCCAAAGGCCACTTTGGAGACTTGAAGACCCGGGAGAAAATATACTTCCTAGCCAAAATTAGTGTTTACTCGTCTTTGGACAAACCCCCTCGAATGCATTTTAAGGGAGTTCGTCCAAAGAGGGGCAAGCTGTAAACACCTAATTTTGGTACGCGCGACACGTATGTAACACGTTAAAATGTTATGTGTAACGCGTTTAAAAACGGTAATATCTAAATATGGTCACGAGGTTGCTAAAAATAGGCTTAGTTTAAATTAGGATAGTATATCTGTATTTATTGTAAAATATTTCAAATATATATTGTGAGTATATATGATAATTTAGTAAATATTCACAATATATTTTTGGAATATTTGCATTAATTAGGTTAGTTAATCATATTTTTATTTCCCAAATTGGTGACTAAAAATCCTAGCATACTAGTATAAATATATGTCAATTTTACATGTAATGGGACAAGACAGCAGGCAACAAAAACATTATAATAAACGTCTTGATTTTCGTGCCAAAATAAAAAAAAAATCTTTTCTCCAATCTCCCCGCAGCCGGTTGCCTTCCTGGCGTGACCAGCCACCAACGATCGCCGCCCCTCCACCGGACTGCTCCTGCCACTACCACCCCGGCGTTTCACCCTCGCGCCGCTGGACACTCTGTCCGCCTCATCCCGTCCTCCGCCCAGCAACCGCCTCAGGACCAGATCTATCGTCCCTGCTGCTGGAGCTCCAGTCGACCGGCAGTCCGAGACCGCGTGCCGCTCCGTCACCTCTGCCCGTCCCGGTCTTCATCAACAGTGTGTCGCCCTCTGCCGTCCGCCTCGCTTCGTCCGGCGCCGGCCGCTGCTCCGACGACGTGGTCCTCCCTACCGTAGGTGACTGTGAGTCCCGCTCCTCTCCTTTTTTATTTATTTATTTTTTTTTACTGTTTTTTTATTATATTCTGTTATATTATTATATTATATCATATTTAATTAGGTAGGTAGTTTTAAATGTATTTGTTTAAATTTAATTGGGTAAATTATGTATGTATGTATGTATGTTAAATTTAAATTAGGGTTGCGTATGGATTTAGGCGTGCTCGGTAATTTTGATGTTTTTTTTTGGATTCGTCTTAATTAGGATTTATAGATTATATTTAGTTTTTCTTGGCTTAGTTTAGTTGTTGACAATATTTTTCTATAGTAAATTTAATTAAATCCTGACATTGTTAGATCAATTTAGAGTAATGTATATATAAATAATAAAATTGGCAAGCAAGTGAATTGAGTACCGAGAGGGCGTAGTTAAAATTTATATTTTAAATTCGTAATAGAACCCCGAACTCGAATTTCTGAACGTAGACCAATTTTATACCTAGGTGTTTAATTTGTTATTCGCTTAGGTAATTCAAGATTCTAGTTAGCCTTAATTAACTACTGTCGACTCTTTTCGAAATTTCACGTTTTCAAAATGTAATCGCCTTTGTTCAGATTTTAGGTCTGACACTTGAGCTGACACGAATACGTAACCTTTAGAGTTCTCAGAATACTTGATAAAGATATTCTTTAGTCCTCTGGGTCCCAACTAGCCGAAACGGCTGTCAGTTGTATGTGTATAGGCGGCGCAACCCCAAGGTCACAGTCTGGTGAGGTCTAACTCTCTACCATGCCACAACTCATATGGCGTTGTATCTACCGCCTTTGTTGGGACAAGGTTTACTACATGAGTGGCAGCCAATAACACATCACTCCAATAGGAGATAGGAAATTGTGCCTGCGACATCATGGTTCTGACCATGTCTATGAGTGTTCGATTACGACGTTCAGCCACACCATTTTGCTGCGGTGTGTTGGAATGTCGCTTGAAGGGCTATCTCTCTTTCTTTGCACAACTTATCAAACTCATTAGAGAGATATTCTTCACCTCTATCAGTGCGTTGGGTTTTCACATTTCGCTCCAACTGATTCTCTACGAGGTTTAGAAAGTTGCTAAAGCAATCTGTTGCCTCGGATTTACGAGTAATCAGATGAGTAAACCCTTAACGGGTAAAGTTGTCAATGAAAGTTACGAAGTATCATTTTCCACTCTTAGCGGTTACTCATTGGTCCAGTGACGTCGGAGTGAATTAGCTGCAATGGATACTCGGCTCGTTAAGCTTCTCCGAATGGTTTGCGGGTGGACTTTCCAGCTAGACAATCATGGTAAGTGTGTTTAATCACATTACCGGTACCTGGCAGAAGCTCTCTTCGGGGTAAAGAATGGACCCTATCGTAGCTTATATATCCGAGCCTCGCATGCCATCCGGCTGCGTCAGTTTCTGCTACCCTGGAGGATAATGCATACATTTTATTCGAATCTATACTTCCATTCAAATCCATAATAAAGAGACCATAAGAGGAATAAGTATGCCCAAAGAAGACATTGCCTTTATTTGTGCGAACAAAATTCTTCTCAAATGATAAAATGTAATTATTATTCATAAGAGCAGAAACAGAAACAACGTTTCTACGGATTCTTGGAGCAAAAAGGACTTTTCAAGTAGTATGGTCCTGCCATTGTTCATAGACAACTTGTAGTTCCCTACTCTTATGACTTGAATTTGTGAGTTGTCGCCAATGTATATCGTCTTAGAATCCTTTGGCAATCGTCTAAACTTGGCGAACAGTCCGTTGTCGTTGGCTATGTGGCCCGTCGTACCTGAGTCAAGAATCCAAGAAGGATTTGAGTCAGTTAAAATGACAGTGAAGGAAACTAGAGCTTCCAAAACATACCAACGTCGCATACCTTTTCAGGATGCAATTACTAGACCATGTACCTTCGCCTATTCGGCGCGGACTGGAGTTCCCGCGGACTAGCTCAGATTTTACTCGGAGATTGTTTGGTTTAGGCGTTATCAACATTTTACCGTCGACAGCCTATTGTCTCTTTCCTTTGTTCATCCTCTTTCTCTTTCCTTGCCCAACTCATCCCGGTAATGATTTTAGTCGAGTTTGTTCCATCTCGATGAATTTTAGGACAGATGCAAGATCTAGCACGGAACCACTGGCAGTCAGTAAAGCCTTGGCTGCTCTCCAAGACTTCGGGAGAATCCCGATGATGGCTTGAATTTTATCCTATCACCCACCTGACCTTCTTCTTCCAGTGGTTTCAACATGCCAAGGAGATCGTATAACTTTTCAAGTACACTTTTGCTGTAGCTGTTTAAACTTTCTTCCATAGTTGGTATAAGTGGGTGCAGAATTACTGTCATGCCATTTCCATATTTCAGGAAGAGAGCATCTCAGATGTACTTTGTAACCAGAACATCCTTATACTCATCATGGAAGTGCTGAGACATCTCAGACAACAATATCTACTTTGCGTTCTTGTCATCTTGCTCCCATTGAAAATGGGCAAACGCTAGGTCTTTTGTTAAACCAGCATTTGGGCAGCTCATGTACTTCTGAATGTGACCTACAAGGACATGATCATCCAACAGTGCATTGACACGTTTGCTCCACGAGTCGTAGTTTATTTCAATCAAAAGCTCATTAGCACATGATGATGCCATCTATGCTAAAATTCGTTACTAAACATGTTGATGATTATGCAAAATCAGGGAGACAACAACATTTTGAGAAAGAACTGCATACATCAAGTATCTATTAAGATGGAATGCGACAAGTAACGATTCCTCAATCATCTAAACCAATCGACCACCAGTAAACCAATGGAAGATGGCTGTGAAAGAGTTCACAAAATTTTCGTCTTCAATTTAATAGATCAGTCTTTTGAAACGGTTTTAATCGCAAATTACCGGAACGGGAATTTTAAAACAAGCATACCCGATCTTGGCTTACCCAATGCCCTTTTTATCTTGGAAAATATTCCGATGAATTTACTCATGCATATATAATTCTACCATCCATGTAAATCATCATACACAAGTAACATTCATCACACATACCACACTCATGCTTACGCGTCATGCGTCTAATGTTCCGAGGAACTCATGCTTGCATACATAGTTCTACTTCTAAGTAAATTATCAAATGCGGCTACATCCTCAACATTCTAGCAAACGTGTCAAACATGAAACTTCTACATCAATCATACATATTTGGCGACTGGTTTTCGATTTTAAAATATTTTATACATTAGGGGCTGATTTACAATTCATGCTTATATTCAATTACTCATCATTCTAGACATGAATCCTAGGCAATTTCAACCGTAACAGCATGTCTATCCTTGTGCGCATACCATATATTTAACCAAGGCTCTGCCCCCTATATGCATTATCCAACTAGCTTCACTCAGTCAAGACGAGAGTTCTAATCATGCATAAATATATATATATATCGAATAATAAACAATTGCAATTCAGCCCACTAGTTAATCCAGTCCCAAAAACATGTATCTCCGAGATCCATCCCCATAATCGAAACAAGACATTAATGTTTAATTATTATGTGAATAATAATAAACCTTTGAGCACTGTGTAGGCCATTTAAGGTTCAAAACATTTCGATTTTAAAACTTGACCTCCCTATTTTATTTAATTGACTTGAATTCGGTTTTGAAAATTTGGTGTAGTTCAATCAATTTCGGTCCGGTTCGATTCTGTCCAGAAAAAATCTGGTTCGGGTCCGGTTCACTAAAATCCGGTTCGGTTCTGTTTTATTTTCAAAATCTGGTTCGGTCTGAACCGGTCCAATAAAAATAGGGTTTGGTTCAACACTTAAAACCGGTTCGGTTAGATCCACTTAGTTACCCCGGTCCGACCCGTCAAGGTCGAACTGATTAAGACAATTCAGTTCGGTTTAAGCGTCCCGGTTTGGTATATTGGACTGGCCCATTAATTAATCCAAAGGGTTTGGGCCGAAATGTTTACTTGTGGGCTAAGTAGGGTATTGATGTCCACTAAAAACTTAACTTAGCCACCAAGTAACATTAATTATATAAAATAATTTCCAATAATAAATATATATATATATTTTGCAATAATAAATATATATATATATATATATATATATATATATATATATATATATATATATATATAATTCGGCACTTTATAAATATATACACATTTATCGCTAAGATTGTATCTTTAAGACAAAATCAATTAACAATATAAATATGTATATAAAAATTCGACACAATATATCTATATATACTTATTTATTGTCAATATCTTAAATAGGGTAACAAATATACTGACAATTTATTTTTCTCAATCTTTTAGGCAACTAAAACTATCAATAATATCTTTAACCCTATTAATTATCTAGATATATTGATAGTTATATATATATTTCTATATATTAATGTGAATCTATCATTATGTTTCCAATTATAGATATATTTTTACCAGAATAAAAATTAAAATATGGTAAACAATATCTTCAAAAAAATTCGGCCAAATTTTTCAACCTTGGTGCCTAAGAAATAAAAAAATTTACCTTGTAATTCTTAAGGTTTGGCCGAAACTAACACCTAATTGGAAACAAGTGGTCAAATTTCAAAATCAAATTTTAATAAGATCTACAATCCAATGTTCGATTTTGATAAAAATATGTTTTTCTTGAAGATCATGAACATCAAATTTTCCTAAGAACATCATGAAAATTTCGGACCATTAACAACCAAAAATTCGAAAATTTTAATTTTCCTTTTAAAATTTTCGGTCCAATTTTAAAACTTTCAAGAACACCAATTTATCAAAATCATGAACTTCTAACACAGGCTCTGATACCACTGTAGATTACGGGGAGTAATCACTACGAATACTATAAACATAGTACATGCTAGTAATCGATATTACGCAGCGAAAGATTTGCACATACCTCAGACGTAATCCGTAGTCCCAAGATCCTGCACCAGGGAGTTCACGGTCCTCCGGTCGGCACCGTAGAGGTTCTTGTTAAGGAAGCCATACGTGGTATATTCTCCACAACAAAGCCTCTGATCAATTCTTGGTAGGGACGGATCTCTGGAGTGTTTGCTCGTATGCAAATTGGCACACCCTTTCGTGGTGGTGAGGTTCGGCCGATGTGGTGTTATGGGGACGAGGGTTTTTATCTCTAAAACACTCTAAGGAGGGATTAAGGATTAACCTAATAACACTCATAACACCTCTTATTTATAGGAGGATTAAAGTGGACAAAAGTTCACTTTACCCCCTACTAATAAGTTCGGCCGGCCACATGTATAGGGAGGCCTTATTTTGGGCCTCTCATGTCAATTAGGATTTGGGTCTGGCCCAATGTCCTAATGTGACATTTACCCAATTGTCTCAGGCAACATATACATATAATGGGCTTTCATTTACGGCGCCCATCACCATATGCTTACACGGACAAGATCCTCCCGCGACAACACGGGCAGACGAATACGACCTACACATAGATAAATTAATAATGAGAAATATGCGTAAAAAGTAAATCAAAGGAAGAAGAAACATACACTCAGTAGGCAGCCTCGGGGCAGTAGGGGGAGACATAACCAGATCATCACCAGCCGGAGCCACTCATTCCCCTCCAGCAGGTCCCTTACCCTTGTCAATGGCCACCTTCTCTTTATAGCAAGAATGTGCTTTAGGGGACTCTTCAAGGAAGATGACCTTTATCTTCATTCAGGTAGGTTCCCGGGAAGCTCCACCCTCCAAGATAGGTTTCTTCAAATTCGCCACAGGAGAAGTAACACCTGCCCCAACGGCTAGACCTATAATCATAATAAAGACAATGTAAGGACAACCACTATGAAAACACATAGGCTATATAAAGGCAATAAACACACATATAACTGAGGTTTTGGCACCCCTCAAGGGTTTGGAAACTTTGGGAGCTCGGGAAGCTTCACCCTGAGGCGCTTTTCTCTTTGAGGTCGCAGCCACACCATGGGTGGAGTCGCCCACCTGAGAGCGTGAGGTTTTATCAGCAAACCAATCTGTAAGAGTGAGGGAGGAAGAGGCGTGAATACAAAGAAACAAAACAAGCATACCAAGGGGGTGTACATATAATGCCCACTCCACGAAGATCAGACTACGAATACGACTTTACAGTCTGATAACCTCGAGACCTATGAGAGGCATATATAGCCCTGACCGTCCGTTTGTCGCCAGAAGACAACTCAGAAAATTCCAAAGCAGAATCCTTGATAGTACAATGTTCAGCCAGCCACGGAACCTGGTCATCCTTAACAAACAAATAGTGATTCTTCCACTGGTTGCTTGACCCGTCAGTAGGTGCAACGAATCGAAAACGATTGTTCCACGAAAACTCATCTTCGCCCTCGCCATCCGACTTCGACGAAGAAGGAAACCGACTGATCATGGAAAACATCCGAGTAAGCTTGTGATATTGACGTCGGAAGAAGCACCGAAATAGAGGAAACGAGTAGGCCCAGCCTTGACGATAACAAAGAACTCGAAAGCCAACCCAAGCCCGAATAGCATTTGGAGAAAGGTCCAGCGGGGAAATCCCAAAGAAACGAATAAACTCGACAAGCTCCGGGCAATAGGGGAAACACAATCCGCTACACACCTGGACAGCTTACAGAGCCGCCATACCAGAGGGAGGAAGGGTAACATCTCCAATCTTGTACTTCTGATAAAGGTCGAAAGGATACATAGCCTCCTCATGATCACTCAGGCCAGCAAGTACAATCTGCGTATGATACTTCTTAGCTCGAAAAGAGTTACCCGCATACATTCTTCTGAGATGCTTAGCATAGCCGGTCGACTCTAAATCACTCGGAACTACAGACCCACGAACCGATTCACCACCAGACTCAAAATCAGCGTCCGCTCCAGGGGAAACATCTAAACCAACATCTTCCAAATCCCTCAGCTCGGTCTCCGACACCGACCCCAGCCAGGAGGCAGACTCGGACACAGCCGAGACGTCCCAAACCTCACTAGAGCCGGATGTCCAGTAATGATCATGAAAATAAATAACAGGGTCTCTAGGAAAATGAGACTTACTCATGAAGAAAAAGAAGACAATCCCAAATCAGCAAGAGGAAAACCATGAGTAGAAGTAGAGGTCCAAGAGCTAACACGCAAGGACAGCCTACAATACAAAACGAATAATCGTCACCACAACATCATAACTACATTCCAACACCAAAAATAACAAGTCCCCTACAAAAGCATACGTATAACGGAGGAAGGGTGCCTCCCACGCACGTCACGAAGGAAGCACCTATCGCACGACTAGCACAGAGACACCATACCTCTTATACTAGGGCGTAGCACACCACCTATTCCCTGAATTTGCAAAGAAGTCAAGATACCACCAATACCTATCATACACAACATCAATATGTATCACGAGTGATTAACAAGCCCGGTTTGGGGGCAATGGTATAAGGGTTACTCCCTACACCTGTGGGCAATATGCCTAGTTCGGAGGCAATGCAATACCACCAATATGTGACAAGAACGAAAGGTAAACACCTATGTCTAAACCACTAACGCCTATAACAAAGGCAAAAATGTATATTTTTTGATCTTATACCACATGTCAACTATAGGCATATCACAAGACACCATCAACATAAGAAAAGCAACCTTGCATATGCCACATCATTAGCTCAATACGGGGGCAAACCATTATATATGGAATTCTTCGATTCAAGATTCACCCACGGGTCTATAAGGGTAACATCAACAAAATGAGGCTCAAAACCTCATCAAATAATTACCATAAAGGAGAATACTAGCACAACTACAACAACAAGTCATCAAGGCACATACGAGCCAACCAATACAAGATACAACAAGAACAACATAGAGCTACACATTTGCTCGAAATGAGCCAAAATTCATAATCAAGGTAATTACCCACAAAACCAAGTGCAAAGGTAAAACTTTTAATACATTTATGTCACAATTTATGAAAATTTAACACAACCATGTGAGGGAAGCATTACTTCGGTAAAAATAAAGGACACAAAACGATTAAAGATCGAAAAAAACGGACCTTTGAAATTGAACTGGAATGCGTAAAACCCGGAAAAATAAGCCACGCAGCATAACCGGACCGAACCGGTCGATGTGACAAACCGGTTCAGCTCGAATCGGAACCAGTTCAGCGCAAAACCCTCACCCCGCCGTCGCCACGACCGCGATCGTCGCCGAAGTTGGTCGCCTGCCAACGGGACCACCGCGGTTCCACTCGCCTGAGCTCTGCCTCCCCATCGCACAAATAACACGGCGAATCACCACCCACACTGCCGTCCCAGAGCAAAAAAGCTCCGCGGATTTTCCGTTGCCATCCGATGCCGCCACCTAGCGAATAACCTCGCCCGTTGCCACCGTCCGCCTCGCCTAGGCTCACCCTGGTCCCTCCGGCTAGTTACGGAGCCAAACCAGCCGCCGGGGCTCCGCCACGAGCAAAGAACCCCTCCGACCGCCTAGCCGGAGCCACGACCCGAACCGTCCTACCCCGGTGAGCCAAAATCAGACCGAACCAGCACCCAAATCGAACCAAACCAAACCAATTGAAGGTCCAAAGCTTGACTCCATGACAATTTTTCACTATAGAGGCAAACCTAAAATCCTTCTAGAGAAAAATTCAAATTTGAGTGGAAGTGGAGGAGAAATGGTGTTGGTGGCTATGAAAATGTGAGGCATAACATCAATATATAGAGGTAATATGCTAGGGTTTGGAGATGAGATGAAATCTCAACCATCTATTTTCAATATAGTAAAATCTAAAGGCTATAGGAAAAGCAATAGTTTTACATTTTTTGCATAATAATATATCTAGCCATACACATAAACACATGCAACATGCATGTACAACGTATATGTACATAGTCATATCATGAATAGTGCAAAGCACTTAGTGGGCATATAACAATTTAAGCATATCACGCGTAAGAATTTTCCAAGAAAATGACACGTTTACAAACACATGCATTTACGTTAGTATTTCACCGACATATGCCAACACCGATTAAATCCCCCACTAGAAATCCAAAAAGTGTTATTATAAGACATATACATCGATACAGACACGTTAGTGTTGACTTAACCAAACAAATGCATGTATTTTTGTACATATAATGTTAATAAGATCGCAGAATAGCCTACCATGAGACAGAAGGGGCGGATGATGGACAACACACGGTGACGAGGAACAAAACTCGCCAGAACAAGGTATGATATCACCAGAGGTCAATGTATGATATCACCAGAGGTCACAACTCGGGTTTAAATCCAATAAAAAATAGAGTCAAGGAAGGGTTACACCATTTTTGACTCGGGGGCAAGTGATGGATATACACCCAGTTGTACCTCATTTAGGCCCACCCACATTACAAATATGGACCCTAAACACGGTTAAAAACCGAAACTGAACAAAACAGACACCCCGGCACGAAAACCGCACTAGTCCACTTCGAAAAACCCCCGAACGGACCAATCCGATCGAAGGAGACCTTTGATCGGACTAGTCCGGCCAAAGGAACCAGACTAATCAGGTCAAACCCATTTGACCGGACTAGTCCGGCCAAACTAGGGCCGACACGCTCCGGTTGGCGGCCCCCCACTCCAGGGAGATAAACGAACTCATGGACATCTACACACTCGATTTAAGCACTCCCGACTTACGGGCACACTTACTCTCCCTGTCCTAAAGGGAATATTCCGCGGACCACACCTCATCTTTGTGGGCCCCTAGTGGCCAAGTTCTCAAACTCTATAAATAGCACCTTATATTCTTCATTTCAGGTAAGTGAATCCCGAATGCTCTGATTTCTCTCTAGTTTATCTCTCTAAAACCGGGCTCTTACTTAGGCATCGGAGAGGGTTCGCCGAAAACCACCCCCTCCGACGCAATCCTTCTTGCAGGTCCAAGGGAGGACGAGAAGAAGACAAGCACATCCCCGGATCAAGACCTCGAAGGTGCACTCTACGGACGAACCTCATTGGGAAAAACCCAACATAGATTTTAATTAATAATTAAGAAAGGTATTATGTTAATGTATAGCTTATTAGATATCACCCGGCCCGAAGAACCAGCTGCTACCTCCACTCACCTTAAATTGGCCTGAAAGTGATAATTTAATTTAGGGTTGAACTTGAGAGGACGGACAATATTATTTTAAAAAGAAGGCTCAAATTCGAATTTTCGAGCTTTATAATTCATGTTCTGAGCTCAAATTTAAGTTTAGACAAAAATTCTAGCCCGTCTCAAATTTTTGTAATTCTGGACGGGTTCGGACTAACCCGAATTTACACAACAAAAATAGATCACATATTATTACAATTTTCTTCAATTTTTCTAACATGCATCAAGTTCCAATAGAGAACATCAAGTTCGTAGTGTTGATTTAAAATAACTAAGATTATTTACAAACTCCTGACGGAATAGGAGTTTCAGAATTTCGCCTAAAAAATATGAGTCCACACCCAAATTTAGGAAAAAAAAAATTCCGCCCGCTCGAATCAGACACAATCAAAAAAAGACTTTTAAGAATGGACTCTTCAAGAATTTTGCTCAGAACTATTTTGAAGTACACGCATGTAGTAATCTTGCTAGCTAGCAATTCTTGTGCAAACATATTAAAGTTGGACAAAAAATCAAAGTCCAGATTCATGGGCCTGTGTTGCTGCCCCTGTTGGGTCAGCTGTCTTCCCCGTGAAAATGTATGTGATAACCGGACACTTTCTATTTTTTATTTCTAATAATTGGCCTAATTATTCACTTTTTCATCAACGATTACATATTTTTCATAAAGTTTTGTCTCCCACTTTCTCAACTCTCTCTTCAACTTTATCTTTCTATTTTTTAAAGATAACTAATAGAACGTGCGCGTCAGGATGCCGAAATGTCGATCCCGAACGTTGATCCAACGGGTATTATGTTTCTTCCTTCTTGTAATCCATTCTTTTGCGTCCTTTTAATAATCTTTTTCCTTGCGTTCTTCCCGTAAACCGTTTTCTTGCGAACCTGCACGAAGGGTAAGCCGGGGGTGGATCCGGCGAATCCTCTATGATGCTTAATTGAATACATTATTTCTAGAGAGAGAAGGCAGAGCTCAACTATGCAAAAATTCATCATGTGTGAAATGAGAAATCTTGGGCTCTATTTATAGGCCTCAAAGGGGATTAAGTCGACTAATGACGTCACTAATCCCTAAACGTACTTTATTAGTAGATAACAAAGGGTTTAAGCTCTTATAAGCATGGGAGAGTTCGTAGTGTTGTGCAGGGGTCGCGTGCGCGGAGCGTCGATGAATCCCTCAAGGGCGCGGTCCGGACGACAATCGCTTGGACGTCGTGTACACCCCTCGGTCGGACGACTCAGTCCGACCGGAAGAATGCTGGGATCAGACGTCCGATCCAAGCATGCTGGGATCGGACGTCCAATCCTAGAAAACAAGGATTGAACCAGTTACGGTCCGAACAGGTTTTTTTTCCCGTCCGGGCCGTTTTCTCTCGCAGGTTGTGTTTGGGTCAATGCTTCGATTTGCAATCGTATACGGGGTCAACGTGGCGACTAAGTCCAACTAAAACGGGCTCCAATTGGGCGTATATCCATCATTTTCCCTCAAGTCAAACAATGGCTTAACCCTTGATTGACTCTATTTTGCGATGGGACGAGACACTCAATTTGAGTTCGTTGTTTACCTTCTGATGATCTTACCTTATGTTCGCACGTGCGACGTGATGTCCCTTCCTTTGTTTTTCAAGGAATAGGAAAACATAGACATTAGCATGAGCATGGGTGTAAACATGGATATATCATGAACATGAATGTGTGTACTAGCATATATGCAAGTAAAAACACAAGTACGGATGTGGGTGTAAATGTGCTGCAATCGTAGACATGAATGTGCGAATGTCGAGTGCACGCGTTTGCGAGCGTCATGGTTACCAACGTAATGCAGTCATATACATGTGTGTAAGTGTATTGAGTGAGTATATGGATGTGAGCATGAATACATGGCAATCATATACATAAATGTTTAAGTGTTGAACACATAGGAGCATAAGGTGTGTGCTAGCATGCACATGGACAAAAGCATGAATATGGATGCAAGTGCAAATGGGTTGTAATCATAGGCGTAGGAATGCAAGTGTTAGCATACATACATATATAAACATGAGGGTGGATACAAGCACAAATATATTTTGTAACCATAGATATGAATGCGCGAGTGTTGAATGCACGCATGCACGGGTACTGTAAACACAAATGTGTCGCAATTATAGACATGAGTGTAGGTGCTTATATGTGTTGGCATGTGCATGGGCGTGGGTGTAAGCAGGAGTGTATGCACAAATGCGTTGTAAGTAGGGCAGGCAATTTGTGACACGACACGATAGCACGACACGAACACGCACGGAAAAAACCGTGTCCGTGCTAGCATATGACAGAACGATAACACGATAGCACGAACACGATAAATACGATATAACTTCCGTGTCGTGTTCGTGTTTGGGTATCATAAAACGACACGCACGATAAAGTTGTGCTAGTAAGACTAAATCTTAAGCATTTTTTCAGCAAATCTTATCTATTACAACAGATTAATGGTTTAATAGTAATGTTTTTAAACTCTACATTACTAACTTATGAATAGTGACATATCAATTCATGATTTTTTTTTTATATATGAAGTTCATTATTTTGATATTTTCTCAAATATTTCGTATATAGATATACAACCGAATATCCTTCACAACACGATATCACGACACGAACACGCACGAAAAAATCCGTGATATGTTCGTTCTTGTAAAATGTGGCACGATAAGCTTATCGTGCGTGTTTGTGTTCAGTAAGTTTAGCACGACACGTTCACTAACATGCACGATAGCACGAATTGCCACCCCTAGTTGTAAGCATAAGTGTGAATAGAGGCATTGGTGCATTCATAGATGTAAATCATAAATATGAACGTAAGTGTAAGGGTGAAAGTATAGACTCCCTTTTTATCCAAGAGGGTGGACTCTGTTACTCGACGGGGCACGACGTTTTTCCCTCCTTGTAGAAGCGTGGGCATTGTCTTTTAGTCCTGGCTTTTGACAGGTGTGACATTTTTCTTCATTTGTAGGAGCGTGCACATGGTTCTTGACTGCGATTCATTCTACATAGAAATGGAGATGAAAATGCTTACAAACTCTCTTCTTACCCTCTGTGCGAAAGAGATTTATCGACATATGTAGGGGGTTGCCCCTCCCTTCGGATGTGTCGGAGCTTTGCTCCTTTTGCGGAAGCTAAAGGGTTGCTTCATTTGTAGAGGTTTGGGAGTTGTTTCCTTTGTAGGTGTACTTCGCACTTCGATTTCAGGATCTTTCAGGGGCGGTTTTTCTTTCGTAGCTTGATGTTGAGGTTGCCCCTAATGGGTGCACCTTGTACTTTTATGAGTGGGGGTCGAACTTTGCGTCGATCGCACCGCATGACCTGCATATATAGAGTTGTATATGTATATAATTTCCCCATCGTATTGAGTCCCTTCGTTGTTTTGAGTGTAGGGTGTTGCCCTTGGTGTTGGCTACGCTTATAGCTTATTCACGCAGGATTGTCCTCGTGACTGGCACACTTGAACTCTGGATGTGAGGTGTTGTACCTCATGTTGGTACGTCAATGCGTGCGTGTGTTGTGCCTAAAGTAATTATACTTAGTTTCTGGAAGTGAATTGTTACTCTTAATGTTGAAACGTCGACGCGCGCACGCACTACGCTGCGTCTATAATGGGCATGCCTTGCGTATGTCTCCCAATTAACTTACGTACGGTGATGAACATGAGTGCATGTTCACTTCTTGATAGGAGATAAGAGCATGATTTTTTCCAATCAGGAAAGAGATCACCCCTTGTGGTGGCTTAGTTTGGAAGGCGTTTGTTCAGCCTGTTGCGAGTCTTGGGGTTGAATCATGCGAACTTCGGTTTTTATCTTAACTGTTCCATGTGGGATATTTTTGGCCGGACTAGTAGCATTCTTGAAAATGTCTTCCCCAAAGGGTGAGTAGTATTGCAACCCATAACTTCATTGACAAGGCGCGTGTCTAATTTTGCCGAGGTCTTGAGTTCGATGTTTCGTCGTGCCAACTTTTTATAAAATATTTTTGGTGAAGTTGTCTAAGTCCGAGTTCGGTTTCCCATACCTAGTTGTGTTTCTCATATTTGTGGTTGACTGATATCACCCTTTGGTCGGGTGTACGTTGTAGTTGAGTGTCGATCCATACAAAAGGGCACGTGATCACGTTTCTTACTCAGGCCGCCTCCTCTTTTTTAGCGGGGGGTCGTGGGAGAGTTTTCCTTGCGTGACTACAACTCTTCTGATTTTGAGTGAGTTGAGGTGCCTTGTTATTCGCTTGTGATCTTGAGTCGTTCGTTCTTCCTTTCTAGACATGGGGAATTAGATTGATTCCTTGTTTTCCCTGTCATGTTGATCCTCCCCAGGGGTTCTTCCCCTTTATGGATCAATCTCTTTCCAGAGTCTATCTTCATTTTTTATGGGTTGCTCGCTTTTGTGTCGTGTCTGATGGATATACGTCCTATTCGGGTTCCTTTTATATTCGTACTTCGTTTACACGTCGAACCCATTAACGGCTGCTAAAATACCTACCCGCGAGTTAAAACGATCTGAAACACGCACGTACCCGTTTCAGATCGGGATTCGTCCAGATTGTCGCCACAATCCGGACTAGTCCAGATTTTCAGGGCAATCCGGACCACTCCGGATTGTCGTAACAATCTGGTGTAGTCCGGATTGTCTCTTCACGACGCGCGTACCCCTACGTGTCTACACTACGTGCGAGCCCTCCGGATGTTAATCTTGCTTACGTCCATGCCCGGTTCACGTTTTCTACTAAAACGGGGTCGGACCGTTCAAAACCGGGTTAGGTTCCCTATATATAAGAATCTTGGCCAACCATTTCATAACTTACAAGGGAGCTCTCACTTCTCTCTAGCTTTCTCTCTCGAAATTTCTCATTTTAGCATCAGAGAGGGCTCATCGCACACCACCCTCCTCATGGTGTCGATACCGCCCCGTGTGCAGGTATCAGGAGGAGTGCGCGTACGCGACACGTGCAACGACCTGACAACGCGACGAACATTCCAACCTACCTTACCAGGACCTAACGCCCCGATCATGTCAGGTCCCAACATTTTGGCGCCGTCTGCAAGATCTGAACAATAAAATTCATACACTACCGAGAGCAATGACGAACAAGCCTTCACCTCCTGATAACTTAAACCCGGGAAAGGAAAAGGAGCTGAGACGCTCAAATATAAAGGCTTCCATGGAAGCACCCAAGCAGGCACCACCAAGGAAGAACCAGGCCAGCCCTTCCTACATTCCTGAGGCCACCTCCACAACTTCCTCAGTTCCAACTTCGAATGCACAATCGGAGCCTACCGCCCAAACCAACGGACCACCACCAGGTTTTGAGCGTAGGGAACACATAGATAAAGAGCACCCTTATGGGATGCCAGTAGAGGAGCAACAACCCCAATGAGGAAATGAACAACCCGCACCCACTGTTACCCCAACAATGATGGCAGCGTTAGAGGAATTGCTAGCTTTCAGGGAGACCGTGAAGAATCAAGGCTATGCGCCACCACCACCACCACCTGCATACATGCAAGCTACAGCGAGAACAGAGTCATATACCACACCTAGGGGAGACGCATCACAACATGGGGAATGCAACACCCAGCTGCCAACCCACATTACGCTAGCGCCGGAGCTCGCTCGTACACACCCTACGAGGAGAGGTCATACCCCTGCGGACTCATGGAGGCAACCAAGCCAACTATTCCAGCAACAGTATAAGGAGGACTCCCACTACCAACCAAGCAAGGGGCAGAACATGTGTAGAAACCCAAATAAAAATTGGAGGATGCCTACAAGGGATGACAATGTCCCCATCACGGGGCTAACCGGCAAAATCTTGGAGGTGTTGATAGAGAAAAAGCTAAAACAATCAAGGGTCAGGGCAATGCACGTTCTGTCCGAGAGTGCGTCTCATCCTTTCACGCAAGAGCTCTTACACAATCAGGTTCCAGGAATCCTGAATAACATAAGGATTGAGAAGTACTCTGGCAAAGGAGACCCTATTGAGCACGTGCAGCAGCACGAGGCTTCCCTGCTAGGGAGAACAACCAACCCGAATCATGTGGCCGTCACATTCTCGCAAACTTTTACAAGTTCTTCAGCACATTGATTTTTCTCCCACCCAAAAGAAAGTGTGGACTCATGGAAATATTTAAAGGCCAAGTTCATCCAACGATACATGGGAGAACGCACGTTGCTGAAGGGGTCTTATGCGCTGGATGATGTGCAACAACAACATGACGAATCTTGGCTGCTTACTACATCTGTTTCAATCAGAACATTGCAGAAATACATACAAATCTATATGATGGCGAAATAATCAGGGCGTTCATTCGAAACTTAGGCCGCCTAGGCTTCGCGCTAGGTGATAAAATGTCGAAACTCCCGGCAGAGATGTTGGAAGAGTTAGCCTCGCAGGTAAAGGAGTATGTGGACCTCGAAATGTTCAGGAACAAAGCTTAGGCAAAGATAAACACCTTGTGCAACAAGGACAACAGTAACAAGCCGGGACAACCAAAACAATTCCAGGGGAACCAGCAGAACAGGCAATGGAAACCACAGCCGAAACGTCCGAATCATGTCGATTTTCAACGAACAAGGGAGATAAATGCCGCAAACCTCATCGCGTTGAACGCACCATTGATGGTAATCCTAAAGGAAATGAAGGAAATCAATCTCTGGAGAGAACCCAACAGCTGGCGAAAAGGCCCTCTTGGGAAAGAAACAAAAAAAGTGGTGTGAAAACCACGAGGTGTATGGTCATGATACCAATAGTTTTTTTAGCCTGAAAAAGTGAATCAACAATGTGATTCAGAGAGGGGAGTTAAAGCACTTTGTTGACCAAGGTGACAACAACCCGAAAAGGATCCAAGGAGAATCCTCAGCTAAAACCAAATGAAAGGAGAAGGTGCATGATAACCCACCTCCTCCCAAGCGAGGTGTGATCAACGTCATTCACGGAGGACAAGCTGCTGGGGGGCAAGGCTCGCGTGCGAGGAACGTTTATGCTTCGCAGGAAGAAACACATCTTAAGTATGGCAAGAGGCCAAGGGGAGAAAAATAAGACCTTGTCATCATGTTCTCCAAAAAAGACATGAAGTATATAGTCTACCCACACGACTATGCACTGGTAATCACCATGCCAATTGCGAACTACGGCGTCAAGCGAATCCTCATTGACGGAGGAAGATATGCAGATTTCCTAACCATTAAGGTTCTGGAGCAGCTTGGACGAACCAAAGCAGATCTAAGTCCTAGAAGCTACCCCCTGATAAGCTTTGCGGGTGCAACAACGTACCCTTTGGGAACAATCACACTCCCAGTAACACCAGGTGAAGGATGGAAAAGGCTTGACATAAATGTCAACTTCATAGTAGTTGAGACCCTGGAGGCATACAATGGAATATTGGGGAGAACAACAATCAATCTGTAGGAAATAGTGCCTTCAACTGCACATCAAAAGATGAATTTCCCAACCGGGAATGGAATTGGAGAAATGTTGGGCAACCAAAATGTTGCACGTTAGTTCTATGTAAACGCTCTAAGGCGTAAACAACAACTCTCTATTGCCATGATAAGGTTAGGCACAGTTGAAGGAGAAGGCACTCGACAAGCGGAGGAGGAGCGACTCGAACAGGTTGTTGCGACTGGATACATGGCAAACTACCAGCTAGTCCCAGCACTTCAAAGTGTCTGGATGTGAAACAAGGAGATGAAGAGTCAACTTAGAACTACTTCAAGCGCTACGCGTTTAATGCTTCCTTAGTTAAGGCAACTAGGGAGGCAGTGATCAATGCATTTTTCATGAACATGAACGCTCGTTTATTCCTTCTCTTTGGAAGAGCTTACAGCTAGAGGACAACCCAAACAATGAGAGATAAAAAAGACAAGCTTTAAAGGTCAATTGACTGCGAGCAAGAACTAGGGTGGTGCAAACCACACACAAGCCAAGGGAAAGTATCCGCGCATAAAAATACAAGCAGGGGGCAAGTAACAACGCAAATTATACTTTCACTCCTTTGAACATAGGAGTTGAAGAATTATACGACAGCATCCTGCAAGACAAATTACCTCCCCCTAGCGAGACAATGCAAGCGTTCCTCGCAACAAATATAACTGACTGGTGCAAGTTCCACGGTACCTGGGGACACAGCACCAACAACTGCCTCACTCTGAGGATTGAAATTGAAGAGATGATATCTCTTGGAGCATTGCAGGGTCGCGTGGCGTGAAACCGCCCCACTGCGTGAACAAAATGACTTGGGAGGCGACAAACACATCCCTCCCCATCACTGCGTTACTCACAGCTTTAATC
Organism: Clarkia xantiana subsp. parviflora; assembly: GCA_036873135.1. NCBI lineage: Eukaryota > Viridiplantae > Streptophyta > Magnoliopsida > Myrtales > Onagraceae > Clarkia > Clarkia xantiana. The sequence goes on along the minus strand of JAPTYO010000008.1, from coordinate 24,507,087 downwards.
ATCTACTTTCAGCAGTTTTTATCTAAGTAGTTTAAACAACTGTAGAACATTTTCACATGGGTGATCAGTTGACCCCATTCGCAAAAAATTGTAAATACTCCGCAATACTAATGAAGTTAATGTATTTTCGTAGGTACAACCTTACTTATACATCAACAACCATCCCTACTATAGAATGACACCAAGTAGTAAGCACTATGCATATAATTTGCATCAACAATACAAGTTATAACGCTAAACACAACAAACGGCCTGTATTATACGCCGACAACATGTCAACACTTGAGTCAACAACGAGAAATCGAGACGCTCTCTCTCAACATCTATTATGTCTATTCTAAACAACAACAACAACAACATATTACATCCTGGAAATTTCTCCAAGAATTATTAGTAACATGGCGCGACATCCCCAGCTCGGGGGCAACCCCATGATCACAACGACCATTCCTTAAAGATTTTAAAACAAGATGTGGTCATCTACAACGTGGTGGCGACATCCTCTATACGAGGGCAACCCTAAACTACATGGTGTGACATCCTCAATGCGAGGGAAACCCAATGAAAACATGGCGCGACATCCTCTATACGAGGGAAACCTCATGTCATATTGTTGCAGACTATGAAACCCAGTACAATTTACTAAACACCCGGGCGTGATTTCACCCCCACATTACATGGTGCGACATCCTCTATACGAGGGAAACCCCATGAAGCATGGCGCGACATCCTCTATACGAGGGCAACCCCATGGGAACCTACTAATAAACACAAGTAGCGTTCATTATTAAACACCATTCTACGCAGGAGCGTATACTGAGATCATCGCTATACGGAATGCATCGAAAAACTCACCAAACCTACAAGTCGAGTCTTGTAAAACGTTACCTTGGACGTGAATAAGTAACGGAAACAAAAAAAATTCAATTTAGCAAGTCGTGTCTTGCCACAACGTCGCCTTGGAATGATCCAAGAGACGGTAAAAACTACAAGGGGTATCACAAGACCTATGTTCCTCCCCTTGGAATAACCAAGTGGAGGCGTATTAACATCGCAACGTAAGTACATGGAATAGCGAACAGAACGCCTTGTAACAACGCTACAGCGGGGGTGCGCAAGTAGCGGACATAAAACATATCCAAATTAGTAAGTCGTGTCTTGCCATAACGTCGCTTTGGAATGACCCAAAAGACGGTAAAAACTACAAGGCGTATTACACGACCTTTGTTCTGCCCCTTGGAATAACCAAGTGGGGGCACACTAGCATTGCAGGGTAAGTACATGGATTAGCCAGCAGAACGCCCTGCAACAACGTTACGCGGGGTGTTCCCTACTAACGGATGGAAAAACGCACCAAATTAACAAGTAGCGTCTTGTCACAACGTTGCCTTAGAGTGGATAAGAGACGGTAAAAACTAAAGTCTCACTTCGTCGAGACGGCTCTCATATGTACGTGTTAGGGTCTTGCGCATTACTACCCACAAATGCCAAGTACCAGAATAAGGGTCTTGCGCATTACTACCCATAAATGCCAAATACCATTGCAAAGTCTTGCGCGTTACTAACCACGAAATAAGGCAAGCATACTACTCATCTACTCAACTCACACCTACGTATTACGCCATACCTTGGGATAACCAAGAGGGCCGCGCAAACGGAGGGACTCACGTCTCCTTACTACAACTACGGATACTATATCCAATCAGTTTACGAGTCTCAACTCTACTCTATAGTCCAAACCATATGTACAACTACGATAACAAATGTATGAAAGATTACTAATAATTTATTATGCATTACTAAAACGTCTACGACAGGTCTATATGACAACGTCAATCATCAAAGCATAAGGATAAAAGGTTCAAGGGGACAACACCCCAAACACAACTTCAACCCGACACAGGGAGAAAAACTATATACAATGGTCTTATAAGTAACCAACAATCAACCTGACGCCACATCAGGTGCATCAACACTACCAAATGGCTATGCCACAACCTCGTCCTAAGTAGACTCCACAACTACACTGACATCATCGTCAGCACCGAACACAACGTCAATCTAAAGACCAGTCGCATCTCGGAGGCGCAATGCCGCCACGTGTCCAGTGGCAAACTCAGAATATATACCCAACTGATCAAAACGAAAGTCGGGGGCAATAGTATATACATGTTAGATAAAACCCTCCGTGAAGTCATACATCAGGTCATCAACACCTACCCGAACATCATCACGGATGGACTGCGTGTCCTTGTACTTTGCAACGCCAACAACCTTCCCTTCCTCATGTGCGCTCTCTTGCATAGCCTGCAAGGCATGACCGTGCGCTTCACCATTCTCAGCCACATTCTTCTGAAGGGCAGTCATATTGGACTCGAGTACCTCTCTCGGGGGCAGCAACATTCCCCTGAATACTCGCCTGCAAGTGCAAGGTTTATCCATGAAACCAACCTACGTCACAACACAATAGAGGTTATAAAAGTTCATAACATAAAGGGCCTCCCGAAGGAGTCACGTGAATCCCAACTTCGCACAGTTCCTGCTCCGTCACGCGAGACAAGGCGCGATAGGCGCGCGCCTTGTGTGCCCGATATATCATCTTCATAACTGCCTTGTTCGACTCGGAAAACTCAGCAAATTTTGGAACGGGATCGGTCTGAGTAACGTGTACGACCGACCAAGTCACTCCAATATCATTGACAAATAAATAGTGTTTTTTCCAGTGACTTCTCGAGCGGTCAGCAACAGTCAAAAAACGAAGTGCAACATCCCAATTTACTTCTCCCAAGCCGAGGCTCGCAAAGTCTCTCCCTTTCAACGAAGGCCAGCAAATAGAAATAGAAGATAAGCCGGCGGAGTCCTGGCGCTGAAGGCGGAAGAAACATCGAAAAAGCAGAGCCGAGTAGTGCCACGACTGCTGGTGGCATAGCACCCGAAAACAAGCCCAATACCGTATCCCGGCAGGCGTAAGATCAAAGGGAGAGATCTGGTAATAGCGGCATAATCTGATCAAATCGCAACAATAAGGGAAGCACAACCCTTCCCGTATATGAGCTGTGTACACCGCCGCCATCTCAGGGGGGCACAGTAGGCCTACCCTCAACAACATCAGGAAGTACGTCGAAGGGAAAAGCCGCCTCTACGAGTGGGCAGAGTCCAGATCGCTCCACGTGACGTCGATAGTCCTTGCGACGCAGTTTTTTACCATAAAAAATTTGAAACATATGTTCCAGTTCCGAGCCGGACTCCGACTTAGTAAAGGAGTCTGCACCATCCGCAGATCCCGACTTAAGGACGCTAGGGAATCTGACTCAGAGTCAGAACCAGAGTCCGAAAAATAAGTAACCCGAGGAGTGGGAATAAGTAACTTACTCATTCTTGTAAATCCTGCGAGCCGAGAAGGTAACCCCAATGAGGGACGCGCCTGCAGTGACGTCCTAAATCGACAAGCTACTCTGTGATATCCATGCTACCAACCCTACAATGACAAGACAACAATCTACTCAGCAAATGTACGCGCAACAATCGTGTTACTAATGGTTATGTGGTGAACATCCCCTACACGGGGGCAACTTCACACCTACGGACTTATAAGTTTACAACTACTACATAGCGAACATCCTCTATACGGGGGCAACTCTATGTCAGTAAGGGCCTCGTCCCAACACTTATACAATCCACATGTGCCTACGCGCACCTACTTGTGCCTACACACACCTACTAGCACCTACACGGCCTAACACATATGTTTGACGTAATAGTGCGGATATGATTGTGACACTAACACTTATATTCGTATATCGTTCAATGATGACAGGTTATACATACTTATGCGTATATCCTTAACAAGCGGAATATGAGATGCGACTATATCTACAAACACTATCGTGTTAACAAGCACGTACGTACAAGGTGTATTACTACACAAATCATTACATGAGCTTCATCGATCAACAATTTCGATCAAAAGATGACTGAGTAAACGATTCAAAAATGAAAAGGTCTCGGTCGGCCAACACACGCAATCAACAAGGGGAGTAATACTCTCTACTATACATACAACATTCTTAAACACTTAGCCATTTTTCATGCTCTTTTTACTATGCTAACACATGCTAGGCATTTTATCAAACACTTGGTGCGCAAGAAAGATCAAGTTGTATACAAGCTAAGGATTAGCAAAACTGAGGTTGCTAAAAGCATCACCATACCTGAAAATGGTTCCGATCAACCTCAAAAACTCCGACCACCGTGAAAAACGTCGTCGCCGTCGGAAAATTGCTGCAGCCACCGTCTCACCGCTGCAGTCGCCGCCGCTGCCATGTGATTCGCCCTGTCACCGCCGCTGGTCCGCCGTCGCCGTGCTATCACCGCCGTGGATGGTGGATGGCCGGCCGGAATTTGCTTGGGTGTGTTGGTGACTTGGACCTCAAGTATCTTACCCTTCAAGCAATATGGAGGATACCAATTCCAATGTGTGGAGACTAAGTGTGGCAGATGAATATACACACTCCCTTATATAAGGTGTGGGTAGGGGTTTACCTCTCCTTAATTTTCTCTAACTCATTTGTATGAGTTGTTAGCCTACATACGCGCATACACACCCCTGCATACACTCACGTGTCATATATACATAACATATGTTTATTGTCATAACCCCGTTAAATATTTACTTGTATGAATATCGTAGTATATTTATTTTCATGATTACATTACTGATCTCAAGTCATCTCACATCGCTCGTCTGCTTACATACGCGCGTACGCCATGTTTGCACACATGTCATCATTTACAATTATGTCACGTACATACTTATACATTGTTGCACATATATCTGTTATACACGTGTACTCGCTACACTAACCATGTCAGCAGTTACGGTCTCCTTCGTCAAGCTAAGGAAGGAAAACATGATGTTGAGGTCCACGCGTCGACGGATAATAAGTCCACTATGAGGTAAATTTCGAACCTAAATCGAACGTCTATCCTATCGTAAAATAGAGTCTAGCAAGGGTCACGTCATTACTTGACTCGGGGGCAAATGATGGATATACGTCAGATTCGGGTTCGTTTTATATTCGAACTTCGTTTACACGTCGAACCCATTAACGGATGCTAAAATACCTACCTAAGAGTTAGAACGGTCTGAAACGCGCACGTACCCGTTTCAAACCGGGATTCGTCCGGATTGTCGTAACAATCCGGTGTAGTCCGGATTGTCTCCCCGCGACGCGCGTACCTCTACGTGTCTACACTACGTGCGAGTCCTCCCGATGCCCGATTCACGTTTTCTACTAAAACGGGGTCGGACCGTTCAAAACCGTGTTCGGTTCCAAGGTTCTCTATATATAGGAATCTTGGCCAACCATTTCATAACTTAAGTTGAGAAGGGAGCTCTCACCCCCCCCCCCCCCCTCGTGGTGTCGATACCGCCCCGTTTGCAGGTATCAAAAGGAGTGCGCGTACGCGACACGTGCAATGACCTGACGACCCGATGAACATTCCAAACTACCTTACCAGGACCCGACACCCCGATGAAGTCAGGTCCAAATAGTATCATTATGCTTTGTCGCGTTCGACCATATTCTTATGTCGATATTTTTAGCTTGCCTCCTCGTTTTCGAAGTAGGTGTCCCCGAGTTGGCTTGGGGGTTGTTATGATTTGTTGCGACTCTGACGGTTTGACATCGTTTGTTGGCCTCATTGTATATTCTGCATGTTTCAACTTCGTGTTTGTGAAGTTTGAAACGTGGGCTTCTCTCTTTGGTAGTGTGTTGTTCGTGTGGGTTTGATGGCGACTTTGAAGGTACCCCCTTTGGCATACCCATGGGGTTATGCGATTAACCCTTGCATTGAATTTCTTGCTTTTGGTGATGGGTGTAACTATAACCTTTTTATTGAGATTCCTTTTGTTTTTCCATGGCTCCAACTTAGATAGCAAATTCTTTCTTGAAAGTTTGGTGGAGACTGCTCTCGAGTTAGCCTCCACTGGTATCGGAATTGTGGTCATTGTGGGGATCATTTCTTTATATTCCCCCAAAAGTGCTTGCCATGATTCTTCGTTTTATGGTTGATTTCGTGGAATAGAGAGGTTGACTTCATAATTAGGATGTCGCCTACCTGGTCTCATCCAGGAAGGTTGAAATATAGGTGCGGACCTTTGATGGGTATATTAAGTGTATTGGTTTTCCTTTTGGCTCGAATCTATTCTTAAGGTTAGACGTAGCTTCTTGAGGTTCGTGGTCATAATAGCATCTTCGCGATGTGTGGATGTGATAGCCACTTCGCGATGTGTGGACATGATAGCTACTTTGTGATGCATGGGCGTGATAGCCACTTCGCGACGTATGGATATGATAGCTGCTTCTTAGTGTTTGGGCATGATAACCGCTTTGCGATGTGGAGTTGTGTTTTTGCACTATATGCTTATTAGCGAACCTGTTATGAATGTTTTAACATTATGCTTTTATATCACGTGTATTTTTTCATACCTTCATTGTAATAGTTGACTTTTGCTTAGGCTATGCTTGTTGGGTTTTGTCCTCATATCTCGTCTTCTCGGATGTTGTATCCTTTATGCTTTTGGGATTCTCCCTTCATGAGTTGCGCTTAACAATGCGCAAGGACGATGCTTTTCAAAAGTCGTGCTTGGCGATGTTCAAGTCGTATGCAACCAGAGGTCACGCAAGGGCGTCATGCAAGATAGAATGCAACCAGAGGTCACATGAGGGCGACATGCAAGACAGTAAAGCTTGTCAGAGGTCGCATTAGGGGACTTGCAAGGCGTTTCTTCTTCATATGTCGTTTGGCACGACTTGTGATTCTTACCGTCGCTTGCTCCACTCCAATATGACTTTGTGGCAAGACACTACTTGTAAATTTTGTGTGTTTTAGATCCATTACTTGGTCACTTTCAAGGTAACGTTTTGCAAGACGCGACTTGCATATTTGGTGCATTTTCAGGATATGTTCCTGGGGGTATCGAGTGTGTTCTCAGGATACGCTCCTCGGGGCGTCAAAAGTGTTCACAATATACGCTTTGGGGGCGTCGAAAGTGTTCGAATGATACACTCTTGGGGGGCGTCGAAACTATTTACAGGATTGGCTACTGGAGGGCACAAAATGTGGTCGCAGTATAGAACCGCTCTCAAGATACGCTCTTGGGGGCGTCGAAACTATTCGCAGGATTGGCTTTTGGAGGGCACATAATGTGGTCGCAATATAGAACCGCTCTCAAGATACGCTCTTGGGGGGGGGGGTGTCGAAACTGTTCGCATGATTGGCTCCTGGAGGGCACAGAATGTGGTCGTAGTATAGAACTGCTCTCAAGATACGCTCTTGGGGGCGTCGAAACTGTTCGCAGGATTGGCTCTTGGAGGGAACAGAATGTGGTCGCAGTATAGAAACACTCTCAATATACGCTATTGGGGGCATTCAAGATATATGTTAATTAAAACATATTATGGAGTCATGTGTCTCCTTATAGGGTTCTTTCCCCCGTCATGTCGTCCATCTAGACTATATTTTCAAATGCGGTTAGACTGTTACCTGGGATTGTACTGAGTGTGAGAGATCGCCTTTCGAGGGCGATGTTTGTTGTCGCCAACTTGGGGCGAATCCGTACAGGGGGTTGAGGCTGTTTCCCTCTTCTGTGACTTCTTCTAGGAGGAGGGGTACCGCGTGTTCTTGTGGCCTTTTGCTTCTAATCTCCCCTTCTATATTTAGGTGGAGTGCCAAGAACTTGTTTGTTTGGTGCCCCCCAAGTTGCTTGGTGGTCGCACCGTCTTTCATGTTTGGCCGTTGAAAGCCCCTCATTCATTTTCTTGGTTGGGTACCCCTCATGATTGGGCTCCATATTCTTGTGTTTTCTTGAAAATGCCTGCTTGCCTAGGCACGATGGGTGTCCCTTGCAGCACTTATTCTTTTTCATGATTGTTTGCTTCAATCATAGCCATGGTTTGAGCCATACACTTGTCGGATGTATCTCTTGGAGTTTGGAGGGAGCTTTTTCTTTTGGGTGGGCGTGATTTCCGTTCCTTAATTTGACGTATCTTCAAGTTTGCTTCCTTATTTATACCTTCAGAAAGGGAATTGGGGTTTCACGTCAAACAATGCGAAAGAGATAGCACATTTGTAGGCGTCGGATCGGCGTGGTGCCCCCAGCCTTGTCATATTCATGCTTGATTCATAATGGTTGTTGCTACCTCTTGACGGGTGTCAACTATTGTTTAGCTTCTTTCAACATTTAGGAAGGATGTTGGTTCTTACGTTTCCTTGCCTCCTCTTCTTAATGCGAGAGTTGGCACGTTCTACTTATTTTTCTGATATATGTGCAATCAAAGTAGCTGTGTTTTGGATTGGTGAGTCTGATCAGTGCGTCTTGGCAGATTTTAGGGTACGATCGGGCTATGATGACTGTTGGATATGATTCGAGACGATCTGACATGGGTCGATGATATAAAAGTCAAGACTCTAAGAAAAGAAGTCGACGACCATTCACCTTCAACTCGAAGAGATAAGGATAAATGGTCGACGACTATACAAGGGAAGGTCGACTCCCAAATGTAAGTACCTAAACTATATATTAACCTTTTTTAAAAAAATACGTATATGTATATTTTTAATATTTTTTTAAGAAACCCGATATAAATTTAGAAGGACGTCACTTAACTAGAATAACATGTCTACTAAGATGGTAATTTGCTAGACTAACGACACTAAGGTCACGACTTTCCTCTCAAATAATATAAACTTTATTAATAATGTTCCAACTTTTTAGAAGGCCAAAGAATACTACATTGTTTCCAACTTTTAGAAGACTAAATAATGTTTCGTTTTTAAAAGAACGGATTGCGATATTTAATAATTTTTCAACTTTTTAGAAGACTAAATAATACTATTTAAAATAAATAAACTTTTTAGAAGGTCAAATAATGCTACATTTTTTCCAACTTTTTATAAGGTGCCAAATCCAAGCTTATCCAAGACTTTCCCCCATCATTGTGCTAACTGATATTGCGCTTATCCCGAAGGTGCCAAATCCAAGTATGCCTACTCAATTCAGGCTGATTATTCTTTGCAACTTCGCGTACAAAATCATCTCGAAAGTGTTGGTCAACCGACTAAAAGTGCATCTAAATGAAATGATTACCCCGTTCCAAAGTGCATTTGTATCCGGCCGCCTCATCCAGGACAACATTATTGTGGCGCATGAAGCGTTAATTACTTACGGAACAGGGGGAGTGCAATGAAGGAGGAGTGCGCAATCAAGGTCGACATGCAAAAGGCCTATGATCGTATCGAGTGGGACTTTTTTGGGGCGGTTCTTACGAAGATGGGGTTTAGCTCTCAATGGGTTGGTTGGATTCACGCGTGTGTTTCGTCGGTGACATATCAAATTCTTATCAACGGCAAGAGAACATACCAATTCCGTCCGACAAGGGGTATCAGGCAAGGTTATCCACTATCGCCGTATCTATTCATCATTGTAGTGGACGTCCTATCTCGTATGGTTTCTATGGCAGAAAATCGTGGAAGCTTGGAGGGAATACGATTGAAACGGGGATGCCCGCTTTTACACCACCTCTTTTTCACCGACGATTCGATATTTTTCTTGAAGGCCACGACCCACAATGCAACGGCCCTCAAACGAATTATGGTCGACTATTGCGAGGCGTCGGGACAACGAGTGAACATGGACAAGTCAATTGCCTATTTTGGATCTAACGTTCGAGAGTGCACGAAATTAGAGGTGGAGCGAGCTCTTGGCATTATGGCAGTCCGAAACCCGGGTAAATACCTAGGTTTGCCGACGATTTGGGGGAGATCAAAATGAGAGGCTCTAGGTTTTTTAAAGGAACGAGTTGTTGCCAAGATCCAAGGATAGAAGTCAATGCTCCTAAATAACGCGGGGAGGGAGGTTCTCATCAAGTCCGTTGTCACGGCCATGCCCGTCTATACTATGAGTGTCTTTCTCCTTCCCAAGACATGGTGTTCCGACATAAACGCCTTAATTGCTCGATTTTGGTGGGGTCAACGCGGGGGGGAGGAAGTTACATTGGAAGAGTTGGTACACGTTGACCAAACCGAAGAATCATGGCGGGCTTGGGTTTAAAGAACTACAATCATTTAATGTGTCGTTACTCATGAAAATGGCATGCCGACTATTTGAAAACCTCGGCTCTTTCTGGGCTACGATTCTGAAAGCTATCTACTTCCCAAATAATGATTTCAAGAAAGCTACTAAAGGGGCAAGAGATTTGTGGGCGTAGACGAGCATTTTGGCGGGTCGGGATGTTTTAATGGATAATGGTATGTGGAAGATCGGGAATGGACAAAGCGTGAATATTTTCGAAGACGCGTGGGTGCCGGGATTACCTCAGTTTCGGCTAGCTGTCCCATTTCCGCTAGAGCAGAACCAGGTGCTACGGCCCGTTTCGGAACTCATTGATGTTACGTGGCCAAGTTGGGATCTTCAGGAGGTTCAAGAATATATTACGGATGAACAAATCAACTCCATAGCTCGCATCCCGCTACCTATGGAATCGGTTCATGATCGTTTCATCTGGCCCTACTCAAAAACAGGGGAGTTAACAGTTAAATCTGTCTATCATCAGATGGTTTGTAATGAAGATGATTCTCAGACGATCCCATTTCAGACAGCTCCTACTACCCCGGCCTTGAAGTGGAAGGATGTGTGGTCGATGAGTACGCTCCTTAAAGTCCACTCGTTCATGTGGAAGCTACACTCAAATGCACTAGCTGTTAAAGTGAACCTTACACGTCGAGGTATCAATGTCAGTTCTACTTGCCCTTTCTGTGATGTGGATGAATTTGCTGCTCATATGCTTTTTGAGTGTCCTTGGACTAAATTGGTGTGGTTTGTTGTGTTGTCGATACGTGTTAATGATATGGAAGTAACCTCCGTTACTGACTGGGTTGCTAAGTTGAAACGTCCCGTGCTTAACCAAACAGGAGAAAACTCGACGATGGTCGCTTCTCGACACGACTTGTTGGAATATTTGGAAGGAGAGGTGTAGAGCTCTCTATAACAATGAAGTGCCAAACCCTAGAGTTGTCACTGAGCTAATATTCAAAGACCACACTAGGTATTGGACAACTAGGAGTGTTGGGGAGGCTTCGAATAGCTATCACCGTGAAGCTGTTGATTCGAGATGAAAGCCCCCACCATGTGGTTTCATAAAAAACAATTGTGATGCATCGTGGGAGAACCGATCAAGACAATGAAGCATTGGAGGTATCGCAAGGACGCATGGCGGGGACGTCATTGGAGGCTTTTGTCGGGTGGATGCTACTTGTGGTATCTTGGAGTTGGAGGTACAAGCTTTGATGCATGGTGTTGAACTTGCTATTAGCAAGGGATGGCATCGGGTAATTCTTGAATCTACCTCGACAGAAGCCATTCAGAATTTACTAGGAAGCGGACGTATGGATTGGAAGATATCAACACAAGTCGCCAATATTCGACGACGAACTAAGCAACTACAACTTGTGAGCTGGTCCATCACCCCGAGACAAGCAAATCGCTTCGCTAACTGGATTGCAATTCAGGCTAGGAAGAGGTCGTGTGTTAGCAATTGGGTGTCTTCACCCCGCCCTCTCTTTTTTCGTTACTTGTATCAGATAAGGTTTTTATCCCGCCTTGACTTCTTATGTTTGCTGGCTTCTATTAATAATATGCATGATCTTTGTCCCAAAATAAAAAATTGCATTTTTAAAAGAAATGAGGCGATATAGAATAATGCACTTTATAAATAAAAACTCATGCCCAAAAACTAACTTTTAATAAGTAAGAAGTAATCTTCTATCTATACGAAATTTCTATTTTTTCCACATTCAAATTAATAGGTTCCCCCCATTGACAACTCGATCTATTTCATTTCTTTTTCATCAATTATACGGATTAATTAGTATAATTGATAGTTATTCCAAAAAATATCATTAATGATATGTTTTTTTTTAAAAACCCGACCCGAATTGATATCGATATGACTCATTCTTAATATAAAAAAAACGTTATAGGAATTCACTTAGTTGGGTTCTTGGATTTTCCAATGACTATGTACCACATACACTAGGGTAGAATATGTATTTTGTTTCAAAAGACTATCACATGCGTGTCTCGTAATTTGTTTAATGCTTATTTTGAAGTGATAAGTGAAAAACAACAAATCTAATACTTGAAACAGCTAATCGCAATAAAAAAAGATATATATGTGAGCTGATCCTAGCATGTCGTATAGAATTTTAAATTTTGTATACTTAACTTAGTTAAGTAAATGCACATGGACACACTTTTTACATAAATGCACTAGGAAGACTTTTTTTTTTTTGGCCATACACTAGGAAGACATTAATGGTATAATTTATATGTACAGTAGTTAGTACCAAAAAAATATATGCATTCTAACATTATTATGTTATAGGTGTTGTTTCAGCGCGATATACAAGATGAATTGTTAGATATTATAAAATATATTTTTGTTTATAAAAATAAATTAATTTAAATTTAGAGTTTATAACTCCCATTGACATTAACAATAACACCTCCTCCGTCCAGCTCAACTTCAATGACAGCTCCGGCCAGTCATCGTATTAGTCACGCGACGACAAACTACTGGCGCGCTCTACCTGTAGTATAGCACCGTGTGTGTGTCATTATTCATTGTCTCGGTATCAAGACATAATATGCGTCAACATTCTTGACCAATTCCACGGCATTGTAGTTTTGCAACCACATGTAGAGTTCAAATCAGTAATTTGCACAAGAAGACATTAATTTTTTTAGATGATTGGTAGATGTCAAAGTAGAAGTTAGTGGACAAGAGTCTTAAAACATTTCATAACAGAGGTAAAAGTGGAATGAACTGAGAAAAGACTATGAATCTTATCATATATATGTACGAGAAATTATTCAGTAGCTCGGCTCTAACACGTGGCTGCCAGGTGGTGGATCTATACCCAATAACAACATGACAACTGGTGAGAGAGAAAAAAATTGTCAGCTTTTTGACAAAAAGTGAGCCACGTGTCAGTCTATTATTGGCTGAGGTCCACCACCTGGCAGCCACGTGTTAGGACCGAGACACTGAATAATTTCTCATATATGTATATGTAGAACTGAACAATGCTTTTGAGATTTTTTCAAAACATTTAATTTCTCAACAAAGTAAACTATAATAAAAATCGTATTCAATAAAGTATCTGTGGACTCTTTAATTCTTTCTATTAAAAAAAATTATGATGGATATACACCCAGTTGGACCTCATTTGGACTCATCTATCTTACGAACACTGACCCTAAACACGGTTAAAAAAACAAAACTTAGACAAAACAGACACCCCAGCACGTAAACCACCCTAGTCCGGCCAGAGGAGCCAGACTAGTCCGGCCAAATAGGGCCGACGCGCTCCGGTCGTCGGCCCCCTAACCTCGGGTAGTATCAGAAACCTCCGAACTTCCACACACCCGATTTATGCACTCCCGACCTACGGGCATACCCTTTCTCCCAATCCTAAAGGGAATATTCTGCGGACCCTACCTCATTTTGGCGGACCCCTCGTGGCCAAATCCCCAAACTCTATAAATACCCCTCATATCGTTCATTCCAGGTAAGTGAATCTCGAACGCTCTGACCTCTCTCTACTTTATCTCTTTAGAAACCGAGCTCTTACTTAGGCATCGGAGAGGGTTCGCCGGAACCCCCCCCCCCCCCTCGGCGCAATCATTTTTGAAGGTCTACGGGATCATAAGAAGAAGGCGGGTACATTCACAGATCAAGACATCGAAGGCGCACTCTACAGACGAACCTCGACGGGCTTAATCCAACAACTTCAATCTTTGGATTTTTTTTTTTTTTTTTTTTTTGCTGAAAAGTTTTTTTTTATTAAAATAAAAGGATTACAATAACAGTAGAAGAACAACAGAGAATCCAACCAATCAAAATGAAATCAAACCTACAACAACATAACTCAGATTCAAAACATGATCTCCAACCAGAAAAATATCCACGCAACTAAAGAACCAGACATAAGTCCGGATAGGCGTGGCTGAGTACTTCAAACTTGAAGACTCACATATGTGCAAGCGATGACGCAAGAATTTTTTACAGAGGGTGGTAAACCACATAGGGAGAATCTTGGTGAGGAATCTTTGAGTCTGAGCTAAATCGCCAAGGCCTAGAACGAGATTCTCGGTTGGGCTCTTGATTGTGTCGACATTGCCATCGTGAGTCATGTTGGCGTTGTCTTCCCACTCACCGTCGTTGTTGTCGTCACTGCCACCATCTCCGGCGCTGGTACCGTCTCTGACACCGGCACCGTCCATGTCGCCGCCTCCGACACCATCGTCGCTGAAAACCACCTAGTAGTAACAAAAAGTGCAAACCATTAGTTGAATCAGCCACCTACCTCCTTGAAAATCCCAAGATACTGCATTTTGTTCCAAATTTGGAAGATCCAAGTCAGATCTTCCATGAGAGCACCTAGATCTAGCAGATCTGAGGTGCCCTCGAGCAGATCTAAGGTCATACCGCCATTTTCAGACTTGTGGATGGCCAAACGAGGGGTAAGACAGAAAAAAAAAACCAATGGAGACCACCGGTGAAAATCCGAAATGGAAAATGCGGTGCCGCTGGAGGTAGCCCTGAAAGAGCCACCGTGAAACGGTCGCTTAAGAAAATCGAAGAAGACCGGCAAAGATTCACCGGCGGTGGACAACGCTACTTGACAAAATTGTCTTTAGAAGAAAATAGCAACATCAAGTCGGAGGAAAAGAGAGGAGACCCGGGCGTGGCCGGTCACGCGCCGGCCACGCCGGGCAAAATACTAGAGTTTAGGGAGGTTTGAGAGGGAATGAGGAGATAGGTTTTTTCAATCTTTGGGTTACTCCAATATTTGGGTTACTTAATTATTTGGATTTCTCAATTTGTTACCGAGAAAGGAGAAAATATTTGAAAATGTGAGATGTTATAATCTAATTTGGTATATATTTGTTGATGTATTAGTTACAAAATAATTATCTTACTATATTTCATTCATAATTAATATATAAATAATATATTAATAGGTTTTTAGTCTGTATAGACGCTTTTATTACACTACTAAAAAAGATACATCAATTCAAAAAAAAAATTCGTATTCGATCTACAACCTAAACTTTATTGTGCAAGTTTTTTTTAATTCTAACTGAAGTATGACTACTCGGAAAATTTCAGAATTATTTTTATCTGTATAGTCATTCATAAACATCTACATATAGTTGAAATTACAAAATTCTATCTTAACATAAGAAGTATTCTAAGAACCATTTTTCTGTGAGGACAATTCCTTCATTCTAGAACAATTTCTTGAATTTCTTTAATTATGATTCAAGTTCAAGCCACACAACCAATTATATCCAAATTTGACGTAATATTTGATATAGCTAGCGAGTTGTCGACAAGCGTAAGTTAAGCTTGCAAATTGTCCAAGAAAATACTAACAAGTTATTCGAGTGTCCAAACTTCAACTAGCAATTTTATAATTAACCCTCTAATTTACTTATTTTTTAAATATAAATCTCACTAACTTTTACTAATGGATACATAATCAGATAGGTAAAAAAGTTTTAATATAATTAGAAAACTATGTAAAATATACATTCTGTTTGAAAAAAAAAAAAATATCGATATGTGTTTTAAAATGTACATGTTTTAAAATATGGTAATTGTTACTTCCTTGAATCATCCATTCAAAATTATCGTTAAATACGTTTTAAATTTACAAAATTAACTGAATACTCTATATTTAACAAAATGAAGATCTAATAACTTATACTAATATTACAATAGTGTCTCGACTCGATTAAGACTTAATTAATTTTCAATCGGTTGAGATCCAATTTAAATCAGTTTTAAAATTAATATAAGCCACTTGGGCTTAGTTGTGCTACTTTAAAAAGTACTCGGCTAACATTAATGAAATGTTTGGAAAAAAAAACTTTAATGAAATTTTTTTTGGCTAACAAATGAAATGTATTTTATGATAATTTTGGAAGGATATTAGAAGGAAGTGCCAGTTAGCATCGTTTTAAATCACGTTGTTCATTTTAAACATATTGGCATTTTTTAAAAAAAAAATCATATTTTTTAAATTGTTTTTTAACATATTTTTATCTTAATAATTGCGTATGTAGAAAATTTGAAAAAAAATAAATATTTATTAACGAAAAATCGAAATGCTTCATTGATAACTTTTTGAGTATATATATTTTCAATCAATTGATTTATCATTAAGTTTATTTCACAACATTATTTTCGATTTTTTTATACCATTTCTCAAACTTAAAGTACTCAGAAAACATGGTAACCAAGCTTCAAGTTAATGGATTTTTTTAAAAAAATTAGATCAAAGAGAAAGGGAATTGGAGTGAATGCCCAAAGTATGTCACTTTTCGAAACTAGTTCCCAAACTAGGCTTGTTCAAAAACTAATTCCTAAAATAAGTCTATTCATCTTTTTAATAATATATATTATTTAATTTGCATCCTAAAGTTTACATTATGTTACAAATGAACCCTTAATCGAAAGATAATACAAGAAAAAAAATTAAAAAAGATTAAATGTATGAAAGAAAAATTAAAAATGGAAATAAAAAATTAAATAATTATTTAAATGATGAAAATACACATTAAAAAATAATCAAACAAACAATTTTTTTTTTTTTGTAGATTTTAATTCTTAAAAAAATATGTGAAATTAAAGGGAAAAATATTTAAAAAAAAGGTTTGAAACAACTTTATCTTGGAAAAAAAAACTATTATAACGATATAAAAAATATTCATCAAAAGTATGAACAAACAATATAAAAACTAAAATTCATTCTTAAATTTATTATATTAATTTTTTAAATTTAAATTAGTTTATCGATTTTTTACATTCATTATTTTTATAAATTTAACATGTTTTATTTAGGGTTTATGTACGCTTTCATTTTTATATTTTCATACTTAAAAAATCATCAGCATTTATATCACTGTTTTTTTTACATTTTATATCACTGTTTTTTTTAATAATTAGTTTTTTTACATTTTATATCACTGTTTTTTTTTTATAATTTATATTTTTAGCATATTTTAATTTAGAATTTTTTTCACAATTACTAATTATTATATTTTGTTTACAACTTTTACATATAATTACCATATTTTTTTAACATTCTTCTTGTATTATATTTTGGTTTAGGGTCAATTGTAATAAAATATAAACTAGTAGACAATATAAATGGTTAAAAAAATAAAAAAACCTAATTTAAGAATTAGTTTCTGAAAATGTTTAGTTTGAGAATAAGTTTAGCGAACAAACCTATTTCAGAAATTCACTAACGGATGACTATTGACTACTATGCAGAGTACGGATCTCTCCCTCATTAAGATGGATCTCTCACAATCTCACTCATTAAGCAACTTCCCTCTCTGACATGAAATTTCAACATGCATGGACTGATGTACCTACTACCTACCAAAGATACTCCGAATTTCTCTCATAAATGTATCAACTTAATTTATTTTCTGTTGTTCATAAAAATCTACTCGTTTGAGCCATGAGGCATGCACTCTTATAGTGTTTGGTTGAAATAATATAATATTATAAGTAATGTAAGTTAAATAATGTAATGTTAAATTACATTTTTTGGTTGTGTTGTAATATAAACATAATGTTAAATAATAATGTATGATATGTTTATAATGTACATTTTTATGTAACTTTATTATTATTATATGTTAATCTGTATAAGCAACAGTGGCAGATCTATAAATTTGATAAAGGGGAACATTTAAAAAAATGTAAAAAAAATTATTGTAAAAAAATTAACGATCAACAAATTTTAGTCATATTATATATTAAATTATAGTGTATAGTTTGTATAATAAAATAAAGGCTTAATTATCAAATTGTTAGCTCATATTTGAGCATTAATGACAAATTGCTACAAAAGTTTTTTTAGACCATTTGCTAACTTAGGTTTCATTTTGTGGACAAATTGTTTGTTGATTTGTTTTAACGGTTTTCTAGCTTATATTTCGCTTTGTGGACTTACTAACTTAGGTTTCTTTATGTGGACAATTTGCTAGCTCGAGTTTCGCTTTGTGGACAATTTGCTACCTACCAAATTGTGTACAAAATGAAAATAGAGTTGACAAATTATCGACAAAGTAAAACATGAACTATCAAATCGTCCAAAAAAAAACAGTCAACTGTCAAAATGTCCACAAAATAAAATCTAAGCTACAATATATATATATATATATAATAGAAAGGGGACAAAATGTCCCCCTTTCTCCCGTATGGGTCCGCCAATGTATATGAGAATATTTTATATTTTAATATAGTAAGATTTATATTGATATGTTACTTCTTTGACTTTATGTTTTGTGTTTAATATGTATAGTCTATTCATGAATTATAAAAATTAAATATTAAAACTAAATTCGCATAATTATTAAAATTATTTTAATTGAAATATTTTGTATAGTTTTATAAGATGCTTTTCATTAAAAATTCCACGGAAAATATTTTACTCATTTTGAACGAACAATATGTGCATTATGTTTTATTATAATAATGAGTTATGAAGTAGATAAAAATAACAAGATAATAATATTAATAATGAAAAAATAAACTACAAATATCATATAGTACTTTATCTATTTAATGAATGAAAATAAAATAATAAATATTTCGTAATCTTGGATGTAACCTCACAGTAAATCCATTTTTTTATGTAACCTCACATTATAATGAATGAAGGTTCAACGTAATCTCATATTGCAATGAACTTCACATTACAATGCAAATTACATTGTTTGGTTTACTAAACGATGTAATGTGGATAAAACGTGGGACATAATGTGAGATTATATCATACATTTCATCCATCCAAACACCCCTAGCAATATAGGGCTTTAAGAAAATGTATGTTTTACTTATTGTAAATAATTACCAAATTACTAGTTCACGTTTGAGTACTCGGACAAATTACTTTCTGGAGATTTTTTTTGGACTGTTTGCTAGTCGGTCTTTCGATTTATGGATAAATTAATCGTTGAAGTTTTATTTTGGACAGTTCGTTACTTCATGTTTCGTTTTGTGGATATTTTCCTAGATCATGTGACAAATTATTAGCTAGCAAATTGACAAAAAAAAAAAAAACAAACAAACAAAAGTTATCAAATTGTCCACAAACTAATATATGAGCTATATATTCTCAAATATAAAAATTCAACTACCATGTCAGAGTGCTAAAATGTAAGCTTGAAAACTGTTTAAAAAAAACTCCAAATAGAAATACGTCCAAAAAATACCCAAGATGAGTTAGCAATTTATTTACTGCATCAAATCAACAACTTTCCGTAGCAATTACAAGGAGTAGTTTATAGGTGTATTTTATATTTTAAAAAAAAAAAATTTGATCTCTGAAGGGTTTAGGAGAATCTTAGGTCCCAGGGTTTAACTCATCTATAAATTATAGTTTCTAGGGTATTTATTTTCTAAAAAAACTTAATGAATAAGTGAAGTCTAAAGACTAAATGCGAAATATATCAGATTCTGTTGATTCATGTAGCACACTTCCCACAACTATAGATCCAAATTAAATTTACAGATAGATATCATTGTCATCTAATTGTTCAAAGGTTGAAGTCACATTCACACAGCACCTTGTTACGGAATAAATGAAGTAGCTAAGCGTTTTGCATCTCATACGGACATGCATATGATAATTTTTTTGGTAAAGCATATGATAATGTATATATATAATATATATATATGAGAAAAATGGAAGGAAGGCTCTTGGAAGTTAGCATGTTGCTTATTATTTTAGTATAGTTGAAGGATCTTATGAGTGAATTTGGTCCAAGATATATTAGCTTGATTTGTGGTGATTCTTGGTACTTTATGCCTTAAATATATTCTTTCTTTGACACCAAAAGTAATAGTTTATCATATTTCCCCTGGATTTCCTACAGACATCTGACTATGTAAACCTATATTAAACAAAGCTTCATTATCTAAATCAATCATCTGCCTTGAGTGATTGATGAAGATTTGTTTAGGGACTAGCAATTTGACTAGCAACTCCTTGATTAGAGCTCAAGAAAAGTCATTATATAGAGAGAGGGAAAAAAACAATTATACCCACATGTTAATTAGTCGCTTATAATATACAATAAATACAAAATTCGACTGGATTCAGTTAGGCATGTCAAACCGGATCGAACCGTAATATACGGGTCGGGTCAACATAGTGTCAATCCAAACTCAACTAACGGATTAGAGCTCGAGACCTAAATCTGGTCTGGCAGGTTGACGGGTCGACCGAGCAACCCAACAACCCCCTTTTTCATGTTTTTTACAAGTATACAAAAGTAAATATCTCAAATTATATAGGTACTAATTTGAATATTTTTCCTAGAAAAGTAGAGGGAAGAGAAATGAAGTATTCTCTTTCCTAGAGCTATACATATGGAATAGACGATTTGCATGAGAGATATGGTTTAAAATCAAATAGGTATCTCTGATAATGCGCTGATAAATTAGTGTTATTAAGTATTTAAAAAGCTTAAACTGTTGCAGCAATTAGAACTAGGTCTTAATTTATCTATAGTCCGCGTCGAACCCAAGATCAGGTCAGACATAGTTGGGATCACCTAAATCAGTAGAATCTAATCATGGCCAAACTAATACTGGGCTCGACCTGGGTTAAATCAGTTGGGACATAGGTCTGGTTGAACTACAATCGAACCTAAGTCTCAGTTAATCTAATCCAGATCGAGCCCCGACTAAGTCGGATCGTGGTGGTTGGGACCAAAGCCTCTTTCTTTGACATTTCAACGATTTCATCATAAGTAGACATATGAGACGTAGAGACTAAACTACGTGCTAACTGAAGGTCATTAATTGGACTCACCAAAAGTTCACATTTAAAAGCCTTTGAAGTTGCGAATCTTGTGATTGCATTTATTATTATCTTATCTTAGATGTATAAATACCCCTACTTAAATTGGCACCACCACCCCTTACCTTAATTAACGTTCATTGTTCAGTGTCATATATAAAAGTTATTGTTCAGTATGCTATTAGTGAATAGACTTTACTTACATTAAATAATACTCTAGTAAGTTAAATAAATTAAAAAAAAAAAATCTGAACAATTTAAAAAAAAATGCTTAAGTGAACCGAAATATTTTTGTGATATTTTTTGTTTTCACAGTCGCTGCTTGAGTATTGAAAATGTTTAGATTTTTTTGTATTATCTTATCTAACTAAGGTTTAATTTTACCTTTTCAATCAGATTTTTATCAAGCTCTATTGTATTGTATCATCTTGAAAGCTTGCAGTAAGGGGCATTTGAATTGCATAATTTGAAATTACAAAGTACCGTGAGCTATTTTTATTAAATTGTATTATTTGGATATGCCGTAATATATAAAGTGTAATGTTAGATTACCGTATTTTGTATATTTTATAATAGACATTGTAATATAAATTTATTGTTATAATATTAATATAAAAGTATATTATATTAATATGATAAGATTTAAACGAATATTTTTTTTGAGAAAAATTAACTTACTTTTTAAACTTTATATTTTATGTTTAATGAGTATAATCTGTTAATGAACTATAAAAAAATCAAATATTAAAACTAAATTCACATTGATATTAAAATTCTATTAACTGAAACATTCTTTTGAATAATTTAATAAAAATACTTTTCATACAAACTGTCACAGAAAAAACTTAAATAATTTTATACGAACATCATGTACTATTATTTCTTATAATATTGAGATTTGAGACATCCAATAGATAAAATAAATAAAAATATCATAATATGAATATCATAATAAAAATGTACTTTATCTATTTAATAATAATCAAATATATAATACTTTGTAATTTTGGATGTAATATCAAATTACATCTGCTTGCTTTTTAATGTAATCTCACATTATAATAGTGATTGAATTTGGACGTAATCTCAAATTACAATACATATTATATTATTTGGCAAAACAAACAATGTACTGTAGATATAACGTGGACATAAAATTACATCCCAAACAACATATAATGATTTTCAGAAAAAAAAAATACAATGACAAAGCAAACGCATAGTTTACTGTTATTAATGAAAATATCGTATAGATGTATGAAGATAGAAATCAAATTTAAACTATTAATCATATTAGCCTACCCGATCAGAACATTGGGATTGTTTCCCCTTTAAACTAAAGATTGGTAACACCGTGCAACCAATAACGAGTCAAAAAACTACGACTTATTAGTGTCTAAAACGATTTTTTTAATGATTATGAAATAAGAATAAGAATAATAATGTTATCATGATTTGTTTAGTTTATATTCCCCTAACATATAAGGACAAACATAAGGTGACCGTTTGATCAACTTTGACGATTCTTTTAATAGTGTAATGAAATATTGTAGTTCGCATATCGTTCTTTAATTAGAGGTTCCGTATTTAAATTTTACGAGAGGTTTAGAAATGTAAAAATATTAGTACTCCTTATAGTCTAATATGATAGTAAAGATTATTTTAAATATAAAAGAACTATATTACGAGCAGTGTTATCAGAACCGGACCGGACGTCGAACCGGCAAGGGTGCCGGTTCCCGATTCACCGGTCAGACCGCCGGTCCGACCCGGTTCGGTTGCTGGTCCATATAATATAATATCTAATCAAGACCGCAGCTTCGACCTGGTTTCTTTTGTTTTTTGTTTTTAATGAAAGGAAAGTCCGAACTGGTGAACCGGCGAACCGCCCGGTTCGCCCAAAACCGGCCGGTTCGGTGAAAACCGGACTTCAGAACCGGATTCGCTTACATCCTCCGGAAATGAGCAAACCGGACAGTGGAGGGGTCCGGTTCCGGTCCAACCGCGGTCGGACCGCCGGTCCGGTTCTGATAACACTGATTACGAGTATTGCCGTACCAATATGACTCCTAACCCTAAAACACCCAATGGTTAAAAAAAAAAAAAAAAACTTATAACGATTCTATGCTATTAAAGTTTCATGCTAGAAATTAAAGTTAACGTATATTAAACTTAAAATTGGGAGCAAAATTATCAGTTAGATTAGGGGGAAACCTGTACATGATTTAGAGAGGGTAATTGTCTTTCTGAAGTTTAAACATAAACTTAATAGTGTTGCTGAAACATTTGTATACAAAATGCTGACATTTATTCAACTACTCACTCCATCACCACCTAATAATAATCAAAGAACAGTAGCAAGCAATCTCACTGTCTGAATTTTGATTAAACTAACATTCACCAAATCTCTGCTCTATTTCCTCCATAAATCCCTTTGTTTTTTCTTCTCTTCTCTTGCTGCCTCCATTTAAGTCAATGCACCGACTGCTCTGTTCCTCTTCTTCTTCTTCCTTCATCTCCTCTCTTCTCTCCCAAGTTGGATCTGACTGAGTCACCATCGGTGGGCTTTTTGGTCTTTTTTAGGTAGTGCTCCTTGTCGGCTCTTCTTTGTTCCTTCTCTCTTCTGTAACTTGTGTTTGGATTCTTAAATCCACCCCCTCCACACCAGTGGACAGTGAAGAACTAAGCAGCCACAGTGAAGAACAGAGCAAGAAAGTTGAGGTATCTTTTTTTATCATTCATGCCTTCTTCCTCAATCTTTAGCTCAAAATGCAAACTTTTTTTTTTTTACAAAAAACTCCCCTGCTGTTAATTTTGTCAAAGATCGAAACTTTCTACTCGGACAAAGAGGCCGAATTTCCTAATCTGAAATTGACATTTTTGGAAATTTCTGATCAACAATTTTCCCACCCTTTGATTTTGAATTATATATATTCTGACGGCAGATGTTTAGACAATTTTCTACTTTGTCTCATGAATTTAGCCTTTTGTGATGTTCTTGATGCATTATTATCCCCAAAGATTCCTCTGTTTGGCCCTTTATCTTCTTGACTTGGTCCTGTTCCAGTTCCTACAGAACAAGATGCCGCAAGACGGTCGGAAATCGGCAAGATACAGACCCTTTGTCACCTGCGACGATCCAAAGGGTGTCGTGGAATGTGGGACAATCAGAAAATCCAAGCTTTCAAGCTATCAAATAATGGAGCCAAGAACAATCGATACCCAAAATAGGTTAAAGAACCCTAATAAAACCCTAGAATCTGTTAGCGAAGAGAGAGATGATGATTTTCGGGGCCGAGCTTCGCTTCAGGTGTCGGACGTGTCGAAAGGAGCTCAGAAGCTGAATCATATGATCGAGGCATGGTCGAAGAATCTTACAATTGAAGGGCAACCCAGGGATATAGCGAAAGATTTATTGAAAGGCGCTCTCGATCTTCAGGAGTCGCTGATGATGCTGGGGAAGTTGCAGGCTGCTTCGAGATACGTCACTAAGCTGAAGAAAAAGCAGGAAGAGAAAGCAGGTAACAACAATGGTGGACAAGAAGCTAGGGTTTCAAAGGAGAAGATTGTGGAGTTGAAGGAGATTATCAGAAGCAGCTTTGAGAGGCAGAACCTTCTAAGAGTCGGTAATGGAGGGAAAGGACATTTCGATCAATTTGACCCAGAACCCAACATTCCCTCAACGAGTTCAAGCCATTCTTCATCGAGTTACAACGAAAAAATTGATGAAAAATTGGAGAAGAGTATGGCCAAAGGTCCGGGGATAATTGCGAGATTGATGGGTCTCGAGGAAATGTCTTCGAAGTCGTTGTTTCACACGGATATGCAGATGCCGAAGTTGAAGGATCGGATTTGGGAAGATAGCAATGGGGACAAGAAGAAGAAGACATTGAAGGAAGTACTTGACACTATGCATCTTAAAGGACTCTTGAAGGGTAATTCTGTCAAAACAAACCGGGTTTCTCGCGATAATGATATGATGCCTCCAATTGTACTGATCAAACCGCTTCAGATCCCACCTCAGCCTGAAAATGATGTGATAGTAGAAGTGAAAAATGTTGAATTTTGTGAAGACTTGGAGACTACCAATGGAAGAAGAAGCATCAGATGCAAAGAGAAGGTAGAAAAGGTGGAACCTTTAACGCCTTCAAACCGAAGACCGGTTAGAAGAGAAGTGAGTAACAAGAAACCGCGCGAAAATGAAAAGGCGAATAAAAGTGAAAGAAAGTCTTTAGAGAAGGGGACGCCTCAAAATCGCATCAAGGAAATAGTAAAGCCTGAAAGCAGGCCTACTGTAGTAGTAGTTGCAAAGAGGGGTCATGATTCTTCTAAGAAAGGGAGACAAACTGTGGTTAGGAAAGAAGAACTGCAAAAGCAGAGGAAGGAGTTGAAAGCTCATCGGAATCAGACAGATCAGAAAAAGATTCAGAAGAAAGATAAGAAGATGGTGAATGAACCCAAGGAAGCTAAATTAGCTGTAAGTTAGCCTAGTAGCCTAAATATTTACAAGATTGATCTATAATTTTAAGGTAAAGAGGTTACTTGTTTGTGAAGTTAATTAGCTATCTGTTTCTGCAGAAGGGTACTGTTGTCCCGCAAAAGGAAGATGAAATAAAGATCGATATTTCATCCGAAATTGGTATCTCGGTCAATATCAGCAGCGTACACATCAATCTACAATCCATTGATGTCATTCAGGACGCCTCTGAATCTCATATTGGTGGTAAGTCTCTGTTCTATTTGTCATGTATATGAAACATCTTTATACAGGTCATGAAACTTTTTATTAAACTGGGGTTTTTAATTTGGCGCGCTGGTGGTGATTCGAATATGCGCGCTCTGATACCATGTGAAATTTTATATGGGCCACTTGACCAATCACCAAATGTCATATAAATTCGAACTGATAGGGATGTGGTTTAATCTCTATACATCAACATGCAGTTGATAATATTTGATGTTGTGTGTAGTTAGAGAAATGCTACAAAATCCTTCACTTGGAGTGAAATTTTGCGAGTTTTTACACTTTCTTATTAACTTGCACTCTAAGTTTCACACCCTGTTGAATTTTATAACTAGTTGTGTGTCAGATTGAAGAAATATTGATTCGTGTCTGCTCGTTTGTTCGTATTTGACAGACATTGATGGTTGTAGAACTTGCATTCTTGTAAAAGGATACGACTATGGCAATCGGAGATCATTGCTACTAAGCAGTCAATCATTTGTAAGCTGCGCAGAAGATCTTTTCAGTTTCATTTCAAGTTCCCCAGCAAACCCTGAAAAACCTGATTCTCAATCTCAGCCACTCAACCACAGACTCTACATCGATTGTGCAACCGAACTTATCGAACGCAAAAGACTCCATGCCTTAGAAACAGAGTGTTTTGTTCTGCCCTGGCCTATTAGAAGCTCTACTAAATGTATATCAATGGAAAAGTTGGTTGAGGAAGTATGTGACGGAATTGAGATCCTGAGTAGTTATTGGAGCTGTGGAAGTGATAGCAGCTCTCCTGAGGATGGTCTCTACGCGGTGTTGAAACACGATTTGAATCAAAACCGGGGAATGGTTGGAAGTAAACTATGGGATATGGGGTGGAACAGGGGATTTTCCTCGGACGATGTCGGAAAAGTTGTGATCGAAATAGAAGGGATGATTTTGAGTTGTCTTATTGGAGAACTTTTCATTTGCCGGACGTGAGGTGATGAAAGGAGCAAAGGAGAGTCGGTGTTATTGGTATCAGACAGAGTCAGGTAAATCTGTAACAAGTATCAGAGGCACGTAGTGTATTTTGTATAGAGTGCAATGTAAGTGTTAGAAATATATATATATGTTTCTTGATGCTGTAGATAAAACTGGTACATTTTATGTAACGTGGGTCTAGCTAGTAAAAACTGGGATTAAAGTTTTTTGAGTATCTCATTAAATTTTGTGTCGAGTTGAATTTTAGATAGTCTAATTTTTGGTTGTATCTTACATTTTCTAGGTAATACTGCATCCATTTGTGTGTTATTAGTTCTAGACTAGACTAGCTAGATGGAAACTTATTAGGTGTTGTTGGACAGGTGTTTGTTAAACTTTGTTTTGTCAATTCAGGCGTCTCTGTTTTGTTTGTTTCACTTGTTAGCCTGTTAGGTGAGTTGATGAATGTCTGTCCAAAAAACTGCACCAATTTGACAGAGCAACCTTTAAAAAATATATATAATATATTTTTAGTATCATCATACCTCGGCCTTCTGTAAATAATAAAATATCCAAAAGGCTTTAATTTCACACTATAAATAATTCAGTCAGAATAACGTTGGATTGTAAATGACAATGAGAGAAAATGTGCAGCATTATAAAATGTCTCAAAAGTTTAATCTTACTAGCGGTTGACGCGTCGACGATTGCGTTGCACGTGCAACGATCATATGTACCTTCATAATTTTGTTTTACGCACTATCTAAAGAATGTTTCATTGTAAATATATGAGAAAAGTAACATGACAATGCTTTAAAATAGAAATGCATCAGACAATATAGATGATCCGAGAATAGTATTTTTTAACAGCATGAATAAATTGACGGGTAGAAAACACCAATAAAGTGTGATAATCAACAAGCACAAAGAATTAGAATCTACTAAAATGAGAATTAAAAAATATACAAATATTTGTATATATTAATAATGTATCAATGAAGTTCAAAGGGAAAGGGCACTACATAATTCTGAATAAAAAGTATCACGTTGTGTAAAGGGAAAGGACATTCCAAAATTCTGAGCCAAATAGAAATGAAAAATCTTTGAAAATAGTTGAAGAGGTATATCTCTATTTAAAAAAGAAAAATAAGTCGAACTATTTAGTAGATGTTACAAAACATGTATTTCATTCCAGCTTAGAAAATAAGCATGTCAACTTTAAAACCATCAAATAGCCATAAACCACAATAAGTTAATTACCTCACAATCAACAATAACCTTCAACTACCAGGTTAAAAACGTAGCTAGGAGTAGGTCAACTTACCATTTTTGTTTTCAATATAGAAAGTATGAATAAAGTAGCTTTGGCTTGTTAAGTGTTGAAAAAGTAACTTCATGTATAGTATAGGCATGCATTAACCCAAAAATCACACAAGATATATTTCATGTGAAATCTTAGTTTTGGCTTGTTAAGTGTTGAAAAAGTAACTTCATGTATAGTATAGGCATGCATTAATCCAAAAATCGCACACGATATATTTCATGTGAAATCTCATCAGATAAAAACACATGGAATACATATATAAACAATAAACATTTATGAGCAAGGAGGTGTATTGAAAATTATGATTACAAAAATAAGCCTTCTTTTTACGAATAAACATAAGATACATAATTTTATAACAGGGAAATACATGAATGACACGAGAAAACTGATTAATACTTCTCTAAAGAGTGCCCGAGGAAGAGCTTGAAGCCACTCATCACTGTTAGTATCTCGGGGAATTGCACTCAAAACATTACCTAGTAGATCCTCTTTTATATACCATTATGCCCATCAAATATCTGCAAAGTGAAAAACTAAATCAAAAGCTCTCGAGATATTAAGAAGTGATGGATTCTAAGTAGCTTTCAACATAGCATTGGAAAAAAAAAGGTTCCAAAGAAATCTAAGAGCTTGACGCTTCATTGTAAAGTGAAAATCACTTTGCAGGGGCATTACATCATGCAAATCACATTATAGCTTATTCCTTCTATTAGACTTAAGTGCTTAAAAACTTGAGAGGTAACAACTAAATCAAATGGATTATTAATGAAGAGTACCGCAAATAGGGAAAACGATGTTGATGCATCCCGGGAATTCTCTGACAATCTATCTTTATCATAATGTAATCATCCCCGTTTTTGGCTAAAGCTGCTTGTCCACACTTTATATGCGGTGTTTCAACTTTACCACTATGGATATCATCACCAATCAAACTTGCAAGCGGAATAAGAGGGGTTTTCATTCTTGATACGATAGCTTGGATCATTGTTGCGAATGCAGAACCAGTTTCCTTAAAAACAGTGGTGAAGACAGATAACATGTAACACTTCAATGAACTCCGCCTAGACCATCCTTTAAGTTGAGAATTATTTAAATGAGTACAACAAACAAACAAGATAGCAAGCTTGGAAAAATTCTTCAGAAAATAACTCTATGTGATCAAACAATGTAATGAAGCATGTAAGACAAAATATGATTGCCCCTTAGCAATCAATATATGAAAGTCAATGTTTACTCCTGAATATACGAAAATACGTGATAGATGCTAAGAAAGGGAAAATCTATAGGATTTAAGGTTACACAAAACAAAAAATTCTTAGTGGAGGTAAGTTCAGAACTTTCTAGGACGAGTAGACATAAACTTCAAAAGGTACATTAATGACATGATGATATAGCAACAACAGAAAACTATTAATACTTCTCTAAATAGCATAAAAGGAAGTCCATTGTTAGACTCTCTCTTCAATATAATATAGAATACATTGAATCACCATACCTTATATAGAAGCTCTGTATCATCTAAAGCATGAAGATGTATAAGCCTTGCCCCAAAATCACCCCTAAACTCTTAGTAGAATCCATCTGATGCTCTAAAAACTCCCGAAACTTGACCTATTGGCGTATATGTGTTAGAAGAAATTTTCAAAACTTTGCTTCTTTTCAGCGGATTGTGTTTCAACCCCCATAAAGAAACGTCAAAATATCAGACCATCAGTTGAGTATGAACTAAATGCATATTAAACATGATTAAAACATGGGGTTAAGAACCTATAAAATGTCCGAAGTTTGTTCCATGTGAGATTTTTGAGTCTGAAGTTTAAAATGTTGAAATGAACAGTCCCATGTTTCATTTTAGTTGAAATTTGGTGTCTTCGCGCGTCTTTTCCTCTCCCTTCAAACATTTTCATCGACCATTTCACCCACTCATAATCCATCACTCTTTGCTTTTTATAAAATCGCTAAATTTCTTCCAAAACTTGAACATCCGAAAGAAAAGGTTTTCAGCAGAGTGGTGTGGAGTGATTTTCAGCGACAATAGAGCGATATTTACTTGTGCGGATGTGGCCACCTTCTTAGGCGATGGTCCCGGCAAGGTGACGAGAAGGGAGCGTGCATGAGAGCTCCTATTTGACAACCGATTTTGTCAGGATTGGCTTCTCTAAAGTAATCACACCGAGACATCAAATTTCAACAAAAATGAAACATGAGACTCTCCATTTTAACATTTTAAACATCAGACACCAAAATCTCACATGGAGCAAATTTCAGATAGTTTATAAGTTCCTAACCCTAAAACATGACTACAACAACATTATCACTACAGCCGAATCATCACCATAATAATTAATGGCAACATCTACTATGTATTACAATCAACTCAACTAAGCCCTAGTATGACACTAAGATAGAGATCACCCATAGGGGAAATTCCCAGTTCTAGTGAAGGCAAAGACAAGATAAAATATAATATGTTCGCCATAGTCCTATATCAATACCATAAGAACAATGACCTCAACATCTAAACTTCTCTTCTCTATGTGAGTCCAAATGTTGTTGCACAATATTATTAACAACACACAATCGTGGAATAAAATTAGCTAAAAATATTTTTCAAATATAAAAAGGTTGTTGAATCTTTGTTCGTAAAACGTCAAACTCCATATCAACATATATCTCTCAATGGTATAACCCAAACCACAATATCAAGTAGAGACAGAAAATTCGGTAAAGAAGAAGCATCATAATGTTGTTTAGAGAATTCCATTCAATATTGATATAGGTACATATATACAAAAAAAAGGTAGCTAATAATGAATTCTACACCGAGGGCAAATCAAGAGCGTTTAAAGAAGTTAGTGTCCAAAAGAAAAAGAAGCACCAAATGATCCAGATAGATCTCTCCAATGCCGATTTACGGCCTATCGGGGAAGAATTCTAGCTCTGTCCTACATGTAACATAGCTATCGCCTTTTCAGTCAAACCTATCCTCCCTAATTCTTTCTCATCAAGGAACCGAAAATTGAATCTTTGGATGGCTGCCTAAGGTTGGAATCTATGGTGGGTATTGGGTTTCGTTTCCCAAAGACCTCATCCATGAGCTGCTTGCTGGCCCGAGATGTTTTGATTCTTGTGAGAGTGAATTGGTGGTATTTGGCGGAAGCTGCAGCTTTCAAGTTAAGCCAACATAATCGAAGAGAGAGAGGATGATGATTCACAAAGTCATCTAAATTCTAAGGTGATTATAACATGCAACGACAACTAATTGCGGAGATGGTGTGATCCAAATCATTTAAAATTTTCCTTTATGATATGAGGTCTGAAGACCATGGTGATTTTAAGAAACATGACGGTTTTATAATAAATATTAATGTCATCACGGTTTGATGAGCAATATTTATGTTTTGACGGTTTGACATCAATCAATATTAATGTTATGGCGTTTGAGGACAAATATTGATTGTGTGGTGAATGGGAGTTTACAAGATTTTGTATCCAAATTATAATTTTATCTTTTTTTAACGTTAAAAATAAACAAAAATATGTTTTAGGAGACGATGATTCTTTTCGTTTTAAATTTGTCTCAATTTGCAGATGAATGAAAATGCGTTGAGTGTTTTGTATTGTCGCTCAAATTTCAAGTATTAGTGAAAGAGAAATACAAGTAGATAAACCTAGGAGATTTATTGAACTATCGACAAACAATTCCTACAAATTAAACTTATATTATTAATTAGCGTGTGATGGGAAATTTTTGTTACTGAAAGTGGCGAGATGTATTTCTTATCGCGGTTATGTATGCAGTCGTTATAAGTTTTTGTTGGATAATTGGGTTTGATAGTGACCCAATAGTTATAGTGAATGACATTTGCGTCATCATATAAATTGTAAATAGTAATTAAAGTATTTCACACAAGTCCGGTTGTGCAAAACGGGAAATTGATTATTGCCTAATTATGTAAACTGAAATTACATATTCTAATAGTGTTCAGATACATTGCATTATCGATATGTGCAAGTGTATATTTTATATATGCATGATATATTTTGTGCATTTATAAACGAATAATCATGCCATATAAATGAATGTTGCTTTTAATATTGGGTCACTGTGAAGCCCAATTGTCCAACAGTTTTATTAGCAAGATTGTTAGTAATGAAAACACATGTCGCTAAAACCTTTAGGGCATGTTTGATTGCATGTATTAGGATATACTAATACATGTCTTAACTAATACTTTCTTTGTTTCGCTTTGGTGTTGGTATTAGCTAATACATGAGTATTTGCTAATACTCATTTCTATAGTAAATCATGTATTAGCTAAGACACTCAAAATATCATGTATTAGCTAATACATAGTACCTAATGACCAAAATACCTCTAACTTTATTTAATATACACCAACTCCGGCCGGACTCCGGCGACCCCCGGCCGGACTCCGACGAACCCCCGCCGGACTCCGGCGAACCCCCGCCGGACTCCGGCGAACCCCCGCCGGACTCCGGCGAACCCCCGCCGGACTCCGGCGAACCCCCGCCGGACTCCGGCGAACCCCCGCCGGACTCCGGCGAACCCCCGCCGGACTCCGGCGAACCCCCGCCGGACTCCGGCGAACCCCCGCCGGACTCCGGCGAACCCCCGCCGGACTCCGGCGAACCCCCGCCGGACTCCGGCGAACCCCCGCCGGACTCCGACGAACCCCCGCCGGGCTCCGGCGAACTCCCGCCGGACTCCGGCGAACCCCGGCCGGACTCCGGCGAACCCCCGCTGGACTCCGGCCACCTCCGGCCATATTTCAATTATAATAATAATTAAAAAATGTACATATCTATTTATGGGTAGTTAGGTCTTTTAGTCAATGTATTAGGATATCCTAATACAACATTCATCCAAACATTGTATTAGGATATCCTAATACATGATTCAACCAAACATTGTATTAGTTAAGCATGTATTAGAATATCTTAGTCGATACTTAGCTAATAATGTATTAGCTAATACATGCAATCAGTGACAGGTTTTTAGACTGTTATTGTTGTAGGGAATTCTTCTCAAGCAAATTATGTTATTCTTCTAGTAGTGATAGTTCCTGATGAAAAAAAAAAATGAAGAGAAATTAATTATCCGTACACATGTTCTGAGATATCTACAATATGTATATGTAATATTTTGCCCTTTCAGAGAAGTTTAACGTAATAGCAAGATATAATAATAATACATTCTATTGTAGGTAAGAAGATTGAGACATTTTAAGTACTAGTCCACCTCCAATCATAAGGACAAGGTTTCTTTTTAGGAACCATTTCAACCTGACATTTCCATTTGTCCGGAAAGCTAGGCAGGCAATCAAGAAGAAGTTCCCTTGAATATAAGAAAGTTGAGCTTCTCCAATGCAAAATAAACAAAACTGCCTTCTTCATGTGAGAAGAAGCAACCAAAGTTTGATCCTACCACACATTGCCACCCAATTCCATATTCCTTATCAAACTCCTATATATCACAAAAGCCCATTGTTAAGTAATAAATTCAAGTAAAATATAATTCCAGAAAGATGGATTGGGTATCAAGTTAGTTATTTACCTTCTTGATGTGGGCAGCAACGGCGACCAAATCGGTGACGTCATAGAGATCAAGAGCTTGAGAAGCACATGACATGGCATGGCTCTTCATCTTCTCCCCCATGTCTGAATCTTTAACCATGCCTTTACCTTCCAACATCTCTACCTACTCTTTGTTTCTCTCTATATATATATGATAATAAATTAAACCCCAGCCAGATATATACAACTTCTTATTCTACCTCTCTGCAATAACTTATTGCTTCACAGAACAAGCATATATATATATACATATACCAGATGAATATAGTATGTTTCACAGTTTTTTTTTTGGGCTAAAGTATGTTTCTGAGTTTACACTTTTCTTTGTCCTGATGCTCCTCTTTTCCTTTTATGGGCCCACGCGAACAATTCTCTCTGGAATATGTTCTTGCTTCATTTTCTTGAAAATTCGTTGTTTAGTTGAATTTCATATGGTAGGAAATATTTGTGGCTCAAGCTGTGTTGTTTACACCATTGATTTGGACTGAAAGGAAAAATGAAGCGTTAGGACCACATTTGAGCTGTTTTATCAATTATTGCGTTAAGTTTAGACGGATAACTTAAGCAAATGGGGTTCTAGAAAGTCCGATCTTATAGATGAACTTGTAATTTAACTTTTTTGTATTTCATAATCACCTATTATAGTGGCCGACTGAAACATTTATTTAGAAGTTAAAATATACATCCCGTGAACTTTAATTAAACGGATATCCTAAAAAGCTCATTATTTTAGGTGAAGGTGTGGTTAATCTTTGTACTATTGGACACTCTCATTATGCATTACGTGTGGGTTAGAAAATTTTAAATATATATCACATGAAAATTTTAATTAAATTTAGTTAATCAAAGAACGAACTTGTCTAGATTTGTTTGTATTACCGTGCAAAAGCATTTCACGTAATTAAAATGATGAAGTTTCCAATTTCCAAGATTGATTGAATTCTTCACATTGTCCAAAATAACAGTTTGTCGGGTTTCCCCAATGGGGGCGGTTAACTCACCATGCCGTGGACGGTTGGATGTTATTCTGTTGACCTTTGACTATAGTTTTTTTTTTTTTTTTTCCAAGAGACGTTTGACTATATATTTTTCTCATGAGTTATCATATTTCAAGACCAAAAATTGAGGTCTACTACGTATGCTGTAAGTCTCCTTTAAAAAAAAAAATTTGAATAATAATAGTCCATAACATCACTGATCACCCTGAAAAAGTTTTTATTTTATATATTATTATTATTACCTTTGTTATACGAAAAGTCCATATTCCAATAATGGGCCATATATGATGTATGCAATATTTGGTCATTTGGGTCATACTGCATTGTGTGGAAAGTTGGGCTAGAAATTGCTTTAGCCCATTATGTGTCTGAATCAATTAGCAAAGGTGGACATCACCACACGAAAGACAAAAATTTAGACCTTTTACAATGTTTCACTTTATGGAAGTGTAACTGCTGCTAGTGCTAGTGCTAGTGCTAGTGAAAAGGCACTGTTCATGCGCGTCAAGCAGTGTTATCAGAACCGGACCGGACCGGCGGTTCGACCGGGTTCGAACCGGAACCGGTGCCTCTAACGGTCCGGTTCAAGCAATTCCGGAGGATGTAAGTGAACCCGGTTCAATAGCCGGTTTTTTGGAGAACCGGCCGGTTTTGAACGGACCGGGCGGTTTCCGGTTCACCGGTTCGGACCCATTTAAGGGGGAAAAAAAAAATAACCGAAAACACATCTGTTGTCTTTACGTCACCGTGGAAGAAAGCTCCACCGAACCAGCCCGCTATGCCCAATCTTATCTAGACCTCATTCCCCTGTCGTATCCAGACCTCAGTCCCGCTCTGATTCAAATCACATGAAACGTATTGTCATGGTAACCATGGAAAAATTTTGCAATTGATCCATTGCTTGTAGCAAGAGATGGACGGAGAGAAACCGTAGGTTCAGGAAGATAGACAAGCATGTAATCCACACTGCCCCTCATGAATACCCCTCGTTAATGACGCATAGCCTAAAACCTAATTGGAAGGGTGGGCTACGGGGTTGGAGGAAGGGAAAGGTTGGGACTAGAGAGATAGTCAAGGGAATGGGGTTGTACAGAGAGAGGAGAGATGGAGAGAGAGAGGGAGAGGAGAAAGGTTGGGACTAGAGAGATAGTGAAGGGGATGGGGTTGTACAGAGAGAGGAGAGATGGAGAGAGATAAAGAGAGAGAGACGAGACATGAGAGATGAAGAGAGAGATGAGTGATGCGGAGAAGGCCAAAGGGCATCTATCTAATCTAAATTCTAAAGTTCAAAATAGAATATGAATAGGCAGCAAGTAAACCGGGTTCGAACCGGGTCGGACCGGTCGAACCGGGAACCGGTCCCCTTACCGGTTCGGTGTCCGGTCCGGTTCTGATAACACTGGCGTCAAGTATGAGATTACAGGGTTTCCCTTTATATTTATACTCGTCAAATTTGCACGTGCATATTGCACGTGCGGTAATTTATAAAATCTATATATGTATAACACATTATTAAAAGAGATAATGGTCATCACCCTCAAAAGTTGTGCCTCTTCATCATCTTTTTATTCAAAATTAATTTTAAGAAGAAGAAAAGCCTAAAGTTTTTACATCTTCAACCTATTTTTCTTCAAATTTAATTAATATTAGGAAAATAAAAACATTAAGAGAGTGTTTTTGCTAGAAATTTATAAAATAGGAGTAATTCGAACTGAATGATTGTATTGGTTTGGTATGCGATCGTCCATCTTTTATAGGTGGATAAGGCGATCGCGAAGATTATCAATTCATTTTTTGATTAACTTATTACTTGCTTACTATATAATATAATAATAATGGAAGCAGCATCTACATGTGTGTTGTAGTGTGAGTGGGGTAGAGACGGTGGTGACTACAATGATGCCAACAACTATGCTAACAAATCCGAACATCCATGTGAAGCAACTTGGTACAATGGAAACGAAGAAGTCAAAAGGACGGCAGAAGATCGAGATGAAAAGAATCGAGTTGGAGCGGGCCCAGCTGAGCACTTTCTCGAAGCGTCGTTCAGAGATTTACAAGCAAGACAACGAGATAACAACCATGTGCGATGCACAAGTCTGTGTTTTCATAATCACTCCCGATGGTCAAACGTTCTCCTACGAAAACCCGTATCTCGAGACTGTTATTCATCGATTTCCTGATCAACCGTAAGTGCCACAAAGACAAGATAGAATAGATCGTATAGTGGATACTATTGTGGCGGCGCATCGTAGGGTTAGGGTTTACTCCTTAAAAAGAGTCACGGTCTGTTAGTGCAAGTGTTGGAGAACGAGCGAAAAAGATTCGACAGAATCGCGGCGTTACTGAATCAAAACCCTAATATGTTTCATTGGGATGATATTGATGACGTGTCTGATGATCAAGTATGACTACTCATATGTCAGGTGTAGAGTCGTGTTCTTATTGTAACGAGGACTTTGGTCATATATGTGTTGTGTTATTGAGAATAATCTGTATGTTTTTTTCGATAATCGAAAAGAGTTGGGGTTTAAACTAGACGTTTCGGAAATTCGAACCTGCACATTTTGATATCATGTGAAAGTTCAGACTTTACCGCTTGACCGATTGCATAAAACCTTAAGGTAATGGGCGAATGTGTAGTTTAATCTTTATACTTCAACATCATACTTATATGTGATACATCTATTTATTTGAAATTCGACTGTTAAAACAATTATTGTATGTTGTATATATTAATTCACGCACGTGCAACGCTCACGCACAAAATTCTAGTATATATATATTAAATGCAAATTGTATAATATCCATATAATAATTATAAAAAATATTTAAGAAGTAATATAAAAATAGATAAAAGTTTTTTAATAAACGTTTGACCACATTGATGATATGAAAATATATATGGGAGCAGTAAATCAAATGAAAGTAATCAAATTTTAGAAATATAATGACCGATAAAGTTGATAAGATCCGTGAATCGGGATCCTAATAATTTGTACCATGGAAAATTATAATGAAAATGTAAGACATGTTACACCCAGAATCAGAGGAGAAGAACTTGTGTTTCGATTGTCGAAGCAAATTTTAGATGCCCCATAGTTTCCATCATATATAAATTTCTTTGTTCAGTGGATCATGAATCGAAGTTTGGATGCTTGTTCATAGTTGACAATATAGGATTTCGGTTCTCTCATACGGATTAAATAGTTGGCGCAATTTCAACAATAAAGGCCTTCGTTGGCGCCCAGAGGAAACTTAGCGGTGAAATGTAATAGACTTTGATTTGTAAGAGAGCAATTAGTACAACTGGGGATTAAAAATGCAATATAGTTGAATGTTAAAGAAAATCTATATATATAATAAAACAGAAAGAAAGATAATAACATGAGCAATCTGGAGCTGCCACGTCAGCATGGTGAGCCAATTAGAGGTTGCTACGTCAGTCTGCATTGTTATTAGAACCGGTTTGTCGGTTTGTTAGGTCTGCTAACCGTTGCAGCCAACCAAAAGTCTTCTTCATTAATTACCTACCTTAATGTGTTTGTCTCGATAAGCAACAGTCAAAATCCTTCAGCTTGCAATTAATGGTTTGTTTCAGTCTACAATGTTTCAGTTCACCGATGCATCGATTCAATTCACGGGAGAGCAAGCGGTGGGGGTATACGGAATCGAGGCATCGCTGGACGGAACCGAGACGTCGCTGTCAGTTTTCTTAGCAGTATAAAATGTGTTTTCTGTGTTAGATTACGGGGCCTAATCACTACGGAAATTAAATCATGGTACATGCTAGTAATCGAAATTACGCAGTGGAAGATTCGCACATACGTCTACAGTTGTCCGTAGACCCAAGATCTTCTGTTAGATTACAGGGAGTAATCACTACGGATACTTAAAAAAGGTACATGCTAGTGATTGGAATTACGCAGCGGAAGTTTTGCACATACCTTTAAGATGATCCGTAGACCCAAGATCTTCTTAGAAGGAGTTCACGATCCTCCGGTCGGGACACTTAGAGGTTCTTGTTAGAGAAGCCATACGTGGTGCAAGCTCCACAGCAAAGCCTCTGATCGATTATTGGCACGGGGACAGATCTCTGGAGAGCTTGCTCGAAGGCAATTTGGCAGACCCTTGGTGAGGGATATGGTTCGGCCGAAACCCTAGGTGTGGGAGGAGGGTTTTTCTCTCTAAAACACTATTGTGAGGGAATTGTGATTAACCCTAAAAATCTTCTAACACCTCTTATTTATAGGAGGAGTAAAGTTGACAAAAGTCCACTTTATCCTCCTTACATATTTCGGCCGGCCTATGTATTTGGGGAGGCCCAATTTTGGGCCTCCCATGTCAATTGGGATTTGGGTCTAGCCCAATTACCCTAATGTGACATTTACCCAAGTTCATCAGGTAAGCTATACATATTATGGGCTACCAATTACGGCGCCAATTACCATACTCTGGTTTCTCCATGTAGATATCTTCCACCAGGTTTCCATGGAGGAATGCGGTCTAAACATCTGTAGCTCGAGATCGAGACTTGCAACCAAGGCCATAATGGCTCGTACTGTAGTGTAACGCACAGTGGGTGAGTATGTTTCGTCAAAGTCCACTCCGTGAAGTTGGTTATATCCTGTCGCAACAAGTCGGGCTTTCTTTGTATCGCTCGACTTTTTCATCAGCAGTGAGTTTCAGTTTGAGAACCCACTTTGCTCATATGGCTCTGAAGTTAGCAGGTAAATCAACCAAAGACCATACCAAATTGGCTTTCATTGATGAGATCTCTTCCTCCATTGCATTTCTCCATTCCTTTTCTTGAGGTCCTTCCAACGCTTGTTGAACCGTTACTGGTTCATCAACAGATGTTAGAGTGAAGATTTCTCCTCTCTCGATGGGATACTTCCTAGGAGAAGTTCGATGCCTTTGACTACGTCTAGGCTTGTTCCCCCCATCTTGATTTTGAACGTTACTTCCACTCAGGACAATGCTTTTCATTCGGAGCATCACTCCCACTGGGAACAAGAGCAGTGTTGGAACCTTGACCTACAACCTTTCTCGGACGGCCTCTTGGTCTCGGGATCCTATCCCCGAGATGAATTCCTTGATCACTAGGACCTGGAACCAACTTGGTCGGAGTACTCTCACTGGGAACAATGGGTAGTGTTGGTGGTTGTGGTGTCGGTCCATCTACATGATTATCGGGTTCAACTTGATTCGTCTCTGCGGCAACAGTGATTTGTGTGGTAGGGTTTAATCCTCTCACTAGGTTTATAATGAAAATGTTTCCATTATCATTAACCATGTCATTCACTTGCGTTGCCGATTCAAATCTCCCACTCGAAGTAAGTGGGACCTGATCATCAATGTTATCTTGCTCTAGTTCAGTTAATAACTCATATGTTTTAATTTCGCCAAGCGTTGGGAACTCGTTTAGAAGGAGTGAATCAACTGCAATGGATACTCGGCTCGTTGAGCTTCTCCTAATGGTTTGCGGGTGGATTTTCCAGCCAGACAATCATGGCAAGTGTGTTTAATCACATTGCTGGTACTAGGCAAAAGCTCTCTTCGAGCCAATGAATGGACCCTATCGTAGCTTATATGTCCCAACCTCGCATGTCATCCGGCTGCGTCAGTCTCTGCTTCCATGGAGGATAATGCATGCATTCTATTCGAATCGATACATCCATTCAAATCCATGATAAAGAGACCATAAGAGGAATAGGCATGCCCAAAGAAGACATCGCCTTTATTGATACAAATAAAGTTCTTCTCAAATGATAAAATGTAAATATTATTCATAAAAGCGGAAACAGAAACAACATTTCTACGGATTCTAGGAGCAAAAAGGACATTCTCAAGTAGCATGGTCCTGCCATTGTTCATAGACAATTTGCAGTTCCCTACTCCAATGACTTCAACTTGTGAGTTGTCGCCAATGTATATTCTCTTAGAATCCTTTAGCAATCGTCTAAACTTGGCAAATAGTCCTTTGTCGTTGGCTATGTGGTCCGTCGCAACTGAGTCAAGAATCCATGAAGGATTTGAGTAAGTTAACATAACAGTTGAGGAAACTAGAGTTTCAATTACACAACCAATCTCGCATACCTTTTCAGGATGCGTTTTGCTGGA
Organism: Clarkia xantiana subsp. parviflora; assembly: GCA_036873135.1. Lineage (NCBI taxonomy): Eukaryota > Viridiplantae > Streptophyta > Magnoliopsida > Myrtales > Onagraceae > Clarkia > Clarkia xantiana. The sequence continues at coordinate 24,466,406 of JAPTYO010000008.1, read as the reverse complement.
CCCTGTACCTTCGCCTATTCGGCGTGGACTGGAGTTCTCGCGGACTATCTCTGATTTCAATAGGAGACTGCCTGGTTTAGGCTTTGTCAACATTTTATCGTCGACTGCCTGTTGTTTCTTTCCCTTGTTCATCATCTTTCTCTTTCCTTGCCCAGCTGGTACCGGTATTGATTTCAGCCGAGCTTGTTCCATCTCGATGAACTTCAGTACCGATGCAAGATCCAACACATAACCACTGGCGGTCAATAAAGCCTTGGCTGCTCTCCAAGACTTCGAGAGGATCCCAATGATGGCTTGAATTTTATCCCATTCACCCACCTGACCTTCTTCCTCCAGTGGTTTTAGCATGCCAAGGAAATCGTATACTTTTTCAAGTACACTTTTGCTGTAGTTGTTTAAGCTTTCTTCCATAATGGGTATAAGTGGGTGCAGGATCGCTGCCATGTCGTTTCCATATTTCAGGAACAGGGCATCCCAGATGTTCTTTGTAACAGGAACATCCTTATATTCATCATGGAATTCCTGAGACATCTCAGCCAGCAATATCTCCTTTGCTTTCTTGTCATCTTGCTCCCATTGAAAATGGGCATATGCTAGGTCTTTGGACAGACCGGTATCTGGGTAATTCATGGACTTCTGAATGTGATCTACAAGGCCATTATCCTCCAACAGTTCATTGACGCGCTTACTCCACGAGTCGTAGTTAGTCTCAATCAAAAGCTCATCAATACAAGATGATCCCATCTAGGCTATAATTCGTTACTAAACACGTTGATTACTATACAAAATAAGGGAGACAATAAAATTTTGAGAAAGAATTGCATACATCAGATATATATTAAGATTGAATCCGAAAAATAATGATTCCTCAGTCATCTAAACCAACCGACCACCAGTAAACCAATTGAAGATGGCTTTGAAAGAGTTCACATTACCGCCGTTTTCAATCCAATAGATCAGTCTTTTTAAAACGGTTTTAATCGCAAATTACCGGAACAGGAATTTTAAAACAATCATACCCGATCTTGTCTTTCCCAAGGCCCTTTTTGTATTTTGGAAAATATTATGAATTTATTCATGCATATATAATTCTACTAACCATGTAAATTATCATACGCAAGTAACATTCATGAAACAAATCACACTCATGCTTACGCGTCATGCGTCTAATGTTCCGAGGAACTCATGCTTGCATATATAATTCTACTTCCATGTAAATTATCCAGTGTTATCAGAACCGGACCGGACCGGCGATCCGACCGGATCAGACCGGGAACCGGTACCTTAGCCGGCCCGGTTCTCCCAAAAGACCGGGAAGGAAGCGAACCCGGTCCATTACCCGATTTTTTGTCGAATCGTCCGGTTCCAGGCGGACCGGGCGGTTCACCGGTCCGCCGGTTCGGTAACAATACAAGAAAAAAAAAAAAGGTGAAATCTGTTAAAAAAAAATGCTTTGGTTGTTAACCTAGCCAGCAAAGACAGAACAGAGAAGATAGAAAGGTGTCTCCAGACCAGCTCTCTGTCCCGCAGCACCTTCAATCTCGCCACCCTCACCCCACGCCTCTCCGCCAGTCTCGCGGCGAAACCACTTCGATCTCCATCCCTTGACGTAATTAGTGAACTAGTATAGAACTCCGACGACAGTGGATTCAGATCTAGGAAGAGGACGGCCGTCATTGCCGTCAGATCCACGGGAAAAGGCCATGGAAACCGCTGGCGTGACCTCCATTTCTCTTCATGTTGTTTAATTGCCCTAGAAAAGAGATGCAGATAAATATGCAACTAACCTGGAAAGAGTTGTATATACTATATACCATGGTGAGATGTAGATGCTCTGGAGCTGGAGGCCGGCGTTAATGAATAAGTTGGAGACGAAATTATTAGGGTTAAAAAGGGAGAAGCTTGATTGCATAAGAAGGCGTTGATGGATTATCTGAATGTGAATAGCAACCCATCTTGATTCTTGAGCAGCCGACTCCATCTAACTCAAAGGCTCTAGCTCTAACCCTTTTCCTTCGTAGGGTTTCATATTTCTTGCCATGGACATTTGTTGTTAGGCTCTTGGAACTTTGCTGCTGGGCCTAGGAATTCCATTGTTGGATTGCTTCACCAGACCGGTTTGAACCGGTTCGAACCGGTTCGAACCGGCTGAACCGGGAACCGGAGCCCCTGCAGGTTCAGTGCCCGGTCCGGTTCTGATAACACTGAAATTATCAAATGCAATTACATCCTCAACATTCTAGCATACGTGTCAAACATGAAAATTCCACAACAATCATACATATTTGGCGACTGGTTTTCGGTTTTAAAATAACTTTAAACATTAGTGCCTGATTTGCAATTCATGCTTATATTCAATTACGCAACATTCAAGACATGAATCCTAGGCATTTACAACCATCACAGCATGTCTATCCTAGTGCGCATTCCATATATTTTAACCAGGGCTCCGCCCACAACATGCAATGTCCAACTCGCTTGACTATGTCAAGATAACATTTCTAATTATGCATTAATATATATTGAATTATAAACAATTACAATTCAGCCATCTAATTAATCTAGTCCCAAAAACATGTATCTCCGAGATCCATCCCCATAATCGAAACAAGGCATAAAGGTTAGCAACCCTATGAGCACTGTGTAGTCCATTTAGAGGTTCAAAAACATTTGGATTTTAAAACTTGATTACCCTATTTTATTTATTGAATTCGGTTTTGAAAAAAAAAAAAAAACATTTCGGTTCAGTCAATTTTGGTTCAGTCAATTTCGGTTCGTTTTGGTCCGATTCGGCCCGGTTCAGAAAATCCGGTTCGGTTTTAAATTTTAAAATCTGGTTTGGTCCGAACCGGTCCAATAAAATATGTTTTGGTTCGGTTCAACACACAAAACCGGTTCGGTTAGATCCACTTAATTACCCTGGCTCGACCTGACCCGATTAGGTCGAACCGATTGAGAAAACCCGGTTCGATTTAAATCCGTCACGGTTTAATATATTGGACTGGCCCAATAATTAAAAAATTTCAAAAGGTTGGGCCGAAATGTTTACTTGTGCCCAAGTAGGGTTTTAAAGTCCAAAAATATCTAACTTAGCCACCAAGTAACATTAATTATTTAAAAATAATTTCCAATATTAAATATATATATATATATATATATATATATATATATATATTTCGGACCATATAAAAACATATATATATTTATTGCTAATATTATATCTATAAGATTAAATCAATCAACAATATATATATATAAAAATCGGCACAATATAATATATATATATTTATTTATTGTCAATATCTTAAATAGGGTAACACATATACTGACAATATATTTTCTCAATCTTTTAGGCAATAAAATCTATCAATAATATCCTTAACCCTATTAAATATTTAGATATATTGATAGTGATATATATTTTTATATATTTATGTGAATCTATCCTTATATTTCTATTTATAGATATATTGTGACCTAGATTAAAAATTAAAATATGGTAAACAATACAATAATTAATTTCTGCAGAATTTTATTTTCTTGGTGCCTAAGAAATTAAAATTTTTACCTTGCAATTCCTTAGGGTTAGCCGAAATTAGCACATAATTAGAAACAAGTTGTTAAGTTTCAAGATCAAATTTTAATAAGATCTACAATCCAATGTTTGATTTTGATAAATATTACACTTTTCTTGAAGATCATGAACATCAACTTTACCAAGAACATCATGAAAATTTTGAAATTTAAATTTAAAATTTTCGGTTTTCAATTTAAATTTTCAAGAACACCAATTTATAAAAATCATGAACTCCTAACACAGGCTCTGATACCACTGTTAGATTATGGAGAGTAATCACTACGGATACTTAAAAAAGGTACATGCTAGTAATTGGAATTACGCAGTGGAAGTTTCGCACATACCTTTAAGATGATCCGTAGACCCAAGATCTTCTCATGAGGAGTTCACGATCCTCCGGTCGGGACCCGTAGAGGTTCTTGTTAGAGAAGCCCTACATGGTGCAAGCTCCACAGCAAAGCCTCTGATCGATTCTTGGCGCGGGGACAGATCTCTAGAGAGTTTGCTCGAAGGCAATTTGGCACACCCTTGGTGAGGGATATGGTTCGGCCGAAACCCTAGGTGTGGGAGGAGGGTTTTTCTCTCTAAAACATTCTTGTGAGGGAATTGTGATTAACCCTAAAAATCCCCTAACACCTCTTATTTATAGGATGAGTAAAGTGGACAAAAGTCCACTTTATCCTCCTTACATATTTCGGCTGGCCTATGTATTTGGGGAGGCCCAATTTTGGGCCTCCCATGTCAATTAGGATTTGGGTCTAGCGCAATTACCCTAATGTGACATTTACTCAAGTTCATTAGGTAAACTATACATATTTTGGGCTACCAATTACGGCGTCCATTACCATATGCTTACATCTTCGCAGGAGGGAGTTCACGATCCTCCGATCGGCACCCGTAGGGGTTCTTGTGAAGGAATCCCTACGTGGTATATTCTCCACAGCAAAGCCTCTGATCGATTCTTGGCAAGGGTCAGATCTCCGGAGTGTTTGCTCGAAGGCAAATTGGCACGTGTTTGGTATGGTTCGGCCGAATGTGGTGTTTCTGGGGGAAGGGTTTTCTCTCAAATCACCACTTAAAGGGAATTGTGATTAACCCTAGTAAAACCCCTAACTCCCCATATATATAGGAGGAGTAAAGTGGACAAAAGCCCACTTTACCACCCTACTTATTTCGGCCGGCCAAGATGTATAGGGAGGCCCAATTTTGGGCCTCTCATGTCAATTGGGATTTGGGTCTGGCCCAATGTCCTAATGTGACATATATCCAATTTACTTAGTTAAACTATACATATAATGGGCTACCAATTACGGTGCCCATCACCATATGCTTACAGCTCCCACTCGCCGGAATGGGAGGGTGTCTGTTAATGTATATATTGTCGTCCAAATCTACATCAACATTTCACTCATTCGATCTCGTCATTTGCTTTCGAATAGTTCATATGAGGTTTGTCGTGCGACTAGCGGACACGACAGGCATCGTGCTACTCATCTGTTAGGAGTGTTGTAGCGTCTGCGGAACGTTGATTCCCTTTTCTCTAATCAACATTTTATAAACAACAATTTTATAGTGTCGCGCTGTATCCTAGGTCAACTGATAATTCTCCATTTGCCTAGTTTCCACTTAGGAACACTTCTCCAAGGCATCCGTACAAGTATTCACAACCTTCAACTAATATCCGGTTGGTGGCCACCTTAGTGAATAAAAGAGTCGGTGAATTACAGGTGAACTTGACCATCCTCATCGCTCATACCCTTAGTCAAACCCAACCGGTTTCCAAAGACGTGGTCAATGGGCCTTTTTGTTCAGCACTACGCTCGTACGTCGGGAAGCAAGCATTGAGCCCGACCTTAGGTATGAGTTCTGAGTCCATGAGAATAATTCGGGTGCCTCTAGTTAATTACGGCTAACTAGAATCCTAAACTACCTAATTGAATAATGAATAAAATCGGTCTACGATCAGAAATTCGGTTTCAGGGGATCTATTTTGAATTAAAAATATAATTTTTTAACTACGCAATTTCGGTTCTCAATTAACTTATTTTCCAATATTCTAATTATACAATTTTTATGTTAGGTGATCATTAACCATAAATTTACATTTAAAAGCAAAATATAATTCCATACTAAAGTGAAAGCACTAAAATAATCTAACACACTTAAAACTATAACATATAATCCATTACATACTACAAATATTATACATATATATATATATACACATAACATACAAGAAACTCACCAGGAGAAAGAAACCCAACATCAACTTAGCAGGGTAGTGGCAGCTGGTTGTAGTTAAAGACGAATTAGGCTATACGGGAGCGGGTATATTCAAGACACACAACAAGGTGATCACGGCATGATTCCTGCAAAAAAGACAAATAATAATAATAATGACAATAATAATAATAACATAGTGTTTGCTCACGAGTGTCCTTCGTGGGCTTCTCCTTCCGTTCTCTTCTCCTTATCGGACTTCTCCTTCTAGTATTCCTGCCTCGTGGGCTTCTTCTTCTCGTATATTTGCAAATGGGCGCCCGGGAGGGGGCTCCCGGTAAGTCCACTATTTGCATACGGTGTACTGAGTGCCTTCTCTCTTCGGGCCTCCACCTTTCCTTCTCCGTGGGATACCTGCAAAAGGGGCAATGCCGAGACCAAGGGGGGTGGTGCTCGGTGTGCCCTCTCCGATGCTTAAATGAGTATATGCTCTTAGAGAGATAAAGTAGAGAAGGCAGAGGTTGAGTAAGAGATAACAAGATTGTCCTTAAATGAAAAGATGAGGTCTCTATTTACAGAGTTCCTATCGGACCGCCCATGTTCCAGTGGTTCACTGGTCCGGTTGTGGCAGGTTCGTAATGTAAGTTTGCCTTGACCGTAAATATGGTACACTTGACCTTGGTTCGACCATATATGAACATAATGTGTTTAAGTGTGTGGGAGTGGCCTCCAAGGGCGAGCCCCGGTCGAAATATCGCCCCGGGGTGGGGTTCCGGACGAGGGGGAACTCGTCCGGACATAGGGGGGGTGCTCGGTCGGGTACCCGAGCAAGGGGCAGCCCTTGCTCGGGTACCCGGGCAAAGGGTCCCTTGCTTGGGTACCCGAGCAAGGGGCAGCCCTTACTTGGGTTACTCGAGAAAGGGGGTCCCTTGCTCGGGTAACCCAAGCAAGGGTCCCTTGCTTGGGTTGCCCCGGGTGGTTTTTCCACCCGGGGCCTTCCCGAGTGGTTCTCGCCACTCAGGGTGTTTTCTCGCCACTTAGGTACCCGCTCTATGTGCCTCTTCACGAATAGAAGCAAGCGCGACATCATGAACACTGTTGTTCTCCGCAATTTGCTGCTTGATAGCAGCAATCTCGGCCTCAAGTTGTTCAACATGGACACGACGAGTAGCAATGCGCGTATCAATATCGGCAACCTTGGAGTTCAAATTCTGCACTTCCTCTTCGGACTGTGCAAGCTCGCGAGAAACTGTACTGCACTTCTTGATAGCAGACTTCCTCTCACTCACAAGCTCCAACACAAAGGAAGACATGTTCATCATCCTTTAAATAGCCTAAGTACAACAAACAAGACGATCATGATCAACAACAACAACAATAAAGCATACGCGTACAGCAGGAAGGCAAAAAAGTTAGAACAAGATCTACCGGTGCAAATTCAGCTAAGCCGCTCTCAACGTATGCCTGTGCCTCCTCATCGGTAGACGGTTTGACATCATGATCACCAGGAGGAACACATCTTTGAAGCACCCGCACACCAACTCCTGGAGTGCTAATTTTGGATTCCTTCGGAAAATGAAGACTACTAGTGGAGAAAGGTGACCAGTTTTCCGCAGAAACATCAATCCCGTCAGAAAGGATCAAGTCATCACGCTTAATACGTGGCAACGCTACAATAAGAACAACATAAAACAAAGAGGACATTGGCAAAATATACTAAGTATAAGAAGTATGTCAAATAGAACAATGCATACCTCGGCGGGAAGAACGCTCCTCCTCGGGCCGGTCCCTCGACCGGGGGCAGAAGGCGCTATCGTGCGACTCTCAACTCTCTTCCCTTTATCACAAGAAGGAGCTGGAATAGCCGCACTTGGTTTAGAGCGCTTCAGATCACTCGAGGGACACGCCCCTGCGGCGGATCTCTTGGGAAGAACACTAGTGGCAGGTACTGCAACAACGCGCTCAGTCACATGCATGGAGTTACCTAAAGGAACAAAGACAACATGAATATAACAAAACTTGGAAAATCAACAAGTCAAGTGAATATACAAGAAGATGCCTCACTCTTAGGTCCTTTGCCACGATCATGTCCGGAGCCTTCAGGAATAGTGGGGGCAATATTACGAACACGACGTCCAACTGACAGGTTATCACGATCATTAGTTGTCTGCAGAGACGAGCTTTTTCCATCAATACGACCTACATTGCAACATAGTACAGGTTATAAAAGTTATCAACATACCAAATCTTCAGAAGGAAGTATATGAATCCCGGCATCAATCAAATCCTGATCTGAAGCACGTAATAGACAACGATAGCGGCGCTCTTGCTGACATCGAAAAATACTCTTCACCGCCTCCCTATCATCCAAGGAAAGGTCAGAAAAAATAGGAGCAGGATCGGCTTTCTCCACACTCTCAACATTCCAAATAGTCCAGACATCGCATACGAAGAAGTAATGAAGTCGCCAATGAGAACCAGAACGATCAGCCGGGGCGGCTAGACGTTGTTTGTGATCCCACTCGGCATCTCCAAGACCAAGCTTCTTGAAACCCTTATCTTGCAAGTTTGGCCAACGCATCTTCATTCCACATAACCCCGTCGCGTCTGGACACATCAGTTGATAGAAGCATCGGAAAAGAGTGGTAGAATAGTGCCAAGATTTCCTGTGAAACAAAACTCGAAAGCAGCTCCATACACGGAGACCAGCAGGTGATAGAATCAAGGGTGATATCCGGTAATAGCGACAAAGGTCCATCGACAATAGGGAAAACGCAGGCCTTCCTTAATCTGCGAGGTATAAACTGCGGACAGATCACTTGGAGGAATAGTAACTTGCCCTTTTTCGGAGTCTGGCAGCACGTCATAAGGAAGAACACCCTCCAAAGCAGAATCAAGTCCACAACAACTCGCGTACAACTCAAACATATCTTCATCAATATAGTTGAAGAAGTAACTCACATTCCTCGTTGTATCCTTAAGAGACTCAACTGTGTTGATACCCGGCTCGTCACCAACATCTGAACATAATGTCACTCGCGGAACGGGATAGAAGACTTACTCATAATAACCGCAGCAAGAAGACTAACTCTGAAAAGAAGACTGTGTAATTTGGAATCCTGAAAATTACAAGTAACAAATCAATCAGTGTGCGAACTCTATGTATGTACACGCATGTCGACATGGATACATGATTACAAGGGCGAAATATTTTCTAAGTGTTTTGCTCAAGATGACAGTCAGCATATTGCAAGTGGACATCATGCTACTATATGTCAAGCATATTACCAAGTGTTAGCATACAACAAGGTGTTGGCATACAACCTGCGTTTACATCAAGCATATGGATACAACGTACATAGCCAGGGATAGAGAAAAAATTCTAAGTATGGGGGCAAGTGCGCACATCCATGTACGTACATACATGTCGACAAGGGTGCATGTCGACAAGTGAAGAATATTTTCTAAGTATTTCCATGTACGTACATACATGTCGACAAGTGAAGAATATTTTCTAAGTATTTCCATGTACGTACATACATGTCGACAAGGGTGCATGTCGACAAGTGAAGAATATTTTCTAAGTATTTCCATGTACGTACATACATGTCGACAAGGGTGCATGTCGACAAGTGAAGAATATTTTCTAAGTATTTCCATGTACGTACATACATGTCGACAAGGATGCATGTCGACAAGTGAAGAATATTTTCTAAGTATTTCCATGTACGTACATACATGTCGACAAGGTTGCATGTCGACAAGTGAAGAATATTTTCTAAGTATTTCCATGTACGTACATACATGTCGACAAGGGTGCATGTCGACAAGTGAAGAATATTTTCTGAGTTTTTTCATGTATGTACATACATGTCAACAAGGGGAGAATATTTTCTAAGTGTTTCCATGTACGTACATACATGTGAACAAAGGGAGAATATTTTCTAAGTGTCTCCATGTACGTACATACATGTCGACAAGGATGGATTGCGTGCATCAAGTAGCTATTATCAACATCTACACAATACCTCCTAAGCATTCCTACGATGCTTATCGACAAAGCTCATACGACAACACTATGGTAACAAGCATTAGATATTGTTAAAATATTTTCTAAGTGTTTTAGCATGTTTGCAGACAATGACCGATAGTCTATACATGACGCTCAACATACATTGCTAAGCTATCATTACCAACATACAACCATTGACGGCCATGTACGTACAACTACCAAATCATCAATATCGAGCATGCTAAAACAACGACTAAGGCATGGAACAACATGTCGGCAATGAACACTATGCATAAGGTAAGTATAACGATTCATTTACACTTTTCTAAAATTTTCAGCACTTAGAAAAATTTTGGTCGATTTGGGGCTAAGTATTCTAATGCATTTTATCAAACACCTTGTATGCATGGTAAAATAACTAGGTACATGGTGATTTCAAGAATAAATCAAGGCCAAACGAAGTCACGAAAGGACCAGCCATGTACAAAATTAGACTCACCGACAAGAAGCAAGTTCGAATTGCTACTCGCCCTCACCCAAAGACCCACGCGCCGCCGTTGCGACCTCACGCGCCGCCGCAATGATCTCACGCGCCGTCACCTTTCCTTACGCGTCGCCTTGGTCCCCTCCTTGCCCGGATTCGATCTTGATCGATGTCAAATATGATGTGACTACTTCAAAATCACACCTCCATGAATTCTCTCTTCATCAAGAATGGAGAGCTTATTGGGGATTTATCTATGAAGAATATAAGATAATGGGTATTCTCTCTCCTAATTCTCATTAATAGTGCCTACACCATGTGCTAAGGACTAAACTAATATCTATTTTCACACAAGTCCTTAGTATCATGTACAAGCATACTTACATCTCTTCTATGCTTGTTTTACATACATGCTCCCTAATGTTGCATAGCGCGCTTCATAGATCATTATACATGTTATCACTTTTATACGTACATGATGCAAACTCATGGTTGTTGCGTGATTATTTTTATAATTTAAGTATGAATAGAATGTTCGCATCATACTACATGCTTGCATCATTTACTATGTTTACATCGTGCTCAATGTTGACAAATATGCTTTCCAATTTCATATTATTCTAAGTGTTTTGCTTATTGCATGATCACGTCGTCCGTTTACAATGTCGTCATTTACATATTGACAACGTGTTACATGTTTACACCGTATACCGTGGTATTATCACGTTGCATGATTCTTTATTATTACAAGTATTTCATTCATTACATGATATTGCGAATATAATTGCATGTCGTTGTACGCATATTGTCCGTTACGCTAACCCTGTAAACAGATTACGTACATACGGCGGAAAATTAAAGTTGGTCAAATTTATGATCTCAACACTCGAATTGCATAACAGGCCACCCCTGAGGTTAGAACCTGTCGGACCTAAAATCTGACCTAAGGCGAATTACGTTTTGAAAAACGTGCAATTTGAAAAGAGTCGCCACTAGTTAATTATTAGGCTAACTAGAATCCTAAATTACCTAAGCGAATAACTAATTAAACACCTAGGTATTAAATCAGTCTACAATCAGAAATACGAGTTCGGGGGTTCTGTTACGAATTAAAACTCATGGAATTAATCAAGCCCTTTCGGTACTCAATTCACAAATTTGCCATTTTATTCTTTAATACATGTTATATCAGACTAATCCAACGATGTCAACATTTAATTACAATTTTATCATACGCGAAAATATTGTCAACTATAATCCTAAACCTAAAAATTATAACATGACTTCTAGTAGGAATGAAATCTAAAATATTAAAATTATCTAACATGCTTAAATTCACACATAACATATACACATACTTGAACAATTAAATATGCTATCTAATTAAATTTAATCAACTATAATTAAATTACTAATTAAATTTAATTAACTAGATTTAAATCATTACATATAATATAATAATAATAATTATAATAACTGATAAATAAAACAATAAAAAAAGTTAAAAAAATAAAAATAAAAAGAAGAAGGGACGGGACGGGACTTGTGATTTTGGAAGTGGACATCTGCAATACGACGGCTCCGGCGGGTGGAGGTCACGGCGCGACAGCAGAGAGGCGCCACGGCGGCGATAGAAGGATGGCGGAGGTGAGGTCGGTGGTGACGACTGATGGAGCGGAGGACGCACGGAGAGACGCGGTGGTCTGGTGAAGAACGGACGCCAGGTCGTCGCCGGAGCTTGGAGGTCTAGGGATCGACGTCAATAGTAGAGGGGAAGGCGGCGCAAGGGCGGTGCAGGGAAGTGCGAGGGCGGACGAATGGTGGTGGTCGCTGGCTGCAGGGGGTCATCGGTGGGAAGCTGGAGGTTCGCCAGAGAGAGAGAGAGAGAGAGAGAGAGAGAGAGAGAGAGAGAGAGAGAGAGGGGATGGCGAGGTCACGGCGGCCGGTGGTCGCCGGGGGAGCTCAGGTCGGCCATGGCAGATTTAAAAAAAAAAAAAAAAAAAAACTTTTTCACTAGAAGACAAATCTGCACGGGTTCCAAAATCTGATGTAATATTATTGTTGTTCTCCCCTTTTTACATGTAAAAGCACCCTATTTATAGCTAAACTAGGACCCAGAAACTAGGAAAATAAAATCTGTAAAATATATGCATTTAATATTCCGAAAATATAAATATATATTTATGTATTTCACCATAAATACACATAATATATTTTCTAAATATTTTACAATAAATAATGCATATATACTATCCTATTTTAAGCCAGTTCTATCTTTAGAAACTTCGCGACCTTCCATTTTTAAATACTTCCTTTTTTGGCGCGTCCCATATGACATTTTGAACGTGCTATGCGCGGACCAAAATTAGGTGTTTACAGCTTGCCCTTCTTTGGACGGACTCCCGTAGAATGCATTCGAGGGGGTTTGTCCAAAGACGAGTAAACACTAATTTTGGCTAGGAAGTATATCTTCTTCCGGGTCTTCAAGTCTCCAAGGTGGCCTTTGGCTTTATTAACGATGCGAAAAAGTTAAACTTCTGTCGGCGGTGCCCCTGTTGACAGTGCTTCCATTGGTATCGCAGAAAAGTAAAGCCTCGGTCGGCGGTGCCCCTGTTGGCGGTGCCTCCGTTGGCGTGCGGAAAATAGAACCTCCGTCGGCGGTGCCCCTGGTTGCGGTTCCTCCATTGGTAGTGCAGAAAATAGAACCTCCGTCGGCGGTGCCCCTGTTGGCGGTGCCTCCATTGGTAGTGCGGAAAATATAACATCCGTCGGCGGTGCCCCTGTTGGCGGTGCCTCCATTGGTAGTGTAGAAAATAGAACCTCCGTCGGCGGTGCCCCTGTTGGCGGTGCCTCCATTGGTAGTGCAGAAAGTAAAGCCTCCAGTGGCGTGCGAAAAAGTAAAGCCTCCAGTGGCGTGCAGAAAAGTAAAGCCTCCAGTGGCATGCAGAAAAGTAAAGCCTCCAGTGGCGTGCAGTTAAATAAATCTCGATCGATGATGCCTCTAGTGCCGGGCGACAAGGAAAAGCCTTTAGTGACGTGCAATAAAGTAAAACCTTTGGTGATGATTGGTAACAGAAGACCTCTACGTCAGACAGTACCAACAACCTCTGGTGACGCCTCTAGTGGCGAGTGGTAACGGAAAAACATCTACGTCATACCGTACCGGAAAACCTCTGGTGATATCTTTGGTGGCGAAAGACCTCTACGTCAGACCGTACCGGAGAACCTTTGGTGATGCCTATAGTGGCGAGTGGTAACGGAAGACCTCTACGTCAGACCGTACCGGAAAACCTCTAGTGATATCTCTGGTGGCGGAAGACCTCTACGTCAGACCGTACCGGAGACCCTTTGGCGATGCCTCTAGCGGCGTATGTCGGAGAAGAGCCTCTAGTGGCGTCCGTTGGAGAAGTGCCTCTAGTGGCGTGAATAAGACTTCGTTCATCGGGGGTGACTCTCAGAAAGCTGGACCACTTCAGATCCCGATCGTCGATTGATTTGTAGGAACAGACTGTAACAGTCCTACTCATCGTTGAATGGTGACTCGCGAGAGCAGACTGTAACCGTCCCGTTTGCCGTGAAATTGACTTGTAGGAACATACTGTAACTGTCCTACTCATCCTTGAATGGTGACTCGCGAGAGCAGACTGTAACCATCCCGCCTGTCATGAAGCTGACTCGCAGGAACAGACTGTAACTGTCCTACTTATCCTTGAATGGTGACTCGCGAGAGCAGACTGTAACCGTCCCGTTTGCCGTGAATTTGACTCGTAGGAACAGACTGTAACAGTTCTACTTGTCCTTGAATGGTGACTAGCGAGAGCAGGCTGTAACCATCTCGCTTGCCCTGAAGTTGACTCTTAGGAACAAACTGTAACAGTCCTACTCGTCCTTGAATGGTGAATCGTGATAACAGACTGTAACCGTCCCACTTGCCGTTTGGAAGACGCTGTGTCGTAGAAAATACGCTTGCGCATGAGTGTTTGTCCCTAATTTTTGCCTAAATTGTGCATTGTGCGACAACCTAGCGGGATCTTTTTTTTTTTTCTCTCTTTTTTCCTTTCTTTTTTCTTTTTTCTTTTTTCTTCTTCTTTTTTTGTTGAGAATTTCTCTTTTTTCTCTCCTTTTGCGACGGCCGATTGAGAGATTTCCGACCGTGCCCCTCGATTTTTATATTTTCTCTCATTTTCCATGATTGCAATTCCTGAACTTGCAACCATGCCTCTCATTTCCTGATTTTGCCTAGGTCGCCCTTTCGAGTTTTCAAGCTAGCGGAAGCACTCTTTATTTGGTAGCCGTTTAAAGGGTGGCTATGGCCCTATCTTTGTTTTCCTCATTTGCTGTTGCGGAAGCTCTTTTTTTAGTAGCCAATTTCGGGTTGCCTGTGGCCCGTTATTTATTCTCGCCTCGATGCGGGAGTATTTGTAGCCGTTTGGAGGGTGGCTGCGACCCTTTTCTCACCGTCTTAAATGTTGCGGGAGCTCTTTTGATTGTAGACATTCCTCATCTCTGATCCGGGAAACACTCTCTGTATGTAACCATTTTGAGGGTGGTTGTGGCCCTTTCACTTAATATCCCCATCGATGTTCCGGGAGTGATTTTTTGATTGTAGCCGTTTAGAGGGACGACTGTGACCCTTTCTTTTATTTTCCCGCCCTCACCGGGTTCGCGAGATCACTCTTTTTGTGTAGCCATTTTAAGGGTGGCTGTGGCCCTTTCAACTATTTCCCGCTTTTGACGTTGCAGGAGCGCTCTTTATCTGTAGCCATTTGAAGGGTGGCTGTCGCCCTTTCTTTATTGTCGTTTTAGGGACGACTGAGACCCTTTTTATCTGTAGTTGATTTAGGGACAACTGTGACCCTTCTATTTTTTCACTGCTCTCACAAAATTTACATAAAAACTCTCTTTATTTTTCTGTAGCCGATTAAAGGGCGGCTGTGACCCTAAAGAAAATGATTTTTTTTGCTTTTTTTTTTTTTGCTCTTTTGCTTTTTTTTTTTTTTGAAAAATAAAATTTAACGAAAATAATCAACAACAATTATGTACATGCCCCTAATGGCAAATTTGAAAATTTTAATTCAAAAAATCTTCTTGACTCAGCTGATTGATTCGAAATATGTTGGTCGCGTCGACGACCTGGATTGACCCTATGACCAATGGATGACATATGCAATGATTTCTTATCTCGGATTCTCAAGTGCCCCAGCTATTGCTCAATTTCGTCGGGGGATGCCCAATGGCTAACACCTACGGGGTTAGGCTCGTCGCATGCAGGATGAATGACCCGGTTAGTGAACACACATGGATGGTGTTGAGTTTGGCACAGTAGTCCGCAAATGGTAAATTTGGGCATAGATATCGCCCGGGGTATCTGTGATAAATTCGACAGCTTGCGGCGAGCAAAGGGCCGTGCACGAGATGTGCTCTTCAGGGGCTTTGATTTGGATGATTATCCAAACTGCACAATGATTAAGGAAAAACTCAAATTTCGGGGATAAAAATGATCACAACTTTTCTTACCTGGGTGTTGGATTTTTTTAGTGGGAAATGTGCTCGCTACGCGATTAGACATGCTGCATGTCCTGATTTTCCTGCTTCATCTAGAAATCACAACTAGTACATGAACATCTGCCGGAAAGTAAATGCCCCTGGACTTTCTGATGGAAGGCACCAACAATAATGTTTCTTTGCTTGACATCTAAAATGTTCATTGACCAGCACATTGAATCTTCGCGAGACTCTCGATGATCTCTTGATATTTTCCCATCTCCGTACATGACCGATCTCAATGAGAGATGCCCCTTGGTTACCACTGACCAGTTTAGACCTTACCGTAAAACTGATGCACAGCTTGGTTCAGGGACGTGAATGAATTCCACGCACGGTAGGTGGAATTTTGGCATGTAAGTTCTTTAGAGCAGTCACGTTTCACGTGGTTGCGACCTCGGTTGAAATGGTCGTCTGATCTGCCAAAAGAGTAGTGACACTTAAATCTCAAAGAAAAATCATGTACAATTCATCGTACCTGAGCGTCGGATATTCCGAGTGCGCAATTTGTTCTTCGTGCTACCGGATGACTGCACGTTCTTTTTATGTTGCCCCTTTTTGGCCGACACAACTTGTATGTGCGGGATACCTAACCAAGGGTACCTGAAAAGACCAAACATGTAAGTTAGTATAAATAATAAAAGAAGTCATGCATGATTTTTCGGAAAACTTCTAATGTCATTCATTTCATAATTTTGATAATATTTCAGAAAGAATCAAAATTTATGATCTAAGGTGTTTTGCACTAGCATGGAGTTCGCTGAGTGCACTATCTGGCTCGAACGCAGGACAGATGTTCAAAACAAAACTTTTTCAAAAAGATTTTATTGTCCTTTGTTTAAACTCGAATGGTCGCAGTCAACCGCACATTTAAACTATTTTCTCAAAAAATAGAATCAAATCTCTTTTTTTAAAACGCTAACTCACGCGAAGGTTGAGACGATCTAGTCGAAAAAGTGCAATACACATTGGATAAAAACGAATGACACCTTGATATTTTTAAATGCTCATGCATGCTCGAAAGTTAAAGTTTTACTGATAAGAAACTTACAACTTACAACCGGTTTACCTGAATGACACATATGGAATGTATGTACAAAATGAAAAATCCAGGTAAATTTTTTTTATAAAAACAAATGCAAATGCAAAGCTCAACAACTATGAGAAGATTTACAATCTATCAAAAAAAGAATCGTTTTTCCTAAGACAATGCCTATGAGACGTACATGAGATGCATACTTGAAATGAAATTTCTACAGTTAAGAAAATTTACAAGTTATCTGAATTTTTTTTTTTTTAACGAGGAAAAATTCAATGCATCTTGGTTGCTCAAAATTTAAAAAAAAAAAATTAAAAAAAATCAGGTGAAAAGTTTTTTTTTTTAAAAGGATGCATATGAGATGCACAGAACAATGATAGTTCTACAACTAAGAAAAATTACAATTTACCTGAAAGGTTTTTTTCGAAAATAATGCATATGAGATGCACGTCTTTTGGAGAAAAAAAAACAGGTAAAAGGTTTTATTAAACAAAGAGCCCTAAAACTAAGAGAGCTTACGATTCATCTAAATTTTTTTTTAATTAATTCATATTTGATACATTATTAAAAATAAAACAATTCAGGTAAAAAGTTTTTTTAAAATGATGCATATGAAATGCACGTTCGAAATTAGAAGCTCTATTAGCTAAAGAGGAACTTCTCCTAAATTGTTTCTTCAAAAAAAAAAAGTAATGCATACGTGACGCACTAACCAAAATTACAACTCACCTAAAGAGTTTTTTTATAAAAAAAAACAATGTGTATGAAACGCAGGTTTAAAATAAAAAAATTCAGGTAAGAGGTTTTTTTTTTTAAAAAAAAAACAATGCATGCGAAATGCAAGTTTGAAAAGAAAATGTATACAACTAAATGACTAACAATTAGCTGGAAAAAAAAAGTTTTTTTGTTTTTTTTTTTTTAAATGCAATGATATGAATGCATGAGAAATAAAAGTTATACAAACTGCAATGATAACATTTACAACAAAAAACAGATCATGTTAGGGGTAAAAAAAAATGTGTGGCTTTTCTTACAAGGTAGGTTCCACTGATAGGTTCCCGACAATGTGGTTTCCTCCCCCTAAAAAGGGGAGTTTTTGACCGATATAAGCCTTCATGGACAACCAAATACAAATATAGACTGCATGAAAAAAAAATTACAAATGTAAGGCAAACCGAGATTTCACATCTCGGTTTGGATTTTTTTCATCCAAACCGAGATGTGAAATCTCGATTTGGATTTTTTTTTTTTTTTTTTTTTTTTAGGGTTTAGGGCACTAAAAAACCCTAAACCCTAAAAAAAAAAAAAAAAAATCCAAACCGAGATTTCACATCTCGGTTTGCCTCAGATTTGTAATTATTTTTTCATGCAGTCTATATTTGTATTTGGTTGTTCATGAAAGCTTATATCGGTCAAAAACTCTAAAAAGGGATCACAAGACCTTCACAAGCGAGTGGAACTTTTCCGAATCGTACCGGCGGCACTGCCCCTTCGGTCGTACCGTACAAAACCTCCGGGGTTCCTAGTTGCCCTGGGTTTTAGGCATATGGATATTACACTAAAGTGGGAGTGTGCAAATTCAAATAATGCATATACAAAAAAGAAAAATAGTCAGTCATAATAAAAACTAACTCCACACCTGTGCACAAAAAAAAAAAACCAAGTTGGAATAACAAAGTCAAATATGAATAAAAAATAAAACATGGTAAATAAGCAAATATAAAGAGCTCGAACCCTCGATTGTCCCCAGCAGAGTCACCAAATTGTCGGACCTAAAATCTGACCTAAGGCGAATTACGTTTTGAAAAACGTGCAATTTGAAAAGAGTCGCCTTTAGTTAATTATTAGGCTAACTAGAATCCTAAATTACCTAAGCGAATAACTAATTAAACACCTAGGTATTAAATCGGTCTACGATCAGAAATACGAGTTCGGGGGTTCTGTTACGAATTAAAACTCATGGAATTAATCACGCCCTTTCGGTACTCAATTCACAAATTTGCCATTTTATTCTTTAATACATGTTATATCAGACTAATCCAACGATGTCAACATTTAATTACAATTTTATCATACGCGAAAATATTGTCAACTATAATCCTAAACCTAAAAATTATAACATGACTTCTAGTAGGAATGAAATCTAAAATACTAAAATTATCTAACATGCTTAAATTCATACATAACATATACACATACTTGAACAATTAAACATGCTATCTAATTAAATTTAATCAACTAAAATTAAATTACTAATTAAATTTAATTAACTAGATTTAAATCATTACATATAATATAATAATAATTATAATAACTGATAAATCAAACAATAAAAAATGGTTAAAAAAAAATAATAAAAAGAAGAAGGGACGGGACGGGACCTGTGATTTTGGAAGTGGACATCGGCAATACGACGGCTCCGGCGGGCGGAGGTCACGGTGCGACAGCAGAGAGGCGCCACGGCGGCGATAGAAGGATGGCGGAGGTGAGGTCGGTGGTGAGTGGTGACGACTGATGGAGCGGAGGACGCACGGAGGGATGCGGTGGTCTGGTGAAGAACGGACGCCAGGTCGTCGCCGGAGCTTGGAGGTCTGGGGATCGACGTCAGTAGTGGAGGGGAAGGCGGTGCAAGGGCGGTGCAGCGAAGTGCGAGGGCGGACGAATGGTGGTGGTCGCTGGCTGCAGGGGGTCATCGGCGGGAAGCTGGAGGTTCGCCGGAGAGAGAGAGAGAGAGAGAGAGAGAGAGAGAGAGAGAGAGAGAGAGAGAGAGAGAGGGGGATGGCGAGGTCACGGCGGCCGGTGGTCGAAGCTAGGGTCGCCGGGGGAGCTCAGGTCGGCAATGGCAGATTAAAAAAAAAAAACAAAAAAAACTTTTTCACTAGAAGACAAATCTGCACGGGTTCTAAAACCTGATGTAATATTATTGTTGTTCTCCCCTTTTTACATGTAAAAGCACCCTATTTATAGCTAAACTAGGACCCTTAAACTATGAAAATAAAATCTGAAAAATATATGCATTTAATATTCCGAAAATATAAATATATATTTATGTATTTCACCATAAATACACATAATATATTTTCTAAATATTTTACAATAAATAATGCATATACACTATCCTATTTTAAGCCAGTCCTATCTTTAGAAACTTCGCGACCTTCCATTTTTAAATACTTCCTTTTTTTACGCGTCCCATATGACATTTTGAACGTGCTATGCGCGGACCAAAATTAGGAGTTTACAGTACCAGACCTAAATTGGACGAATATCTTATCTTATAAAGAGTCAAGCACGGGTTTTGAACCACTACTTGACTCGGGGGCAAGTGTTAGATATCTGTCCAATTCGGGTTCGTATTTACATTTCGAGCCTCGCAAAATACTCCAAAACCCGTAAAAGAACTCTTTCACGGACACCCAAGTCTAAAACGGTCCGGAATACGCGCAGTACCCGGACCGGAGAACTTCCGGATTGCCCTAAGGCGATCCGGAGGCCCGGATTGCTAAACAATCCGGAGGCCCGGATTGCTAAACAATCCGGGTAGGTCCGGATTACCGATTTTCTTCGTACGCTCATCCCGATTATTTTGCCAAGTGCGAGAAGTCGGTGCATGCATAGTCCACCTTGGTGACGGTATACGTCTTCCTTCATACCAACATCAAGCCGTTTGAAACTGGGCATGATCCTTAGGATCCCTATAAATAGGGGCCTAGGTCTCCCATTCTAGACAACTCCCTCATTTTTGGACTTTGGATGCTCTGACTTCTCTCTAAAAAGCTTTCTCTCTCTAGAAATTCTGACTTGAGCGTCGGAGAGGGCCGAACCAGCATTCCCCCCTCTCCCACGCTGGTTACTGCCCCTGATGCAGGATCCGAAGTTTGAGAGTTCGAGGTCGAGGACTGGAAGATTAGATCAAAGATTGTGTTTCAAGAATTGCGGCGTTCCCGTCCTTATACACACATCCCGAGCCCGTTCGTAAAAAAAAGAAGCCCGAAGCTACCCAAGTGGAAGCAAACATAACATATCCTAATGCGCATTCCATATATTTAACCAGGGCTCCACTCACAATATGCAATATCCAGCTAGCTTGACTCAGTCAAGACAACATTTCTAACCATGCATAAATATTTATTGAATAATAAACAATTGCAATTCACCCCACTAACTTAAACAATCCAAAAACATGTAGCTCCGAGATCCATCCCCATAATCGAAACAAGGCATAAAGGTTAGCAAACCTTGAGCACTGTGTACGCCTCTTAAGGTTCAAAACATTTGGATTTTAAAGCTTGACCTCCCTATTTTAATTGACATGAATTCGGTTTTAAAATTACGGTTCATTTCAGTTAATTTCGGCCTGGTTTGGTCCGGTTCGGTTCCGGTCCGAAAAATCCGGTTCGATTCGGTCCGGTAAAATCTGGTTCTGTTCAATCCGGTTTTACTTTTAAAATCTGGTTCGGTCCGAACCGGTCCAATAAAAATAGGGTTCAGTTCGGCTAAACACTCAAAACCGGTTTTGTTAGATCAACTTAGTTACCCCGGTTCGACCCGATCCAATTAGGTCGAACAGATTGAGAAAGCCCGGTTTAATATAAATTCGTCCCGGTTTGACATATTTGATCGGTCCAATAATTAAAATTTGAAAGGTTGGGCCGCAATGTTTACTTATGGCCCAAGTAGGGTTTTAAAGTCCAAAAATATTTAACTTAGCCATTTAGTAACATTAACTATATAAAATAATTTTCAATATTAATAATATATATATATATAAATTTCAGACCTTATAAACATATATATATTATTGCTAAGATTCTTATCTTTAAGATTAAATCAATCAACAATATATATATATATGTGTGTGTGTGTAAATTTCGGCATACATCTATAATATATTATTTATTGTCAATTTCTTAAATAGGAAAACATATATTAACAATATGTTTGCTCAATCTCTTAGGTAACTAATATCTATCAATAGTATCTTTAGCCTATTCAAATATTTAGATATATTGATAGTTATACATATTTCTATATATTAATGTGAATCTATCCTAATGTTCCCAATTATAGATATATTGTTACCTAGTTTAAAATTAAAATATGGTAAACAATATTATTTAAAAATTTCGGCCGAAATTCCTTACTTAGTGACTAAGAAATTAAAAATTTTACCTTGTAAATCACATAGGGTTTCGGCCAAGAACACAAAAGTTGGGAACATGTGGTCAAATTTAAGATCAAATTTTAGTAAGATCTACAATCCAATGTTTGATTTTGATAAATATCATATTTTTCTTGAAGATCATGAACACCAAATTTCCTAAGAACATCATGAAAATTTCGGACCACCTATAACTTAAAAATTCGAAATTTTAAACCTTTTTCATTTAAAATTTTCGGTCCTAATATTAAAATTTCAAGAACACCAATATACCAAAATCATGAACTCCTAACCTGGCTCTGATACCACTGTTAGATTACGGGGAGTAATCACTACGGAAACTAAATCATGGTACATGCTAGTAATCGAAATTACGCAGCGGAAGATTCGCACATACATCTACAGTTGTCCGTAGACCCAAGATCTTCGCAGGAGGGAGTTCACGATCCTCCGGTCGGCACCCGTAGGGGTTCTTGTGAAGGAAGCCCTACGTGGTATCTCCACAGCAAAGCCTCTGATCGATTCTTGGCAAGGGACAGATCTTCGGAGTGTTTGCTCGAAGGCAAATTGGCACACCCTTGGTGTTTGGTATGGTCGGCCGAATGTGGTGTTTCTAGGGGAAGAGTTTTTTCTCAAATCACCACTTAAAGGGAATTGTGATTAACCCTAGTAAAACCCCTAACTCCCCATACATATAGGAGGAGTAAAGTGGACAAAAGTCCACTTTACCACTCTCCTTATTTTGGCCGGCCACTCTCCTTATTTTGGCCGGCCATGATGTATAGGGAGGTCCAATTTTGGGCCTCTCATGTCAATGGAGATTTGGGTCTGGCCTAATGTCCTAATATGACATATACCCAATTTACTTAGGTAAGCTATACACATAATAAGCTACCAATTACGGCGCCCATCACCGTATGCTTACATTCTGTTCCTTCGTAAATTAGCATTCATTCTGGATTGCTGCAGGTGAAGTTGGTTCCGAGTCTGATCAACATGTAGAAAATATGATATCAATTAACAGACGATTCCTCTTCTTCTGTTGCATCTGATTCATCACTTCTTCGTCGTTTTTAATTCGCAATTTAGGGTTTCTCTTCTTCTGTTGCAGCTAATTCCTCCCTCACTTCTTCGTCATTTTTAATTCGTGATCTATGGAGAAAGAGTCGAATTCGCACCAAAAGGGCTGAATTGCTAAGGTAATTAATGCTCTATTTCATTTATGTCGGATTTTTATATAAGATATAAAAAATCTGCACATATTCTCTGTTGTAACGCTATGTCGATTTCTGAAATTTGATCTGTAATGTTAATCAATGTTATATCTGATCTGATGCAAATATGTCTAATTTGGGTGACTTCTATTGCATATACTCAGAAGGTGTTCGATCATATGCATGTGTATCATATACGCATTTTTGAGTTGATAATAATTGTCTTGCTTCATAGCAGCCTACTGAGTACCTTAAATGCTAGAGATATAGCCCTGAAGTATATCAAAGAGTTGAATTTTTTTCTTGAGTTATACAGATATCGATTTGATCAATCATGGGCTCAGTAGTTGTTCAATTCAGTTCAATTTGATCTTACTGAGCTGGTATTAGTTAAAGTGTTGTTACCGGTACAACCATTAATTGTCAATTTGCTAGATGGTGATTTTTTTTTTTTTAAGTTCACTCTCCTTAACTGTATTATTGCTCTAAGCAAGTTTTGTGTCCAAGTTGATTATGGACATAAAAGAGGGCTGGGTTTCGATTCGACCATGGAAGAGCACAACTTTGGTGATCTGCAGGGCATGCTATTCATGTTCTCTGTAAGATATTCAGTTTAAGGTTCAACTTGATCTTACTTAGTTGGTATTAGACAAAATTATGTTATTAATACACTGGTTATTACCAAATTGTTGGATGGTGAAATTTCTTTAGATTTCGTATGCTCTTCATGAATACGAATCCTATTCATGTAACTCAATAATGTTGAAGATCTTTAATTAACATATTAGAAATCAGTTAGTGGTTACAATTTTGTGATGTTTCTTATGATGGAAGATGAGGACAAAGTATATATTGTGATGTAGTAAAGACTAAGAACCTTTACAAAATGACTTTATTGTTTTCTTTCCAATAATTATTTTTGGTAGTATAATTTTGAAAAATAGTTCTATCATATATTCTTCTGTTATTAATCATTTTGGTATGTGATCTAATCTCTTTGCAATTTCAGTTCCAGCAGCTGAAGGGTCTAGACTCTGGAGAATGCGGAGTATTGTATCAACTATCAAGCAGAGCCACTAGATAATATGAATAGATAATTTAGGTGAATATATGCGAACATATTGCTAAAGCTATTTTGTGTATCAGGATTTGAAGTATAACAGTAATCTCAATTGCTTGATAAGAATATTGAAGGACTGTCTAAACTATATCTGTAATTAACTTATTTCATAAGATTAATGAGCAATATAGAAATGTATTTGGAAAGCTTGGGTGAATGAGATTTTTTAACAAAATTTATATAAAAAGTGTTTTATATCTGTATAATTGCAACTGAAAATCATGTGCATTGTACATGTAGTTAGAAGTTTTAATCGCATCAAACCTTAATTTTGTGTTTTCCGATCACCTCCTATGTTTATTTATGGGAGATTGTCTAAACTTAGCAATACTTCTATAAGTAAATATGATTTATTTTTATAGCATCACATTACTGATAATAGGATTTACATTGATGGTTTATGATGAGCTTTTCATTCAAATACATATGTCTCCGCATTTTTACCATCTTTATAAATGTATCCTTACAAAAGAAATTATTCATATTTTATTGCCCTGAACTCCCAACGATTTCAGTGAAAAATACACAGTCAAGCATTGCTGATGTACTCTACCTCCTCTAAGATTCAGCAGCTACAAAAAGCCTTTGCAGAATTTCTTTTCAATGGACGTATTATTATCTCACTTATTAGTTATGAGAAGAGTAGCAAAATGAGAGTTGAGCTGCCAGATGCTTATCCTTATAAATCTCCCTCACATATCATCTTTCTTCTGTGCATATCTATTAGTTTTATTTCCATATTCTACTAACCTATGAGTTTGGCCATCTTAATGTGTTATTAACCTATATTCTCACCTGTAACATTGTAGTTAGTAATGTAGAACATGTTGCATGCTTTGATAGGTAGCTATTATTGTTATATTACTTAGTTGTGAGAGAATCAGTTGGTTCAGTTGAAGGCTCATTGAGTTGGTTCAGTTGAAGGCTTAGTAGATTTACATTTAGAAAAGCTTTTGTTGGTTTCTATTATTAATTGCAACTTTGTACTTAAAATGTGATCTAATGGAACTTTTCGTTTGGATCTTGCAGTATGTGAGCACACTTATTCACTTGCAATTCCCTAATAGTGAAGGGAGGGGGGTTCTGAAACTTAAGATTGTTTCAAGATTGGTTTGATGTCCGTGATCAATGTTTGTATTTTACATAATTATAGGATTTATACTGAAACTGAAACTAAGTTGTCGATGTAGAATCTTTTATGTGAATTTCGACTTCACATTCTCTATAAGCATTACTCATGATTGACCACATGTAAAGATTTTAACTTATCTATTTTGGTTTTATTTGGCTAACTATATTCTACATACGTATAAACGTATACGGTTTAATGGGTTGCCCCTAGGGGTGGCAATTGCTGACACGACACGATCTGACACGGACCTACTTTTTTTCGTGTCTTGATCTACACGAAAATCTGACCGTGTCAGATAGATCTGTGACACGACTAGACACGTTTTTAGGCATGTCCGTGTAGATTTGATATGTAGGTCCACGATAGACACGCATCAACACGACTTATTTGGAACTTAATATTTATTATTTATAAAGATCAGTAATTGTATATTTACAAAACTTAGCATTTTTACAAATTTTGGTCTAAAAAGTGCAAGTGGAGAATAGGTCCTTAAGAAGTTGTAATTCTCGAGAGGAGGCACAGTCACAGGCTGCTGAGGGTATAAATTATAATTTTGAGGGTGGTGTGAGATTTCGCTGAGCCGGAAAGTGAAAGCATGTTGATTATCGAGGAGTAAAGTTCGTGTTTTTTTCAACAAAAAAATGAGTTTTTCATTTTCATCAAGTTCCGTGTAAACACGAGATCTGTTTTGACACGAAAATTTCGTGTCTCGTGTCGTGTCTCGTGTGACACGGTATCCTCCATGTCAACTCCCGTGTTTGGAAAACCTGCAACACATTTAGGGTGATCTGTTTTGACACGAGAGATCTGTTGACATGCGTGTCACTAACGACACGACACGACCCGATTGCCACCCCTATTCGCCCCGCGCGTATCGCGGAGTTAACACCTAGTTATAAATGGTAGGGGTGGTGAATCACCAGAATGTTTGGACTTCCCGTGGAGTTCCTATGCAACCAGAGTAGGAGATTTATTTATTTTTAGAGAATGTGGGGGGTGAAACTGTGTGACTGTTGGTTGTGAAGCCATCTATAGTTATAGATATGGAAATCCAAATCAATTTTCTCTTATTGAGTGAATACATCATAAACTTTGGTTCGTGTGTTAACTTGGTACATAAGTGTCTGAAAAGCTAAGCCAATTCGAGTGATCTCTTCCGAAACTCCAGTGTACACCAAACGCTCTATGTGAGCAAACCCACACATCAAGGTTTTCTGGTTTTGACCAGAAACCTTTTTGTTTCAAATCTCTGACGACTCTTAATTTGTAGCGTTGAAAAAGAATATTCATCGGTAATGCTACCTTTACCCATGGAAAATAAACTTCATTGGTAAATATTTGTATTATAGAAGAAAAATAAAATTCTTGGTAAAGATGGTTGTTACCGACAACGTTCGGTGTATGTACGTTAACCGGGGAGAATGTATTTTCTCGGTAAAGAAATGTTTTACAGACGAAAAACCTAATTCTTCAACAAATGTATTTTATAAAAAGAAAAAATATCACATCGATATTTTTTTACGAACAGACAAATATTCTTCCTTGAGAATGACTTTTTTACGGACGAAAATGTAAATTCCTAGATAAATATAGATATACCGAAAAAGTCACTATCATGGGTGTATTATTTTTTACTGGCATAAACCAGTTCCCTCGGAAAATTGTGTTTATCGACAGTAAAAAAGATTTCGTCGGTTGAGTGATTTTTTAATCTTTAAAGATAAAACACGCTGCTAATTATAAGTCATCAATTTCCAGCTAACAATTTTCATATTCTACTTCTAATCTTAGTGGACTTTTTTATCATGAATTTTGAAACTTACTCTTGAATTTGGTTCGTGCAAAGATAAGAACAATTCTCATGTAAGTTGAATTTCTCATATACATGTAAATTCATTTTCTTCTTATCGTACGATTAATCTTTTTCTATGATACATGATCCTGTAAAAATTGGATGTGGCATCTAATTTAGTGAAATTGTTTTCTGTTATGATTTTTTTTTGTAGGAATATGGTTGTTGTTGAAATTGAGGATTATGGCCTAACCATGGTCGTACCTATTCCTAGGATCGACCCGAACTAGGTCAATCGAGCCAGTGGTTCTATTGTAATAATTAAGGATTAAATTATACGAAAAAAAGTTAGGAATATAAATTGGAGGACTAGATTGAACAAAATAAATTTGTGGCTAAACACTTGCAATTCATGTGACTATTTAACAATCAAAATTAAAAGTTGATTAAGAGATGCACTAAAAGACAACAAGTTCCAAACTTTATGCACCAAAAGTATGAAAAAAAAAAACATGTTATAGTAAAATACAACATTAGTTAAACATGTTGTACCAGAATACGTATTAACTATTAATAATATGGAATTTTATACCATTTTAAAGTTTAGAATTGACGGTTGTGCCACAATGTGAAATATAAACAAATTGAGTCTGGAAACTCGGAAATTGAGTCGAAGTTAAAAAGTAATAATTTCAGTTCGTATCATTATTTAAATTAATATTAAAAATGAGTTATTACTGCTCGTGTCATTACCTGACTTAGCGTAATAGAATTATATATATAGAAACAAAAGCAAAATAACTGAATAAAATATATTCAAAAGTTGGTACCGACATGAATAGAACAATATGAGTTACTATTAGTAGGAACTGTACCACTTTCTTCACTCGATAATGCGTGTCAATAATATTTATAATCCTAATCACGCCTAATGGCGTCTAGTGACAAATATTAGAATTATAAACTCCCATTTTGAAAAATTAACTCTTATTAAAATGTTAAATTCTTATTTAATCATTACTAGTTCAACCTACACTACACCAAATGACATTTGGAATTAATAATTAATTCTCTACAAAGATAAATTTAAAACAAGAAATCGGAAAATAGGATCATTAAAAGTATAGATGTACATATTTGTACATACATAGATAGGTACTCATACTTGTATAGATACATGGTACCTTAGGTTGACTTGTATAGTTGACTTAGTTAGTTAGGATTGATCTCCTATATATAGTAGTCTCCTAACATGTAATACTTGGTTGAATCAATTATACATTCTCTACATTTTCTAATATGGTATCAGAGTTGTGGTTTTTCAGCTTCGGTTTCACTTTTTGGAGAGGATTTTGCATTGATTTTAGCTTGGATCTTGAGGATGAAGCATCGATTATTTGGATTACTTGAAGATCTGTCAGTTGCTGATATATTTCGTGGATTTGCTGCATGATTCTTCATGTTTTGATTGATGATTTCTGCGTTTGAAGCTGCTGCTGCTACTGTGTTTGCATATGCCAGCATGGTGTTTGCATACCAGAGTTCTTGATGATGCTGTCATCTGCACTTTGTTGCTGTAATCTGCATTTTGATGCAGCAATTTGGCTTCGTTCTACTTAAATCTTGTGCTATGGATTCGATTGATGCAGCAATTTGACTTCGTTCTGCATTTTGATGCAGCATTTCAGCTGTTGTTCTTCAGCTTGTTGCTGTTGTTTTCTACGCAGCTTTGTACTGTTTCATTGGAATGAGCTGCCTTCTTCAATTCTTGATCAATTCTGTGAGCTGGTTTTGATTCTGGACATCATTGCGAAGGTTTTGTGAAGATATGAGCATCATTGAAGCTTCTATGGAGGTAATTGCGATTCAATTTCGTTTTCGCGCCTATTTTGCTGCTGGATGTTCAATCTTCAAATTCGAGCTGATTTCTTGATCATTTGCTGCGATTTGGATTGCATTGGATTCGCATTTGATGTTGCGATTGTTTCTGAGCTGAAATTTGTTGATTGCTGCTGCGGATTGGATCAATTTGATCCGTTCTTGAACTGTTTTTGCTCGGTTCTTGGTTCTGCAGTTTAATTGCTGCGATTTCTTCAAATTCGATTTGGATAATCGATTATTTGCTGCGATTTAGACTGAATTTGTTGCGCCTTTAGGTTGCTATTGGATTCAGGTTGGTTTGATGTTCGATTTCGACGTTTTGGAGTTGAATCGAATCGGTTTTCTTGATGAACTCTTGAAGAACACCTTGAAGATCATATTCTGCCCAAATTTGTTCATCTCTGGAAAATAATGTGTTTCGCTGGGATTGAACCTGCGATCTGCTGCTTCAGTGAATGTGTGGAAAAATCTGCGTTTCGCTGGTATCGAACCCGCGACCTCTGGGACTATAGCGCCGTGCACCCTCCGTACACCGGGTTTTCAGCATGATTTTGACTAGTCTCGTGCACCCCGGTGCTCCCTCATGTGCTCTGCACGTGTCATGGGTGTTTTTGGCCGAATTTTGGTGTTTTGGCTATTTTGGCTGAATTTTGAGCCGAATTTTGAAGACTTGGGGCTGATTTGGATCAGTTTCAAGTTTGGGGCAATTTTTGCTAGATTTGTGAAGTTTTGGGCTGTTTTGAGGACAGTTCTGAGAGTTTGGGGCTGTTTTGAGGACAGTTCTGAAGTTTGGGGGTCATTTTCCAAAAATTGGATTTTCGAGGGGCCATTTTGTGAAGTCCAGGTTTAAATGTACCTTGGCAATGAAGACCGGGTTTAGATGTACATTGGCAATGAAGACCCGGTTTAAATGTACATTGGCGTTTTGTGAAGACCGAGTTCGATTGGACCTTGGCATTTCATTCATCATCAAACTTTTCTCTCAAATTTTTCTTTTATTTCTTTAAAATAAATAAAAAGGAAAAGATGGGTAATATAGATGTACATATTTGTACATACATAGATAGGTACGCATACTTGTATAGATACATGGTACCTTAGGTTGACTTGTATAATTAATTTAGTTAGTTAAGATTGATCTTCTATATATAATAGTCTCCTAACATGTAATACTTGGTTGAATTATACATTCATATTCTATATTGCCTATGGTTCAAACCTCCTCTCTACATTTCTAATAAAAAGTTCTTTTATCTTATACACCACTGTACAGATAGTAATAACAGCATTAAATTAAATGAATCATTGATTAGTCCGCCTCTTAAGTCTTAAATAATGACATTAATAACACATCCTCGAAATCTTCACATGCAATTGCAATCTCCATCTTCCTTCTTTCTTAGCTGACCAATTATTTTATTCATTTTATTTAAATTTTTATTATCGTTTTATTTCGGGTTTGGTTTCTTCGTTACTACTACCTTATCTCTGCAAACTAAGTTAGCAAAATTCGAAATCAAAGCTGTCGTCTCCTCTCGTCGACCAAATTAAGCAAACGTAATTCGCTGTAGAAGATTACCGATTCATCTGTTGGTGTTTCTCTTCGCTCTGTGTGGCTGGTGAGTGGCGGCTGGTGGTGGAGCTAAGACCGCGTCGCTTCCCTAGGGTTGGAGATGGGCGATGATAAATCTCCGATCCCGAAAGCCACGAGGGAGAGAGATCGAGAGCTGCTGATTCCAGTAGCTGACTCCGTCGACGATGAGTTCTCCCCCAAGGCTTCCTCGTCCTCATCGACTTCTCATCATTCTGGGCGCGAGGTGATCATAATTTGACTGCCGAGCCTATTATTTTAGGGGTTTTCTTGATTTTCAGCTCAATCTGGTGATGAGGAAAAGAAATTTACATGAGATTCATAGCCTATGATTTTGAAATGCTTTCTGTTGACTTGTCAATTTTGGTTAACTTGTGAGAATTATTGATGAGCTAGAATCACGTCTCTTCCTCATTATAATTGCTCGAAATTTCTTAAAGCAAGAAATCCCGAGAGTGATTCTGAACTTGGAAGGACTTGAAAGTGCATGTGTTTGCTTGAATTGCAATTTCCTTGGTCAAGTTTGAATTTTGAAATATCAGGAATTGCATGATATAATCCTGTTTGTCAGCTTGCTAGATGTTGGAAGATAATGGAATTGATGAACAAACATAGAATCTGCATGGTTGTTCCATTCATTCAATTGCAGATGACCTGTACATCTGTCTCATATTTATGAATTCTGTAAACAACTTTCATTTGGAAGGTGATGTGTGAAGTTCTATTAAGATGAAACAACCAATTAATGTAGGTTGCTACTGATGAGAGAGAGCTTAAATAAACTTGCGTGTTGTATTAGAAAAATGAAGTCAGCACAAGAGAGAATACAATGCTTGATCACCAATGAAAAATGTTTGGCTCCTCATGGGCTTCATATATTTGTTTGTTTATATGATGATTATGTCTCTTTGATAATGGTGTTGCTTCTTCTACTGTATATGTATATGATCATGTATCTTATTCTATCCCGGTTATCTAATTAAGCGATATAAACTTGTTCCTTACTGCAGACCTTTTACAAAGTGATTAGAAGCTGGGCTTCCAAGAAATTCATGACCGGTTGGTGCGTTATTCTTCCCCGTGCTTCATATAGTCATCATTCTTAGTGTTTCTTAGTATCTAATCTTGACTAAGATACTGATACCTAATTATGACAATTGCGTGATGCATAAATCCAAAGTTCACTTAATTGTGATATTGATATCAATATCATTTTAGCCTGCAGCTTGAGCTTCCTCTTTCATATTCACGTCTGACTCAGTGTTCTATTAAATTGCACTGAATAATTGAAGATGTGAAATAGTAATGGATGAGCTGTCTGCTGGATTGACTTCCATTAAACTCTTCGATTTGACAATCTGCGTTTACTAATCTATCCCTGTTTCACAGCGTGATCCTGTTTCCAATTGCAATCACATTCTACATTACCTGGTGGTTCATCCATTTTGTGGATAGCTTTTTCTCTCCGATATATGCACAACTTGGAATCGAGATATTCGGTAAGTCTTATTGTTCATAAGAAAATTTGAAGTCTTTGATGGTTTTAATGGTTCATGAGATGAGAAGTTACATTTTGGCAGAAAATGTCACAATATAAATACATCTTTCTCCCTAAACTAGACCTCTGTCTACTTATTCTGCTGCCTTAGTAACATCTCCATACACTCTAGTCTCTAAAAGAATTGGTGCAATAGCAGTTTGACAATTCTCACTGTTATGCACTTCCGTTGTTTTTTTTTAAACATCGGAGAAATAGACTATATTGATGCATGATTTGTAGCAGCTTGTTTTTGTAAATGATTGATATGGCTAATTAGTGCTTCTCTTTGGGGTCACTCACACTTCACTTGGCTGCTGAGTGTTACAGATATATATTCCATATAATTATAGATAATATATTAAATTAATAATAGAATATATTGTCTTTATTATTAGTGATAGCATTGGTGATAGGATTATGATATTTATTATTAGTGATAAGCTTTTATATTTTATTATTTCCACAGATTTTACTGCTATGGTCTTATTTAAGGGACATGGTTATGAATAAAATGATACGCAGAAAAGTTATTAGAAACCTAGGTTTCAGAGATCGGATTCTTTCTCAAACGAGGTCCAGAGATCATATTATTCTCTAGAGAGATCCAACGTTCGTGCTCCTCTTGATGAGCTCACTATCCACCATCTACCCTATCCATCACCTCTTGATTCGATCTTGGGATCCTAACACTGAGTTTAATCCTACTAGATAGTAGATAACACATATTATTATTGAAGAGATGATAGTTGACATGCATTAAGGGTTCGCATATATCTACAATAATGTGCTCTAAATTTGCTTAGTTTAGTTTCTCATTAGTAGCCTCTTACCAGAGATACGTCTTCTTTCTCTTATACTTGCTAAGATATTGCTGCTCAAATAGGTCTTGGATTCATAACATCCATCACATTTATATTCATGGTCGGGGTCTTCATGTCATCATGGTTGGGCGCATCTGTTCTAAGCCTTGGAGAGTGGTTTATCAAACGGATGCCATTTGTCCGTCATATTTACAATGCCTCCAAACAAATCAGTTCTGCAATATCTCCAGGCAAGCTTTATGTACTTTTTCTCCCTTCATTTGGTGTCAATCAATGTAAGTGCAACCATTAATATATTTTTCTACATATATCCAGATCAAAATACTCAGGCCTTTAAGGAGGTTGCTATTATTAGGCACCCAAGAATTGGCGAATATGCATTTGGGTTCATCACATCATCCGTTACTCTGCAGGTCCTCAAATCCTTCTCTTAGCATAGACTTTTTATATTAGTGAATTAAAATCAAGAAATTAGCTACCTTTGTTTTTCACTTGGACAATTGTAGAATGTTAGGAACTTTGTGAAAATCTTACATTTTCAGTGAAAAAGATGTGATTTTTCAGTGACATAACCAATAGTACCCTGAACTATTAAAATATGGCCATGTAACATTACGGAGGTTCACATGATGTTTTTTAGTTTCATGCTTTACAGATTGGTACGTACCAAGTGTGAAATAATTCAATTTTCTCTACTCAATGTTGGTTTTTTTTGTTATATATAATATATTGCTTCTTGAGGAGTATTCTTGAAAATTGATTAAGTGTGTCTCCTCTCAGTTGTTTTATCAAGACTCTTAGAATTTACAGGTGTTAGAGTGGTCGGTTATAAAGAAGGGTTAGTGAATTAATGGGGCTTGACATTTGTAATAACCTGATGACCTATAGTTCAATCCCATATATTGTGCAGAGCTATAACGGGGAGGAAGAACTTTGCTGTGTTTATGTTCCAACAAATCACCTGTACATTGGCGACGTGTTCTTAATTAATACCAACGACGTTATCAGACCAAATCTCTCAGTCCGTGAAGGCATCGGTGAGGACTCCTTTTCCTACTTATTGTATATCACTCCCATCATTCTCGAAATCTCCTTGCAAAATTATACTAATTCTATGTTAATGAAATCACTTGCTTTCATGACCATACTGGGTCCTACATGTTTAGAAAATCATTTTGGTTAACTAATGTTATGGTTATTTACCTCAGAGATTGTGGTCTCGGGAGGAATGTCGATGCCTCAAATCCTATCAACGGTGGAACCTCGGATCATGCAAGGTGAAATATCGGCAAGGATATAGTTTGGTCGTGAAGGGCGGCTTGGTTGCTGTGGTGATTGATAGAGACGGTAGGATCGGGAATATTGCGGTGAATCGAAGGTCGAGATGTGAAGAAGGCGGTTAGTGTTGTGTAGACTAGATTGTAGGAATAGTGTTGGATTTGACAGATACGAAATGGATAGGTTCTTTGTTTATTTGGTTATTATATATTCTTGTTATGTGTTTGTCTTTTTGGTCTACGTTTAGATTTGGATTGGATTTGATCAACTCACCTGTGTATTGATAAATAGATATCACTCCACTGAACCATCATGTTTCCTTAGACATGATGGTGAAGTGCATTTTTCATAATACGGTCCATGTAGTTTGATCTATTGCATCAATCAATATATATACAACATATATTCTTTGCTTGTATAGCAATCAACTTCTAAGTAAAAAAAATCCTGTTTTACTAATTTAAAATTAACGGCAAGGTCAGGCAGAGGTGAATTTCTTTGAAAATTGATGTGAACTATATTGATTACGAACTAGATTCATCAGAACCGTTGGATTTCAATTTGTTCTTGTAGTGAAAGGGCTACAACAGTAAACCAGCCCAGTATCCGCCTTTCTCGTACAAATTGATCGGCCCAATCCCTAACCCTAGCTTCATCTTACCTATATAAACACCGCATCTGCATCTAAATCTCAATAGCTCACTCCATTCAACAATTTCTCTTCTAGGGTTTCAGCTTGCCGACATCGTCGTCATTGCATTTCCTTTAGCTTCTCTTTTGTTGTCAATTGATCTCTTCTTCACCTGCTATATGATTCTGTTTCATTTAATTGATTTGGTAGATTTGAACAAAACTGATTTTGGGGCGGTGACGATTGATATTAAGGTCTCGTTCGTCGTAATGGCCTCCGGGCCTTGCCGACCATACTGTTATATCACCACCCATATGCCGAGCCCTTCTCCTCTACTAGATATCTCTTCAAATTTTCATCTTTTTCCTTCTTCATCATTGATCTTCATCTGTTATATATCTCTGTTTTTCTTGCCTTTTGTTGTAAAAATGTTTTTTTTCTAATTTTTCTGGGTTTGGCCGATGATTAAATATCTTTATAGACAAGCATATGTCTGAATTTAACAGTGTTGACAAACTTAACTAATCTTCTCTATGAGGCCAACCCTATTGAATACTCTTCTGTTGTAATGACAAAATTTAGATGTTTTTGTTGATTTTTTTTAGAGATTATTATTATTATTATCTGAGTGATGAATTTGGTTCAATGGCTTATGATGAGGAAATGGTAATTATTTAGTGAATGAACATCTATGATTACCTCACACCTACTGCCTTCCTTCTGAGGCTGCATAATCCTCGAGTTTTTATTTTAGATTTTTAGGTTGGATTTCAAAAAACAAAATGGATACAATGGGAAAAAAGGGTCAAATGATGATTCAAAATGCATAGTTCATATGAAACTCTGTGATTAATACATACTTTATAGTCTTTCGCTCCTATCTGATGTCCTCCATCCATTGTATCCATATCTTTCCAACTTCCATTTCATACCTTTTTATTATCTGATCTGTACAATGTTTTCTTCTTTTTCCTTTGTTTCTAAGTTGAATATCTATGTATTTGAAATTTTAATGCCACTTAAAAGCATGCTTCAATGTTTCGTCCACTTAGCGAAAGTCATTTTTTATACCCAAATGTCATTTTAGTGTGTTCGGTGGTCATTTTTATTTTTAATAACCACATCTTGACAGTAGAAAGTATTTTTGAAATTTTCCACGGAAGAATTTGGGTCTGGTATAAAAAAGTATTTTTAAAATGTTGTTTTAATTACTTATAATTTATAATAAAATGATGATTTAAATTATAAAATATTGATATTATTTAATTTCTGTAGTTAATCATCGTATATAGGAAAATGATGAACATTCTGACATTTAAATGTCGAGATGTTCCGATTGTGAGGGTTTGAAAAAACACACAAGAAGTTGACATAAATTACAATGTTTGCCACATCTCTTATTCGGAACTTCTCAAATTGTAGACGTTGGACTTTATATCACCTCTCATATATATATATAGAGTTTATATTTAAACGGAAATGATTAACATTCCGACCGTTTAAATGTTAATATTTCGACTGCTCTCTTCAATTGAGAATGTCACTGCTGTTGTCAATAATTACTTGGCTGCGGCTGCCATGTTTGCATTTCGAAAATTGGAATGGCGATCACTGCTCATATCCAAAATAATAATAATAATAATAATAATCAGTCTTATCAGAATCGGGCCGGACTGATGGTCCGACCGGGTTCGAACCGGAGCCGATGTCTCTACCGGTCCGGT
Source organism: Clarkia xantiana subsp. parviflora (assembly GCA_036873135.1). Classification (NCBI taxonomy): domain Eukaryota; kingdom Viridiplantae; phylum Streptophyta; class Magnoliopsida; order Myrtales; family Onagraceae; genus Clarkia; species Clarkia xantiana. The sequence continues at coordinate 24,429,642 of JAPTYO010000008.1, read as the reverse complement.
TTGAGTAAATCCGGAGGATGTAAGTGAATCCGGTTTGATACTCGGTTTTTTAGCGAACCTTTGGTTTTTTGCAGACCGGACGGTCCGCCGGTCGGCCGGTTCGGGCTCCACAAAAAAAAAAGTTAAAAGTTAACGCGGTTCAACTTCAACAAACCCTACATAGAATGCAGAACCCCTCTCGCCGCCGCCAGAGTCTTCAGCTTCATTTGAAGAACCCTCCGCAAGCTTTCTATGTCGAGATTCTCGAGTTTGGATACAACGGGGTTGAATTGAAACGGGATGACGAGTTTCTCAGCTTTTGGGCAATGATTTGATTATCAACTGAAAGGATTTTGGTAGAGTTTAAAATCTTCGTGAAGCCCCGCCAGCTCTTGAGGATTCGATCTGCAAACCCTTCTTGTCATCGCCAGACTCGTCCTCGGTTCGATGAATTTGAGGGGAATGATGTGGGCTTTTTGCTTCCGTGGAGTATGATGAAGATGATAGGAAGCTTATGCGGATGGATTCGAGAAGGAAAGAAAGAGAGGAGTTGCACTTTGGAAGAAGGCTTGTGTGAGGGTCTGTACAAGAATGGAGGAGTTGGTGAGGAGGAGTTGGAACGATGGATGGGTGAATGGATGGTCACGATTTGTGTTGCGCTAGAGTTTGGATGAATCGCTGTTGGGCCTGCATGTCTGGATAGAACGCTGCTGGGCTACGCTTTCTTCCATTCCGGTCGGGCCGGGTTCGAATCGGGTCGGACCGGACGAACCGGAAACCGGTGGCTTGACCGGTTCGACCTCCGGTCCGGTTCTGATAACACTGATAATAATAATGTAACCAAAAGATGTCAAAAAAAAAAAAAAAAGTATAGTTATTTGACCTTTCATTTCCTGTACTGATAGTTAAATAAACACCAATATCAATTATTACATTAATTTTTATTTTGTAGTTTCAAAATTAGACAACTTCAATCAATTTAGTTGGAAACGACTAGCAACTAACACTCAACAACAAAAGGGTAAAAACAAGTCATAGGTAGAGAGAACAAATAAAAAGTTAAGAAGAATAGGCAAACTTACTAGTGTTCGTCTTAGCAAAAAAAACCTTTTATAAATAAGTTGCCATTTGATTGAGCCATAAGGGGTGTTTGGATGGATGTAATATAGGATGTAATTTTACATTACATCAATGTAGTAATGTGTTTGGTTTGCCAAACGACGTAATGTGTATTGTAATGTAATAATGTCCATTGTAATTTCAGATTACGTCGAAACACTATTCAACGTAATGTGAGATTACATCAAAAAACGGATGTAATGTGAGATTACGTCCTACATTATAGAGTGTTAATATTTTATTATTATTTATTAAATAAGATAAAATAATTTATATAATTTTTATAGATTATTATGACAATAAAGTTTTTATTTTATTTTTATCTAATAAATTATTATTATAATAAATAATAATGCATATACTATTCGTATAAAATGAGTGAAGTCTTTTTTGTCATATTTTTATGAAAATTATCTTATAAAACTTTATATAATGTTTTAATTAATTGAATTTTAATAATTATGCGTATTGAATTTAAATATTTCGTTTTTAGAATAAATTACTATAATTTATTTACAAAACATAAATTTTAAGAAATTAGTTATTGTCAAAATATATATATTCTTTTAAAATTTTATCATATTAAGATATAATATACTTTCATATAGATTAATATAATAATAATAAAGTAACATTACATTATACATTACAACACATACTAAATACTGTAATATAATATTACACTCCACATTACAATACAACCAAACACTGTAATCTAACATTTCAAGTAATCTCACATTACAGCTCACATTACTTGTAATCTCATATTTTAAGTAATCTCACATTACGTCCATCCAAATGCCCCCTAAGTCTTTCGAGATTAAAATATAAAAACAACATTTATAAACTGTAATTGCTGGTACTATGTGATATGCTTCAAAATAAATTGAGAAATAGCACTAAAAGTAGTAAATTACTTAATGTTGAAATTTTGAAACAGGTTTAATGAGTTCAGAAACTCCATCAGCATGGATGGTTCTTTCATATCAATTATATGGAATGTGATTATATATTCATTTAGTGTATTGTCAATTCTGCAGTAACTTAATTATGATTTTTTAGGTTTGGAGTTGCAACTTAGCATTGAGCGTGGAAACTAGCAAGGGCATGTTGAGCAAGCTCACTTTTGTTCCAAGAATGATTAGAATTAGATGGATTATGTTCTTGTTTTGCTAAGCATTTATTCTTATTTTGTTAAGAAATCTGCAGACTTTTGTTTAGGCTCTTCTTTTCTGCTTATCTGAATTTGCAGAATTTTGTCATTAGTTGGTTAATGATTAATATGCATAATGTTTTTTTGGTTAAGGATACTTGGGTTTCTGTTATGTAAAAGTTCATTTTCGGACCTTCGGTTTAAACCGAAAGTCCAGACCGAAAAACCGCAGTAAGTTTGGATGGTTTATTTTTTTTGTTAAATGGTCTTTTGGTTGTTTTTTTTTTTTTTTTTTGCAAAAATCCGGACCGAATATATTGGTATCCGACCGAATGATGTGAATATCCGGACCGACCGGACCGATTTCACCCCTAATTGTGGCTACTAATTCTAAATTTAATTTTAAAAAAGAGAGAGATCCATGTGGGACCATAAGCAGGGAACCTACACGCCTACTAGTGCTATAGCTGAGGTGTAACAGATGTAGCTGAGGTGTAAAAGATGGAGCTGAGGTGTTACCTCTTCATCCACTTATCATGGAAAAATTCTTGGGTACATCGGAGTCAATAGCTGCTCTGATGTATTACCCCTTCACCCAATGGAAATCAAACATGTTGTAGAAAAGGACTAACATCTTGACACGTGTTAAGATATAATTGGATGATGGGTAACACATCGGAGCCAGCTGTTGACTCCGATGTACCCAAGAATTTCTCACTTATCAAGAGGTAACACCTCAGCTCCACCTGTTAGAGCAGATGTATACAATAATTTATCGTATCCAGTGTTATTAGAATCTGACTGGTGTCAGAACTGGCAAGCCCACTGGTTCGACTAGTTTGTATCACCGATTTTAGTGGGGAAAAAATACATAACTGCAATCCTGCATACATAATAGAGATGCATAACAGAACACAAAGTTTTCAAATTCCAAATTTTCATTAAACATAACACATTCTCCATGACACAACACAAAATATCTTCATGAAGTAATAAAATTTCAAACTCAAAAACAACACACAAAACATAACACAACAATATCAGCAAGATTTTGTTATTACTTAACATAATACAATTCAAATAACAATGTTTATAAAGGGCACAAAGTAAGAAAAATGATGGTAATTGAAACTAATACAAAACAGATTCTAATTGAACTTTGAAACTATACAAAACATATGTTAATTGAACCTATATAAAGCCAAATGCTAATTATCAGCAAGTTTCTGTTATTACTTAACAGAATAAGAGATTCCTTCTTCGCTACTTGATTTACCTGCAATTCTGCGAAGCTGTTGGACTAGACGTGATATTGGTAGCGAGAAGACGATTGGCTACGACAAGAAGACTTGCTACAGCGAGATTGTGAACATGAAGATTGGCGAGAAGACTTCTTCTATGACAACTGGAGCGAGATGGAGAATGGGAAAATTGGCAACATAGATTGAGAAAGAGAAACTGACTTATTTCTTAAGAATGGGTCACAAGATGGAATGGCAAACTGCTAGGGTTTTGCAATTTTTTTTTAATACTTGTTACCGAATTGGCATATCGCTCGGTCCGCCAAGAGCCGGCCGGTTCTCCAAAACCCTCCCAGGTAACAAACTGAGTTTGCTTCCTTCCATATATTTTAGGCGAATCAGACCGGTTAATGTATCAGTTCCCTGTCTGATCCGATCAAACCGCCGGTCCGCTCCGGTTCTGATAACATTGGCTACAACTAACTATATGAAAATCTACATGTAGGCGGCCCCAACTAGCCCACATGCTAGGGGCCACGATCCATTCTGTGTGATAATAACCAGCGTTATCAGAATCGGACCGGACTAGTGGTCCGACTGGGTTCGAACCGGAACTGATGCTTCCAACGGTCCTTTTCGAGCGAAAGAGGATGATGTAAACGAACCCGTTTCGAAAGCTCGATTTTCGGCGAATCAGTCGTTTCTGAGCGGATCAGACGCTTCTCCATTCACCGATTCAGACTCCATTTAAAAAAAAAAAAAAAACCTAAAATCAAATCGCAACTTCTTCACCTACTTTCAGTATCCTCTCTGCAGCTACTTCTTCATTCTAGTCCTATTCCAGCAGATCTTGGCAACTGCTCTGATTTTGAAGTTCTTGAACTGAGGTCGAATTCTCTTGCAGGTCCTATCCCCGTCGATCTCATTTGAGAGTGCTAAATTTGGGTGCAATAGATTGAGTGGTGACTGGTGAGATGCAATTAGAGATTTCAAATTGCCTGGTGAAGAACCTGCATGTCGATGACAAACATAGCTATATTCTTTCAGCTATCAGCCATAGCGTCATCGGATGTTGGAGAATCGTCGATTGAGGAGGGGGTCAGGGAGAAAGGTTGGGGGGAGGGGGGGGGGGAAGCAAGAAAGTGACGAAATAATGGAATGAACTAGAAATGAGGAAAGAAAGAGACGAAATGAAAGGGGTTCTGTTCTCTGTAATATGTGGTGCTCTTTATCTTCTGTAATATGCGGGCTATAAACGGTCGGAACGGGTCCGAACCGGGTCCGACCGGAAGAATTGGAAACCGGATACCCAACCGGTTTGGTGCCCGGTATGGTTTTGATAACACTGATATCAGTGTTATCAAAACCTGACCAGACTGACGGTCCGACCGGATCAGACCGGGAACCGGTGCCTTAACTGGTCAGGTTTGACCAAAAGATATGGAAGGAAGCGAACCAAGTTCGTTAGTCGGTTTTTTTGGAGAACCGACTGATTCTTGATGGACCGGGCGGGTCCGTCGGTTCGGTATCAAGTATATATATATATATGCAAAACCAGGTGCTTGCCATTCCATCCTGTGATTCCATCCCTAAGAAAGAAGCAGTCTTCTCGTTCTAGATTCTATGCCGCCAGTCTTCTGAAGTCTTCCCGTTCTCAATCTCTCTATAGAATAAGTCTTCTCGCCGTAGCCAGTCGTCTTCTCACTGCCATTCTCGCGTCTAGTCCAGCGGTTTTCCAGATTCGCAGGTAAATCAAGTACCAAATAAGGAATCTTTTATTTTGCAAGTAATGATAGAAACTTGCTGATAATTAGCATCTGTGTTTGTATAGGTCCAATTAGCATCTGTTTTGTATAGGTTCAAACTTCAATTAGCATATGTTTTGTATAGTTTTAATTAACATCGGTTTTTCTTACTTTGTGCCACTTTGTAATCATTGTTATTTGTATCTTATTGTGTTGTGTTATGGAGATTGTGTTGTGTATTATGGAGACTTTTTATTTGGTAGAAGTATTATGGAGAGTTTGTTGTGTGTTATGGTATTTGTAGTTTGGAAACTATGTGTTTAAATTTAACTGTATGCAGTTGTATTCTGTTTAAATTTTAGTGTATCCAGGTGCATCTCTGTTCTCTATGCAGATTACATGTACAACTCTGTTCTATATTTTTTTACACTAGAACATGTCAGATCGGGTTCGAACCGATTCGAATCGGGAACCGGTGGCTTAACCTTTTTGACCACCGGTCCGGTTCTGATAACACTGGATAATAATACCCACGCAGGATCAGCATGAGTGCTATATTTGAAATAAAGATTTTTTATACTATTTTTGTATTTCTTTTGCTTTTAAATGATATTTAAGTGTTTTAGTCGTCTTTAGGTATGGAGTCAGGACAATTAACCACACCAGCCACAAGAATTATATGTCAAATGGTGTTCTTAATATTGTTTAAGGGTGGTCCTAAAATAATAATACTCTAAATATATACATATAATTATTAATTTTATTTTTTGGTAACTAAGTAGGGTCCTTTGACCCCACTTGGTACATACCAGATCCGCTAATGTATTCTAATATATCCATATTATATATTAAGTAAATTATAATGTAAAATTCTCTCTATTATTATATGAATTTAATACAATAACTGATTCAAAATGAATAGTTTTACTTTTGATATATAATGCTCATTTTAATATATAAAACTTATATATTATATTAAATATATTTTAAAAAATCATAAATTTGAGGTTAATATTGTAAATTAGTATTATTTAAAAATTAAAATATTTTATTTCTTTATATGACTTAATATATATATATATATATATATATATTATTGTTCAAAAACTATTTACACATCATAGTGTTGGCATTTGGTGAATGAGCCGTCGTAATAGGACTCCTTTAATATACGCCCAACGGTTAATGTAATTGGGTAATGTCACATTAAGAATTTTGGGTTGGGTCTAAAATCCCAATTGACATGAGAGACCCAAAAAAATTGGTCATCCCTCTCCTATGTAGGTCGGTCGAAACTTGTAACTTGAGGATCTGTGATTTTCCCGCATCCTCCTCCTATAAATAGAGGGTGTCAGGATTTCTTTAAGGTTAATAGTTAATCACTCTTTTCTTCTATGTGAGACAAAGAAATCCCTCATTACTGCCTAGTTCGGCTGAACCCTATAGCTAAGGTGGTGCCAAATTACTTTGAGCAATTACCCCAGAGATCCATCCCCGTGAAGAATCGACAAGAGGCTTTGCTGTGGAGACCATTTATCGTAGGCGATTCCTTAACAAGAATCACTATAGGATCCGACCGGTGGACCGCGAACTCCCAGAAGATCTTGGGACTACGGCAAAGGAGAAACTGGTATGTGTTCCTATTATGCTGCGTAATTAGTTACCTGGCATGTACACGTGTTTCTTGTCTGTAGTAACTATCCCGTAACATCCTACAGTGGTATAAGAGCATGAGATAGGGAGTTCTTTATTTTGATAAAATTGTTGTTTGTGAAGTTTTTGATAAAATGTTCATGAAATTGAGTGTTTTTCGGTAAAACTGGTGTTCATGATTTTCAAGAAATACGTGACTTTTATCAAAATTAAACATTGGATTATTGATCTTGAAATTTGACCTCTAGCCCTAATTACTAGTTTCGGCCGAACCATGTTAGGGTATACAAAGTGAAAATTTTAATTTCTTAGGCCCTAAGTTACCCAAATTTCGGCCGAAAGTATTGTCAAATTTTTTAATTAAATTTTGGCCATATAGCTAGGATGGATGTGGCCATAATTAGGGTTACACTCACATGATAATTTTGATAATATCTATCAATATATTTTTAGCACGGATATTGGGAATATTGATAATATTGATAGATTTAGTTACCTTAAAGATTGAGAAAATATATTGTTGATAGATTTATATCTCTCAATATAAAATCTTGACAATATATATATATATAATTGTGCCTAAATAATTATTCTTACTTGGTGGCAAAGTTAAGTTTTTAGTGGATTTTTAAAATCCTACTTAGCCACCAAGTATGAGTTTCGGCCGAACCCTAATAAGTATTGGGCCAGTCCAATTTTTTACTTTTCTGGTCGGGCCAACTGACCCGGAGGACCATGGGAACGCGAACCGGCTGAACCGGGTCAACCGAACCGAACCGGTCGGGTTCCACGGTTCCAACCGGAGCTGGTCAACCAATCCGGGTTTTCTCAATCGATCTGACCCATCCGGGTCGGGTCGGACTGGGTAACTAATGGGTCGAACAAAACCGAACCTATTTTGTCGAACCGGTCAGACCGAATTGACGTGAACCAGACCGTTTTGGTCGGACCGACCTGACTCAACTGAAAATATGATTGTCTAATTTTAAAATCCAAATGTTTTCGAACTTTAAAATTACCTACACAGTGTTAATCGGTTTGAAATTTTCACGTTTTAATCAAACCTGATGCCTAGTTTCGATTATGAGGATGGATCTCGTATACGCATGATTTTGTGACTGAGTCATTTAGTGGGCTGAATTGCAAATTCTATTTTAATTGATATTATTGCATGATTAGAATTCGTCTTGACTATGTCAATCTAGCTAGATATTGCATGTTGTGGGCAGAGCCCTAGATTTCAATTAACGAGTTACGCACTAGGATAGACATGTTGTGATGGTTGTTATTCTCTAGAATCCATGTCTAGAAGTTCGCATGATTGATTGATAGCATCATTTTTTTTTATTTAATAGCATGAATTGCAAGTCAGCCCCAAATGTTTAAAATTGGAAAGCAGTCGCCAAATATGAATGTTTACGCATGACGCATATGCATGAATGTGAGCATCTAGCCGCATGTGGTAATTTACTTGGATAGTAGAATTATAATGCTAGCATGAGTTCTCGGAACATTAGACGCATGACGTGTATGCATGTGAATGGATTGTTTCTTGGATGTGGCTGTGTATGATGATTTACTTGTGTAGTAGAATTGTATATGCTTGCATGAATTCTCGAAAAGTTTTAAAAAATGGCCTTGAGAAAGCCAATATCGGGTGTACGTTAAAATTCCCCGTTCCGGTGAGAGCGATTAAACTGTTTTAAAAGTCTGGTCTATTAGAAATGAGACGTCAGTAGTGTGAACTCTTTAACGACCTCCTTCCATTGGTTTATTGGTGGCCAGGTTGGTTAGATGTCTGAGAAATCATTACTTGTCGCCTTCTATCTCACAGATATCCGATGTATGTAATTCTTTTTCCAAAATGTTACTGTCTCTATGATTGTCGCATGATCGTCAATGTGTGAAAATAGATGGCAGATCGAAAGCGTTTCTACACTGCACTTGATGGTAGTAACTATGATGTGTGGGAAGATTATGTTATGGATATCCTCTTTGCTGCAAATGTTGAGGATCAGATAGACCCAACAACAAATAGGATAAACACAGATGAATTTGGCAGTCCAAACTGCAACAGCAGTGGGAGTCACAGAAAGATTAGATAGCACGTGATTTAATATGTGCAACCCTGACGGAAGAAGTAGATGAGGGATTCATGAACGTCAGCGCATTACATCTTTGGTGTGTCATATGCCTTCGTTGCGGCGAAGGAAAGGCCGCTTAAGCAAGAGACTTGATGATTAAGTATCACAGTATTCCTTGCACAGGTGGAGGTGTAAGAAGCGTTCAAGATCCCGCTGATGAAATAGACACATGGCAGAGGATTCAAAAGGTGATGAGGATGTTCTCCATTTCATGGTTTGCCAACAACGATGCACGTGTCTGATTAAATCAATCAAGACTACAGTTGAGCTATTTAAAACCAACCATAAGGAAGAAAGTTCGTCCAATGAATCTCATTGCGAGTTGATGAGTAAATCAAGAAACAAAATATGTAAACGATACGTTATTTTTCATTGGACAAGGTCTCTTCATTTTCTACACAAAATACTGACGGCTAAAGCTTCTTCATGTCCGCTCGGACAAGACCTCTGGTCAGACGTTAATCTGTGTGTCCTCTTGGTAATTTGTCCTCCTTTACTGAATTCTGATTTGTCCTCTTTCCTTTTACCTGCTACCTTTATTTGATTTCTCCAGTACTGAGCCCTTCCAGTTGTGGGCCGGGTTAAAGGTTGGTAGCCCATAGTCTGTTGGAAAAATGGGCCAATTCTTATTAACTTTTGTTTATTATACTATTTTGTTTAGAGCCCAACATTTTTGTTTGAGCCCAATGCTTAGTTTAGCTCATTTCTTTGTGAATGGAATTTGTGAAATGACTTTGTACCACATCGAAAAGATTGCTCTCCTCCCCCCTTCTTCTCTCCTATATAAAGGAGCTTCTCCATTAACATTTTACAACAATGAGAAATGGAATCTCTACCTTCTTGGTTGGGTTCAATTTTTTCGGAACCCATAATCTTGGGATCCAATTATATTTTCTCATCCTCTGTTCTTCGTGTTGACGAATGCAGAGTTCTTCTAGGTTGATTTTGACTTATGTCGTGTTCAACATTTTTAGTTGTTTTTAGCCGTTGTCGTCGGCTTTCCTGTTCTTTGTTTGAGTTCAGGTATTGGGTTCGGTTCGGTCGAGCGTGTTGCATGCATAACACGATTCGATGACACTGTTGAATCCTGGGAGGTGATCGCCCCTTGTATAAACCCCTTTGCATAACCCGAGGGTGGGGAGGGGCGAAATTGCCTTAAGGAGACTGTGATTAGCACGGGCCTCAGTATAAAAAATACGTATTCGTTTTGTGTCGATTTTACGTATAATTTCGGTGTTGCCTATATTTTGCATGTTAACTGGTATAGTTACTTGTAAGTAACCGAAATTTGACTAATTGCTTTTTAGTCATTGAATTTTAGAATATTGCATTTTGGTCCTCGGACTTTGTAAATTTGCATATTTACCCTCAATATTTCCAACAATCTTAAGGCAACTTTTATTTGTTGGTTTTATGAGAGGATCCTTAATTGAATTTTGAGATTCAATTTTTTGGAGAAAATTATTTATTCTCTAAAAGTTCACAAATATTGTCGAACAATGATGTTGAAAATGTGAACATGCTCGAGAGCACATGCGACTGATAAAATCGCTAAGGCCATTTAGGTCGTCGAGACTGGTAAAGTCGTCAAAAGCCGTTGAGGCTATTAGGACCGTTGAGGTCGCTAAGTCGTTGAGACTACTATGAAAAATCGAGATGGTCAAGGTTGTTAAACCTATTAAGGCATCCGGAATTGATATGTTTGCTAAGGAGGCTTTGGTGACTTGACCCAATTTAGCCGTTGAGGCCTATGGGGTCGTTGAATCCATTGTTGAAAATGTGATTTAAAAAAAAAAAAAAATCGGTGAAAGCCGATTGAGTGTGTATGACAAGTGTTATGGAAGTTTTCAATTGCACACTCCTGAACTTTGGCACGTATGTACCTCGTGACGTTTGTATACGGGAGTAAGCCCCGTGTGGGTCTGGTTTTGTTAAAACCAAAATTAGCTGTGCCAAGTTTATTTTCTGTCCAACGGAAAAGAAAAAAAAAATTGATTTTTGTAACTGAAGTGATTAAACTTAGTTACTGAAATCAGAAATTCAAATCGTTATTTGAATTTTAGTAATCCGAATTTGATGTTACGGATTAATTATCCCAAGGGGTTGGTCATAGGTCCAATGTTTGAACGCTCCTCAATGAGAATGTAGCTAACACTTGGTGGATAACTCTAAAATTGGGAAAGACCACGATCTTCTCGATGTGGTCTATAAATGTTATTATTCTAGCGAGTGATGCTATCCCATATACCGACGCCTTGATTACCGAGGTTGGACACTCGTTTAGGCCGCCGTCTATAATGCAGGGAAAGTCGCCGAGACTTACTTCAAAAGTTGAAGTCAAAAGATGGAATTCTTTTTGACAATTCTAAAAAAAAAAAAAAAAAATGAGGAAGAAGCGTCCCTATTGGGAGCACTCGAAATCGTCAAAAGAACTGTACGTTAAATACAGATAGACGAAAAATTTGATTGGATGAAGTTGAATTACGTGCCTGAAGTAAACATGAATAAAAATGTTTTTGCATTGGGCGTAGTTCCTATAGTGAACATGAGATAAGAATGTTCCTTCTTGTGCTAAATTTGTGGCACAATAATTTAGAACATGTTAATTACGATACCTTGCAGAGGTTATCTAACATGGTTCATATTCCTAAAATCAAAATAGATCAAGAACTTAAATGAGAAGTTTGCGTTGAAGCGAAACTTATTCGGTCGAAAGGATTACCGAACTTCTTGGTCTAAATACATAGCGATGTTTGCGACCTAATATATGTCCAAACGCGAGGCGGAAAATAAGTACTTCATTACGTTAGTAGATGATAGTACGAAATATTGCTATGTATACTTGATGAAGGAAAATATGAAACAATAACAAAATCATGGTTTACAAACAAAAACTTGAGTTTCAACTATTAATTGTTTTCGCAATGAGAAATGCGGCAACGATTATTCTCTGTTTAGAGAATGTTGACTTAAACACGATTTAATCGGTGAAGTCATTGCACACCGCATAAAACCCCGATGGAGTTGGGTTGCGGGTTCGATCCAACCGGGCAACGTTTTAATGTGTATTTTGAACTAATTAGTATTAATAACGTTGTCGACGGTCAAGGTTCTGGCTTAGTGTGCATTAGATAAAAATATGAAAATGTTGTTTTGGCACTTGCGGTGCAACAGTCGAGGCCTTTTATTGGTCTGAGGATCATACCGTTTGAGAAACGCAACGATCTGGGAAAAAAAAAATGTTGATGTGTTAATGGTCTGAGGATCTACAACGATAAAAGGATGATCCGAGGATCAATGATGATGTGGTTGAGAATTAGTAATAACTTCATACCCAACTCGTGTGTTAACACATTACATTTTTCTGGTAGAAATTAAAATAGTATGGTTGAGACCATGTTTGTTTTAGGGTTATGACGGGGTAGCTATTTTAACTAGCAATTACCTTTTGAATAAGGTACCCCATAAGAAGGAAGATAAAACTATGTTTGATTTGTGCCTTCGAATGTGGGGGGTGTCTTGCTAAAAATTATGATACCTCTACGGAAAAGACGCATACATTCCCTAAACCGTTGATTGCATTTTCATAGGGTTTGCTCAGAATAGTAACGTGTATCGATTTGAGTCGAAAGTGTCAAATAAACACAAAGATACGTTAATGTAATCAATAAATGCATATTTCTTTGGAAAATGTATTTTTGGCTAAGTCTAGAGGAGAGGCAAGCATATGAGACTATAGAGGAATAATAGTCAAGACCGAGAACATGGAGGGCCTGTTGAGGTCGAGCCCATGATGAGTAAAAGGGCGAGGATTGAAAATCCTATGGTCCAGTTTTTTGACCTATATGCTTGAAGCCGAACCTTAGACTTACCACGAAGACGTAAACTCTTCTGAGAGACCTCTATGAAAAGAGGCAATCAATAGTGAAATTGAGTCCATCTTGCAGAACCGCACTTGGGAGCTGGTGGATCTTCCGCCCGGAGACAAACCGTTAGGCTACAAGTGGATATTCAAATGTAAAATGAAAGAAGATGGATCAATTGATAATTACAAAGCCCGACTTGTCATAAAAGATTATAGACAAAAGGAATGGTGGAATTATTTTGATACATATTCTCCAGTAAGTAAAATCACATTCATAAGGATGGTGCTTGCGATTGCAGCCTTGCAAATTCTAGAAGTACATCAAATGGATGTGAAAACAACTTTCATACATGGATATTTAGAGGAAGAAATCTACATGGAACAACCTGAGGGTTTCTCTGCGCGAGAGCAGGAAAAGAAAGTCTGTAAGCTTGTCAAATCTATGAATAGTCTTAGGCAGATGCCTAAATAATGGCTTTATAAATTTGACAGCGTTTTATTGGAGAAATGTTTCAAAATAAATAAGTATGAAAAACGTTTTACGTTGATGACATACTAATCGTTGGAAATAACGATGAGGTGGTCCGGTCCACTGGACCTATGTTGAATTTGAGTATTGACCTGAAAGACATGGATCTTGCCAATGTGATCTTTGGATTAAAACTCATTAGATCATCAGAAGGTCTCATTCTAAGTCAAACTCATATATTGACAAGTATTTGGATAAATTCAACAAAGAGGACAAGAACGAGGTCAGTACTCCAATAGATACGAGTAAGTAATTTCAAAGAATAAGGGAGAATGGCTTTCCCAAATTGAGTACGCTCGGATTATTAGAAGTGACATGTACTTAATGTCATGCACTAGACCAGATATCGCTCATGTTGTAAGTGCATTGAGTCGATATACGAGTAACCCTAGTGTTGTCCACTAGAACGGGGTAATCAGGGTACTTAGGTATCTGAGACATATTCGTAATCATGGTCTACACAAAGAGATATCCTTATGTGATAGAGTGTTATAGTGATGCAAAATGGATATCCGATTAGACACTATCACCTTGAGTATAAGGGGTTACGTATTCACCTTACGAGGTGCAACAGTGGTAGAAAATCCTCAAAACAAACAGTCATAGCCAGATCGACGATCAAGTCTGAGTTATTGTACTGGAGAAATGTGCCAAAGATGCAGAATGGCTATGTCATTTTCTCGGGGATTTTACTAATTGGCCAAACCTGTGTTAGTGCAAAGATTGATGAGTTTGTTTTGGTTTAATCCAAATTAAATCCAATCTAATGAAATGTTGAAGATTTTCTTTAAGTGACAAGGTTAAAGCAGAAATAAGTGGTGCACCCCCCATTTGGCATGAAAACCTTTGTTAAAGGTTGGGAAATGGGACACTTTGCGAAGTTGTTGTCCACAAAAGAATCAATCTAAATTTAGATGTTGGATTAACAAAATTATTCCTGCAGGAAATGATAGTCTGAGGACTTTGTTGGATTGAGAACATTGATGCAACGTTGCGACGATCAATCTGTATAACACAGTATAACCTGCATAATGGAATGTTTAGACATATACGTCATAATTCCATTAGACATTTGCTCTCAAATATATTTATTGTGCCCGATATCGTAAAGACGGCAGATAAATAGCGGATCCGCTACCCGAAAGGGTTAAACAGAGAGTTATTTGGCCAAGCATCGAAGGGAATGGGGCTAAAGCCCGTGTAGGAAACGCTCTTGAGAAGGAAAACCCAACCATGATGACTGGAGATCCCAAGAACTTGGTTCAATGGGACAACCTAATCACAAGGGTGAGTGTGATCACTGTGGGGGTCAAACCCCGAGCCCATTCCTATGATGCATACAGTGATGGAGATAAGGTTAAGTTTTAGCTTGTGTTGATCTTCAAATATCGGTTAAACCGAGCATAGTAATTGCAAATTATTTGAAATCACACTTTATGCAAAGCTTTTAATGATTCGTAAGGAGAACTCAGAGTCGTGATGATGCTCTTGAAACATTGAATCACCTATGCGAGTGAGAAGTGGGGCCGCTTCGAAAGGAATTGTTGAGGGCGCAATTCTTAGAAACGCTTGCAGAACCAGGCGAGTGATCCAGGGCCTAGGGATCACAGGGCGTGAACCGAACCATACTAGGAAGGTACCTGTGTGGGTTATGTCGTCATCTACATCAACGACAGTCGGTTCAAGGACATCGCGTCTACCGACCAGTCAGTAGAGAAGGCATGATCTCACAAGGGATAGGTTCAAAGGGGTTACCCCTACCTATTCTTTGCAGGTATTGACCGTTGAACTCAAAATTCGTGTCTAAATTTTCAATTTCCATTCATGTGGGGGATTGTTGGAAAAATGGGCCAATTCTTATTAACTTTTGTTTATTATACTATTTTGTTTAGAGCCCAACATTTTTGTTTGAGCCCAATGCTTAGTTTAGCCCATTTCTTTGTGAATGGAATTTGTGAAATGACTTTGTACCACATCGAAAAGATTGCTCTCCTCCCCCCTTCTTCTCTCCTATATAAAGGAGCTTCTCCATTAACATTTTACAACAATGAGAAATGGAATCTCTACCTTCTTGGTTGGGTTCAATTTTTTCGGAACCCATAATCTTGGGATCCAATTATATTTTCTCATCCTCTGTTCTTCGTGTTGACGAATGCAGAGTTCTTCTAGGTTGATTTTGACTTATGTCGTGTTCAACCTTTTTAGTTGTTTTTAGCCGTTGTCGTCGGCTTTCCTGTTCTTTGTTTGAGTTCAGGTATTGGGTTCGGTTCGGTCGAGCGTGTTGCATGCATAACACGATTCGATGACACTGTTGAATCCTGGGAGGTGATCGCCCCTTGTATAAACCCCTTTGCATAACCCGAGGGTGGGGAGGGGCGAAATTGCCTTAAGGAGACTGTGATTAGCACGGGCCTCAGTATAAAAAATACGTATTCGTTTTGTGTCGATTTTACGTATAATTTCGGTGTTGCCTATATTTTGCATGTTAACTGGTATAGTTACTTGTAAGTAACCGAAATTTGACTAATTGCTTTTTAGTCATTGAATTTTAGAATATTGCATTTTGGTCCTCGGACTTTGTAAATTTGCATATTTACCCTCAATATTTCCAACATAGTCTTCCTTCCAACCTATTGGGTAATAAATGCCTATCATCATTGCTTAATTATCAAGCTCTTCTCTATAATTTGACATGATGATTTATTATCATAATTGGAAAAACCTTAAAAAAAAAAAAAGAAAGTTCTGGTTCCAATAATAAGGGTGCCGATTCCAATAATATGGCAGCATGCACATGCCCAGTACTGTAGCCTAGTTTGTGTACACGGTAAGACAATCCACATGCTCAAATTCAATGACAAATTTGATTTCCGATGAGTGAATATTGCGTGAGAAACAGCAATAAAAGAATCGTGGGCTTTGGTTAGTCTCTGCCTGTAATCATGTATGGTGTGTGTGAGCTAGGTGCCTCATCGTGTGAGATTAATTGTCTCTCACAAGCACAAGTATGGAAGGATACATCTTTTTTTGTCCACCTCACTGTTAATATCTTTACATGTACGTATGCTGAGTATAATTAATTTTGTAATTTTTTTTAAAACTCTATTGAAAATTATAAATCATAAAAGGAAAATAATAAATCTAAGGACATGTGTCAAGATTTTAACGGTGAGACACGATCTGTGGCAGATTAAGTGGGGCGGGAGATCTTAATCTAGCAGGGAAGGAGCAATTAGCACTTTCAACTGTAGTTCCTAGTCCCCGGTTCTATTAGTTCCTAGTTTATAGTTCTCGATTCTCATCATAAATTTATTATTGTGAAGAGTCCTAGTTCTTAATGTCATTTAATATTGATTCCTCTTAGTAATAATTAAGTATAAACTATAGATTCTAATCAGAATTCATTGTTTCAAAATGAGAGTTCCTAATTCCAATATTTGCTACTGGACGTCACTAGGCGTGACTGAGATTACAAATATTATTGAATTGCCATTATCGAGTGGAGAGAGAAGTCGTATAGTTCCTACTAGTAAGAACTCATCACGTTACTGTTCATCTCGATCATTGCCAATTTTTTTAATATTTTTTATTAAACTGTTTTATTTACACTACAGGAAAAACAGTTATTAGCGACAGTTTTCAAGATATTTAGCGACACTTTTTTGGTGTCGCTATAACGGTAGCGACACTTGCAGATAATGTCGACGAATGCACTGTCGCAAAGGTGTAGCGACACTTTTTGGTAGTGTCGCACGCACCCCTAGCGACACTTAACATAAGTGTCGCTATTTAATACCTAGCGACACTTGTCAAAGTGACGCTAGGGATTCTCTAGCGTCCCTTAGCGAAGTGACGCTAGGTAGTCCCTAGCGTCCCTTAGCGAAGTGACGCTAGGTAGTCCCTAGCGTCCCTTAGCGAAGTGACGCTAGGTATTCCCTAGCGTACACCTAGCAAAGTGACGCTATTCAATTTTTCGTTAAAAAAAAATTCTTTGGCTCTGTTTTTTCCATTGGCTTTTAGGGCAGAACTGTACAAACATAACACCAAACTAGACATTTAATAATATTCCAACTAAAAATAATATTTCACCATAAAGTATCATTTCCAACAATTCAACATAGCTATTTTACTTAACGATAAAACTAAAATCTCATATGAATCATAGTAAGTTTACCATTCTAGCAAAGCTCGGGCCTAATGAAATGGTAAAGCGCCAACGATCAAACTAAAGCCTCATATGAATCATAGTAAGTGAGAATATTGTTTTGGGAATACTGTTCTCTGTGCTTTCTTGTACACAGCCACCATCAGTGCCTTCTTCACATCTTCTCTGTCGTGCTTTCTTTTACTCAGCCACCATTAGTGCCTTCTTCACATCTTCTCTGCTGTGCCATTGCGCATCTGCAAAAACCGATTCATTCTCAGTTGATAATGTATTGTCACAAAGATTACTAATTTTGAGTATAATAAGAGATACCAGAAGTACCTTCTACTCTCCCTTATCCATATTTATTTCTCTTGATTTTGCAAAGGCGTAGAATCCAACCATGAGTTGACAAGTCATGCTACTAGGTCCAACTGGAATGACATTACATTATGGAAATTCTTTTGAGTCAATGGCATTGCATTGAAGAACATGTAAATTCAATGTTGGAAACATGATATGAAAATAGTACCAAGCCATGGCTGAGAGCTGCGATAGACAACATCTCCCACTTCAATTCCAGTCTCTTCCCATGTTTCACTCCTCACTGCCTTCCGAGCTCTCTCCAAGCTGTCATAAATATTTTTTTATGACATAGCACCTTATCTCAATGAATAATTTGGGGAAAAAGTACTAACAATTTCACCATCCAATTAACTCATCTGTTGTGGCTGCTGTGGTAGTTGTTATATGCAACAACACCATATCGTCCTCCATACTACATATTACGGTCATGTGCAGGCTAAGAAAATCTATATCTACCTCTACCACTACCACCACAGTGGTTTGTTTGGTCTGACCTTGTTTGCTCAAGGTACTTTGAACACGAATCCCAAAGTGCGTTAAATACTAATTTCAGCATTTCCAAATCATCGGGAAAGTTTTTGTCAGCATTTCCACAAAAAGAATGACCATATCTCATACCCAACCTTTACATCAAGGACATTGTGACTTACCGATATATTTCATTTGAGCTGCAATATAAGTTGTTTTACCACCAGGTGCAGCACTACAACATGTAAACACCATTATCAATAAGAGAGAGTTACCGGTTGTTCCTTCTCAACCGGTGGAGTCGCACTTGGCTTCCAGATCAGATATCTGGATGGAGGCGGAGGAGGGGGAGGTGGAGTATTGGAGGAAGAAGGCGATGACGGCTAGGGCGAATAAGAGATCTGAGGGGATGGGTAGGAGGGAGGGGAAGGAGTCGGAGATGAGGAGGGAGAGGGCGAGGAGGAGGAGGAAGACGGCAGAGGAATGGAGGGAGGTGAGGCGGTGGACGGGGGTGGAGACCTTGAGGAGTGGATCGGTGGTGGCGGAGGATATGGCGCGGTGTAGGGCAGCGATTAGGAGTAAGAAGAGGAGGAAGTAAAGAGGAAGTTATTTGCTGACCCTAGTTGGCATTTGCATTAAGTCAAAGTCGGCTTAAGAACAAAAAACACATAAATAAAATACATAAGTGGCCCAAACAAAATAAAAGTGCCGAAATTAACTAAAAAAAAAAAAAATCAAAGTTAGCGTCACTACTGTGTAAGTGACGCTAGGAGTTGTTTTTAGTAAAGTCAGTGTCACTACCATAAGTGACGCTAAGAGTTTTCTTTTTTGTCGTTACTTGTAAAAGTCAGTGTCACTACATAAGTGACGCTAAGAGATTTTTTTTTTTTTTTATATTACGTCTCTTTTAAAGTGTCGCTAATTGTAAAAGTCAGCGTCCCTACTATAAGTGCCGCTATCTACTATCTATTGAAAAATGTATCGACACTTCTCTGTAAGTGCCGTTGAAAAGGATCGGTAAATACACAATTTCCTGTAGTGTTATCTCTTTGATTATATATATAATTCTGCTACGCTAAGTCAGATAATGACACGATTCGTAATCAGCAATTTTTAATATTAAGTTAAATAATAACACGAACCAAAATAATCTTTTTAACTTCGAATCAATTTTAGAGCTTCCCGACTCAATTTGTTTATATTTCACTATGTGGCACAACAGTCAATTATAAACTTTGAAATAGTATAAAGTTTTATATTTTTAAAAGTGAAATAGTTTTTTATTTAAAATATGTTATTTTATTTTAACGCATATATATATTTGTTTAGTTAATTACCTATTATACAATATTATTATATAAAATGTGGATATTTTGTTTATGACAATTGTTGTAAAAATTATTTTTTAAGATGATATATCATATATTTCTTATTAAGTATATAGGAAATCATTAGTCAAAACACATGATTAATACATATACCCGATTTACTAATATGCATCTGATTAATGTGTGTAAGCATGAATATGCTAACGATGATGAATCAAGATATGTCAATCAACGAAAAACAATGAATTTATTATTATATCAATAATTATACCTATGAACCATCTCGCACGCGGCATGTTGATTGCACCTAGTAGTAATACAGATATTACTCATAATAATAATATAAAATTACACGATAAAGTTAAACATAAAAAAAATACACAAAGATTTTGTCAATCATCTCTGGCAATTTAGTAATGCTTACCGTATCTATGTTGCCTCAAATATATATTTATACTATGTTAATTTTTTAATTTAGTTGGAAACTTTGAGATATTGTTGTATTTTTCTATAAATATTTTTTTAAATTATGACGATCATTATTTAAAAAGTTACGTGCTCATTTATATATATATATATATATATATATATATATATATATATATATATAACTTTTTATATAATTTCTTAAATACCAAAAGAATCGTAATTTTTTCAAAAAAAAATTATAGTTGGTAACTAATTGAACTATTAGCTTAACGGCGACGAGTTTCAAATTTAAGGATGACCACATATGTCGGGCAAAGTTGGAATCCGAATATCTGACCTAAAGTTGACCAACATTGACGAATTTGGAAAAAAATATATGTAAATTTTGTAAATTATGTCTCCACCATTGGATTGAGTTCTAATTATACTGTTGTGGTTACTGTAGCAATTCTACTTTAATAAATTGGCAATGGCGTGATAATTGACGTGAATGAACTAAGAACTCACCATTCAAAGTGCTCTAACTGGAGTACCAGGTACAAAATTTCTAAAAAATGAAATTTATGACCATCACTATTTTACTCCTAAGTTAGTTTGTTAAAATTTGTCCTAAAAAGTATCAAAAGTGACCATATATTTATTTCATTTTTTTTTCTAAAATTACAATTTTGAAAAATATGTATTTAATTTTTTTTTTAAGGAAAATGTGAAATTTTCGGGGTTCTGTACCTCAAAGGAATAATTTCAAAAGAATATTTGCTTTTTTTTTTTCCAATTTATTTAAAATTGTTTATCTATTTGTTTATTATTTAAGTGTTTAAAAAAATTTATAACATTTCTTGACAAAGATAATAATAATAGAAAATTGGAAGGGTTCAAATATCAATAAAAAATAGGGTTCAGCTAAAATAAACTCGAGTTTATTTCAACTCAATTTCTCAGCCATCAGATTATGCAAATATAAGGAACACTTTTTATCTCTCTCAATTATGATTGATTCTCTTTCATGATCTAAACGGCTGAGAAATCAAATTTAAATAAACTCGACTGCATTTTAGCTAGCCCCTAAAAAATAAGCAATTGTAGAGTATTCAAGTATGAATGATTTTAACCTAAAAGAAAGTATGAATGATGACATCAACAAAAGCTATGGTGGAACTTCGGTTGGGAAATAACATAAATCCTCATCCTTCTCAACAACCATTCAGTTGGCCCAATTCATCTGCCTCAATTACTCAAATTTACATCTTATTAAGATTAAAAAAAAATACATTTAAACACCTAATTTTGGTACGCGCGGCATGTATATAACACGTTCAAAAATGTTATGTGTAACGCGTTTAAAAATGGAAATATTTAAATATGGAAGGACATGGGGTTTCTAAAAATAGGCTTAGTTTAAATTTGGATAGTGTAGATGCATTTAATATTGTGTAATATTCAGAAAATATATGATAAATATTTATGGTAATATGCAATAAATATATATTCATAATTTTCGGAATTAATTAGTGTATATTAGGGAAAATATTGTTTTCCTAATTTTAGGTGTTAATCTAGCTTTAAAAAGACCCCTTGTCAATGTAAAAACACACAACAAAAAATAATAAACATCTGGTCTAGAATTCTGTGCAAATTTCGTGTTCTAGTGAATAAAGTTTTTTTTTCTTCTCCTTCGCTGGCCAAATCCTTGCCGGAGCTCCGGCGACGTCAACCCCCAGTCGCCCGCTGCCTCATCCCGACGTCCAGCCACTGCGACAACCACCTCCGGCCGGAGGCCACGCCGCCCAGCTCCGGACCACCGCTCGCCGACGACCCCCCCCCCCTCTCTCTCTCTCTCTCTCTCTCTCTCTCTCTCTCTCTCTCTCTCTCTCTCTCTCTCTCTCTCTCTCTCTCTCTCTCTCTCTCTCTCTCTCTCATTCCTTCTTCTCCGGCAGCTCCAGTCTCGCTTCGTCTCCGGCCGACCTCCTTCGTCCGCCCGGCGCTCCACCAGCTCCGACGACCAGCAGCCCCTGCGTCGCTGTAGCTCCGCCCGGATGCACACCATCTGCTCCAGCTTCCATGTCCCAGATCCAGATCGACCACCACCACAGCGACCTGCTTCGCCTGACTGCACGCCGGAGTCGCCGTCTCTGTCGCCGGAGACCGTTGTCGTCGCCGCCGCCGGTTGCTTGCTCAGCCATCCCCTCCGGTCTTCTACAGGTGAGTCTGTTAAGTTTTTTTTAATTAATAGTTTGAATATAGTTGTTTAAATTTAATTAGTAGTTTAATTGTAATTGACTAAATTTAATTTGATAACATGTTAGAAGTTTTATTTTAGTATTTTACTAGGTGCTATCCCCGCGCACCGCGCGGGGTGATCGAGTGTTTATAGATATAAATGATATATAAACAATTGAGTTAATCTTTCAAATATAATAATAACATTTTTATTTAATAATAATAACATTTTTAATATTATTACACTTACTTGATTGGTGAAGTATTGCAGGATAGGTATTGTATCAAAAGAAAATATATGAAGCAACAAAATTCAAGATTCAGCATGACCTTTCAAATATAATAATAATCTTTTAATATTATTACCACTTGAATGGTGACGGGTGTGGTATTACAGAATAAGTATTATAAAAATATATATGCTATAGTAAAATTACCTCCAAATGTTTATAAGGTACCTGAACCCCTAAACCCGAAATCACCACAGATCAGTTTAATTCGGCCATCTCTTCAAGTAACGGATGGAGTCAACATCCAGAAGTGGTATTGCCTCGAACATCAACCTCCACAACAGAACAAAGGACGCACTTTTGGATGTTGCCTGTCTACAAAATTCTTCATGCGTTCAAGCTCTGCAACCATCTGATATTCTCAAATCTTTCGTTGTTCGTCAAGATTCATGAAGTTAATTCATGTTATCTCTAAGAAATCTTGAAAAGCCTTCTGCATTTTCACCCACTTTCCTAATAACAAAATGAAAATATAAAATTAATGTAATAGACATAATTCTATACAATTCATCTGACTGATTCATACATGCCTTACTCCCAACACCCTACTCAGCTCATACTATCTCTATCTGAAAATGAGAACAGAAAATGGTTGAATACAAACTTTGAAGAAATGGAATGAAGTCAAACTCTTACCATCATCATGGTTGCCTTCTATAGCACTTGTAGAAGCAGAACCCAACTGTCTAAAAAACAGAGCATAAAATCATATCACAGCACAAATGAGATGTCAAATAACAAAGAATTTCAAGAACATCTAATGACGACTGTTAATACCTTTCAAACCCTAAATAATAGCTAATGATGACTGTTTAAGATTATACTATACCTACTGAATAATGATTAATGCAATAATCCTTTGATGTTGGGAAGTGACTATTCATTAAGAGAAAACTACATATTCAAGCATTTTCATAAAAAATAACAGGTTAGACCAAGTCCCTTTTCAGGACTATCAAATTGAGGATTTAAATATTTTTGGATTTTTAGTCAAGATCAGCTTAACAACTCTGTAAATTACGTTGGTTTTAGGGGAACAGACCCTCAATAACAGAAATTCACAGTAGGAGCATTTCAGAAACAATTCAAAATCCCTAATTTTCAAATCGTAGCTCCAATATAAAGATATTGTCAAAATTTGCTTACAATCGGGATAAGACGAATCGATTTGCGGCGCTTGGGCTCTTGCTTATGTTGGTGAAGAGGATTTTAGGGTTTCAAATACCTAAATTGATAGGAAATTGAACATGCCGCTTGAACATAAGCGAAACCCTTTAATAGGATTTGAAACGGACAACATATAAATGCTGTGTTGAAACGGACATCAGAGGATAACCGATGTTGATATGTCGATTCCGCTGATGAAGATGATGCGTGATATCGGAGCGGCGTCGTTTGTAGAGATGACGTGTAAAACTCACAGTGAACAGAGACCATCCGTATTAGATATATAGATTTCTAAACGCTGTCGTTTTCTTCGACGTGTAGATATCGAACCGAGCGAAGTCGTTTTAAATAAAGAACTGTACAGACGGAGAAGTAATAGAAGGGGACCCCACTGTCGTTTTTAAGCGAAACCATAATACATTACTCTTGAGTCTTTGTCGTTTTTGATAGATATATACATTTGGCTAAAGAAAAACAACATACGTGGCAAACGGTTAGATAGGAATGATTAGGATTAGTATAATATTTAGATTTGTAGAGATGACGTGTAAAACTCACAGTGAACAGAGACCATCCGTATTAGATATATAGATTTCTAAACGCTGTCGTTTTCTTCGACGTGTAGATATCGAACCGAGCGAAGTCGTTTTAAATAAAGAACTGTACAGACGGAGAAGTAATAGAAGGGGACCCCACTGTCGTTTTTAAGCGAAACCATAATACATTACTCTTGAGTCTTTGTCGTTTTTGATAGATATATACATTTGGCTAAAGAAAAACAACATACGTGGCAAACGGTTAGATAGGAATGATTAGGATTAGTATAATATTTAGATTTGGCTAAAGAAAAACAACATACGTGGCAAACGGTTAGATAGGAATGATTAGGATTAGTATAATATTTAGATATTTCATTTTTATTAGGAGTTGTAGATAATAATTTATTTTTAGACTTAGATAATATTTGCACATGATAGAAATTTAATTAAATCTTGGCATCGTTAGATTAATTTGTGACATGTGTTCAAATAGAGAAATTGGTAAATTTGTGAATTGAGTACCGAAATGGCGTGATTAATTCCATGTGTTTTAATTCGTAATAGAACCCCCGAACTCGAATTTCTTATCGTAGACCGATTTTATACCTAGGTGTTTAATTCATTACTAGCGACTCTTTTCAAAATCCACGTTTTCAAAACGTAATCGCCATAGGTCAGATTTTAGGGTCTGACAATACATCAATAATTAACTTATTTTTTTCCAGACAATTATAATTCAACAATTATACTTGGTATTGTTTGACCAACTAGAACAACTTATTGGCAAAAACTATATGTTTATTAAAAAAAATGTAATAAGTTACAAGTCTCGCTAATATAATACTAAGATACTTTTTTTTTTTTTTCCAACAAACAGTACATTAATGAATTAATAATAAAAACTAGTTGTACTTTATTTACCACATATAATTTGGGCAAAATCACTCAAATAACTAGTATTTGAAAATCAAACACAAAAACAAGGAAAAATTTCGGCCAAAACTCAAAATAACCAATGGAGCATCTCCCAGATGAGCCATTTAGGGCGCATCTGGGAGATGAGCCATTTTCCCCGGACCTGTTAACGGTCTTCCTTCGACCGTTAACGAAAATGGAGCAACTGCGTGATGAGCCGGAAATGGCGCATCTGGCAGTTGCGGCATTTACGGCGCAACTGCCAGATGAGCCATTTCCGGCTGAGTCAAATGGCGCGTCTGAGAGCGCCATTTGGCTCAACGGTCAAAAATTTGACCGTTGAGCCAAAATTGGGTTAACGGTCAAAAATTTGACCGTTAACCCTTGGGGAAAATTGCTCATCTCCCAGATGCGCCCTAAATGGCTCATCTGGGAGATGCTCCATTGGTTATTTTGAGTTTTGGCCGAAATTTTCCCTTGTTTTTGTGTTTGAGTTTCAAATACTAGTTATTTGGGTGATTTTTCCTATAATTTGCCTTTACAAACAATCTTCATCTTCAATCGAGGGGGGAAAAACAAACCAGGAAAAACCCAAACAACTAAGAAAATTCCTCAAGAAACGACAGGACTAACTTTATGTTGGGTCTGACAGACTGGAATACCATGTTGTAGACATGTTATTCCAAAAAAAAAACACTGTTATGTTTCGAGCCGTTGGATCCAGAGAGAGAGAGAGAGGGTTTTCAAACATAGCTAAGCTAGCCGCCCTCTTCGCGTTAAAATCAGGGAGGAGCGCGTGGGAGGCTTCTCCTCTTCTCCATTTCCTAGTTATTTCTTCGTTTCCATTTTCAAGATTAGTTTTATATATTTCGTATTATTGACAGCTTCCTTCTTCTCCATTTTAATTTCCCTTCCGATTCGATTGCTTGGTCCTTCGTCACTTTGACTCTTCACGATTGCTTACTTAACTATAATCTAATAATTAGCTCGTATTAAACCTCAATCCATTTGCCTCTCCTCCCAATTCGAGCTTTCCTTTTGGAATCGCAATCTGAGGTTAGTTTCCTGATCTGGGTCTCCCTTCATGTCGATTACTACTTAATGAATCTATTTCAGCATCAAAATTGACTGCCTTGTGAGAATTGCTCGGATTTGGGTTTCTCTTCTTCATCTTGATTATTGATCTTTTTTGGAATTGCTGCTTTGTATGATGAATTTTGTTGGATTTCCTAATCTGGGTTTTTAGTTTCTCTCTCTACCTTGCATTTGTATAATCACAGATCCAATAGATTGTATACTAGTTTTCGATCTGATCTGTCCAAAGTTGGATTCTCTGAGCTTGCTGTTGCTGAATTCGAAATCGTTAGTAATTGACGCCTGGATCTTTCCGAAATTCTAACTGCTATGAAATTGAGTAACAATGTTTGACTTTGAGATCATGCACTGAAAATGTTCGATGAAATGTATGGCAGGGGGAAAATGGCGGAACCAAATCAGAACACAACCATGATTCGACCATCCCAGAATCGCCTCCCCGATCTGCGGAAATCGGTAAAATTGAAGTACGTGAAGCTCGGATACCACTATGTGATCACTCACGCAATGTTCCTCCTCCTTTCACCATTCGTCATCATTGTGGCCGCCCAAATGTCAACCTTCTCCCTGCGAGACCTCAATGACCTATGGATCCACCTCCAATACAACCTAATCTCTGTAATCCTCTGCTCTACCCTGCTTGTGTTCTTATCCACCCTCTATTTCCTGACCCGGCCTCGACCTGTTTACCTTGTGAACTTCTCGTGCTACAAGCCCGATGATGCCCGGAAATGCCCTAAGAAGATCTTCATGGACCGATCTCGACTAACCGGGTCCTTCACGGATGAGAATCTCGACTTCCAACGCAAGATCCTAGAGCGATCGGGCCTCGGTGAGTCAACCTACCTCCCCCAGGCCGTTCTAGCCGTTCCTCCGAACCCATGCATGCAGGAAGCAAGAAACGAGGCCGAAACAGTCATGTTCGGTGCAATCGACGAGCTCCTCAGCAAAACGAATATCCGGCCAAAGGATATTGGAATCTTGGTGGTGAACTGCAGTCTCTTCAACCCGACCCCTTCTCTATCCGCAATGGTGATTAACCACTACAAGCTCCGAGGAAACATCATCAGCTATAATTTGGGTGGAATGGGGTGCAGTGCTGGTCTGATCTCAATCGATCTCGCAAAAGATCTCCTCCAAGTTCATCCCAACACTTATGCATTAGTCATCAGCATGGAGAACATCACCCTGAATTGGTACTTTGGAAATGATCGGTCAAAGCTCGTGTCTAACTGTCTGTTCCGAATGGGCGGGGCCGCGATTCTGCTATCGAACAAAGGCTCTGACAAGAGACGATCAAAGTATCAGTTGGTTCACACCGTGAGAACCCACAAAGGAGCTGACGATAAGTGCTTCTCTTGTGTTACCCAAGAGGAAGACGCCAATGGAAAAGTGGGTGTCACCCTATCGAAAGAGCTCATGGCTGTTGCGGGAGATGCTCTAAAGACGAATATCACGACCCTGGGGCCGCTTGTGTTGCCGATGTCTGAGCAGTTGTTGTTTTTCGGGACTCTGGTGGGGAAGAAGCTTCTGAAGATGAAGATAAAACCATATATTCCAGATTTCAAGTTGGCTTTCGAGCATTTCTGCATCCACGCAGGTGGAAGGGCGGTCCTGGATGAGCTTGAGAAGAACTTGCAGCTCTCCGATTGGCACATGGAGCCTTCTAGAATGACCCTGAATCGGTTTGGGAACACCTCGAGCAGTTCGCTTTGGTACGAGTTGGCGTATTCAGAGGCGAAAGGGAGGATTAGGAGGGGAGACAGGACGTGGCAGATTGCGTTCGGGTCGGGGTTTAAGTGTAACAGTGCGGTATGGAAGGCTCTGAGGAGTATTAACCCTAAGAAGGAGAAGAATCCATGGATGGATGAGATTGATAACTTCCCTGTTGTGGTCCCCAAGGTTTGTTTGATATGATGATGTTGAGGAACTATTTATTATTTGTTAATTGTTGGAAATTGCAGGGAGGGTATTTGAATTCTAGGAATTGTTGTGGTTGGCAAGGGAAGGAGATTGTTTTGCAGTAGGGATTGGTTTAGCTCCTGTGTATGTGGGTGAATGAAGTTGCAGAGGGGAGGGGGTATTTATGAGATTAGAATTCGAATATTTGGTTCGGATAATATCCTTATCCTCGAGTGTTGTCATTAACGTAATGTTTGAATTTGAATGTCAATGACTTGATGGATGTTGATCTAATTAACTGTTGATGCAAGGGTTGTTGAGCTTCTGTGTTTGAAGTTGGTTTGTCAAGAAAGAAAGGACACATTTTTGCATACTCTCCATCCTCTTCCGATCTTAGTGTTTCTTTAAGCAAGCAGCAAACTTATGTTGATTGATTTGGTATGGTTGAATCATCATCCACAATATAACCATGTTTTCGCGCTGATGATTCAAAGTCCGTATTATATGTCAAACAGTGATTGTTACTCATACATATGTATATATACCAAGTCAGTTATATCGCTTCCCTTCATTCTTATGTACTAGCTACTCAGCTAAATATTTCTCAAGCTTTTATTGAATCAGATATACTAATTAACGATTAAGTTTTGCGCTAAACATCATTAAGAGTTTCTGATTCAATATGCCTTGGAAGTAGTGTGCCTTTCTCTATTTTGAGCTGCAAATAAATCCTGTCAAAATAATGAAAAATAATCTGTTGACGACAGTGGGATTTGAACCCACGCCCTTTCGGACCAGAACCTTAATTTGGCGCCTTAGACCAACTCGGCCATATCAACAATCTTGTTAATTGTTAGATTGACTTTGTACTCTAAAGTATTTCCTATTTTTGTCACAATGGCACACAGTGTAAATTTGAGCAACTATTAAGGCATTTATACTACTATGCAACCAAACCATGTCGAAACGCTTATCATTTTTGTTGTTAGAAATACGTAAATTTATATTACTTAAAGAAACTAGATTTTTATTGCCAATGAATTTGTTCAAACAATAATTTTTTACCCAACAATTTTGGGATAGCTTAATACGGAAATATCGGTTTTATAAATGCGTTAACCGAAATAATTAAATACAGTACTCTTATTCGCGCATTAAGCACAACACGACTATTATTATCTCACGTACATTATTTATGATAATAAGTTAATTAGGAATTTTTTTTATTGAAAGTGACACGAATTGCATTCGCGTCATACTCAATTTTAGTTGAGTGGCCACAGTTATCCATTAAGAGAGCAATTCCTATAAACATGTTTGTTTTACACGTGCATGTAATAATTTTTATTCATCCCAGTGTAAATACTAAGGAGAGTTAATAAAAGTGTTAGGTTACTTAATAAACACGTAGGTGATATCACTACTTACCATAATCGTCATCGTTACCGTCATTTATCCTCCTCCTTAATTAATCCAAGCTTAATTACCCGGATCAGAGGGAACAGAGTGGACCAATCATTATCATGCATGAACAAATACGGAAACCTTATTGGTAGAGGAATGAGAAAAGCTCATTGGTTTGGAGGTTTCTTGTTTATCAAACTTAATTAATTAGACTTAGACCGCCATTAAGCTTTTGGTTTGCAACCTAAACCAATCAGAGCAGAGCCCACAGAGCTCTGGAAATTGTTTGGGAGGTTTTTCTGAGAAAAGAGACAAAATCAGGACCCTCGTCGTCACCGAATCTTACTAGCTAAAATAAGAAATCTTCAATCATTGACTAATTGTTGTTAATTGTTGATTTTTCAGCCACTTGGTAGATTTTAAAAAATAACAATAAAAATATGTTATCAAAACTTGAGTCCAACTATCAACATATATCTACAAATATAAGGAATGAACTATCATATACTAATCTAAATTTAGAATATACTTCTCTCCTATATAGTAACGGCCACACGCAGAATTTAAAAAAAAAAAAAAAATCATATATTTACACTCTCCCTAAAAATTTAGCATTTTATTTCTTGCATGCTTTCGTCAATATTTTTTTAAAAAAAAAATGAATGGGTTAGTAGTGACTAGGCCCATCTTGTTATTTAACGTCCAGACTTTTGTGTTCATTTGCGAGCATATCATACTTATGAACAACTAGTGCATGCACTGACCCATCACGTAGCACCACCAACAACCTAATATAATCGAGAGACCAACCCGTTAGCCCAAGTCATTCTTTCCTTGGCAAATAATTTTATTCAAGTCGATGAGGAATTCGAACTCGTGACTTCAGAGTCAAACCACATGAGAGTCGGCGGAGTCAGCGTTCTTAACCACTAGACCAAAATTGCTGGTCTTTCATTAACACTCACTCTACACACAAGTGACATATTTATAGTCATCAGTGATCACATATATATATATAAACCATTATATGAATATATTATTAACTAATAAGTTATACTAAATTTTAATCTTTAATATTTTTAATATATATGATATGAAAGACAACCAATCGAGTTACAACTCCAACATAATAGAAGTTAGAGGTAGGCAGCTCACGTTTGAGAAAAAGATACCAACTACCGCCCATTTTCGTTGTGTGTAGGTGTGATTTAATTAGCGGGTTAGTTATAAGTTGCTAGTTTAAGTTTTGTCTGATCGGATGACAAATTGCTAATATAACTTTTTATTTGAATACATTACTAAGTCAAGTCAAACCGTACAAAAAGATAGCTCTATTATGTTTTCTTCTGTTTTGGACGAAATTTCGCACGTACGTAGTAAGTGATGTCCAAATTCTCAAAAATTGCAAATAGATAAAGTACCATATTACTAGCTTAAGTACAATGTGCACTCATAACTAAAGTATGTATTCATGTGCACTTTACTAGCTAGATGAAGTGACTATGCGAAATACTAGTTGAAGTTCATTTTATTGTACACTTCGGTAGCCAAACTTTGGGAGAGTAAATGTATGATTTCACCTTATTTGTTTTGACATTGTCGTGAATTCAGATGTCATATTCCACACATGTAATCTTTATGTCCAAAGAAGATAAATGTAATAGAGCTAACTAATTACATGATTAGTAAAATTGAGCTACTTTTTTATTTAAAAAAAGTTTAACTACCAATTTATTCGATCAAGCAAAATTTAGCTAACAACTTTGTCATAGAAACAATCGTTACCTTTGATAGAGTGCAGGTGACATTGACACATTTATTGTATCTGCTTCAAATAGACCAACTATACATATCCTAAAAATAAAAGTATTTTAACCAAAAATAATAATAAAAGTATGAAAAAGAAAATACATGGATATTACAATAAAATGAAACATTTTCATATATATATATATATATATATATATATATATATACTAGAAATTCTAGTACGCGCGTTGCACGTGCGTATGACTCGAACATCATAAAAATGTTATACTTAAAACTATTGAAATAGGTGGCTAAACAAAGTACAACACCTCTTGAAAGTTACAACATATTCAGTTTGGATACATATCAGTTTTATAATATATGTATAATTAAAAAAAAATAGTGAAACTTCACAAGTAATTACATACCAATACATGGAATAATTTTATTATTGATCGTAGAAGTCGTGCTAACTCACGATGATCTAACTCACGATGCATAGAAGTCGAGCTAGTTGGCCAAGGCAAAACCGTGCAATTGGGAAGCATTTACGTACATTGCATGATCTAATGTACCCAGAAGTTATACTCTTTGGTACCGGGATTTGTTCCATTTGAGTATCTTGAACGCCGACAACTGTGAGCTTTATAGG
Organism: Clarkia xantiana subsp. parviflora; assembly: GCA_036873135.1. Classification (NCBI taxonomy): domain Eukaryota; kingdom Viridiplantae; phylum Streptophyta; class Magnoliopsida; order Myrtales; family Onagraceae; genus Clarkia; species Clarkia xantiana. The sequence continues at coordinate 24,397,546 of JAPTYO010000008.1, read as the reverse complement.
AACTACACCCAAGACAATTCTTATCAGTTTTAAATTAGTGTAAAGCTGGAGATGATGATATGTTTTATATCAACATGCTAATTGGTTAAACTGCATCAAAAATTCATATTAGAAGCATGTTTGCCAACATAAGTAATTCCTCTTCCTGCAGATAATACTAACTGATATAAAGTAAATACACTTTAAAATACACAGTGATCTATTGCTCTATCAAAAGTGTAACGCAAACTCCCACTTTGATCATATAAGATAATAATAGAAGAGTTCTCCAACACACATTACTAAAGAAGATTGTTGCAAAAATGTAAACTGAATTTGGAGAGTTATTGAATGTAGACCACTTAAGAAATGACTTAGATTTCACTGCATAAAGAAGAGAATGTAGACCACTTAAGAAATGACTTAGATTTCACTGCAGAAAGAAGATATGCATAGCTTTGAAACCAGTTAACGAGTGCGATATTTAAAAAAAATTAAAATTTGAACATACACCTATTCTTGATGTATCTCCAAACTAAACAGAAAACATTCATCTTACGTAATGTTTAACTTCCACCTATGATAACTGGAACATGATTTTAAATCTAAATTTTCTAAAATTGACAGTAAGAAGAAGAAATCAAAACAGTTGAGCATTTAAAGAAGCATGACATCAATAAATCAAGGTTAATGTCAAATTAAAACTGACCTCAAAATTCTAATCTCATGGACTTCACAACAACTTCATATAGTTGAACACTGCATTGATAGAGATGACCAGACAAAGTGAGAATGTTAATTAACCAACAAAAAAAATATCAAACCACTACGTTTGAGTTGTTTGCACCAACATATTACATATTTTTTTTTATGGAAAACCTAAGCAACAACGTAAATGATATGTATGTTGAACCAAACTTAAGAATGTTATAATTATTCATGTTTTATGCTAGTCAGAGCCAACGTAATGGATGGAAAAGCAAATTTTCTTTCATCTAATACACCATCAATGAATTAACTTATGTGTTAATATTCTGAGATTGGATGTCATTCTCAAATAATGTGAACAACAATTTCGTCTAAATCAGTTATAGAGAAAGCCAGTGTGGGATTTTAACTATGGAAATTTGAGGCAATTAACTGCAAATATAATCAGGGAAAGGGGCATAACAATTTTACGGAGGATGAGTAAAACTTACCGGGATGATGTGATTAGGCCTCCGATTGTGGAGGCAGCAACGTTTGCAAAAGTATCCTATGATAGTTGACATGAGGAACAACCACAAAGCGGGAATGAGCAGTTGGATTTATTGGACAAGTCAAGCGCAAATTTGAGTCGTCCATCTTGATTACTTCCTCCCGCCGAACAAATTTCAATATAAAGTCTTGATGCCTTCTCAGTCCTTCAACAACTTCTTTCTTTGTTCTCTGTTGAATCTCTTCTTTGTTTCAATTTCTCCAATTCAGTTACATGCGGTGCGATTTGCTCCAACAACTGCTTCGTAGGCCACACGACGCTCTTCACAATGGCCACAACTAAGTCTAATCGGCCCGTCTTCGACCAACATCCAAGCCTACGGCAATCCCCAACGTTGAATCCACCACGCACACCACATTCAACAACAAATCCTACGGAACTACAACAAAGAATCTGCCCAGAAACGAACCCACCGGCGAATAAAGAAAAAAGGCCACTACATACTACACAGTAATGAACTGCCACTCTACATGTCTAACAAAAAAAATGACTGACCTCACCATAGAATCCGCCCGCCAATCTGCATATCCAACAACAAGTATGGCTGACCTCCCTCAAAGAAACCGTTTACAAATTAGATGAATCTGAAAGGGAATATTGAATCTATGAACACCGAGAAGAAATAGTAAGAATTAACATAAGGATCCAGAAACGAACTAATGGGGAACAAAGGATTGCACATCAGGGAATAAAGGAACGACTAATGGGGCTTATTGACCGAGAATTGCAAAGCATCAACACCAAATAGCCAACTGATAGATTAATGAATCTGTGGAGGAATTGGAGGTTATTTGTTGAAAGAGTTATGATACAGGATCCGACAAAAAAGGTTCCGACGGATTCCGATATGTGAGTATCTATATAAACAACCTAAAAGTTGCTGAAATTTACATTTCATGCCACACTCTCTCTTTCGGAACATGACGGAACGTCGTTGTCGGAAGTTGTAGCATTTTCCTTGTTGAAAAGATGCCTCTGTAAGTGAATAGGTAGGATTTACAAAGAAAGGTTGGGAAAACAGACGACTGTTTTGGCGAGGGTAATTAAGGTAATATGGGTAAATTATGTGAGGACAAAATTTGGGTGAGGACATATTTGAATATTCAGTTTTTTATTTATGAAATATATATATATATCATGCACCTCTTCAATTTTTCTATTCATATTGACTACATGAGAATTCTCACTTAAAACACCGCTAGAATGCAAACATACTGTTTAACAGACTTTCGTTTAATCGAATTTATTGAAGTTGATCATATATTGTATCCCATATTCTTGATTTAACTAGAAATGATTTTTATATATATATAGAAGAAAGGATAGCCGTTAGACTCTATGTGTAGTGTCGTTGATAGCATATGACCGATGTATTGCCAATTTTTTAACATTACCATATAGTGTTAAATAAATTGACCGAATTGATTCTTGACAAGTCAACTAAAAATGGACCACATGATTCGATCGAATCATTAACGGTGATATCATAATACTTCAAAGGGAGTTAAGTATTGGGTTAAGAAACTAAAAATAGCCTCAAATATAGTTTATGTTGCGATTTTGTATCTTATTTTTTTCTTGTCAATATTCGATATCTAAAATATCATATTTGTTAATTTCAACTCATTCCTCTTAAATTGAAGAAACAAAAACATCTTTTTTAAGTATCTGATAAGCGCAAATCATAAGCAACAAATATGATACTTCAGAAATGTGGAAAACAATATGTTTTTGTTGCTTTAACATATTTTTTAAGCATCTAATAAGCGCAGATCATAAGCAACAAATATGATACTTTAGAAATATGGAAAACAATATGTTTTTATTTCTTTAAAATGTCAATTTAAACGGCAAAATCATACGGAAGAGGAAACTAACAAAACGAATATTTCGAACATTGAATATATTAAAAAAAATTATTAGACATTAAATTGCAATATAACTTATATTTGAGACTGTATTTAGATTCTTCACCGTTACGTATAAGGATGACTTCTCAATCCTAAACTTTTTTTTTTTTTTTATAACCTAGTCATTTTATTTAGCTTGATTATTCCACCTTAATCAAATATGATCATCGCCGGCCAATAATATGATGTATTATAGTTGATCCTAAACCTTATATCAGAGAAGTTGGATGTCACATTCATCATGGCTTCATCTCATAAATGTTTGCTCTATTTTCAATTATTAAGCACTGGGTACATACATAATGGTGCGGTCTACTCAAGTTTTTCTTTTTTTATGACAACTACACCCTGGACCCTTCAGTTTGAACTAGAATATTCAGCAACGGTTGTGATTGGCTCTGTAAATGATGATTTGACATTCAATTATGTGAGAATTATAATATGGGATTATATAAAATGTGATGACATTATAAATAATGTCTTGATTCAATTGGTTGATTCAGAATTCTTGATGTTATATAGAATGTGATGTTATATTCTAACTAGAATGTAAAGTTTATAATGTTTTGTAATGTGAACTATTTATTATTATGATATTCATCTATTTGAAAATAGACTATTTTGTAATATGATAAAATTTAAACTATGCTTTATTTTTATAACATTTATCTTTTCTCCTAAACTTTATATTTTAGTTTTCATGCATATATTTGATTCATGTGCACCACGCCTATCAAAGCACCAGATATTTAAAATATTAAAGCTAGATATCCACTTTTTATTAAAATTTTATTGACTAAAACTTATGATACAATTTTACGAGACAACGTCATTAAAAAAAATATTATTTTCGTAACTTTACTCATTTTGTACTGTACTCAGTTTTATTTATAATAATAATGAAAGTAATAAAGTAAACCAAAAATAAATAATAATAATATATTTGTGAAAGAATGACCAGGTGAATTACTTTACTTGTCTAATAAATAATACTAAATTAATAGCCACTCTGTAATTTCAGTTGTAATTTCATATTGTATCCATTTTTTATATAAATTTTACATCTTTTTACCAATATAAAAAACACAAGCTGTCCTCAACCCCAACCATCATCACAAAATGTAGATTCTACCGTTTCACAATCAAAAGTCAGCACTTAACATGCTACTCTTTGTACCGTTTCACAATAAAAAATTCCCATATTTCAGCCCCGCTCCATCTGCCAACGCTTTAGGGTTAGACCATTCATACCACTCAACGGGCTGCCAGACATTCACACTGAGATGTCAATGGAAAATACTTTATGGTCCAGTGGTTGATGAAGTTTCAATGAGGTCGCATGAGAAGTGTGAGTCCTACCCTAATTTTCATCCCTTTAAAGCATCAAGAAACCAACATGAATGAGAAACAAGAGATTCTATGACGATCGATGCTACTGTCACGCTTAATGAATTGGGGTACACAGAAGTTTAATTTTTTTTTTTTTGTGGGTTTCTTCCATTCCCGATCAGGTTTGCAGGTTCATATCATCCCATCTTCAATAAATTTCTAATCTGAAATCTATCGAATTAGGGTATGTACTATTACATTCTTTTCCTATTCAATATACTGGCCTGCTTTCCTTTGATTTATTCACTCATTTTCATTTGTTTGTCAATGTGTTCTTGGTATATCTTACGATTGCAGTCTAATAAATTAAAGTAACAATGGAATTATATTAGGAGAAGGCTACCCGATTAACAATAATAAGTGACACGCTTTCTAACATTTTGTCAGTTAATCCGTTATTATGACTAGACAAAGCATGGTGTTACATTATGTATACGACCTCTGCGGTGAGTTCAGGGGTAGTTTGGGGGCTGTAGCCTCCACCACCGAAGGTGTGGTTCGGGGCGGTGTCCTAACCCGAATTTTTTTCGATATAATAATTTATTTCCACAGCAATATATAAAACGTTGTATTCTCTGTAAAATGGTGACGTAGAGACCATTACTAAAATAGCCAGCCGTCATTACTCGTGGACGTAGTCAAATTGATCGAACCATTATCATTTGTGCGTGTTGAGATAATCGATCTAGCACATGGTATATTTTTTGGCTACTAGGGAGAATTATGATTGTTTATTTGTATTGAACACATATATTGAATTTTGGAAAAAAAAAAAAACACATATATTGAATTAACCGGTTAAAGTTTAGTTCCACTGTTTGGATGAATAGTGTTCTCGATCAAAGAAAATAATTTTTTTCCTTAACATACTAATCTAGCATTAACAATAGTTACACTGTAATGAAATAAAAGAACAACACACGGATGCTTAGTTTTAAATATTCCTTTCTATATGAGAAAGTATAATCGTTATTTCCTCTTCAAATTTCAGTGTATTTGTCATGTGGATGCTTATGTATTTAAGGGTTCTATCTCATTTGTTGGATGTTATCAACATGATTCATGAGGCAGATCAATTGTTGATTAGGAGGACCTTTAGAGTACGATCAACAAACATTTGATTGAGAAATGGTGACTGTTTGTACTGTTTTAATGCATTTTACTTATATGTTTAGCTCCAGTCATTTGCATAGATTGTGATCCGAGTCAAATGTGTGCATAAAATGCTAATAATTTGGTATAAAAAATAATTAATTTTTATTTTTCCAATTTATTTAAATGCAATATTTATTTCCTGTTATGACTTGGGAAATTGATTCCTAGATGAGATGATGGTCATGGTATTGATCCTCTGCTGACTTTCTTTTTGATAATACATCATTTATCACCAATCTTAAATTTAGTGGCTTTTGGAATTCTGTTTTACATCAATTTGACAGCCAACTGCAAGGTAGTTAATTAAGATTTAGATATCCCAAAGGGAAAAATCACTCTTACTCATACATGAACTTGTGGGAGAAGTTAAAAATCGATGATACTGATTACATGATCTCAATTGCAAACGAATGCCTAGAATGAACTTTCTTCTCCTAGAAAATCTGGCACTGTCTTTACTTGTGTCAAGATGACTAATAGTAAGTAAAGGTATGCCATCTTTTTTTTGTTGTAGGTTTATTATATATACTGTTGTTAACTGAAAAATGTATGCATGTTTATATATAGTTATGGTTTATGTATACATTGATAGTTTGGACATCATGCACTGGATGTGCATGATGTCCAAACTATCAATGTATAGTTATCGATAAATCAAATCTTTTTTTAAATTAACAATTTTTGAATATGTTGTATAGTTCATTACATATAAAAAGAGTCACTATATTTAATTAAATGTGATTGTCACAATATATTGTAGTTTTTCCTATATCATATTATTAAAACATAAAACTTATTCAAGAACCGAGTTAGAAATATGCGCGTGCAACGCATGCGCAGAACCAACTAGTTACAATAAATGTGGGTTTTCATAGGTTTTTTGTCAATACGTAGGAATCTCACAGTACAATAAAATTTACGTTACAGAGGCTCACAATATAGTTTGATTCGTAAAATAACGTAATGTTATCTAAATCTTACATTATATATCTATGCAAACACATCCTACTAGATTCACCCACCCTAGTTTAAGAGGATCAAGATGAATTGAATCTAAAGAAATATAATTGTATTATTAAATTAAATAATAACATTGGAAAAAAAAAAGTAATGAACTGTAATGAAACCAATAATTTTAAAGTTTAAAATCAATTTTATTATATTTGAACAGATCATGCATATTACATACAGAGTTTTTTTGGCCAAAGCATATTATTATACAAGGTTATATGACCAATTAATATAATCATTATACGATAATTTCTTAGAATATTTAATTCTCACATACTTTCCTCCCATGCATCAAAAAATCCAAATTTGTCTTGTCGGTTCTGTTTCTACAAATATCGAAATTATGCACCCAGTTTTCGCATTAAAATTTAAAATATAGACTGAGATATTTTCATGATATAAATAGTCAATATTTGATGCAAAATAATTGTTAAATATGTTAGAGTGTAGTGTGTAATAAACCAAATGAAAAATTAGATTGGTACTCGTACTATATATATATTATATAATGACTTGGGCAGTAGCAGTACTCACGTTAACAAGTTAACTTTTAAGAATTAGTTTATTTATTATTATCCGTAAAAACTAATTTCTAAGGTGAGTTGTGCAAGCCACGTACATATGTCATCAATCAAATTTTCCATTCGGTGTGGTATTGCACACATTACTATTTTTTTTTTGCCCAATCACACATTACTCTAATTACAAACCATTTTTTTTGTCATTGACTCCATGCATTGGATATATTGATGTTTGCATGACCATAGAATTTCTACAAGTGCCATTCGTCTGTTCCTATTATATGTATGTGCTATCTCCTCCATTGAATATATGGCTTAAATTATTACAAAGAAATAAAATAAATATAGCATAAATAACAATAAGGAAAATTTAAAATCTAAAAGAGTTGAAACCCTCGCAATAATATGTAAATTAATTTCATCAGGAGGTAAAAAAAAACGTTATTCTAGTGTACCTTAGATTTATTCGGATATTAATTCCCATCACGTTACATTCGAATTTTTAATCATTGCCTAAACAAAACAAAAATGTCACAATAGAAGGGTTATAAGGTAATTAAAGAGGATTAACACAAACAGTAGATGTTGGAGATGTTGAAGCTCAAAGCACAAACAATCCACACATCTAAATGTTACACCTGTTAAATCCTCTGAATTATATATTGTATTTGATTGAATGCAAATATTTTTATATTGAGAAGTGTGTTATTATTGGTAATTACCCGACATCATATTTTGTGGACCTATGATATGAAGACAAGCACTAGATTTGACGTATATTTAATTCTTCCTCGTGGCGACAGCACCGATCCTGCTGCCCTTTGCTTGCTTGACCCTACACCTTCACCAATAACCACTCGACACGTATCTGGACTCTCCAATTGGCCAATGGTGGAGTGGAGCTATACTTAGCACAAAAGCAACCCATCTCGACCGATATACTAGTTATTTGACCTGTATTTGCACAAATAGTAATAATTATATGTAAGTAGATATGTTTCTAATCTTAGTTATTGATTTAAGATATGTTCCGACAAAAAAAAAATTAAAAAATACTAATAACTCATAAACTATTTTATTAATTTAAAAATTAAGAAAGATGAATCTTAACTACACTACCTGAAACTAAAATATTAAATTTAATAAAATATTTGCTCTTCATATATATATATATATATTTGCTATTTTTGCATATATTTTGTAATCAAATATGTAATAAAATGTATATTTTCATATAAATTAACTTAACCATGTGTATCAATTTTCCGATTGTGTTCTAAATCTCCTCATTTTTCTATAGAATGACTACCATCTTGAATTCTTTATTAAAAAAAAATCGTGTTGTTAATTCCACCACATTAGCTTCATTGTATAAAAGATAATTCAATGACTTTGTCACAAATTATCTTGAGACATGAGCCGCATGTATTGGAGTTGTATATTTTAGTTGTAGCCTGTACATCTTAGTTAATTGCTAACTTAGTTGAACTACTATATATAGTTAACTTCTCCTTTGTAAGAGTTGTGTTAGTTAATTAAGAAGTTTACTCTCCAATTATCTGAAATGGTATCAGAGCCTTGTAACTAACTTTTCCGACGAACCTTCTGCTATCTTCTCCGGCGATTCTCTCGTTAAAATTTCTCGTTTCTTGATCGAGATTTCTGCTGCAATTTCATTCGCAATCGTGTTGGTGATTTGATTCTCAGGTTTGACAGGGAAGCTTGCATCAGCGAGGCGGTACCGTCACTGCGAATCGATCATCATCTTGGAGATAGGTCTCTCCTTGAATCATTGAGTTCTATTTGAATTTTATCTGCTTTCTCAGCCATGGCGAATGCTACGATGACAAAATTGGATGAGAAATTGTATCTGCATCCCTCATACACGACTGGAACTTCGTTAATTCCGTTCAAACTCACAGGAACTGACAACTATCAACTATGGAGTGAATCAATCAAGGAAGGTCTCTTAGTGAAGAACAAGATATGTTTTATCGATGGTTCCTGCACTCGAGATTCTGTTCTAGCTGCACAACGTCAAAAGTGGGATCGTTGTAATGCAATCGTCAAAGCCTGGATTCGTTATTCAATCGAGAAGGAGCTGATTAGCGGACTTGTCTATAATCCTACTACTCAGAGTGTCTGGGATGATCTGAGCTCTATGTTTAACAAAGTCAATGGAACTCGTCTCTTCCAATTGACTCGTGACATTTATCATGTTACGCAAGGTATGTTACCGATCACAACCTATTATGGCAAATTGAAGAAGCTTTGGGATGAAATTGCTACTATAGATGATCTCGTATTGATCTGTAATGAGGAAATTGCTTTGCTGAATGTTCATAAAGAAAAACAAAAATTGATTCAGTTTCTAATTGGACTGAATGAGACCTATGCCACTGCTAGAACCAATATGTTAATGAGAAAACCTTTACCAAATTTGAGTAAGGCTTATTCCGTCCTGCTTCAAGAGGAGAATCTAAGAACTGTATCTGGCTTGATCACTGATGGTTTTGACAACACTAGAACAACTTTATATTGGTCGAAAAATCCTCCTTATAGAGGTGGTTCATCCTCCAATTTTAACTCAGTTAGTTCAGGACCTCCCAATTTTAAAGGTTCAAATGCTACTAATGGCACTGCAAACCAGTTTCGTGGGTGAATTGATAAGTCGAACTGGATCTATACTTACTGTGGAAGGAAAGACCATCGCATATATGATTGTTGGTCTAAAAATGGAGTGCCTGAGCACATAAAAGAAAAAGTGGGCCTATGCTAACATGGCATTGGATGATGCAGAATCTGGAGGTATTTAATCTCCACTGAATGAAGGTATGCATAAGGAAAATAATAAGATCTCTTCAACACATTCAAGATCAGTTTAATCAAATCAGCCAGTTTCTGCAGACTATGAACAAAGACAAGGAATATGTTTCAGTATCTGACAATGTACAAGCTAATATTGCAGGTACATTCAATTCTTCCCAATTTATAATGTCATGGATAGTAGACTATGGGGCCCACTAATCATATGACATATCATGTTGATTGGTTAACTGATTTACGTGTGAATGACACCCCTGCTTAGTATGTTCAGCCGCCTAATGGACAGAAATGTCGAGTAACTCACATAGGAACTTGTTTTATCAATCCTGAATGTTGTTTGAAGGATTTACTACTGGTTCCTGACTTCAAATATAATCTGATTTCAGTTGCCAAATTACCTGAGCAATTGAATTGTCATGTGAATTTTACACCTGACTCTGTGACCCTTCAGGACCTCTTAGATGGGAGGATTCTGGGGACTGGAATGAAGTTTAAAGGACTCTATATTCTTCAAGCTAAAGCATGCATGAAGAATAATGTTGTTGCTGCTCAGGTGAATACCCAAGGGTTTACTGGAGATCATGTTCTTTGGCACAAGCGTTTGAGACATACTTCTATTTCTAAACTAGAAGTGTTGTACTCTCATACTTTACCCAATAACGTTGTGCATCAGTTGCAGCAATGTACCATTTGTCCTCTTGCAAAATAATCACGCTCTGTTTTCCCTACTAGTGTTTTCCATGTTAAGAATGCATTTGATTTGATTCATATGGACTTATAGGGACCTTATCGTGTTCCAACAATCAGTGGTTATCAATACTTCATTACAGTTGTTGATGATTGTACTAGAGCAACTTGGGTTTTTCTGATGAAGACAAAGTCAGACACTATCCTGCATATTAAGAATTTTCTACTGATGGTGAGAAATCATTTTGCAACCACTGTGAAGATGATAAGGAGTGACAATGGAGGTGAATTCATAAATGCATTGAGTAAGTCTCTGCTCATGGAGTTGGGAGTAATTCATCAAACGAGTTGCTCTTTCACTCCTCAACAAAATTAGAGGGTAAAACACAAACACATGCATCTTTTAGACATGACTCGTGCAATAAGAATTCAAGCATCTATACCTATACGTTATTGGGGATACTGTGTGCTGGCAGCATGCTACTTAATTAATCTGCTTCCATCAAAGATCTTGAATGGTTTGAGTCCTCATGAGGCTCTTTACAAGAAACCTCCTTCTTATAACCATTTAAGAACTATAGGTTGCTTAAGCTTTGCAACCACCTTAAATAATAAAGATAAATTTGCAGCTAGATCTGCTCCATCAGTCTTTATGGGATACTCCACTACTCAAAAAGGGTATATTGTCATGCATATATCTGATTTAGTATTTAAAGTCAGCAGAGATGTGCGGTTCATTGAATCAGTCTACCCTTTAAGTATTCCCAGATTTGAACTTCTCAGAAACTTGCACATTGCAAGTCCTTCTGATGATATTCCTCGATCCTTTTGGCATGATGTTGAAGCACCTGATCAGTCAACACTTGCTGAACCTGAGATTCCTCTCAATGAGCCTGAGCAAGTCCCCACTCAACCATCAGCTCAGATAAGAAGGTCAACCAGAGCAACAAGACCCCCAACAAGATTTCATGATTATATCACTCCAACAATCAATTCCAATGCTGTATTTGGTTTGCACAAGTTTGTTCAGTATAATACAATTTCTCCTCAGTATTACAATTTTCTCTCCACTATTGACAGAATTCATGATCCAACTTATTATTCAGAGGTTGTCAAAGACCCTAACTGGGTAAAGGGAAAGAGGAGATTTCAGCACTGCAAGATAATGGTACTTGGGTTCTAACTGACTTACCAGCTGGTAAAAAAAGCGATTGGCTGCAAATGGATATATAGAGCCAAGTATCATGCTGATGGGACCCTAGAACGCTACAAAGCAAGACTTGTAGCAAAAGGGTAAACTCAAGTTGAGGGAGATGATTACACAGAAACTTACTCTCCAGTAGTCAAAATGGCCACTGTGAGAACCCTACTTGCAATTGCTGCTGCAAATTCCTGGGAGCTCTTTCATATGGATGTAAGCAACGCCTTTCTACAGGGTGATCTTGTTGAGGACATTTACATGAATATCTATCAGGGTTTTGGGCATGATTTGAAGACTCCACAGGTCTGTAAATTGCAGAAATCACTCTATGGCCTCAGGCAAGCTTCCAGGCAACGGAATTTGAAGCTTACTCAAGTTCTTTCTAGGCATGGATATGAACAAAGCAGAGCTGGCTGTTCTTTATTCACCAAAAGGAATGGTTCTAGGAAGGTTTATATGCTCATCTATGTAGATGACCTATTGATAACTGGAACTGATGCAGCAATAATAAAGGAGCTCAAGGAGGTGTTACATGGGAGCTTCAAGTTAAAAGATCTGGGGCATTTGAGATACTTTCTTGGGATAGAAATTAGGCGATCAAAAGAAGGGATTTTAATAAATCAAAGAAAGTATGCTCTAGAACTCATTATGGACGCTGGGTTAGGAACATCAAAGCCAACTTTCACCCCGATGGAACAAAACGTGAAATTCACTACTGTGGAATATGACAGAGCTTTTGAGATGAAAGAAGATGACAAGCTCTTTACTGATGTTTCTTTATACAGAAAGCTGATTGGTAAGCTCTTGTACTTGACCATGACACGCCCAAATATAGCTTATTCAGTTCAACAACTCAGTCAAAATGTTCATCAACCGAAGAAATTACATTTTGATGTTGTTATGAGGGTAATCAGATATATCAAAAGGTCACCAGGTCAGGGACTCTTGTATCCTGCTAAGAGTGATTTAAAGCTTCAGATCTACTGCGACACTGATTGGGGATCTTGCTTATTCACAAGAAGATCACTTAGCACTTATTGTGTTAAAATTGGGGCTGCTATGATAAATTGGAAAGTCAAAAAGCAGGAGACAGCTTCGAAATCAAGTGCTGAGGCTGAATATCGTAATTTGAGTGTTGCAATGTCAGAAGCTATCTGGACAAGAAAACTCCTACAAGAACTGGATATCAAGGTTTCTGGTGCTACCTTGATTCACTGTGACAGTGAGACAGCCATAAAAATTGCGAAAAATCAAGTTTTCCATGAGAGAACCAAACATATTGAATTAGATTGTCATTTTATTCGGAATCACATCATCAATGGTGCTGTCAAAGCTGTCTATATTGATACTAAGGATCAATTAGTTGATTTACTTACAAAAGTTTTGAATCGACAACATGAATTCCTCATAAATCAATATGGCATCAAGGATTTTTTTCGAGAACAGAGCATCAAAGAAGAAGAATGACGATGGGAGAATATTGGAGTTGTATAGTTTAGTTGTAGCCTGTACAGCTTAGGTAGTTGCTAACTTAGTTGAACTACTATATATAGTTAACTTCTCCTTTGTAATAGTTGTGTTAGTTAATGAAGAAGTTTACTCTCCAACTATCTGAAAGCATGATCCGTTCAACAATATAATTGGTCGCCATGTATATTAAGTTGTATGTTATGATTACATTTGCTTGATACTAATTTTAAATAAACATAGAAAAAATAATGGTCATGTTTTTTTTAGCAAAAATAATTGGAGTGAAGATGAGTGGTTGAACAGAATTAACTTTTAAAGACAGAAAATGTAATTAAAGAGTTCCATAGAAGGACGATCGTTCTTTTTCTAAAGTCCATCTACGTTGATGAAATAATGTATTTTTGTCATTTCACCCTAATGGTATCGTCAATGTGCAATTAACATTTTTTTTTTGTAGTGCAAGTGGTTTTCTCTGCCACAATGCTTGCAGAGTAAGATATTTTTTCCTATCCGACTCTTCACATTTGCACTCAATCCGCCATCACCAGAGTGTTGCTTACCACTCCACTCCTTCTCTTTGATCTTCAACTGCAGTTTTGCTTCGGGGCCTTTTCAATAAACCATTCCTCTCCCATGGACCTTATATGTACTTGTGCTTGAAGAGCACTAAGGTGTTCTGCTAAATTTGAGTGCAGATAGTGTCTAGTGTTTTCCAATGAAGCTTAGTACGTAGCTTCAAATATCTCTGGAAGAGAGACAAATCTTTTATCTACAATTTTTACCATCTTTCATCTCCTTATCAATACGAATTAATTGATTCGACTAATTATTTATGGTCTCAGATTCTTTCATCTACTTACTTTCAAATTCCCTAATTAAATTTAGAGCTTTCGTGCCACGAATCATGTCTTCTCCTTTGACTCAGACTCTAGAAGATCCCAGATAACATTAAGAGATACACAAAGACATGATCCTACTAAAGATTGCACGAGTCATTGTAGTGAAGAGACATGACTAGAACATTATTCGTCTACTTCCTTCTGAACCTTAATTTATGTCAAGGTGGGGTTATTTTTTAGAGTAGTAATATCGTAATCCATATCAGCAGCCTCTCATAGGTTAGCACCTTCCATGAAAGTAGCCATTTTGATCGACCAAGCTTAATAATTTGAACCATCAAACTTTGGTGGACCAGCAACAAATAATGCGTCTTCCATATACGATTTTAGGTGGATAATCTCAATAAAATAATCACTTACTTTCACGCAGGTCCCTCAAGAAGAAAGCTATGATACCACTGTTGAATTTGAAAATAAAAAAATAACAGTTCAGAACGAAGAACAACTGAAAATTTGTCTTCTTACTTTATTGATCCAAATTGTAAATATTTATACCTATTTATGCTCTACTAAATTCATAACAATTAGTTAAACATGTATCCACTAACACTCTAATTGAAAACAACGTGAAATCATACTAATCTAATAATAGAAATAGCTAACTTATGCTGTCTTGATCTTAAGACTACAACAGAACAGAAAGAAATCGTTAATGATTGATTAAAACATTTAATTTTAATCAACAAATTATGCATGCATTGATCTTATTCTTCCCAAATTCATCTAGTACGAAGCCTTCTCTGTGGTTTTGGGTATCCATCAATCACCGCCAAATTCATAAACTAGTGATTAATTGAAGGACTTTATTCTTGTTCAGAAATGGGTTTATTGCGTTACATTTATTTCTTGTTTTAGCTTGTTGAAGTATAAAGTCTAAACCACGCCTTTACCTAACACCTTAAGGTTTTAGGACAGTTGGTCAAGTGGTTAGTCTAAACTTTCACATGGTATCAGAGCGTGCATGTTCGAATCTCCGCAGCGCCAGTTTAAACCCCTGTTTAAAATTTCACGTGTTGGACCTTCAAAATGTTTCAGGCCACACGTGAGGGGGAATGTTGAAGTATAAAGTCTAAACCACGCATTCACCTATCACCTTAAGGTTTTAAGGTGGGTATTGTTTTTTTTTTTTTAAATAAACAAAAAAAATCAGCAGAATTGTTTTATATATAAAACATTTGTCAATCTTTCTAATCAAATCAGTTCTTTCTTTTCAAATAGTCCAATTTTTTACAGTGCCACTGGAACTATTTAAACAGTTAATTCAGTTTTTAATTGGTCTAATTCTGAATCAGTTCATGCACATGTACACAGATAAAAATTTGTACAGGGATAAGAATTGAACAAGAGCAAATAATATGTAAAAAAATTTAAAGGGAACAAATTTAACATTTTAAAGATTCAAATCAAGAATTTTTTTTTAATAATTAAAAGTACATATCACTGAAAATTAAAAAGAGCAACTACCAGCTCAACCCTTAATATCTCCGTCATGTTCATTCCTAACTCTACATTTTGATATTTTATTATCATTTTTTTGCTCGATTTTTCAATCTGTATCTTCCTTCTACTTTCTTAGTACACAATGGAACATTTTGTCGTATAAAGTGTTATTTACTTATTACGAACCTACATTGTCTATGGCCAAGTTCCCTCGAAATACTTTTTAAGATAAAGTTATCTTATAATTAGTAAAAACACAAATAATATATGAGAATGAATGAAGTGCTCCAACCACACTTTAGTATAATAAATATATATGATAAATTATCAAATGGCTAGCTTACATTTGATCATATCATTCAGACAAATTGTTATATGTATTTTTTTAGACAATTTGTTAATTCAACTTTGCTTTGCAAACAAATTGTTACCTGCAATTTATTTTTGAACAATTCGCTAACTTATGTTTCGTTTTGGGAAAAAAATGTCAGTTTATGTTTCTTTTGTAAACAAATTGATAGCTAACAAAATGTCCACAAAAATAAAATTTGAACTAGCAAATTATCCAAAAAGCGAAACCCGAACTAGTAAATTATTCAAAACAAAACTTCAACAAACAATTTATCTGAGTGTTCAAATGTAAGCTAGAAATTTAAAAAAGAAAATTCAAAATAACGATTTTTTCAAGTGGCCAGGGAGCTATTAATTTGGTAAAAATAATATATAAATATTGCATATTTTTTTAGTGAAAAGAAATTATTGCATTGAGTCACTCCCACATCCCACTCTCTTCTCTTATTGGTCGCAAATGTGTATACGTTCTCATCGCCACGCTCTCACCAGCTAGTGCTTCTCAGTTCCCCTCATCTGTCTTTTTAAGATTATATATATAACATTGAATAAATCCTTACAATTTTATTTTTATTTTATCATTATTTTTATATATATATATATCAATAAAAAAAACACAGGATTCCCTCATCTAACATTTCGAATAAATTATACGAAGAATAAGGTATTGTGATGCGCACTCAAAATAGAATATGGATGCATTAATACTGTCCATAAATGGAAATTTCTAATGGTTGGCGAATTACACTTAACCAGCTCGACCCTATACCTTCTTTCACTTTCTTTACTTAATTATTACTTAATTAATATTATTATTCTGCTGAGTGCTTACCCTACTTGCGTGTCACTAAAATACAGGGACGACAACAGTAGTGCGGTGAATGTTGAAAATCATAAATTTTCATGCCATTTTTTAAATATAACGACACAAGTATAGTGTAGTGTATTTATCTGATGACTATTCTACTTGGTACATGTATGTTACTGAGTGTATAACTGATATATATATATATATATTAAGTATCTCTCTAAATTAATTTACTTTTAAATACTTAAAAGTTTCGAAAGATGATGTGTTTGTTATTAGTTGCATTTTGGAAAAAAAAATCCGATTATTACCTTGGCGTTACAACATATCACGGCTCGGTATATCTTTATCTACCACCAGTCCACCACCCATTTATTATTTCCTGAATAATAATAATGTAAAAAAAAAAATCGAATTTACTGAATGAGAGAAGTAGCAAGATCAAGATACCTTACTACATTTGCTTAGATCGTACGTATAGAGAGAGAGAGATGCATTCGATGCCTGCTCAAACGCTGCACGTGCGCGTGAAAGAAAGCAGTAGTGAGGGAGAAAATATCTTAGCCTACGTGGACTTAAAAGATGAGGAAAGCGGACCAAAGGTGGGGCCCACTTAGATATCACAGCACGCTCCAGATTGTGCCACGTTAGCTGCGCCCATCTCTCTGTCACTATTTGATCCGCTCATCCATTCTTATTTAACGCCCCTGTCTCTCTTCTCTTCACATTTATACAATCTCTCTCTCTCTCTCTCAAAGAAAAGAGAGAAACTAGTAATCATCTATCTCGTAGATAGATGGGATGGAGGCAAACAATGGGAATATCAACTGCTTAATCGCGCCGTTCGTTCTGAAGACTTATCAGATGGTCAGCGACCCCTCGACGGACCGGATCATTGCGTGGGGGCGAGCCAATAACAGCTTCATCGTCGTCGATCCCCTGGATTTCTCCCAACGGATCTTGCCTTCCTACTTCAAGCACAACAATTTCTCCAGCTTCGTCAGGCAGCTCAACACTTACGTCAGTATTTTTATTATATTTATACTAACTAATTCAATAACAACAATCAATCAGTTTTGATTCTTTTCATCCTCGGATCATATTCTCATCAAACAGAACATATTGATCCAACCAAATCTTCTTCATCTAAAATTTGCTTGATTTAGATCGGAAAAGGTTTTATGAAGCTGTTTCTCGAATCAATCCTATTTCCGCAGTTGACTGTGTCTTTGCTCGAATCCAACAACTGGATGTGAAATTTAAAATGAATCGCATGCGTGTGTTTTAATGTTTATAGTTGAATAAATATTGTAGGGTTTCCGGAAGGTGGACCCGGATAAATGGGAGTTTGCAAACCAGTGGTTCCTGCGAGGGCAAAAGCAATTACTACACAACATCGCAAGGAGGAAACACAACAAGAACGTCAACTACAAGACCGAGCTCGAGATGGACGAGGATGAGCTTCTCCTGGAAGTCTCGAGGCTGAGGGAAGAACAGAGGCTGCTCGAGGAGGACCTCCAGGCCATGCACCGCCGTCTCCAGGCCACGGAGCGCCGCCCCCAACAGATGATGGCATTCCTCTATAAAGTCATCGACGACCCCGACATAATTCCCAGGATGATGCTCCACAAGGACAGGAAATTAGGGGAGAAGAAAAGGAGGCTCATCATATCCTCTGCTTCTTCTTCCTCATCTTCTTCCTATTCTTCCAGTATGGCGGTGTCAAGCTCCGTCAAGAGCGAGGAGGACGATGACGGGGCCGTCGGAGTGATTTCCTCGCCGGAGGAGGCGGTTCCGTATCGTATGGACAGTTTCAGCAGCCAATCTCCGCCGCTGATGTACCAGGGAGGTGGCTACGACACGGTGGTGTCTCCGCCTGTGTACGGCGGCGGAAAACTAGGGTTTCTCGCGGAGGGCAGCTATAATGATAGTCCTCCACGGCAGCCGTTGCCTTATCCTTTTTCATTATTAGGGGGTGGCTTTTAGTTAGTTATCTTCTCACGGGATTTATCTCCATCCAACGCTATCCTCCTCATTTTCGTAATTATTGTCATTTCCTTTTTTATATATAGTTTTTTTTTTAAACCGTGAAAATAGCTAATTTTATGTCGTTATTAATAGTATCTCTTTAGAAGGGAAATAAGATTAGGGAAATTATTTGTATGATGATGCTTACCTTCAGGGTAAATGTCTTTAATATATGCTTCAAGGGAAAAGGGTACTGAATCAGATTCTTCATACATATTATTATTATGCTAAAAAAAGATCGCACCTCTATATATACATATAATAATAATAACAAATAAAATATATATAAGGACAATATTCCTTTGATATGGACTTTTTTCTATACTATAATATTGTGCAATGCACAGTTTAATGATTATTTTAGTTCTCTATTTGTATTCTAATAGAGTACGTGTGTGATTTTTCTTGTAATCACATCAAGAGACAGTTTATAGGTCTTAAGAAGAGTGTTGAAAACTTGAAGTTGATGCAACGATACTAAACCATATATTTATTAACGTATATTTAATTATTCCAAGTAAAGTCTTGATCAGCATAGTTTTTGCACAGGCCAGTAGTATGTGTATTCTTGTTTCACGGACCTTGTTTCACCGTCATGCTTTTGAAGGATTAAAACGGAACTTAATTTGTGTATTTCCAGAATACTGAAATCGTGTAAATAATGTATACATCTACTATACCAATATATCATCTGTGTTGGGTTCTCAACCCCAAAAGATACTAACCTCCAAATGTTTCAATTTTCAAATTAAATAACTCTCACATCAGCCCGAACCGGTATCTGCTAAAACGAGACCGTACAAGACTGCACCGCTATACACTTGCAGATAAACGTAAAAGCTATTTCTGCCTCCGCTTGTCTCACCCTTCTTCACAAATACATAGCCACAACCGTTGATCACAACCATCACCTGCTCACCACCAAACCGCATTGCGTTCGCCACTACCCACCGTCACCAACACATTCGACGTCTGCGACCGCCGCCTCCTCGACTCCTTCCGATTCTGCTCTCTTGGCTGCAAGGTATTGTCCTTTTTCCAAGAGCTGCCATTTCGGTTCTGCAAATTTAATAAAACCCATCTGAAATTTATGTTATTGATGATTTTGGAATTTGAAATTGTGTTCTTCATTACTGTATTAGACAAATTCTTAAATTGCAGACTGGGACGTCGAGAAACTTCGTGAGGAAGCCGACTGAAGAAACCACTAGCATGGGGCCTTCAATGGTGAGTCCTTAAATCTCCAATTTACTTCAAATTGCTGCCAAAAAACAACTTTCATATGTATTTGTTATAACCTCTGTCTAATTAGCTCTTAACTTCAGTCGAAACTAATTCAGTAATGAAATACTTCAAATTGCTTTTAAAAAAATACTACAAATGTAACTATTGTCTTGGTATTAACTTCACTCTGATTATGTTATTCATTACGGAATTTGAAATTCCTGTTCTTGATTACAGAATTTGAAATTTCTGTTATTAATTTCCAGATAAATGGTACTTCGAGAAACTTCGTTAGGAAGAGCAGTATGAAGAAAACGCTAGTAAACCAAGTTACTTCATATTGCTGCCAAAAAACAACTTCCATATAAGTATTGTTTAGCTCCTAACTTCAGTCTAATCTAATACAGTAATAAAATACTACAGATTGTAGGAAAAAAAAAAAAAAAAAAAACTACAAGCCTACAATGTTACTGTTGTGTTGCTATAACTTCACTCTAATCTAATTCTGTAATAACATAAGCATTAGGTGATCCAAATTGTTAATCATCTGATTTTACAGTTTTTCATTTCTAACTAACTCTCCCTATCCCTTAATGAATATAATCCATGTTTATTTTGTATTAAGAGCAGTTATGAGTTTGTAAGCTGTGGCTGGTCATTTGAGGCTTTTGGGCGAATTCGTTGTGTGGTTCTCTCCTTGTATGCTTGCTATCGGCCATTAACGAAGTACTAACCCACCAAGTTTCAATCTGGATTTACCTGCAGTCACGACTTGGAGTGGCTTTTTTGTTCTTATTCTTTGAGAAGAGCATTTCCACCGACCGAATTCCGAGTCTCTTGCTCTTCATCCGATTCATTTGATGGTACCCAGTTCTTACCGTGAAACTGAGATTCTTGGTGATTTCAAGAATCGCGCTTCTTCAAAATGTCTTTTTTTCCTATGAAATTGGAACAAGTATTAAGATTTTTGGTTCGATTTCTTTTTGGTCTATACATATATATTAATCATGTTTAAAATTATTAGAAATGCTAATATAAGGTCAATTTACTGAGTTGCCAAATTATATTTGTGTTCAATGATTGTTAAATTGACTCGAACTCTCGCAAATTTTGAATTTTGTTATTATAAGTTTTTATTGCTAATTGTAATGAACCTTTTGGAGCATTAAATAGTTGGATTAGTGGAGAAATCAATCCATAACTCTTGCTCTGGAAGGGAGTGTTCTGATGGGAGAGTAGTTGCCTTGTGAGTTATCACTGCCTCCTCAATCTTGTCTAGCTTGAATGGATGTTTTACTTTAATGTCTGATTAATTACAATATACACATGGACTTCTATAGGAATTGCCTCTGATTAATCAATCTGAGTAGCTTCTGTTTGTTGAGATGTCTATATATGAATTTTACAAGGAGTTGAAGTTAATTCAGGGTTGCCTTAGTAGCTTAATAAGCGAGACTTAGAATAAGAAGTTTGACTTAAGGGGTTCCAATTATTTCTATAAACACTAGATATATGCAGTGGGTTCATCATATATGTATAGATTATCCAAAGATAATTTTTTTTTTAGTTCCTGAATATTTTTTTTTTCTAATGGAGTACTATCCACTTAAATTTAATGCATAAGTTTATGAATGTTGGAACCTGACAAATCTTTGCATCAAAGGAACTCTAGCACCTGAAATAGGAAACATGCTTCACATAACAAGATTTTTATAAAAAGAGTTGTTTCTCTTGGTCATTCAAAGTGATATCTCTATAAGGTGAGAAGTTGGTACCCATAGTAGACTTTATTTTGCATTGTGCGGGCTTTAGAGGCTATTTTTTGGCATCCTAGCAAAATTTAACGTATGCAATTTATGTTCTACAGGTGAATCCATGACTGGAAGAGCTCCATTTGTTTGCACTGCAGCAGGAGCCCAACTTTGCAGACCCAAAACTGAACGACATTAAACTTTTTGTTAAACTGATTTCAAAACTTATAGATTGCCAAGCATGAGTCATAGTTTTTCTTGTTTCAAAACTTATAGATTGCCAAGTCGTAGGGTCCGACCCTTGTTCGGGGGATGAATGTCTGGTGACGTCTGGAGAAGCGGGTTCAGCAGATGGTTAGTTTGATGGTTCTGTCTCTGTGGAAAATTACTCGGGTGAAGTCAGTGTTGGGGTGGTAGATGCAAAGGTTGAATAATGGGAAAATGAAGGCGGTGTTACTAAGATGGATGCTTCTTTGAAGAGGGTGGAGAAGTTGGAGCTGAGCTCCAATGATCAGCAGCAACCATATGAGGTAATCATCCTGCCTATCAAATTTGCATTACATTAATTACAAGTAAATATGATAATCAGATCGCATTCATTTTGGGATGAACAAACTATCCGTTTGAATCTGGAACCTACCGAGATTGCCTCATAGGGTAGGATTTAAATAAGATATTTAAATTAAGTAGTCTTTAAAAGTAGTTGATATTATCATAAGTTCAATTGTACCATCTCAGCAATAAATAAAAAAATGTATTGTTATGATTGAGATGAAATTGAAGTTTTTATTTTTTAAAAAAATGTAACTGACATCAAAGTTAACAAGTAATGATATTTTAATAGCTCTAACGTCCCATTTGTTTAATTTTACGACATTCGTTAAATTTTATGCAATGTTTGTAAATGCACCACTAAATTCACCCTTAATCTTAACAAAATGCATAGATATGTTTCTGAGAGCATTTTACAGTGATAGATTGCTTTATGTTGACATCATATCTCAATTTTCTTATTCTTATGCAGCATAAATACATACTTTTATGCAGCATGAATCCATACTTAATAATTTGACAATTTAAATAACTTAGTTGCTAGAAATTCGATTATTCTTGTTCAAGTGGGGTTTCTTCTAACTGGTTCAAGCCTTCTCGAGAGATCGAGACATTGTTCAGGTTGCAAGATAAGCTGAGATTGAAGGGCCAGCTCTAATTTTATCTAAAGAAATTGCTAATAAAATTTAGGCAGTAATATTTTTTTATTCTACGGAGTGTCTTAAACTGGTAGCACTAGGAGGTCAGTATTCATATATATCATGTTTATTCTACATTTATAATAATAATAATTCATCACTTGAATTGAATTAGTCTATAAATGTAATTTAAATAGTAAAATAAGAGTCAAGCACGTGCGTGCAACAACTAGTACATATATAATAACCTAAAGATAGCGTAGACAGTCACATTCGCTGATCACAAAACGTAACTCTCGCAAAAAGTTACTTTTATATTTAATTAGTCGATTAACTTCTCAAAGAGAGGGGGACGCCTACCCCTTCCCTCCTCAAAGAGGGAAATGTACTAGCACATTCGGACTGAATTTTGACCGATTTGATGAAAAACGGATTTTTACTGTCTGCTGACCGACTTCTTATACTGATTTTCCGGTCAGAGAACGGTATGGACGCTATGAAGATTAACGACTGATAACTGATATTCCGGAACTGGTCAGAGAATCCCACACGTTTCTCTGACCGATCTTACACGGTCGAATCGAAAAAATATATTATTATCATTCGAAACGCCTTCCCACCGATTTGTTGCCAAATCATATCCTTCGGCGTTCGATGTATTATTGTTTAATGGTATTGCGGACACATTTGGGTTCTTTGTCAACATAGTACAAGTAAAAGAAAATTAACTACTTATGTTTATTAAAGACTCAGTATAACCTCTAGATGGTCTTCTTAATGAACCACGTCTAGACGTGGAAAACAATTCATCTGGTGAGGAGGAACCTTTCATCTGATGACTTAAGATGTTTAGGTGACGATATTTGTGGTGTACGCAGTAGTCAGTGCAACATCACATTAACCGGTAGAAAGTCAAGTTGCGTAAGTTACATATTTAATCTCATTTGGCGTTTAATTAGATGATTAAGAAGTGTTTGTTTTATTCTGGTTTGTTTGTACAAATATTGACAGTTTAGTTGGATTGTGCAGACTATTCCAAAGAGGTTTTTTGTTTACAATAGGCTAGACTAGCTACTTGAGTGAAGTGGAGAATGACGATCATGTTGGAATGAGGTGGAAAGTAGCGGTTGAAACAACACTTGCTAAGAACAAGTACAATCATCTACATGTGCACTAACGTCCTCTGCGATACCGGTTTAATAAAGGATGGATGAATTTTTTCCTTGCGAATTAGGAAATGGACAGCATATTCACTTTGATGTTTCTGGGAAAAGAGCTCTGATTGCCATATACTATTGGTTTATATATGGTTTGTTGTGTAGCGATAAAAATATTTTTATTAACCGAAGTAATAATGCAATTATTGTGAAATGCTGAACATACTTTATAGAAACATATGTATTTTGAACTGTTTTTCTTAGCGGTAACTTGTCATACAAAATTATAAATGAAAATCGAATACATCTTATTAATGATCAATAATAAGTTATGTCGACATATGCAAATAATAGTACACACAGTAAAATAGTCTCTATATACACATTCACTTCTAAATCATGTCGACATAACCATCGAATTAACCATAACTAATACATTATGAAATGAAAACGCACAACATTAGATCCGGTTTCTAAATCCGTTTATGAGTATTTCAAACGTTATTGACGGTGACTCAGCAATAAATACTTTGATAAAGTTATTTTCGGAAATAACTTTATCAAAGTATTGTTTCCTGAGTCACCGTCAACCTGTTTAAAATACCAAAAAACGAATGCCATGACAAGACACACATACTTTTTTAATTAACATCAGAGAAATAACATCCTCGCACGCAAACCAATTCCCTATGTGGGTTCCCTACAATCAGTCCGCCAACAAGAGGGAAAGATGATGGGAAGCCGATAAGTTGGAGAATGGTGATATGAAGCCTCCCTTTAGGGGAAACTGACCTCCATAACCTACGGGAGTTCATAATACCTGTTTTCACAACACTTACAAAGAGACATTGACTTTAACCTTGACGCTCCCAGCTTGAAATTGCAAATGAATCTTGAATATACCGAAAAAATGACAATAGGGATAGAACCCACCACGAGCTAGGGGTCCGCAAAACACCTGTCAAACGGGGCAAAAAAAAAAAGGTGTTACATCCTAGTACTCAATTACAAACACGGGGTTCGGCTGTATATAAGAACATGAAGTGAACACATAAACTTCATCGACAACAACGCATGGGAGAATGATTTATGAATACTAACCGGATAAATCAACGCATGGAGAGAAGTCATTAAAATTTAGAGAGAACAATCATAAACGTTAGGATTGAAGATATTATGAATCCAATCGTCCATTTTTATTGCCGTAACGTGGAAAGGTTGAAAAGATCGGGACTCACTACAAGAAATTTGGTCTATAGCTACGATTGTTATTGCGTCGACATTGTGTCCTCGCTATAAATCGTGTATATTGCGACGACTTACACTTTCGTCGCATACTCTGTATAAATAACGAGAACATCATCGCTATATTCAATAGCGACGAAGAATCATCGCAATTAAAAAAGTGTTGCGACGACGACAAATCTTTTACGAGGACCGTATTGTCGCAACATAATTGGTTTATTGCGATGATTCGTAATATCCAATTGCGATGAATGCTTTTCGCAATAGAAATTTCCCGCCAAAATTTTGGCGCCAAAAAATTCGGAAAACCGATTGTGACGAAGCGTAATTTTTTACGATAACAACATATCATCGCAATAAAATGAGTTTATTGCTAGGATGTGGAATATCCAATTGCGTCGACGGGTTCTCGCAATAATAATTTTCCTACAAAATATTTGGTGCTAATTAATTATATGAAAAAAAATTGCGACGATGTTAAATATATAGCTATATCATATTTCTTCAGAATAAAATGTATTTATTCTGATGATATGTAATATCCAACTGCGACGAATACATCTCGCAATACGAAATTCCCACCAAAATTTTGAAGCAAAATTTTTCCGGGAAACCAATTGCGACGACACATATATATATTGCAATGACCTCATATCATCGCAATAAAATGAGTTTATTGCTATGATTTTGAATATCCAATTGCGATGACAGGTTATCCCAGTAACAATTTTTTCACACAAAAAATTGGCGCTACTTATCTATAGGAAAACAATTGTGACGACGTTAAATCTATAATACTGTGACGAAATTGAAAGTTTAATACCTTAATCCTTGAATTCTAAACCCTTAATCCATAAACTTTAAATTTTAATCTAAACCTTAGAATATTAATACATTAAAATCTTATACTCTAAACTACAAAACCTTAAATGTTAAACTTAAAAACTTAATACTCAGAACATTAATACTTAAAACCTTAAATTCTAGGGTTAAAGGTACTTTTGATACCACATGTTCGACCGAATGTGACTTTTAGTACTGGATGTTTAGTTTTGTATACTTTTGGTACCAAACGTTTGAAAAAATGTGGCTTTTGGTACATCCGTTAGTTGGCCGTTTGTTTTGGCCGCTAAATGACATGTGCAAGTCACGTGATCGACTCTAAACTTTTAATTTTGTTCAGTTTAGTCCCTCAAATATATTCCTAACTTTTATTTTGTTTAACTTAGTCATAACACTTCAAAATCGGACCCAATTAAACCAATCGAATTCAATTGACATAGCCCCATTTGTGTCAAATTTACCCAATTGGAGATACGTCCAAATTGGTCTCGATTTTGAAGCTTTATGACTAAATTAAACAAAATAAAAGTTATGAATATATTTGAGGGACTAAATTGAACAAAATTAAAAGTTTAGAGTTGATCATATGACTTGCACATGTCATTTAACGGCAAAAACTAACGGCTAACCAACGGATGTACCAAAAGCCACATTTTTTCAAACGTTTGGTACCACAAGTATACAAAACTAAACATCCAGTACTAAAAGCCACATTCGGTCAAACATGTGGTATGAAAAGTACCTATAACCCTAAATTCTATAACTTAAAACTTTATTCTCTATAAACTTTAAATTCTAAACCTTAATACCATAAACCTTAAAACCTATATACCCTAAGCCTTATACTCTAAATCATGAAATCATAAATGTTAAGCTCAAAATCTTAATAATCAAAACCTTAAACTCTAAATTTCTAAACATTAATACTCTAAACCTTAAACTTTAGACATATACTCTATACCTTAAGATCTAAATGTTAAACTATTAAAAGTTTAAAACCTAGAACTTGAAACCTTAAACCTTAGATGTATTTACTTGTAACATATATTGTGAATATTTTCGAGCATTTATGATAGTTTTTATGAATACTTTTAATAAATTTTGGAATATTAGGCACTTATTATTAAAATAAATCATTAATATTTTTTCTTAAAATAATGTAAGCCCTAGCAGCTATTATGTATATATATGGGTTTCAGTATTTTACATAGTGAGACTAAATAGAAAAATTATGCAAAAAAATTTGAAAAACTCTCAAGTATTTTTTAAAAAAATATATTAATATATTATTTTATATATTGATAATTTTTTAAGAAATTTGGATTTTTCCTATTTTTAAATGTTTAAACATTTTTTAATTCACTTGTAGAATTTAAATTATTTTACAATGTAATTTACTATTTTTTTTAAGTTATTATAGTTTTTTTTTAATATATAGTTATTTTTCTGAGTTTATATTTTTTTAAAAAAATTATAAATATTTTTATATGACCACTTTATTATATATAATTCTATAATAAGATGTCTTAATTCATTTTTTTTACTGTTTTGCACTATCTAACAACAATTTGAAACATATGTCATTATTTAATATATAATTAAGCTGTGAAAAAATTTAAAATGTATATATAAATTGGAAATAAAAGTATATTTATTTAAAATTAGGAAATCATTGAATAAATTATAAAGTTACTATATTAAATACTTTAATTTTATCATATTGGTATATACGTTGCGTTGCAATATATTTAATTATTAAAATATTAAAAAAATGTAATTTAATACTTTATACTTTGCCCTTAAATTTAATCTTCGTCTTTTAATACTTTCTATTTAGTATAATCAATTTTGTTTTATCTATCCTTAAAACTTGAAGAATACGACACGATACATCATTGCTGGATTTTTTTTTTGTCAGCAAG
This sequence comes from Clarkia xantiana subsp. parviflora, assembly GCA_036873135.1. Lineage (NCBI taxonomy): Eukaryota > Viridiplantae > Streptophyta > Magnoliopsida > Myrtales > Onagraceae > Clarkia > Clarkia xantiana. The sequence goes on along the minus strand of JAPTYO010000008.1, from coordinate 24,369,281 downwards.
AACTATTATCGATCCATTATTTTAATTTTTAATTACATTTTTTCCTTGGCAATAATTTAACAAAAAAAATTCCACGAATATTGTTGCCAACGAAATATTTTCTTTCTTGCTAAAACCATTGTTGACTACATATTTTGGTTGGTGTCAACACCTAGTTTTTATTGCGCGCAACGCACTCATAGCACATTCAAGAAGTGATATGCGGCGCACTAAAGAAACGTCTAAATATGGCAAGTCGTGAAGTTTCCAAACAAGCTCATACATGTATTAAGATGATATATATGTATTAAGATAATATATATATATATATAATACTTCACAATATATATAATGAATATTAGAAACATTATAATAAATTTTTAGAATATTTACTATTAATTGTTATAATAAATCTACCGTATTAATTTCCTAATTAGACTAAATCATAGGAATTATAAATAGCAAGTAATATTTTTTTTTTTGGTAAGAAATAACTAGTGAGTTATTAATAAATTATGGGAAAAAAATAAGTTATTAATAAACAATTTTGTTTGTTTCTTCTTCAATCTCCATACTGTTAAGCACTATTGTTTGCAGTTGCCTGGTTCCTCCGACGACCATCCCGCCACTCAGACCGGAATTGCCATCGCTTAATCCACCTGAACTGACAGTCAGGGGGGCTGCTCACTGGCGACCGACCTAGTCACCACTCACCACCATTGAAGTCGACCTCCTCTGTTGTCTCGATCATCCATCTGTCCAGCTATCACCCGCTTCCCTCACTGCTACTCCCCTTTATCCTCGCTTGACTCCGCTCTGTTCAGCCACGCCTTCCGTTGCGTCTGACGACCTGACCCTGCTGTGCCCAGCCGCACAAACTTCCCGACCCCAGAATCGTCAATTTGCTGAGAAACATTTATCCTCCGGTATAAAAGATTCAATCCAAAAATCAGGAGTAAGTGTAGCACATGGGGTAAAGTCTTCTTAATATGTATGTATATAATGTACATGTATATATTCTATAGTTATTGATATGTTCTATTTTTTATTTACGAAAGGATGATAATTGATATTATGCTAGATTAAATTAATCACATAAGTCTTCTTGCTATGTTTTTTTTTTAAGAATGTTTACTTATATTGGTAACAATATTGATATCAATTCGGCTAACTTTATTAGTTTGTTTTATGTTGATTTATTTATATTCTCGTAATATAGGTGGTTTGCTAATTAAGATGACTTAATTTTAATTTAGGGTGAATTGGCTTACACATATATAGCTGTTAATGTGACATTGCTCAACGTATTGATTAGGTGGGGGAAGCATAGCAAGCCAGCAAGGTGATGCGATTGCCATTTCTTTCCCTTTTTTTTTTTTGCCAAAATAAGTTGCCATTTCTGATATAGTGTTTGGGTCTGTGGTCATTTTTATTTCTCAGTTGTGTGTAAGGCAATTGTGATTATGTTATTCAATGCATGTCGATTTATGATTTAGTATTTGATTGATCATTTGATTATATTTAATTGCAGATGTTTTTTTATATGAAATTAGTCCATTTTAATCAAGAAATTATCTTTACATTTATTTTAAATTATATGTGATAAATAAATTAATATTTTTATTGCGATAAAAATGTTGTTGTAATAGTTTCAACAATAAAAAAATTACGAACCTACATTGCGATGACATATCGTGGCAACATATTTCTAACTTTATATGTTGAGGTGTAAAATTTTATCACCGCAATAAATCTGTCACTCGTCGCAACAAGGTGAATAAAAAATAAGTAAGATACTTTATTGTGATATTTTATAATTTTATTGTCATAAATAAATGAGAAGATCCACGCAATAGATGATATTTGTAAGATGTGTCGTCGCAATAAAGTTATTAAATAATGACAATAACAGATCATTTGCAACAATAATCTCAAATTTGTTGTCGCATTAGAATTACTAAATCATCACAATAAGTACTTGATGCGATAATAACTTTAAGTGTATCGTGGCAATAACGCTATCAAATCCTCGGAATAGGGATACAAATTGCGACAATAACTTTAAATTTCTCGTCACAACAGAATTAATGAATCCTCACAATATATGTATCTATTGCGACAATAATTTAAAATTTTTCATTGCAATACAGTTATCAAATCCTCGCAATAGATATATTAGTTGCGACAACTAATCTCGTAGTTGTGTTGATAATCGTCCTCGCAATAGAGTACACTCTATTGCGATGACAACATTTTTTGTCGCAATATGGACCTATTGCTAGGGGTCTATAGTGACGAAACTGTTGCGATGATTTGTCGTCGCAACATACATATAGCGATGATTTTTGAGGTTATTGCGATAATTTTGGTCGTCGTAATAAACCTTAATTCTTGTAGTGACTGTTGATTTGAAGGGAAATAAGGGTATTTTTGGATAAACCTATTGACAATCCACACAGTATTTAATCTCCAACCGCCTATGTGGTGCAACTCCACAACAAAGTCTCTGATCGATTCTTGGCACGGGACAGATCTCTGGAGAGTTTGCTCGAAAGCAATTTGGCACACCCTTGGTGTAATATGTGGTTCGGCCGAAACACTTGGTGTGAGAGGAGGGTTTTTCTCTCTAAAACTTTTTTTTGATAGAATTATGACTAAGCCTAAAATTTCCCTAACACCTCTTATTTATAGGAGGAGTAAAGTGGACAAAAGTCCACTTTACCCCCCTCTATATTTCGGTCGGCCTATGTAATTGGGGAGGCCCAATTTTGGGCCTCCCATGTCAATTGAGATTTGAGTCTATCCCAATTACCCTAATGTGACATTTACCCAAGTTCATTAGGTAAACTATACATATTATGGGCTACCAATTACGGTGCCCATCACCATATATATGCTTACAAAGTGGTCGGCCGAAATTACTGAGGTGCAAAGTAGACTTTTGTCCACTTTGCTCCTCCTATAAATAAGGGGTGTTAGAGTTTTATTTGGGGTAATTCACAATTCTTCCTAAGTGGTGATATGAGAGAAAAACCCTCCTCCCTACACACTAGTATTTCGGCCAAACCTACCACCACCAAAGGGTGTGCCAATTTTCTTCGAGCAAAACACTCCGGAGATCCGTCCCTGCCAAGAATCGATCAGAGACATTACTGTGGAGCTAATACCACGTAGGGTTTCTTTAACAAGATCCTTTACGGGTTCCGTCTGGTGGATTGTGAACTCCCTCAGCAAGATCCTTGGAACTACGGAAAAGGTTTAAGGTATTTGCACATCTTCCGCTGCATAATTCTGTTTACAAGCATGTACCTTCTTTTGCTGTTTCCGTAGTAATCAACCCCGTAGTTCAACAGTTGTACCAATTGGTTTCCTTGAAAAGTTGCCGTCAAATTTTTTGTGGGAATTTTGTTATTGCGAGAAGGAGTCGTCGCAGCTGGATATTACACTTCCTCGCAATAAACTTATTATATTGAAACAATATGCGGTCCTATCAATAGATTTGGATTCGTCGAAATTTGATATTACACATCAACGCAAGAAATTCATTCTATTACGACGACATACAGTCCTAGCTATAGATTTATCATTGTCACAATTATTTTCCAATAGATAATTGGTGCCAGATTTTTTTGTTAAAAATTGTTATTGTGAGAATTGACCGTTGCAATTGGATATTCTACATCCTAGTAGTAAACTTCTTTTGCGATGATACGCAATCCTCATAACAGATTTGTCATCTTTGCAACAATTTTTTTTATTGCGATGACCCATTGTCGCGATTGAATATTGCGATGATGTTCTCGTCATTTCTACACAATATGCGAGGAAATGTGAAAGTCGTCGTAATAGACACAATGTCATCACAATAGTAATTGTAGCTATAGACCAAATTTCTTATAGTGATGGTTCATATTTTTAGAAGCTCTAGGAGAATCGCTCAGAAGATCGTATACTAGGTATCTAACCCATATCCATACGAATATTTAACCAATAGTCATATTAACTTTGCAGATTCGTTGGGCGGATATCTGCAATGTAATATGGTGTGATTTATCCGCGGGCAGGTAAAACCCATAACCATTACCACCCCTAGGTATCTTCTTCCCGGCCCATTAATTGTATTAAGATGTTTGCATGATTAAAATTCTGCTGATTACAATTTTCAAATTAACAATAAGTCCATAGGGTTTTAAGATAATATTCGAGAGAATCGCATCCATTGACCAATTTCAAATAGTTACTTGAGCCTCCATTTATCGGATAATGCTCAGCGAGTGTGTATGGATCGAGTATCATGGACTGAACCACCCCTTTGATCACGCCAGTATGTTTGATGGCTACATGCATGGATATCTTCCGCACCTCTCAGGCTTGTCCTTTGGTATACAACAATCCAGTGTCATCTCTTGCAACCCCTCGGTCAGCCTTCTCTCGTAAAGCATCGCGCATCCGAGTTATTATTATTATTTATTTATTAATTAATTAAAGAATAAATACATACTTAATTAGTTGACATTTAGCTAGAAAGAAGTGCTCTCTTTAATTTATAATAATAATAATCATATTGGAGTTTGAAATTGTGAGATTCATCCTTTATCTATTTATAGAGTTGACTATTGTTGTCCATCAGCTCACCACCCATAGTCTTGAACTACATCTTCTAGAATGACATTTCGCCTATATGGACAAGAAAGTCAACTCCATGTATCTTCACTTTGCCAGCATGTATTTTCCCTAAATTCAGTCATACATATTTTCTAAGCCAAGTAATGCCTTTTCATATTTCTTATTGCGCGAAATTGATCAATAATTCATGAATTTCTTTAAGGAAAAATATAAATGAAAAAAAAAGAGACGGTATTAACTTGAATTTGAACCATGTAACAATGATGTGGTGGTTCAGCGTCTCATCCCTTAACCAGAGGTCAGGGGTTCAATCCCCGCTAGTGACCATGCGAATGAAAAATTGTTCATTATCAGCACTTTACCCCTTACGGGCTGACCCGGTACGAGTCACTTGAATTTGTCCAATGGATGCATTGAAATATGTGCAACACTTTGCTATTTTATCTTGGATTTTTAAGATATCATTTTGCTACGTATTTTTCCATCGTGTAATTGAATGATTAGTTTCTTTTTAGCATGATTTGTTTTTTACAATTCGAAATGTGACTGAATGGTTCGAAGATGAAGAACGCGAAGAACATGATAAAAAGTCGAATATTAAAAATGGTATTTTAGACACTTTTATCTCCATGTAACCTAAAGATCATAGTGACAAACTTAACAAACTAGAAAACACAAATTTAAACCAAAAGACCACATCGACGAACATAAATAACCGGATTACGTATTAACACTTTCATATTTCTTAACCTGATTTCAGCCCTTTTTTATCTCTCGTCCATTCCACTCTACACGTCACGAATATTATTAGGTCAACACCGCTCGATAGTACGAAAAATAATTTGTATTAGATCAAACACTCTTGCATAATTCAACACGATATTTTATTATTTTAAAATTGCACCTTATATATTAAAGTGTACAAATATAGTATACTAGCTACTAACCCTGCGCACCGCGCGGGTAAATACTATCAAAATAAAAAAGACAATAAAAAGAATAAAAAAAAATTATAAATTATATTTCTTTATACATTGTATCTATATATTCATATTCATATAAAAAATATTTCTATAAACACTATTTTAAATAAAATAAGTACTAAAATAATGTTAGTATTTATACTTTTCTAATTAGAATGCGCATACAATTTTTTTTTATAGATACAATTTATTTTAATACAATACATAAACAACCATGAAGAATACCATTTATTTTTTAGTTGTCAAAATTATATACTTAAAAGATAATCGATTAATTTATTTGTAAATATCCATCAAAATCTCATAACGTTGTGTGAAAAAGTTATTTAATATTAATAGATGCATACCCAACCCACTGTGTTAGTTAGATGATCGAAACTGAATTTTTTTTTTTTAGAATGCATTAGAAAAAAAAATATTACATAGATTATCAAAAGAGACATTAATTCAGAGATCATTTATTTTAAAGGGTAAAAAATAAATAAAAAAATTTCGAGTCTTTTATGTTATTTTTAGTTTTATACTTATTGTAGTAATAATTATTTTTCTACCAAATACCAAAATCTGCATATACATACATACAAAAAATATATAAAAAAAAAAAAAACGAAAACAAATGTAAATAGACATGAAAACTATATGATAAAGCAAGACGTTGCATTTAGCTAGCCTCTTTAAAAAGTTATCAATCGTGCAAATGATAGAAAAAATATATATAGATAGACAGTAGAAAAGAGGGCAAAACATGCTAAATACTACTTCACTACACATAATGCAAGCAGGAAGCAGTTGCCGCCAGGGCCGGCCTAAGAGAGAACAGGGCCTAAAGTTAAAATTAAATTTAGGGCTTTCACATTTTTATATGAAATATTTAAATTGACTATTTATAATAAGTTCTTATTTAAAATTTATTTTTCAAACTTTTAAAAAAGCAAAAATCGTTAATTAAATATTTATACTCGTTATTTTCTAAAATTTAATTTTCTATTGACCATATAATTTAATTCTTCAAAAGAAAATATAATGTATATATAATTAATTGATTACATTGCCTTATATTTGGCTCAATAAATGATGGCTTAATTACTTAAATTGACTATAATTAAGTCAATCTTATCATTGGTAAAAAAATAATATAAAGTGACTTTATTTTTTGGTTGAACTGGACTTTTCTTTTTTGCCATAGGCTGAAGTGAGCTATAATATATTTGGGACCTTATTTTTTCGGGGCCTAAAACCTTAGATTTAGTGGCCTTACCCTTAAATACTACCAAGTACCATATAAGTAAGGGGTTTATAATCTCTATAAGTAAAAGCATCCACAATGATATTACATAGCATTACTTATAAATATGAGTTTAACATATTTTTTATGTAAAATGTATAAAAATGTTCTACAATGGTTTTACATAGCATTCCTTAAAATTGGAACCCATCTACTTTTACGTAACCTATTCCTTAAATTTAAGGAAAGCACTATGTATTACGTAACCAATTTTGTATTATAAATTAATTCATTTTATAATTAATGCTAATATTTTATTGGTGGTTGTGGAAGATTTAATAATAAAATATATTTAATGAATATATTTACGTAATACTAATGCATTATTTACGTGTATCTTACTTTACGTATTACTTAAAGTGTACATAAATGTCTACGTGGAAACTTTAAAAAATACAATTTATGTAAAACCATTGTGGATGCTCTAATTTACATATAGTTTATAAATAGTCAATATTGACTATCGAAGTAATGAATTCGACAATATCTACAAATGCATTCCTTTATTACGGAAATATTGACTATTGATGTTATATGAATTCGAACATCTACGAATGCAATCCTTTATTATGTAATTTCAAATTCAATGTAAAGAACACTATTATGAACAGTTAATTGAACATGGATTTATATCGTAAACGGTAACTATTCAATTACTTTATTATAACTTAGAATGATATGAGTTTTGGAAGAAGTTCTACACCGGAAGGGAAAAGGGAATATCCACTTCCATTATCTAATTTATTATTAACAATAGGAGATCTACGGACTCCACTTAAACTTTCCCTTCTATAAGAAATGACAATAGCACTAAATGAACCAAATGCTTTACAGAACACAAGAGGAAAGAATAAAGGCACCATCACTCACAAAGAGGAGGCGTCATCTACAACCAAAAAGGGGAAGATTCAAAAAAGACAACTCTGAAATATGATAAGGCGATCGACAACCCTTACATATGGAAAGAGGAAGATCTATAAGGACAACCCTTACAACTGAAAAGGGACGTAAGACCTGATGGATATATGTCCAATTCGGGTTCGTATTTACGTTTCGGGCTTCGTAAACACGTCAAAATTACATCTCGGTTTGAAAACGTATCCCAAGGAGTCGAAACGGTCTGGAAACGCATTTACGCGCGTCCAGACCGGACCTCCGGGTTGCGCGGCAATCCGGACCTCGCCGAATTGCCCAAATTCGACGAAGTCCGGATTGCATTACGGGTATCGTGCGACTACCGTATCCGCGATTACCGTTACGTGTAGAGAAGTCAAGTTCGCGCATTACCAATATGGATGACGATTACCGCATGCTCTTGAACCGTCATCAAACCGCTTTAAAACCGGGTCCGGTCCCAAGGAAGCCTATAAATAGGAGGCCTTGGCCACCATTTTCACACATCCTCTCATTTGCCCAACTTTGGTATTTTGAGCTCTGACTTCTCTCTAGAAATATTCTCTCTCTAGAAATTACTCTTTTACCCCTATAGTGACTTAAGCTTCGGAGAGGGCTCCGCTAGCACCACCCCCCCCCCCTCTCCGTGCTGGCATTGGTCCTTCGTGCAGGAACTGTCGCCCAGACATACCGACTTGTGCACAGATCATCACCGCCTGAGACACAACCACACCGAGACACAGACTTTTACGGGAGACAGCCGAACACTCGCCAGTGGCCCAAACCTCTTCCCAACGAAGGGTTACCGCCTAAAAACCCGCACAACCACGCGAACAGACGCGTCCACACGGCTCAGTTCATCCAGGACGGAGCATTGGCGCCGTCTACGTGATTCGAACAAGAAGCTACCGTACCGCAAAGTCATGACGAGTGATCACAACGCTCTCACTAAGAACAATCCGTCAAAAACCAGGAAGTGCTTTAGACGTCATAAAAGATCCATAATGTCTCCCGTTCCAGCAAGCAGTGTGCCATCCGCACAGCACGTCCCAAAACTTCCAGGCATCCACGTTATACATGGAGGCTTCGGGGCAGGAGGCGAAACATCATACGGGAGAGAAATATACGCTTCCCTGATGATCCATGAGCCCATGGGCAGTCAGCAAGGAGACGTTGTCCTAGAAGACGCCATTGGCTTTTCTTCAGAAGACAAGACGCACATAACATTTCCACATAATGACGCCTTGGTCATAACCATGACAATCGACGGCATGGACATCAAGCGTATCTTGGTCGATGGAGGGAGTTCGCCCAACATCATCACGAAAGACGTCATCCTAGCTTTGGGGAGAAAGAAGGACGTCAGCAAAATGAATTCACCCTTAGTAGGGTTCATGGAAGATGCAAGTTACCCATTGGGGTCCATAACACTGCCAGTTATACTGGGAGAGGGCACCTCACGTCTCCAAATTGCAATACCATTTATGGTAGTACAAAAGCTTGACGCATACAATGGTATCTTAGGATACGCAACCATGAATGCGTGGGGAATGGCGCCATCCACAGCACACCAGAATATCAAATTCCCAACTGCAGCCGGAATCGGTGAAGTCAAAGGAGATCAACTGTTATCAAAAAATTGTTACAACGTGGCAATCCAAAATAATGTCAAGCCAGACAAGGATGACATGCCCATCATTGATGATGATCCAAGAGAAGGTCGTGCCCGACCGGCCCCAGTAGAGGAGTTAAAACAAATAAAGATCGAAGAGCCAGACAGAATGGTCCAAATCGGAGCATCCCTGTCAGAAGATGAAGTGATAGAAATCACAGCACTCCTCAAAGAGTATAAAGAGCTATTCGCATGGTCACCAAGCGATATGCCCGGAATAAGCGCATAAGTCATTTCCCATAAGCTCAACATCAAGCCAGGAACTCGAGCAATAGCCCAGAAACTTCGACCCCTCGGGGGCAACAAGAAACTGGCAATCAGAGAAGAGGTGGGAAAACTGCTTGACGCAGGATTCATCGAAGAATCAAGATACCAAACATGGGTTGCAAACCCGGTGTTAGTTCCTAAATCAAGTGGCAAGTTAAGAATGTGCATCGATTACAGAGATCTTAACAACGCATGCCCAAAGGATTCATATCCTCTCCCAAGAATCGACCAACTAGTCAATGCCACTGCCGGCCATGAATTAATGTCTGTAATGGATGCATACTCAGGATACAACCAAATCCCGATGTTCAAAGATGATGCACCGCATACTGCATTCTATGCAGATAGCGAAATATACAACTACACGGTGATGCCATTCGGCCTAATCAATGCGGGAGCAACATACCAACGAATGGTCAATACCATCTTTGGCGATCTAATCGGAACCAAAATGGAGGCATACGTAGATGACATGGTCGTGAAGTCAACCAAAAGGCGCAACCATGTCGACGACTTGCGAGCAATCTTCAAAAGAATGCGCGAATATCAAGTTCGCCTAAATCCAACAAAATGCGCTTTCGGCGTACAATCAGGAAAAATACTTGGATTCATGGTGAGCCAGAGAGGGATAGAAGCTAACCCAGAGAAGGTGAGGGCGATTGAAGAAATGGTGTCCCCAAGGAGACATAAGGAAGTACAACAACTAAATGGCCGCCTAGCTGCTTTAAACCGATTCCTTGCCAGAATAGGCGACAAGGCTCTCCCTTTCTTTGAAGTCTTGCGCGCAAACAAGAAATTTGAATGGACACCAGTGTGTGAAGAGGCCTTTCATCAATTAAAACAACACTTGCGCACATTGCCGGCATTGGCAAAACCGATACCAGGAGAGCCCCTCTTCCTGTACATATCAGTAAGCAACACGGCAGTCAACTCAGTCCTTATCAAACAGAAGGGAACTACCCAGCTCCCAGTCTACTACGTAAGCAAGATACTTGCAAAGTACGAGATAAACTACATGCCAATCGAAAAATACCTGTACGCGCTTATAATAGCAGCAAGAAAGCTGAGGCCATACTTCCACGCACACGAAGTAACAGTCTTAACAGACCAACCCCTGAAGCACATCCTGTCAAAACCAAACATGTCAGGAAAATTAACAAAGTGGTCGGTGGAGCTAAGTGAATTCCGCATTCACTTTGCTCCTCGAACGGCGATCAAGGGGCAAGCATTGGCAGACTTCATCGCAGAATTCACCGGGATAACACCCGACACAGACCCCCAAGTTGGACCTCAACAAATTGACGAACATACCGAAGTATGGCAAATGTACACCGACGGATCTTCAAACGTAAGGGGATCAGGTGCCGGATTCCTCCTAATACCTCCCGATGGATCTAATCCGTTGAAGTATGCTCTAAACTTAACATTTAGAGCAACAAATAACGAGGCGGAGTACGAGGCATTGATAACTGGCTTAAGGATTGCAAAAGGCGTCTTAGTTAAACATCTACGAGTGAAGTGCGATTCACAGTTAGTTGTCAATCAAGTCAAAGGAGAATACGCGGCAAAGTCAGAAAATATGCAAAAATACTTGGGCCAAGCAAAAGACCTCATCACAAGCTTCGACACCTTCGACATCATCGCGGTGCCTAGAGAAGAAAATCAAGAAGCTGATGCCTTGAGCAAATTTGCACAAGGCAATGAACAAGGCAAAGAAACGCACTTCGTGGAAAACAGAATCTTGTCAGTAATTGAAAAATTCGAAGTCTTGTGCATCAATCCAGATCCAGATTGGAGGACACCAATATTGGCATACCTCAAAGACCACAAGCTCCCCGAAGACAAAGTTCAAGCCCAAAAAATCCAGAGACAAGCCGTCAATTACGCGTTGATAGATGACAAGCTTTACAAGAAAGGATTTTCAACCCCTTACCTAAGGTGCATCACCTTTCGGGAAGGCCAGAAAGTGTTAGAAGATTTGCATAAAGGTCAAGCAGCCTGCCATGAAGGGGCAAGATCTCTAATGCGCAAGACATTGAGCTTGGGATACTATTGGCCAACCATGAAGAACCAAGCTACGCACTTGGTCACAGAATGCGAATCCTGCCAACTTTATTCAAGAAGTATCACGGCACCAGCCGCCGAGCTAAGCCCAATTGCAAGCTCCTGGCCATACGCACAATGGGGGATCGACTTGTATAGGTCCGCTTCCAAAATCAAAAGGCCAAACCAAGTACATTGTCGTCGCAATCGATTACTTTTCAAAGTGGATCGAGGCAAAGGCATTGGCACAAACAACCGATGCACAAATAATGGATTTCATCCGAAATCACATCATCACACGATATGGAGTTCCGAAGGTCCTAATCAGCGACAACGGACCACAATTCAAGAGCTCAAGGCTTCAAACATTTTGTGAAAGACTCAACATTAACCACCGTTTCGCGTCAGTCCGCCATGCTCAAACCAACGGACAAGTCGAAGCCGCCAACAAGACCGTCCTAGACGGTCTCAAGAAAAGAGTGCACGCATTAAAAGGAGGATGGGCAGAAGAGCTTAGCAGTGTTCTGTGGGCACTTCGAACAACTCCAAAGGAGTCAACTGGAGAAACACCATTCAGTCTGGTGTATGGAACGGAAGCAATCGCTCCCATCGAAATTGCTGTCTCATCCTACCGCACAACCCATTTCAACGCACAAGCCAACGAAGTACACATGCGTCTAGACTTAGACTTGGCTGAAGAAAAAAGGCGTAACTCCGAGCATAATCAGGCACGCATGCGTTTGACAACCGCAAGATATTACAACAGGAAGGTGAAAGAAAGGCAGTTCCATGTCGGAGAAATGGTGTGGAGAAGGAATGAATTCTCACATCGCATATCGCCTTGAAGATGAAAATGGCAATGTCTCTACAAATACATTTAGTGGAGGACACTTGAAGAAATTCCACGGATAAAAGGATAATCTTCTATCACAAAAGGAGCTGTTGTATCAAGCCCTTTTGCTCTTATTTCCATAACGCATCCACTTGTCAAAAAGACCACTATCTTATATAAAGTGGCATCTCTGTAATAATTTCACAAACCTAATGAAGTCGTTCTATCTTCGTAGGAACACAACTACTCTATGTACGTTACTTGGAAGCAAAACAAAGTAACTACAACAACTATTATCTACACCAACAAGGAGTTTATTTCTCCTTTCATAAATTGGCATATATCTCAAGAAGGTGTTAGCAGCACAAAGCCATTGCGCTATGTTCACAGCCAACTTATATGACGCAAGGACAACTTGCGGATTATCTACAAAAAAGGAACTTATAGCAATTCTCCACTCAAGGTAACGACTATTGAAGAGCCGTCATCTACAAGCAATATCTTGGATTAACACCAAGACCTGCTATTAAAGGTGGCATGTTGAGGTATCCTCTTTGAAAAGACAAACCCCATGTTTACTTCTAGAAAATGACATGCTGTGACATCTCATATTAAAGGCAAATCCTCATGTTCATAGCCATTCCCTGGATCCAGAACAGGATGGGCAAATACAATAACAGGGCTGATCACCCCATAAGTTGCGGATGTCCTCTGTTTAGACGACAATCCTATATTACGAATTCCTGGTAAGGGTTCACTCTCCATGGCGGATGTCCTCTGTTTAGACAACAATCCCATATTACGAATTCCTGATAAGGGTTCACTCTTCATGGCGGATGTCCTCTGTTTAGACGACAATCCCATATTACGAATTCCTGGTAAGGGTTCACTCTTCATGGCGGATGTCCTCAGTTTAGACGACAATCCCATATTACGAATTCCTGGTAAGGGTTCACTCTTCATTGCGAATGTCCTCTGTTTAGACGACAATCCCATATTACGAATTCCTGGTAAGGGTTCACTCTTCATGGCAGATGTCCTCTGTTTAGACGACAATCCCATGCTTCGAATTCCTGGTTAGGGTTCACTCCATACGGAAAAAGTCCTCTTGCTAGATGAGAATTCCGTACTATAGATTTTCAAAATCGTGTTGCATGGTTCCTGGACGCAGAAAACATGCATCACAATTCATATCCTCAAAAAGTGTTACATGATCCCTGGACGCAGGAATCATGTATCACAAATATTTTACCAAATATTTTGTCAAGTATTTTATCAAATATTTTATGTATCAAACACCTTTCCAAACATTTTATCAAACAAGGATTTTAGTGTTCGCAAAACACTCTTTCAAAACCCAAAAAAAAGTTTTTACGTATGCTTCCCCAACGCGGGTTGATACACGCTGGCAGGTGCGCACCCTGTTTACAAGTAGAGTCTTGTACAAGTAGAGTCTTGTACAACGTCGCCTTAGAGTGGAACTAAGAGACGGTATAAACTAATATCTTGTTCAAACCAAGATAACACATTTCAAACATATTACTTGTTAAGTCGCTATACGCGAATCACTTGACAGGTTTCGACAAATATAGCGACAAGCTATGCAGGAAGACGTACATCATGCATAATGCATAGTGCATACAATTTTGAATCAAAAGTGGCTATCGGTCACGATTGCGGGGACTACGTTTACACTACTAGTCATCCAGGTTCAGGAAACACAGTAAGCGATAACGGTATGAAATATTACTAACAAGTTATCATGCAAACTGCTGTGTATAAAACAGGTTCAAACTACGTAGTTCAAAGCGAACAAGTCACAGGCAACAGTCAAACAACAACTCCAACAAGTTTCTAAACATAGAAGCCAGGGGGCAAGCAGACTCATAAACGAGCCCAACATGCTCAATGTAAAACGAGCAGTTCAAATAGCGGCACCACCAGAAGGCCCGGGGGCAACCTCCATAAACTCGAGAGAAGTAACAATAACGTTTACATCTTCGCTATCATCAACCAACACTTCGTAGTTGGGAAGGCCACACTCCAAAAGGTTCAGCGCCTCAATATGAGAAAGGGCGTAACTCGCATATGGCCCTAACTCGCCAAAAGGGAACCCAGGGTCAAGATCCTTCACACAGGTGAAGTAATCCTCAGAACGCTCGCTCATCAGGTTGTTCACTTTCTCTTCAATAGCAGCTTCAAAATCAGTAGTTCCCAAGTACTTGGTGAAACCCACTTGTACGCCCTTTGCACGGCTCTCCTTACCAAGAGCAGCTAACTCCGCACCTTGAGAATGAAGGTCGTCTGTAACCTTCTTCTCAAGGGCGATCATCTCAGACTCAAGCTTTGACAGGCGAGTATGGCGCGCCTCATAACGACTCTCAGAAGCAGTAGCTTTCGAACTCAACACGCGAGCCTCTTCCTTGGTTCGCGACAACTCTTGGCGCAAAGCATCACACTTATCCATAGCCGCCTGCTTCGCGCTCACCAGTTCCATGACAAAAGATGACATGTTTACCATGTCGGCTACAACCTGCACATATCAATACGATAAGCCAAACATAAATCGCAAAAACAACAAACTTGACAGAAGAATCAAGTTACTTACAGGAGCAAACCGGGATAAGGCACCCTGTGCATAAGCCTCAGCCTCCTCATCAGTCGTTGGGCAAGAACGCCTATCACCTGGTGGAACACATCTACGCAACACATGAACTCCAACCTCTGGAGTGCGAAGTGAAGACTCCTTGGGGAAATAAACTCCACCATTACCAAAAGGAGCCCAGGTGTCCCCAGTAATGTCCAACCCAACGGGGCACACCAGATGGTCGCGCCTAAGAGGGGGAACCGCTACAACAAAGAAAGAAAAGTGGTTAACAACAAAAAACAAAACCGCGGAGTACATTCATCAAAAATGTACTTACAAAGTCCGCAGACTTCCACAGGTCGGTTTCCCGACTGGGGGGCAGATGACGCTACATTACGACTCGCGACTTCCTTGCCTTTACGAGCGGAAGTAGTCGCATTTGGCTTCAAGCGCTTGGGATCAGTCGGTCCACGCGCCACTGTGTCAGTCCGCTTGGAAGAAACGCGAGAATCAGACACTGGGGGAGTATCCCCGATCACATGAGTAGAAGACCCTTTGCCAAGATCACGCCCCGAATTGGCAGGAGTGATGGGAGCAGGGGCCACCAAAGCCGGATCGGCACGAGAAGCAATACGCGAAGCCGCCGCATGGAGTGACGAACTCTTTCCAGCAAACCAACCTGTAATATGAATTCACAAAAGACATATAGCCGTTCAAAAGCTATCCATTATGTGTGTCAAAATGCTAAAAAATGTTCAGAGTAAGAACGAAGGATTTACTCATAGCAACAACTCGGTCGAAAGAAAGGGGACTCCACAAGAAGCTACTACGACTTCACAACCTGTCAAAAGTCAACGCGCGTATCAAAAGTCAACGCGCGTATCAAAAGTCAACGCGCATATCAAAAGTCAACGCACGTAGCAAAAGTCAACGCGCATAGCAAAAGTCAACGCGCGTAGCAAAAGTCAACGCGCGTATCAAAAGTCAACGCACGTAGCCAAGGTCCACGCGCGTAGTAAAGTTGGTACGTACAATAAAGGGGACTAACGTCTTAAGAAGCTATCATGCAAACGGTGGGATTAACGCGACGAACCGCAAGGATCAAACACGGCAACACTTAAAGAAAATACTTCCCTAAGGCGTCAAAACAACAAGTGATTATGCCTAAAGTCATTTGACAATCCCCGTCAACCCAAAAAACCCGCCAAAGGAAAAAATTACGCATACCGACTAAAATCTTCTACACAAAGACACGGGGGCACTATGTCCAAACGGGGAATTCTACCTCAACTATCCACGGAAGTGAAAAAACGTCTAAGTTATGAATTAACGGCGATAATAACGGCAACCAATCAGAAATTACTCGACATACAAGCATCGACAAGCAGTTCCATACGTCAACGACGAAAAATAGCTCAAACGAACAACAATCCGGCGACATTCGAAATCAAGTCGAAGCTGTCCTGTAAAATCGAGTTTCCAAATTACCTCAAAACGTGATGAAAAGTATCCAAATGGACTCCCCTCGTCGAGACGATTTCGGAAAGGTAAGGACCGCGACGAGCAGAGGCCGGGAAGGTGGCGCGTGGGCTACATGCGCCGGCAAGGGTGAAACTCACGCGGCGGCGCGTGAGGGCGCGTCCGGCGTCTCCTGGCGATTCCGAAGGTGGCGCTGGAATCCTCGTGACAATCTGAGTCGAATGGTGGTGTCAATTTCTAAAAACAAGTCAAGGATCCAACACAAAACTGTCGATATATGCCTAAGCTCTACGACGGCGAAGAAACTATGAACACACAAGCAATTTCGGGAAATGAAGAAGGAATTACCTGCAAAGAAGATGGAATGATGAATTCCCAAGGTGCTGGAAGGATAATTGGGGATGTGTGTATTTACATATCCCAAGAGATGCTTTGTTGATAAGGATTAAAGGATTAACTTATCTACACTCACGCCTAAACACCTACGGTATACTCCACCCTCTCTTCTAAATATCTACTCCTATACATATCTTGATATTGCACGTATCAAACCCGTTACTCTACGCGTATGTTGTCATCGCATGATTCATGATTTGATAATCACTAAGTCGTTTTAGGAGCATACGGTTTTTGTTTCTTGCATTATGTAATTACGATCTTGCCATGACCACTACCTATGCATGCATGTTTATAGAGGTATGTTCGCATAGTGTATTACCAATTGCTTATGTCTCCAACGATAGCCGTACTTGCACGTTATGTATGTATATTCCCTATTGCACTAACCGTGATGACAGGAAACAAAGTCATTCGGTCGGAAAATCAAAAGACGGACGAAATCAAGATGCCTCCGTCCGACCAACGATCAAAACCGAAAGGTTAGCGTCAAACTCAAATTGGACACGTATCCTAACTTAAAAATAGAGTCAAGAAAGGTTCTAAACCGTTACTTGACTCGGGGGCAAGTGATGGATATATGTCCAATTCGGGTTCGTATTTACATTTCGGGCTTCGTAAACACGTCAAAATTACATCTCGGTTTGAAAACGTATCCCAAGGAGTCGAAACGGTCCGGAAACGCATTTACGCGCGTCCGGACCGGACCTCCGGATTGCGCGGCAATCCGGACCTCGCCGAATTGCCCAAATTCGACGAAGTCCGGATTGCTTTACGGGTATCGTGTGACTACCGTATCCGCGATTACCGTTACGTGTAGAGAAGTCAAGTTCGCGCATTACCAATATGGATGACGATTACCGCATGCTCTTGAACCGTCATCAAACCGCTTTAAAACCGGGTCCGGTCCCAAGGAAGTCTATAAATAGGAGGCCTTGGCCACCCATTTTCACACATCCTCTCATTTGCCCAACTTTGATATTTTGAGCTCTGACTTCTCTCTAGAAATATTCTCTCTCTAGAAATTACTCTTTTACCCCTATAGTGACTTAAGCTTCGGAGAGGGCTCCGCTAGCACCACCCCCCCTCTCCGTGCTGGCATTGGTCCTTCGTGCAGGAACTGTCGCCCAGACATACCGACTTGTGCACAGATCATCACCGCCTGAGACACAACCACACCGAGACACAGACTTTTACGGGAGACAGCCGAACACTCGCCAGTGGCCCAAACCTCTTCCCAACGAAGGGTTACCGCCTAAAAACCCGCACAACCACGCGAACAGACGCGTCCACACGGCTCAGTTCATCCAGGACGCAACAAGACCCATAGGGCCACCCTTCCAACCGAAATTGGAAAGATCCAAAAGGACAACCCTGACATATGATAAAGCGATCGACAACCTTTACATATGAACAGGGGAAGATCTATAAGGACAACTA
This sequence comes from Clarkia xantiana subsp. parviflora, assembly GCA_036873135.1. Classification (NCBI taxonomy): domain Eukaryota; kingdom Viridiplantae; phylum Streptophyta; class Magnoliopsida; order Myrtales; family Onagraceae; genus Clarkia; species Clarkia xantiana. The sequence continues at coordinate 24,350,798 of JAPTYO010000008.1, read as the reverse complement.
TTACACCCGAAAAGGGACATAAGACCCACATGGCCACCCTTACAACCGAAAATGGGAAGATCCAAAATGACAACCCTGACATATGATAAAGCGATCGACAACCTTTACATATGAACATGGGAAGATCTATAAGGAACACCATTACAATCGAAAAGGGACATAAGACCCATAGGGCCACCCTTCCAACCGAAAAGGGGAAGATCCAAAGAGACAACTCAGAAACATGATAAGGCAATCAACAACCCTTACATATGGAAAGAGGAAGATCTATAAGGACAGCCCTTACAACCGAAAAGGGACATAAGACCCATAGGGCCACCCTTCCAACAGAAAAGGTATATAAGACCCACAAGGCCACCCTTCCAACATGACCTGAGATATAAGTCCCTCAATCAAAGGGCAACTCATAAAACAAGATATAGAATGTAAGTACAATTTCTATCACGTCCATATATCAAAGGAGGATATCATCCCCCTATACATCAACAATGGATATCATGTCCATATATCAAAGGAGGATACCATCCACCTATACATCAACAATGGCTATCATGTCCATATATCAAAGGAGAATACCATCCCCCTATACATCAACAATGGCTATCATGTCCATATATCAAAGGAGGAGACCATCCCCCTATACATCAACAATGGCTATCATGTCCATATATCAAAGGAGGATACCATCCCCCTATACATCAACAATGAATATTATGTCCCTATATATCAAATGAGGAGACCATCTCCCTATACATCAACAATGGCTATCATGTCCATATATCAAAGGAGGATACCATCCCCCTATACATCAACAATGGCTATCATGTCCATATATCAAAGGAGGAGACCATCCCCCTATACATCAACAATGGCTATCATGCCCATATATCAAAGGAGGATACCATCCCCATAACATCAACAATGGTCATCACGCCCTTATATCAAAGGAGGATACCGTCCTCCTACATATCAACAATGGCTATCATGCCCATATATCAAAGGAGAATATCATCCCCCCTATACAGAGACAATGGCTATTATGTCCATATATCTCAAAGGAGGGTACCATACCCATATACAATCACCATGAAAACATCATCTCTACCAACAACCACAAGGTCGGAGGTCGAAGAGAAAAACTAAGGAAAGAACCTCCACCAAGCTCTCGAACAACTATCAATAGCCTAATCAGACGCCTCTCCGACCATCATAGAGTCAAGCAAAAGTTAAGGTCATTGCTTAACTCGGGGGGCAAAGTGGGATACGCGCCAATTGAGCAACGAACACCCTCCAGCCCACCCCACAAGCAAGTAAAGAAACTTCAAGAAAGTAGTAATAAAACACAAGGAGACCGTCAGCCGTAGCAAATCATGAGGACAAAGCACATAGCAAAAAGTACCCCAGGAAGAGGAGCAATAACACATCAAGTACTATTAACCCTGCCACGACGCACCATGCTAATTCATCTACGCCAACCTACCCAGGAGTACGTCCCAAAGTGCACAAAGACCAAATGCTTACTACGGGGGCAAAGACACGTGCATGGATGATACTACTTGCTAAAGGAAGGACTATGGTGGATAAACAAGCACCCCTAAGGGGGAGATAAGCAAGACCATCCCAACACTACCCAAGATAGCCGGGGGAGGGACCAAACACCTACAACGAGCAGTGTATCAACCAGTGGCATAAAAGGAACAACCTTATATATGAAGCGTAGTCAATACAAGGAGTATCCCCTATATATAACAACGTGTCCACTACGGGGGCACTCACACAGTCATAAGTTACCAAGCGTAACCAGCACAAGAGGAAACTCCTACATATAAAGATATCAAAACACTCACTACGGGAGTGGCGATACATACATGGGCTGGGCAGCTATATATATACAATCTCATAAATGCAGGTTTCCCAATTGGCGCAAAGGCTAACTCCCCAGCGTCCAAAGCATGCCTACTACGGAGGCAACCATATGCATACAACTCTATATGCATAGGTCACAGAGCATGAGCAACAAAAGGACCAAACCCCCTCTTATGGAGGAGCAAGGTGTGCATACTGCGGAGGCAGCCTCAGCACTGAGCCACGAAGGCAAAATCAGCATCTGGGAGGTCCCGAGACCAAATCACTAGAATGTCTACAAGGGGAGAAGTCACTTAACCTACACAAAGAGAGTAACGCTCTAATATATATGAAGGGAACAACATTCTACATATATTTATGAAAATTCTTTTATTGGAAAGGCAAGATGAGGAATTTTAACCACTCTCACCTCCATCTATATAGAGTGAATTGCAGGGATAAGGTTAAAGGACCATGCCCATACTCTGAAAAATGGGGAGAAAAACGTCATGCCCATTGAAGGCCAAAGCTAGAAGATCATACTCGCACCCTCCCAAACGGAGTGCAACACCACTTCCAAAGCATCCTATCGGCTTCAACAACCTAAAAAGGAGGTTCCTCCAATAAGGACACGGTTCTAAGGCTAAGTGAAATGGGACTAAGGCCCATATTTCATACTTACATCAATATACGTACTTGGACTAACATCCACATTTACGTCGACTAACACTCACATGATATATGAACATCCTTCCAACAGGGGATGACCTATAGACTCTCTTATGTATAGTTGTGTCAAGCGCTTCTACAAGGAACTCCAATGAAACGAATACTCAAATTAAAGGACACAGTCCTAAGGCTAAGTAAAACGAGACCAAGGCTCGTAATTCTTACCCTTATACAATATCTACACATGGTATAAATTTGATCAAATTATAAATACTATTTGGTGTATCCAGCTTCCTTGAACAGGGGGCAAGGAAAATTACAACGATCCTCGAGCACTCAACAAAGGCCAGGACCGCGTTAAAGCTCCTTTAAACATGGGGCAAGAAAAATTATGACGTTCCGTGAGCACTCAATGGAGGTCAAGACCGTCTTAAAGCTCCTTTAAACACGGGGCAAGGAAAATTACGACGTTCCTCGAGCACTCGATAAAGGACGAGATCGTCACGAAGGTACATTTAGCAACTCGCTTGGGCGATATTCCGCTAAAAATAGAGTCAAGAAAAGGTGAAACCATTCCTAGACTCGGGGGAAAATGGTGGATATACGCCCAAGCTATCACTAATTGGACCTGAGAAATGAGCCATAACCGGATATAATCCGAAACTTGGAACACGAACACCCGGACCCATCACATAGGCCCGAAAAACACCCCGAGTAGCGAAATCCACTCGGGAAGACCCCGGGTGGAAATACCACCTGGGGGGCAACCCAAGAAAAGGGACCCTTGCTTGGGTTACCCGAGCAAGGAGGACCTTGCTCGGGTACCCGAGCAGGGATCCCCTTGCTCGGGTCCCCAAACAGGGATCCCCTTGCTCTGGTCCCGGAAAAGGGATCCCCTTGCTCGGGTGACCCGAGCGGGACCTTGGGGATACCCGTCCGGGTATTCCCCCTCCGTCCGGACTAGTCCCTCTGTCCGGACCCCCACCCCTGGACGATATTTTGCCCAGGGCTCGCCCTTGGAGGCCACTCGCACACACTTAAACGCATTATGCTCACCTATGGTCGGACCGAGGTCAAATGCACCTTATTTACGGTCAAGAACAACTTATATTACGAACCTGCCACAACCGGACCAGTGAACCACTGGAACCGGGGCGGTCCGATAGGAACTCTATAAATAGAGACCTCCTCTCCTCATTTGAAACTAATCTTGTGATCTCACACTCAAGCTCTGCCTTCTCTCTATTTTATCTCTCTAAGAACATATAGTCATTTAAGCATCGGAGAGGGCACACCGAGCACCACCCCCTTGGTCTCGGTATCGCCCCTTTTGCAGGTATCCCACGGAGAAGGAAAGGCGGAGGTCGGAAGCAAGAAGGCACTCAGGACACCGTACGCAAATAGTGGACTTACCGGGAGCCCCCTCCCGGGCCCCCATTTGCAAGTATACGAGAAGAAGAAGCCCATGAGGCAGGAATACTAGAAGGAGAAGTCTGATAAGAAGAAGAGAACGGAAGGAGATGCCCACGAAGGACACTCGTGTGTATGCAAAGCCCACGAAGGACACTCGTGTGCAATTTCTTGACCCCGGCTGAATGGTTTGCATACATGAAGAATTTTCGACCTTGGGTAAAGAGGGGTTAGACGATGGTCACTGCTTGGTGTTACTAGTTGGTCATTATGAAAGGAGAGATGTCGAGCATTTAATCGCCAGAAGAACACAAACCCAATACGCACAATGGAAGCTTCACTACGAGACAACATTGAGTTTTGGGAGTCAAGGAGGCAAAGAACAATAACGCTACATTCAGATGGCGATGAAAGAACGATGATCGGCTAGGAAACTCCTCACACATGGTTATGTCAAGATCAATTGTGATGCTTTATGGGACTTCCGAACAAACACATATGGAGTTGGTGGTATATATAACGAGGGACCACAATGGGAGGTGGTTGGAGGTTTTGGTCACCACGCTTCAATTCATGGAAGCTTGGAACTTGAAGTACAAGCAATACATGAAGGGATGAAGTTGGCTATCAATAGGAAATGGTCGAATATTACTACAGAGTTGATCTCTAGGGCTACCATACACTTATTCTACGCAAAAGTATTTAAGAGACAGATTGGTGAATTGCTACCCAAATTGACAAAATTTCTAGTTGAGGTGCAGTAATACAAGATGTGTAACGTAATAATCAAGCGTAAATGTGTGTGCTAATTGAATTGTTGTACAATTTATGTTATGATTTAATAATTGAGTGCACTGCCCTCTCTTTTTATGTTGATGGTAAATGATTGGATATTTGCGTACCCTAAATTTTGCACGGCTTTGGATTAATAAATTGAATGTTTAATGAAAAAAATATAAATAAAGTAGGGAAAACAAACCAAATAATGAGAACAAATATATTTATGTCCATTTTGGCAAAAATAATAATATATATTTATGACAGTGAGCGATGGTGACGCCATGATAGCGTGGGAGGTCCATATACGACAAAGCAGGACGCGTGGACTGGAGAACCAGCCAAAGGTCGTTCAATAAAAAAAAAAAAACCAAAGGGCGAAGTGGGCCCAAAGCAGCAAATAATAGAAAAGGAAAAGTAGGCCCATCCCATGTGTGGTAAGGGACAAAAGCATCTCGTCTTTTTGCTTTCTTTGCAGCATTTGAGTCGGGGGACCAATCCTAGGCTTCCGCGAACACATGCTACTTTATATTCCTATTTGACACGTGTTGGCCTCTCGATACTCGAGTTTCGTCCGTCTATGTTTTTACCTGTCCCTTTTTAGTAGTAACTCTTTCTCAACTCCCATGTTAAACAAGAACTATTTTTTTTTCTATATTTGTAGTGTTTTGAAACACGTAATCCATATTTTTTTAGGGTGAAAGTATCATTTGTGCTAGATGTTTTATCAAAATTGGTCTTTGGTACGATTTTTTTTAAGACTTTTTGTGCAATATATTTGTAATTTATAAACTTTTAGTACGTTCGTTAGTTGACATTTAAGTAATTATGTGCAGGTAACATGATTTTTCCTTAAATTTTATTTTTTTCAATTTAGTCCCCCAATTTATATTTCTAACTTTTTATTTTTGTAATTCTTAAAAACTCAATCAGACTTTAAATCAAAACGGACCTAATCAGGTACCAACCCCTAGCTGAGTCACACCAGTCGAGGTTGCACGTGATATTTCTACAAAATGAGTAAATTCATTTTTTTTAATTATTAAAATTATCTTATAAAACAATTGTTTTTAAAACCGGATAGGATCTCGAACCGTTAAGATGACTGGTTTCCAGTCTGGCCGGTCCAACTCGGTTCAAACAAGTTTAGTCGTAAATGGAAGGGTAAGAAGAAGTAGAGTGAAGTTCCCGACATCAAATTTAAAATAAATGCTTGAACAAGCCTTAGCGGCGTCGATGAAGTTGAAAAAGAAACAAGATGAAAATGGAAGATACAAAGGCAGGCAAGTCCATTGATGGATAAATGTATAAACTTCTTCTTCTCTTCTTGCTATTGGGAGCTTCTTGAGCAGAGAGGGTGTGTGTGTATGGGATGTTGAGAACTCATATAACCGCCGCCCAGATTTGTGAGGATAGCAAACCCTAGCAGGGGAGAAAATATGAACTGTGGATTTGCGGCTCATCGAACTAAGGCTGTGAACCCTAATTCTCACCTTTTATAAGGGCGGGGTCCCGAGCAGAGCTCTAAAGGGTCCCCTGAATATTATAACCTCCAAAATGGTCCCTGATATACAAGGCCAACAACAAAACCGTCCAACAGAGACTGAACCCAATAGATTTGGCCCAGCCCAGTATCACACAGCCAACAAAAAACCAACAAGCCACCCACGAAGCAAAACAAGCCCACTAAAAGGAATGAGCCCAGATTACCAACCATCAACACTCCCCCTTAATCTGGGGTCAACGAACAACTGAATATAATGAAAGCAATAAAGCTCCCCCTGACTCAGAAAAAACTACTCATCATTGTCAGGCAAGTCCTCCTCAGAATGCAAACTACCAGGAAACAGATTTACCATACCTAACTTACCTACCAAGTAACGATGCTGCTTAACAGGCAGTGGCTTGGTAAATAAGTCAGCAATTTGCTCCTGAGTTTTCACATGGACAGCCTGCACATAACCATTTAGAATACTTTGTCTAGAAAAATGACAATCAATTTCTATATGCTTGGTCCTCTCATGAAATATAGGGTTATTGGAAATTTGTATAGCAGCTTTGTTATCACAATGCAAAGGTGAGGGCTCAGTTTGTTTAAAACCAAGCTCCACCAAAAGCCTACGAATCCAAATAATCTCAGAAATAGCATGGCCAATACTCCTATATTCAGCTTCAGCTGATGATTTTGAAACAGTGTCATGCTTTTTAACCTTCCAAGAAATCAAAGATTCACCAAGTTTAACACAATACCCAGTAAGCGATCTCCTACTCTCAACACAGTTACCCCAATCAGAATCACAAAAACCAACCAAATTAGGGCTACTAAATGCTGAGAGCAACAGACCTTTACCTGGTTCCTCTTTCAAATACCTTACCACCCTCAAAGCTGCATCATAATGTGACTGCTTTGGAACCTTTAAGAACTGACTTAAATGCTGTACAGAAAAGGATATATCAGGTCTGGTTAATGTAAGATACAGCAACTTACCAATTAACCTTCTAAAAGACGTAGGATCAGACAAAACAGTGTCATCATGTTTAATATCAACAAACTCATCATAAGCCTTACTGGTCAGATCAGGTTTGATTTCCATGGGGGTTTTTGCAGGCTTAGCACCAGAGAGCCCTGCTTCAGAAATTAATTCCAAAGTATATTTCCTTTGACAAATAGCAATCCCTTTATCAGACCTTGCAACCTCTATACCTAAGAAATACTGAAGTTCACCCAAATCCTTCATTTTGAAATTTGTTTGTAAAACATCCTTTAACTGAGAGATAAGGGTTGAGCTATTTCCAGTAATGAGAAGATCATCAACATATACCAAAAGTAAAACCCATTCTCCCCCAATATTTTTGGTAAACAGTGAGTAATCAAAAAAAGATTGTTTGTAACCAGCAAGAATCAAAGCATCAGTAAGTTTTTTATTCCACTGCCTAGAAGCCTGTTTAAGACCATACAAGGATTTTTTCAATCGACAAACAACATCACCATCCCCCCTCTGATTGGAAAAACCTTGTGGTAGGGACATGTAAACTTCTTCATCCAGGTCTCCCTGGAGAAAAGCATTAAAAACATCCATCTGGAATAATGGCCAGTGAAAAATAGCAGCAAGAGATAAAACCAACCTCACAGTGTTCATCTTTACAACAGGTGAAAAAGTTTCAAAATAATCAATCCCATGTTTCTGTTTAAAACCTTTGGCAACTAAACGTGCCTTATATCGTTCTAAAGAACCATCTGCCAAAAACTTGAGCTTAAACACCCACTTACAACCAATTGGTTTTTTACCTTTAGGAAGCTTGACCAACTCCCATGTGCCATTGTTTTCTAAGGCAGAGATTTCCTCTTGCATTGCTTTTATCCAACCAGGATCAGCTACAGCATCTTCAAAACAACCTGGTTCCACTAATCGAGAAATGTTAGAAAGGTAACATTTATATGCAGGTGTTATATGAGAATATCCCACAAAATGATTGATAGGGAAAGGGGTGGAACCAGCATTGAGAACATAATCACCACTAGTCATCCATATAGGGACCTTTTTTTCTCTGATGGGTCTAGTGGAGATATCAGATTGCTGTGTAATGACAGCTTCATCACTTATCTGAATTGGAGGGACAGGGTCAGGAACAGAGGCATCAGAATCAAAATCATCCTCTGCCTCAGAATGATGAGGTGAAGAATCATTCAAAGTATCATCTAAATGCTCTTGAGGGACAGATATATCAGAAACTTGTCTTTCCTCAAGACTGAATGATTGTGTTGAGTCATGACAGAACAAAGGTAGAGGATCTTGCTGAGTGCCAAAAAAAGGAAATCTAGTTTCAAAAAACTTCACATCTCTACTCACAAAAACTTGTGTGTTTGAAGATTTAAAAGTTTATAACCCTTTTGGTTTGTGGAATAACCCATGAAAACTGAGGGGATCCCTCTTGCACTCAGCTTATCTACTGCCAATAAGTTCTTCGCAACACAAAAACAACCAAAGACTCTTAAGTGTTTAACATCAGGTTTTCTGTTCAGCATGACCTCCAAAGGAGATTTCCCATTTAAAACAGGGGTTGGCAGAAGATTGATAAGGTAACACCCTGTTAAAACACATTCCCCCCAAAACTTGTTTGGAATAGAAGCTTGCAATTTTAAAGCCCTTGCAATTTCAAGAAGATGCCTATGTTTCCTTTCAACTCTCCCATTTTGTTGGGGAGTATAAGAGCAGCTTGTCTGGTGAAGAATTCCCTTATCTTTAAAAAAACTTTGCAGAAAATCATTAAGGAATTCCCCACCATTATCTGTCCTAAAAGTTTTGACAGTTTTATGAAACTGTGTTTCAATCATGACCACAAAATTTCTCAGTAAAATAGGGACATCATGCTTGTATTTCATCAAAAAAACCCAAGTGACTCTGCTATGGTCATCTACAAGCGTTAAAAAGTATCTGTTGTGATCATAGGTGGGGGTATGATAAGGCCCCCAAACATCCCCATGAACTAAATCGAACATGGCACCTTGTCTACTGTCAGAAAGAGCAAAAGAATCACGAGTAATTTTTGCCAAGGGACAAATAGCACATTCATCAATCACAGCTTTATTATTCTTCACATTGCTGAGAAAATCAAAAGATTGTAAAACCTTGACAGAGGGATGTCCAAATCTGTTATGCCATAAATGGAGACTATCCTTATTCAAACTATTCAAAGCAGTAATGGAGACATTAGTACAGCTGGGATTAAGGAAATAGAGACCAGATGCTTGACTACCATTTGCCAAGACCCTCCCACTTGAGAGGTCCTGCAATAAAGCATTATTGGGGGAAAAATTCACACTGCAGTTCAAGTCTCTGGTAAGCTGGGAGACTGATATTAAATTGAAACAGAAATCAGGCAAATATAAGATATCCTTTAAAAAACTCCCAGGTTGAAATTCAAAATCCCCTATCCCAGTTGCAAAAGATATTTTTCCATTGGGTAATTGGACTCTGGTTTTGATATTATGTTTAAAATTTTTCAGCCATTCAACCTTATTGGTCATATGGTTGCTTGCACCAGTGTCCAATATCCAATGGTTTGCTTTGTCATAGTGAGAGAGTAAGGAAGTCATACCAGCAATGTTAACAGTGTTGTCATCAGAGCTGATTGCAGTGGCTACAGTAGAGCCTCCACCTCCAAGCTTCTGAATGAACTTGTCAAATTGCTCATCAGTGAAAGTAACAGAACCATGAGATGGTCCAGAACTTCTAGCATTCTCAGTGATATTCCCAGCATTTCCAACAGCAATGTTGCTCTTTCCAACAGTATCCTTAGATTTATCCAACTCTTTCAATTTGTAACAGTTCTCTCTACAATGCCCCTTTTTCTTGCAGAAGTCACATCCCTTTGCATAGCATCTATCCACAGAGTGACCTTTCTTTTTACAGAAATCACAAGTGATATTGGAACTGTTAGGTTTTCTCATCTTTGGATCTGCACTCAGAGAAGAAACATTTAGTCCAATGGGAGGATTCTCAGAAGATATGGTTGCACTTATGTCCCTCTGACTTTCCTCTTGCATAAGAATGCAGTAAGCCTGGTTTAAGGATGGGAGAGGGGTCCAGAGTAGGAGGTTGCTCCTGATATTTGAGAAATTTTCGTTTAGCCCCATAAGGAACTGAAAAAGCCTCTGATTGTCTCTGTGAACGAGATGCTGTTTGAACAGATCCCCTTCAATATTTGGTAAAGCAGAGGCAGTATCGTACTCAGTCCATAAATTCTTGAGTTTGGTGTAAAAGACTGAGATACAATCTAGGCCCTGTCTACAGAGAGCAATTTCCCTATGGAGCTGATAAACCCTAGACCCATTAACTTTGTCAAATCTCTCCCTTAAATCTTTCCAGGCATGAAAACTACTGTCAGAGTACATAATGCCATCCGCTATCTCATCAGAAACAGAATTAACAATCCAGCCAAAGACTACAGCATTGCATCTATCCCAAAGATCATGAAATTTTGGTTCAAAATTATCGCGCTTACAGGATCCAGTTATAAAGCCAATCTTATTCTTTCCAAGTAAAACAATTTGCATACTACGATTCCACTTACGATAATTGGCTTGACCAGTCAATTTAACAGAAACAAGGCTTTGGCTAGGGTTATCGCTGGCATGCAAAAAGAGAGGATGGAAAGAATGCACCTCAGATGTAATATCAAAGACTACAACAGAATCGTTTGCTGCAGGTGGATCCAGAGAAGGATCATTGCTGCTGCCATCCGACTGTTTCGTCAACTCAGCCATCTAAAACCGTTGTGGATCTTACCAAAGATGAATGAATCGAGTGGGAGGAGACGAACGGTTTTCGCCTGAAGGTGAAACGTCGCGAAGGGAGATGAGTGGTCGCAGTTGATCGGAGCGATTACGACTGCTTCAAGAGGATCGTCGGGATCCTTGAAAGGTGCGAATCCTCAGAGAGACAGGAGCACGATGATCTGAGAACTCGAACAGAAACAAGATCAGGATCCGTCGAAGAGGCGAATCAATTGTCGTCCAGCGGAAGGACGAGGTGCACACAAAAGGATGGATAGAGGCCCAAGAAGGCTCAAGATCGGAGAACTGAGGCGAAGAATGCCTCAGAAAGCTCTGATACCATGTGAGGATAGCAAACCCTAGCAGGGGAGAAAATATGAACTGTGGATTTGCGGCTCATCGAACTAAGGCTGTGAACCCTAATTCTCACCTTTTATAAGGGCGGGGTCCCGAGCAGAGCTCTAAAGGGTCCCCTGAATATTATAACCTCCAAAATGGTCCCTGATATACAAGGCCAACAACAAAACCGTCCAACAGAGACTGAACCCAATAGATTTGGCCCAGCCCAGTATCACACAGCCAACAAAAAACCAACAAGCCACCCACGAAGCAAAACAAGCCCACTAAAAGGAATGAGCCCAGATTACCAACCGTCAACAAGATTCACCACCGCTCCAATCTGAATAATATCCGCCGCAATTGACCTTCCTAACACTATCGAGTACCTCACCTGTAAGTACCCGCTGCACAGAAACCGAATCCCTAGAGGAGAGAGATAGATGTTCGCCGCTGGGAGGAGGAGAGAGAGGTTCGCCGCTGACGCCTCACCTAATCTTCCTCCTCTCTTTATTAGCCATACTCATCATCCAGGACCAGAACTTTCTTTAAAAAATACGAAAATAAAAATCTCACGGACATATTGGATTCGGTTTATCCGGCCTAACCGGTTCCGACTTCTCTCTTTGAACCAGTTTAGTTGTGTATTCCAATCTTTTAGTGGAGCCAGGCCGATGCCATGTCCAGTTCCCGATCCAACCGTCGCTCCGGTTTTTAAAACACTGTATAAAACTATACAATTTTTTTTAATTAATATAATTTTTATAGTTATGCGAAGTTAACTTTAATATTTGGTTTTTATAGTTTATGACTAAATTATATATATTAAACACAAATAAAAAATTTAAAAAGTAAGTTGTTCTCAAAATAAATATTCATTTAAATATTATCATATTAGGATAGGGTTAATAGGTCTTTTGGTCCAACATGTTTGACAACTTTTGGTTTTGGTCATATATCTTTTTTTTTTGCCTAGTTTTGGTACCATATGTTTGAAAACTTTTGGTTTTTGGTCAATCCGTTAGTTGACCGTCAGTTTGACCGTTAAATAGTCATGTGACTTGCACATGCCTAGTCCAAAATTTTATTTTTGTTCAGTTTAGTCCTCAAAATTATTGTCCTAACTTTTTATTTTACAATTTAGCCCCTAAACATTATCAACCGCACCCTTTGAGTCAATTGACATAGCCATGGTCCGACCCATGGCTAGGTCGGACCATGGCTAGGGTCGCCGGACTTGGGTGACCCTAACCATGGTACGACCTAGCCATGGGTTGGGCCATGGTTAAGTCAATTTAGCATTTGGGTTCAATTGATCAAATTGGACCATTGGGCAAAATTGACCTAGCCATGGTCCGACCTAGCCATGGGCCGGACCATGGCTAGGTCAATTTAGTCTTAGAGTGTGGTTGATAATGTCTAGGGGCTAAATTGCAAAAATAAAAAGTTAGGATAATAATTTTGAGGACTAAACTGAATAAAATAAAATTTTGGGACTAGGCATGTGCAAGTCACATGACTATTTAACGGTCAAACTGACGGTCAACTAACAGATTGACCAAAAACCAAAAGTTTTCAAACATATGGTACCAAAACTAAGAAAAAAAATATATATGACCAAAACCCAAAAGTTGTCAAACATGTTGGACCAAAAGACCTATTAACCCTATTAGGATATAGTATATTCTTCTAAAGATGCTATAATAATAATAAAGTCACATTAAAGCACATTACAAAGCATACCAAACATTGTAATCTAACATTACACATCATATCACAACACTATCAAACACTACAATCTAACATTACATTACTTAACACATGTTATTTATAATCGCACATTTCAAGTAATCACATTACTTTTATACAAATACTCTCTAAGAATTGAGCTCAACATAGATATATGTGGGGAGATTACTAAAGAGAATAATGTAGTTTCTCTCAAGTATTCGAGTTTCCTCATTTTTTAAGAGTGTAATTTCTCATATTAGAAGAGAGATGAATATTGAATTGTGATCTCCTTATATTTAGAGAAGAATTGTAGTCCATTTGTTATTAGAGTGAAAAAGTCTTACAATTTTGACTACTTATGTTGTTATTATAATGACCTATCTGGAATACTCAAGTCATTTGGTGCAGAGTACATTGATTTAGTTCTACGTATTTCAACAAGAAATATGATTCTCCCTAATTATAGTAGATATTATACGTGGAGAAACTTGCAATTTTAATGTTTAAAATCAATTTTAGAGTTTATGTTCCCAAATGGCACTATTGTGCCACAAGACATAACCCCCGATTTTAAATATTAAAACACATCAAAAAAATTTACATCATAAAATAATATTATATCATTAAATTATTAGGTAAAACTCTTCTGAATGACATATGATCTAATCATTGCCCAACACGTTTTATTTATAAAAAAAAAACATACGTTATAATTTCATTGTCTCGCGTTTTGCACAAAAAATTATTTTTAAATCAATATATTTAACTTGCCAAAAAAATCAATATATTTTAAAAAAATGTTTGAATCTTATTCTTGGTTAATTTTTTTTTAGTGTACATAAGTTAGAAATATATGATATCATATTCATTGGAAAAATCTTCCAATTTAAAAATCATTTATAAATTATAGTACATATAAAAATTTATAGTAACTTAATTACGATATTTAATATTAGATAATAATATAGTAAATAAATGTATTTATAGACATTAAAATTATAAAATAATGTTTAATAACATAGATTTTTAGTGTGTTTTAGAACTTCAAAATCATTGGTTGTGTTATGGATATAATAATTAAGGTTTCTTATTAGCCCCGCTAAAATTTATAAAAGCATGATAATTTTAATAAATTTAAAATAATAATGAAAATATAGCATTTTATACATACATAAATTTTTTTAAGTTAATACATATTTTAAATTCTCTTTAATTATAAAAAAAAAAAAAACTATAATGCACTAACACTTACTTCTTCATGAACTTGCAAACTAAACTGATAAGTGGAAACAATTTCCATAAATCATCTACCAAAATTAATGGTGGGAAGTCGGGGTTCTTAAGCAACGCGGGAAGGGAAGTACTCATCAAATCGGTGGTTATGGCTATTCCGACTTATACGATGAGTCTTTTTCTTCTCCCTAAGACGTGGTGCTTGGAAGTAAACGCTATAATAGCTCTTTTTTTGTGGGGTCAAAAAGAGGGGGAACGGAAAATCCATTTGCGTAGGTGGGAGACTCTAACACGTCCAAAAGCGATGGGAGGGTTAGGTTTTAAAGACCTCTATTATTTTAACTTAGCCCTTCTAACAAAGATGGCATGGCGATTCGAGCAAAATCCTAACGCTTTTTGGGTGCGCATCCTCAAAGGAGTTTACTTCCCAAAGAAAAAATTCTGAGACGCGACTAAAGGTGGTAGAGCATCTTGGGCATGGACGAGCCTTCTAGCAGGGAGGGACATTTTAAAAGATCATGGTCTATGGGTTGTTGTACATGGTGTCGACATAGAAGTTTTCAAAGACAGATGGATACCATCTCTAAGTCATGGAATGCTATCACTGCCACCATTTTCCTCTGATGTGAATAATTTGCGAGTAACAGACTTGATCATAGAAGGCAACCGATCATGGAATCTAGAACCCATCGAGAATGTAGTTCATCCCAGAGAATTAAGAGCCATCAAAGCCATTCCACTGCCAGCTTTTCCGATAAGAGACTCTCTTGTCTGGCCGACAGCAAAGTCCGGGAAAGCAGAAGTTAAATATGTGTATCGGGATATTTGCTCGCATAGTAATGATGGGTATGGTCAGCAGCTGATCACACATGCTTACTGGAAAGATATGTGGGCGATGAAGATTATTCCCAAGGTGCGTTCATTTTTTTGGAAAATTAATTCGGGCGCCATTCCGGTTAGGGCTGAGCTACAACGGAGAGGAATACCCACATCAGAGGTGTGTCTTTTCTGTGACATGGAAGAGACAATTGACCACATGTTATGTCAATGCTCGTGGACTAATATGGTATGGTTGGCTTGTCTAAATGTCAGACCAAGCCTTGGTGAAACCCATAGCATGGCGACTCTGTTTACTGAGTTGAGAAAAATGGATGGGCTAAACAAGAAGGAGAAGGAGATACGCTGGTCCCTAATCGGTTTAACCTGTTGGTCCATATGGAAAGAGCGTTGCAGAGCGTTATACAACTCAAGTCAGCCAGATCCATCTCATGCTGCTAATCAATGTATCAAATAACATCAAGATTTTTGGGCATCCCATATGCATAACGGCCATAATGTAGTTGTCGTACCTGTTGAGCAAAGATTAGAACACTGGTGTCCACCAGAAAACAACGCAGTCAAGTTAAATTGTGATGCGTCCTGGGACGAAAGATCGAGAACGGGTGCCATCGGGGTGATAGCAAGAAATCAGCACGGGACTGTCCTAAGCGGTCTGAACAGAAGGTTACATGACTTGGGTAGCTTAGTTTTGGAGGCAACGGCGGTTTATAAAGCAGTAAGGCTCGCAGAACAGGAACAATGGGACAAAATCGAGATCGAGACAGACTCAAGTGAGGTTGCACTATCTATTGTAGACGAGACACACCAGGTACACTGGAGACTCGTTCCAATTGTTGCAAATATTAAAGTTTTATCAGCTCGGTTTCAAGAGGTCAAATGGATATCCATCTCCAAAAAAGCGAACGAATGTGCAAACTGGATCGCTATACAATCCAAAAAGAGGTCGTGCATTGATAATTGGGTTTCTCAACCCCCGCCCTCTCTAGTTTTGTTGCTTAATAAAGATCGGGAATTTATTCCGTCGTGATTGTAATGAACATGTTTGGAAGTATTGAATGAATGTCTTTTGTTGGCCAAAAAAAAAATAGTCTGTAAGTGAGAACTTTTTCTATTGATAATTGTAGATTAGAATTAATGGACTAATATCAGTGTTATCAGAACCGGACCGGACCGGCGGTCCAACCGGATCAGACCGGGAACCGGCGCCTTAAACGATCCGGTTTGCCCAAAAGATCGGGAAGGAAGCGAACCCGGTTTATTAACTGGTTTTTCCGTGAACCGGCCGGTTCTAGACGGACCGGGCTGTCTGCCGGTCCACCGGTTCGGTGGAAAAGAAAAAAAAAACTTATCTAAAATTAAATCGGTTCAGTCTAAACCCTAGCTAGAGAGGTCACGCCGCAACTTATCTCTGGAAGGCATCTCTTCTCCTCACTGATACATTCCCTTATCTCCCTCGGTGGATTCTCTAGGTTTCAGATTCGACCAAGTGGATCAAGAAGACATTCCAAACTAGTTGTCCTCTGCATTTCCGAGGCCACTTTCAGAGAAGAATAACTTGATTAATGTCTTGTTCTTCCACCATGTCTTTTTTCTCAGCATTTCCGAGGCCACTTTCGGCAATCTCAGCCAGATTCCGTTCCCTCAAAGCCATCTCGTAAAAAATTGTTCGAAATCGTCGGCTCTATTAACGGCATCGTCTGCATCTCGGAATGAGAATCAAACACAGGGACCCTTCCCTTAGGAAGTTGAAGTAGATTGGCAACAGATTGTGTCATTTTAATCCTCTCCTCTGTTGTATTTCTGCAACTCTTTGTATTCTGGCGTTTTAATCTTACATACCGGTCGGCCGGGTTCGAACCGGCTGAACCGTGAACCGAAGCCCTAGCCGGTTCGGTGCCCGGTCCGGTTCTGATAACACTGACTAATATTAAGAGTACTATTTGTTTCCACAAAACATTTTTGTAGGTGAGACTCTCACCGTGAGAGCGAAAGTAGAATAACAAAGTAAACATTGTAAAGAATTTGTGTATGCTCATAATGTTTGATTAGGGACTAATCTAACTGATTAATATTTAATTTAAATCACGAAAATACACCTAAAATATAGATAGACGGACACATGTCTCACATCCACTTAATCAATCATGAGTTGTTTGGCACCATGTATATGTATGTATGTATATGTATGTATTTAACTTGAGCCTTCATTTTCTTTTTATTAAAAGTCTTGGTTAATACTATACCACGTAGTTATTGGCAATTTTTTAGTTACTTTAATAATAACCCATCATTATATAATATATATAATAATAAAATATAAAAAACTTAAAGTTGTCTGTCCCTGTGGTAGTTGTTGATGGCACCAACTACCAGTTGCGCGACTTGTCCATTGACACATGTAGTATTGTATATTATTTATTATTTTGGTTAATCTATACTAGGTGATTAATAATACGTTGCACATTAAATAATCTATTTAATTTTTTTTAAGAAATTTACAAAATTAAATATTGATATTAATATTCAATTTAATTGGTATTTATTAGTCAAAATAATTTATTAATGTAAATGAAACACGACTATATATATAAGCTTATATTATTTTAAAGGGTGTGAATACAAGTTTTATTCGTTAATTATGTTAATGTATTATGATATTACAATTTTCAGATATACCATGTCAAACCATCAAAATCTATATTAAAGCAAATAATTACTTACTAAATTTTGTTATCAAATGGGGAAAAATCGAAAAAAAAAAAAGAGACAAATCGGCGTGAGACGGTCCCAAAAATCCGTATTGATTGTAAAACCGGACCTGTTTTAAAAATTCTCTCTCAGAAATTCGGATTGGGCTCGGACTCTAACCTCTTTGCACCAAGCCCACCCGCCTAAAGTAATGCGTATGTCTTTTTAATAGGTTTTGGGCCAGACACAGGAAGTAGAAGATTTAAGAACGTGATTCCGAATATTGGGTCAAGACAGTAAGATAACCCTCATCTCAGTTCGTTCATCTTGACGCTTTCACCTCTGATCGTTGGGCACTAAAGATGCGCATCAAATATTCAAGAAGATGGAAGACATGTCTGATTCCAAATGCGGATACAATGCTGGATGGATGAGCACTGCAAAGATAGGTCAGTTCAAAAAGTCATGGATATGTTCCCCTTATTGCTTAATACGTGAGAATTGAGAAGGGCAATATGTAAGTGGTAGTATATACTATGTAGGAATTCGAACTACATGCACGCTAAAACACACACGTTAATAAGACATGAGATCGTAAGAAGGATACGACACTTATTTCGTTCGGTGCGGCGGCGTGCTGTTGCGGAAGCGTAGATCGTTGGTGTCGGCTCGGAATCACAGCGGTGGGGATGCCGGTCGTAGAGGTGCGTCACTAAGGCGGAGCGTACCTCGGTCTCCACGGTTGATGACCCAAAGACGAAGTAGTCGGGCACCGGAGCTCCGACACGAGAGGACGACGTCGAAGCCTACTTCGGACTAGTCTCACACACTATCACTCACTATTGTATTCTGTAGGTACTCTATATTACATACCCATCCATATAGATGGATATATATAGGCACGGGGTGGTTACACACTTCCGAAGTGTGTAACTTTAGTCTCGGACTTACCGAGTCGTGCAAGAGTACCCTATATGGGTGCACTATTTCCTACATCTCCCACTCACACATAATGAGAGTGCTCAGTTGCATGAATAGTGATATACCTCTCTACATTTCCTTCGTCTTTCATACATGGCTCAACCGTGTGACCGGCATACTTTGTGAGAGCTAGTTGTTGTATATCTGTTAGGAGTATACAACAACTCATTGAGGACAACCTGCAATAAGGAAGTATGCTTGTACCCTAGATCGTCGAACCTCATTCAGGTATCTACAAAGATCTCATCAGTTATACCTTGTATCCACAACCACGAAACTAATTCATGATTGGTGCGCACCGTGAATAGAATTCTAAAAGAGATTCCGTTGACAATCTTCATTGATGGGTATACGTCTGATTCGGGTTCATTTTATATTATTCGGACTTCGTTTACACATCAAACCCACTAAACGGCTTGGAATTATTCACCCGCAGCGGTAAAAAGGTTCGGGACGTGCGCGTATGCGTCCCGGGCCAAAAAACCTCATCCAGATTGTGTCACTAATCAAGACGTCCGAATTGTGTTAACATCCGGAGTCCGGATGTTAACACAATAAGGACTTGGTCCGGACTGTGTTGACATCCGGAGTCCGGATGTCAACACTATCTGGACCCGGTCCGGGATTGAGGGACAATCCGGGCCTCCGGATTGTCCCGACGCCCTAGACCTCCCGGGATCGTTGCGATACCCCCGGGATGGTCCGGATTACTCCGTTTGATGATGCGTAAACCACTACGCAAACACTACACGTGCAGACCCTCCCTATGTCAGCTTTACTCCCGTCTACGCCCGGTTCGTATTTTACACTAAACCAGCGTTGGATCGTTCAAAACCGGGTTCGGGTTTAGGAGCTCCTATTTAAGGGAATCCACTCACCCATCTCATTTCAAGTCACTGGAAGTTGACAGCGGAAGCTCTGACCTCTCTCTAACTTTCTCTCTCTAAGATACCTGACTTAGGCTTCGGAGAGGGTTCATCGCACTCCACCCCCCCCCCTTGCGTGGTGTGCGATATCGCCCTTCGTGCAGGTATACGGAGACGCACGAGCCCCGACGTGCGAAGACCCGACGAACAAGAAATCTAAGGCATCTTCCTGCATCAGTACAAGGACTCGACACTTTGTCTAGTCCGGGTCCCAACATCCCGCAATACGCGCATACGTACATACTCCGCCAAGGCGCGCATACCCCGCGGTGTGCGTATACTCCGCAAGGCGTGCACACGCGCACATACTACAAGACACGCGCATGCACAGACATTACAAGATACTCAAACACTTAGCCATTTTAAGGGCTTGCAAGTCTCCGACTCCCCGACTGTCGGACATCCGCGAGCTCAAACAACCCGTCAGTATAACTACACAACACTTCAAGGACCCGACGACTTTCGAGTCAACGACTCGCGAAGAGTCAGGATCCAACATTCCTCTTCTCACGATCCTTTCAACACCAACCCGACTCGCTTTTCTAGACATGTCCCGCCAGGCCGAATCTGTAGGTGGCCATTTGGAAACACACTAAGCTAGCGAACATCGTGTCAGGTCTCAAGTCTCTGATCGGAGTCATGAGGGCACACAATTGAGGAACCTCATAAGTATCCTAGGTCACACACTACAACAAGCTGAGATCATGCTTGTATAAACCCATGGTCGCATAGCACACACGTTATGAAACGTGTGTCACAACACTCTTCTCCTTTTCCCTGGAGCGTATGTCATTTGTCATACTCAAAGACAGTGTTGTGCGGATGTCATTTCAAATGCCACATGCACTCGAACAAGAGTCCACTAACTCCCATCCGGCTTTAAGGTAAACTACGTGGAAACAAATTCCACTTTAATCATCGAAGACCGCATGTCAACGAGCGAATTATGAATTCGAGCAGTTAGCTCTCCAATCACCCATTTGACGATTTTAAGCTCAAAAGCATGTCTCATCTCCCAATCGTCACAAAGACGTAACGTCCCCTAGGACGCGGAGGCGGTTACTCGTGTGAGAGAGCTAACCTCTAGTTTACCCGACATACATTTAAAATTCGAGTGAATGCACATAACAATCACAATAAACATGTGTGTATTCAAATCAAGCGTATTGATAAAATGAACATTGTGATGTGATCATTGGGAAAAATAAGCAAGCTACCTCACTTTTTACACAATGTTCAAGACCATTTGTCTTCATTGTGATCAAATGTTGATGAATTGCACATATGCAAGGGCTTTACGGACATACCGTTTATCCATCATTCATCGAATATCACTTCACATTCACCATCTTGCATGAAACCATGCCTTATGCATAGTTATATTGGTTTATTGAATGTTCAAACATCGTCAGGATCCTCTTCGGAAAAATATTACAGCACAATTACCAGTAGACTAACACTGAAGTAATAACGTGCATCATCCGGAATATATATAGAAACCTTATAGACCAAATCTAAACCTCGGTTGTTGTTGCGAGAGCACTAGCTTCATTCGTATATAGTGAAGTTTGCACTCGTTTCTCAGTATCTAATGGCCAGTCAGTAAGAAACATTTTCCTAAGGAGGTCGTTACTCCCACTAGGAACAACTTCACTTTATTTTGTCATACACATATGTACGACGCCTCAACAACCATCGTTATCTGATCCTTGAGCATCAATCCAAGTCGAGCCATATGCCCGATTTAATAGTGGGTCTAGTGCACGTCACAACATGCACAAGACACCCGACAGTGCTCATCTTAATTAAGACATTTAGCGCATCAAGTCATGACATTTATACAAAGTTAGCTTATTGAGGTAATAATATGATCAATCACCCAGAAACATATTCTCTCAAGTGATCTCTTAGAAACACAATTCCAAGATTATATTGATTTACCCTCCAGATATCAGCTAAGTCTCGTACTCATTTGATTAACTCCGTAACTACCATCATGTACTATGTGTCAAGCACATTTAGTTTACATGATCTTGTCGATGTTTTAATAATAGTCTTAGTCCGTAGTGACTAAAACATCTGACATGACTAACACATCATCATTAATAATATTGCCTCGAGGGAATAAAGTAGAATGTTAACGGACCACCATAGTCCAAAAGCTACATTCTCATACCATAATATGGAGAAGTGCTTCGATTTCTACATTGTTATTTCAAAGGAAATATCTACATCCAAGATCAACGTGGATGGGCTCATGCGAATATCACGTTCGCAATTATTCGAGACACGTCTCAAATTGTTCGTGACTTTTAGGACCTCACCGATCCATTTGCGCTTCGCGTCTTCCATCTTGCCCTCCATTTTCCTTAAAGGGTATTAGAAGCCACAATAAGCTCCCACTGGGATTAAGAACATTTTGTACACGCTCCCACTAGAACGACAACCTTTGCTCATTTCGAGTAACAACATGAAAGTTCTTGCTCCCACTTGAACTAATATCATGACCAAGATCATCTACATTCGCAACTAATGATGAAGAATGCGAGCGTGCCGAGAAACTTATTCAACATCTGCGAGCATGATGAGAAACTTATTCAACATATGCAAAAATCCTCCCCCTCGAATGAAGTTGTCTTGGTAAATTTAGCTCGAGAACTCAAAAATGGGTCACAACCCACTTTTCCCATTATAAGGATAAACATGTTCATTTTGACATCTTTTAGTTTAGGCACAAACTTGCTCCCACTTTCGGACTTTTCTGGATCATACCGTATATGAAGTGGTATGCAACTAATATTTAGGCACTTGATCAAGTTGACAAACATTCGTCTCGATATAAGGTGGGTCCTCCTTGTGGAGAGACCCGGATATTACCATAGGTAGTGTATTATTGGACCAATATTGTCACTGACTCGACCATCTTCAGAAGCGTATCATCTACGTCTTCTAGCAACAAGCGTACGTTGCATAGTGCCAAAAAAATAGTCAACGGAATGAACTATCTATTTATATGACGTATCTTTATAAGTCAAGTCAATGAGCTAACCACCGTCTTAACGTATATGTAAACCACAAGTTCTTTATCTATTCAATTCATCTACAAGACTCATTTAGCCATTTGTAGAATATCAAATAAATATACAAGATACGAAACATATTTAAGCCTTCCCACAACAAATATGGGCTAGTAGATGTCTATTTTGAACTTATTCTGGTTGCCTACACAAGACTTCCGGTCGCGTCGTTAGCAAACTTGCGACAAATATTTGGATATATTGAAATCATTGCTAGATGCAACTGTGATATACAATAAATCCACCGAAACTGACCATATATACACAAACTCAATGTCATGGAAATCTCAATGAAAAACTAGGTCGAACAGAAACAAAGACTGAAATCAGCAATTCAACCAAATAGTAAGGCATTATGGACTCGGTTGTCTCATAGATTGCGAATGCCGACTCATTCGGCTGCAACTCGAGCTTCCATACCTATCATATTTTAGTTGAATTATCGAAGATCAACAAAAAATCTTATTGTCTATGGCTTAATCTTGAGTCACAACTCATAAAGGATTAGATTGATTATTTGCTCCAACTAGAAACTCAATAGTCTACTAGTTTAAACATGAAGACATACATGACGCTTCAGAGCAGTGCATTTGTTTGAGTAGTAACCTATCGGCTACAACTAAGCACTTTTCTTAGCCATTTGGACATAGTGCAGACGTTTCCACTCGCTAATTTCATTCATCTTCGATATCTGACTGGTTCCATCATGCTCATCATTCTTACCACGATATTGTCTCTTTGGTCTCTTTTTGGCATTGGAGAAAGTTGCCACATGCAACTCAGCTAGAGATCACTTACTCTTATGCCTTTCCTCTTTTAGCTTTAGAAGTCACTCTACTTCTTCTAGAGTGGTAGCCCAATTAGAGTGAGACAACTGCACTTTTTTTACATGCTTTCACGAATCGTGTAAGGAGCTGATTACAACCTGGAGTTTCTGCCTTTCAGTGAATATACTACCAGCGTGCCTGAATTCATTATCATATCGGCCACATGCCAAATATGTAACTTCAGGGATATTCAAGGTGCCTCTTATAAAAGGTAAATCACACAGTCAGGAACAATTTCCTTTATGTGGGATGAAAACTAAATTTCTTATTCAAGTCGTTTCAAAGTATCGTAGCACTCTAATAACCTTGAAATTCCTTGAACATACTATCATTCGTAGGACTCAACAAAATGATACACGCGGTGCAATTCTGCACTTTCAGACTTCATAGACTCTTAGGTTTCACCTCTGCTGGGCCACATTCGTGCTTTAGGATTTTCCATATCATTGAATATGGTCTCCAGAATTTCTAGCATTTGGAGCAAGTACATAACTTTCTTCTACCGGACCTCAGAGTTATCATCATTCAACATTAGCGCACAGCTAAGTTCGGTGACAATCTTTTGGAGGACCGATGTCATTCTTTTACATAAAAACAGATAACACCTTATCGGGATCATTCAACAAGGCATGCAAGAATCATTGTTCATTATACTTACACATGTTACACTCAACTTTCTTATTGACTGAATTAATTAAAGCAAGCATGCCCCAGAGTCAAAAGTTCACTATGTTCCCAATCATCGTCGAAAGTACATGTTTAGTGAGAATTAATTTTAGCCAATAATCAAGTCAAGTTCCAATCTCATTGATCAAGTCAACATGCAATCATGATTACAAATACATGAATTTTTTAACAAAACACATGTTGACTTACGCAAGGATTATAAACAAATCATCATCACACATCATGTTTGATACACAACAAACAGAAAATATGCGAGCATGCTTACGTGAATGATTTGCAATGACATGACATCAATCCAATATATCATGCTAGCATGGATATCAAATATTTAATACATGGATACCATACAAATCAACGTGTATCATGCTTAGCAAAATAAATTTCATGTAATAATAAGCAAAACATGCATGCTCAGGATATGCACTAACACATGGATGTTAAACAAATTAACATGGATCATGGTAAACACATAATTAAAAACTAGCACCCCATAGGGATTTAGCAAGACATATCTCGCATAAAAATCCGTTTTTAAAGACTTAGGGACCATCATGTAAATTCTCAAAAGTTACGTTTAGAGGAAAATTCCCAGGTGGAGGTTTGCGAGACAGGCCCCGAAACTCCCGTTTCTAGACAGAACCGTAGTTCCCGGGCCGGGGAGGAGGGGGCGCGGCGTCAAGTTTCCACTTCAAGCTCGGTCTTTCTAGACATAATTTATTTCCTCAATTTCAACTCAAGAATATTACAATCGCGTCTCATAAGACTTTGCGAAACATACTCGCTTGTAGTTGAAACACATTCAAACTACGGGGGCCAACATGCAATTAAAAATATAATAGCACCCTAAGCATGATACTAACAGATTTAAATAAAACTTACGCATGCTTTATATTAAACTAATTAATCTTATAAAGCGTACTTACTTGACATCCATGTGCGTACGTGGCAAATGATATTGTAGTATGTAAAAGATATTCTACATATTAATTATTAATGTGAACAAATTCACAATAATTTAACACTCGTTAGTGTTTAGGGATTAAACCGACACTTAGTAAAACTATTTTACTAAATTTGCCGAGACACCCTTGCTAAGGGAGCCATTTGCTCTCACTTAATATTTATGATGGCTAACATGAATTTCGAAAACTTATTCTCTTAAACTCACCTTATAAATTTATTTGGGACCTTATGCACCCAATTTAAAACTTATATAGGAGCCACTTGCACCATTTATAAAAGTTTCATGGACCTCTTTGCAAACAAATTTGCTTATAAAAAATTGAGGACCAATTTTAACATTTTTAAAAGGTTGGTAGAAATTCGGGGGACGAATTTAGTTCTAAAGATTGTTGACCTCAGTGAAAAAATTATCACATGAGTATGTATAACAAAATATAGACCGTAAAAAAAAAATGGGTCGGGTAAAGAAAATAGTTTTAAAAAAAAAACCCATTTTGAATATGAAATGGCCTTCAGCCCAAAATTTGGAATCTAGCATAATATCATTGAATTGAATACCCACGTGACAGACATTATTTAGCCGACCCAAATTTAACAAAAATAACCGAACCGCGATTTAGTCATCTTCTACACCTTAAAATGACGTTAAAAAAACTGCAAGCTCCCATATCCATCCATACACTACACCCACGTCTCCGCCTGTCTCCCCGCTCCCACTCCTTTAGTAACTGCTCCACAGGTAACCGTCACCGGAGCTCATCTCTGGCAACACCCGTGGTAACCGTCGACGAAAACTTGTCTCCGGCAACAAAACCAAACTCGTTATCTCCTTACGCTCGAGCTCGGTGGGGCGGTCATGGCCGCAAATTTTCACATGGAGATGGACACAAACATCATCCACGCTTAGGATGCACCTTTTAGAGCACACAAACGTCGCAATATTAGGCGGGAGTTTCACGGCCACGTTTGGCCACGAAAATGGTCGGATTTCGTCGGAGTTCGTTCGGGACCATAGCCCTTGCGAACACTACTCTTCGGCAGTGGGAATGAGCGCCAAAATATCATGTATACAAGGTCGAACACATAGGAAACGAACCGAGCAACGAACGCTCAAAATCGTGGAGTTTACGACCGACGAAACGATCGTTGCGGTGACGTCTTGGGGATGGCCGAAAACCGAGCATTCGGCTCTGATACCTATGTAGGAACTCGAACTACATGCACGCTAAAACACACACGTTAGTAATGATAGATGAAAATATAATGTTGAAGTCCTTTTAGTCATTAACTAGAAGTTTAGGGACCTTTGTATAACTATTTTAGGTTAACCTAACTTTATCATTCCAAGTATGGAAACAGCCGCAAGACTCATCTTCTACAATGAAATGCAGAATTTCTCCATCTACATTCAATCTAAATCCCTAGAGCTATTTAACTACTTCTATGATGGTATCAGAGCTCGGTTGAGCTTCATCCACCACAAGTTGGCTTGCTTTGTTCTTCAATCGTCAATTTTTCAGCTTCGTCGCCACCATTTTCACCGGAGTAGCCTCTTCTCTTTCGCCTACAACCATGGGAGACGCAGCAGAAAGCTCAGCCCTACCTTTCACCCTCAAGCGCATCAACCTTCAACTTGATAACTCAAACTACCTTCAATGGCGTCAACAAGTGGGTTTCGCTACTTCTATCTACCCGGTTCTAGATGGTCATCTGGATGGAACTCGTAAAGTTCCTGAACTTAACACGGCTCCAGACGACACCCGCTCAGCTAACCCCGAGTTCCCCGTCTTTCGTCAACACGACAGCGCACTGCATCGTGGCTTCTCTCCTCAATCTCGCCAGAACTTCTCAAGGGTCTGGTTCGATGTACCTCTGCTCAAGAGATATGGGCTGCTCTTCATCAAACTTTCTCGGTTTCTTCTACCACTAGAATCATGCACCTCCTGACCTCCCTTCAATCTCAAAAGAAATGGGACATGCCCATGCGTGAATATCTCAGTCGAATTCAACTCATTTGTGATAGTCTCAATAGCTGTGATCACCCTATTACTGAGACTATGCATATAAGTATGATTCTCGCTGGACTTCCTACAGAATACGAACATGTGGTTGCTGTCATCACTGCAAGCAGACAACCGTACGATCTTGCCGGTGTTACCAGTGTCCTACTTGATGCCGAGTCACGGCAACAGGATGCTCTTCTTCATCTCCCCAATGTACTTACTGCGGCTGCTCATCCACAGTCTTCCTCTGTTGCTGGTCAAAATCTTGGCATCCAGCCTCCTCTGACTCAGTATGGTCAAAATCTCGGCATCCAGCCTCCTCTGTCTCAGTTTGTATCCCGACCTCAGGTAACTAACTCCTATACCTACACTGGTCCGCCTAAGTGGTCATATCCACAACCCCAACCTCATCCTCGTCCAAATTTTCAACAACAAAACTATGGTGGTGGACGTGGTCGTGGGCGTGGAGGCGGGGGCAGTCGACCACAATGTCAGTTGTGTGGTTGTTATGGTCATCTGGCTGGGCATTGCTGGTATCGTTGGGACTATAACTATGCTGGTGTTGGCTCAGCTAACCCTAATGTAGCACTTTCTCCTCGACCCTCTGCTAATTTATGTGAGTCTTTCTATTACACACCTGACGGGAGCTCAGATTCTTACATGGACTCTCCATCCTCAGTCTCGTACAATCAACCTCCACCATCTGCCTACATTCATACGCTAACACCTTCTCCTTTATCCTCTCATCACTTCCAGACAATTCACTCGAAGTCAAGTCCAGATACTAACCCTCACCTCTACCTACCTCCCACCGCACCTACTTTGACCTTCTTTGGAAATGGAGCTTCGTCTTCTGGGACTCCACCTCAACTTGCTCAAGCAAATGCTGTGATGTTTGCAAGTCCATCTATGTTCTCAAACCCGACATGGTATCCGGATTCAGGGGCTACCAATCACTTGAAAAATTTCAATGCTCATCTCTCTCAGTCTCAGCCTTACAACGGGTCAGGTAAGATAATAGTTGGTAATGGTTCAAAACTTGATATCTCTAGAATTGGATTCTCTACTATATCTAGCTCTGTCAGACCTCTCTATCTTCGAGATTTACTATATGCACCTCATGTACATAAAAATCTATTGTCGGTTTCTCAATTAACTAAAGATAATAGGGTCAATAAGGTTATGTCTGAAGTTTGGCCCTTGTTAATTTGAGAGGTCTGAAGATTGAAATGGTGATAACTGAGGTCTGAAGTTTGGACTTTGTGATTTTTAGGTTTTCCGTCCAAATTTTCTGTCAAATTTAACAGAACCGTGTGAAATGTCAAAAATACCCTTTTGTAATATTTGAATTAATAAAAAGTTTAATTAATATAAAGATGAAATGACAAAAATACCCCTGTCCATAATTTAAACCTAACCCAACTCCGACCACCACCACGGCTCCGGCCGGCCACCACCCTCTCCGACGACCACCACTCTCTCCGGCGACCACCACCCTCTCCGGCCGGCCACCACCCTCTCCGGCGACCGCCACCACGGCCTCAATTGGGCCCAAATCGGAGCCACCGGCCCCGATTTGGGGCCACAGAGCTCCAAATCGGAGCTCTGTGGCCCCAGATCGGAGCCACAGAGCTCCAAATCGGAGCTCTGTGGCCCCAGATCGGAGCCACAGAGCTCCGATTTGGAGCTCTGTGGCTCCGATCTGGGGCCACAGAGCTCCGATTTGGAGCTCTGTGGCCCCAAATCGGAGCCACAGAGCTCCGATCGGAGCCACCGAGCTCCGATCGGAGCTTTGTGGCTCCGATTTGGGCCCAATCGTCGGAGAGGGTGGTGGCCGGCCGGAGAGGGTGGTGGTCGCCGGAGAGGGTGGTGGTCGCCGGAGAGGGTGGTGGTCGCCGGAGAGGGTGGTGGTCGCCGGAGAGGGTGGTGGTCGCCGGAGTTGGGTAGTGGCCGGCCGGAGCCGTGGTGGTGGCTGGAGTTGGGTGGTGGCCTTAAGGGCATTTTCGTCTTTTCATTGAATCATGTGAGATGCAAGAAGGGTATTTTTGGAATTTTTTTTTATTTCTGGTCACATGCAATGCACATGACCAACTTCCGTCAGTTTTAACAGAAAAAACTAACGGAGACCTCTATTATCTACAAGTCCAAACTTCAGACCTTTGTTATCACCATTTCAAACTTCAGACCTCTCAAATTCACAAGGGCCAAACTTCAGACCTCTCCCAGGTTATTAACCCAAGATAATAAGGTTTATTTTGTTTTTCACCCGTCTGGCTGTTTTGTGAAGGACTTGGAAACTCATCAGACTCTGCTGGAAGGACCTGAATGTGGAGGATTTTATCAACTGAATTGTGTTCCTGCTTTATCCAATAATGCTCTGCTTTGCTCTGCTAATGCTCAGTTTGAGTCAAGCGTCAAGAATCATGCTACTTTATCCCCGAGTAGTAGTCATGTTAAGATTCAGTCCGAGTCAAGTGTCAAGAATCATGTTAGTCTTCCTCTAAGTAGTAGTCCTATGAATAAGCTTGCTTATGCGGATCTTGCTGCCTCTCTATGTTTGGTTGCTTCAAGTCATGTATCTGCTAGCAGTTGGCACCAAAGATTAGGCCATCCATCTAGTAGTATCCTTGAAAGAGTTTTAAAATCTTGTAATTTTCCCATTATTATTAATAAAATTGATAGTTTATATGTTGCTTGTCAAATGGGCAAAAGTCACAAGCTGCATTTCTCTTTGTCTAATACTGTTTATACTGCCCCTCTACAATTGATTCAAGTTGATCTTTGGGGTCCTGCTCCTGTTACTTCATCTGGAAAGAGATACTACATCAACTTTGTTGATGCTTTTACTTGCTTTACATGGATTTACTTATTCTCAAAAAAATCTGATGTTGTTTCTATACTTATTAATTTTAATAAGCTTGTTGAAAAACAATTAAGTTGTGAGATTAAGGCTGTTCAGACAAATAATGGTGGTGAGTTTAAAGGATATTTCTCACAGTATTTGTCTCAACATGGGGTTAATCACAGGTTAACTTGTCCTCACACCTCTCAACAAAATGGCATGGTTGAGAGGAAACATCGTCACGTTGTTGAATGAGGACTAACTCTATTAGCACAAGCTTCTTTACCTTTGAGTTTTTGGACTGATGCTTTCTGTTCTGCAGTATATATCATCAACAGGCTACCGACTAAGGCTCTTGATGACATCTCACCATATGAAAAGATGTTTAAAAAACTTCTTGATTACAGTCTTCTCCGAGTATTTGGATGACTTTGCTTTCCACACATACGAGATTTTAACACAAATAAACTTGATTTTAGGTCTAAGCGTTGCGTCTTCTTGGGATATTCTCCGTCACACCAGGGCTACAAATGTTTGGACAAGGATGGTAGAATATATGTCTCCCGACATGTCAGGTTTGGTGAATTAATTTTTCCGTATGCAAGGTATGTAAATTCTAATTCTTCAAGTACACGCGCATCTACTTTCACTCCACTTCCCATTGTAATTACTCAGCATCATCACAATTATGATACCATATCTGCTACCACATCGATACTACTCCTAATGTACACTTACATCCTTCTCAGGGAAGTTCTAGTGATGTAGTGAATGTAGATGATCCTCGATCGCGCGCAGTTGTACAGCCTGCACTGTCTGCATCTGATTCAGATGAGCTTCGTCCACCACAGTGTGACCCGCATATTCAGGCCCTATCATCAAGTGATCTATCACCACAATCTACCTCTACAGCTATCCAGCCCGCACGGACTGCATCTGATTCAGATGAGCTTCGTCCACCACAACGTGACCACATATTCAGGCCCAATCATCAAGTGATCTACCACCACCATCTACCTCCACAGGTTTGCAACTTACATCCTCTCGGGCAACTCCTAGAACAGGTAATGATCTCCAAACTGCAGCACCTACAGCTGTTAATGCTCCTTCTACTAAACAAGGTACAATCTCTACCTCTACACATCCAATGGTCACAAGAGCAAAAGCTGGAATTTTTAAAATTAAACCCCGGTTGTATCAGACCACTTTATCTCTTGAGGAACCGTTGAATATACATGATGCTATGCTCTCTGATGAATGGAAGGATGCGGTGTATAAAGAACTTGATGCTTTGAATAAAAATGACACATGGACACTAACATCTCTACCTTCAGGAAGGTCGTCTGTTGGAAGTAAATGGATATTCAAGATCAAGAAAAAAACCAGATGGATCAATCGAACGTTACAAGGCAAGATTAGTCGCGAAAGGGTATTCTCAAAAGGTTGGGTTTGATTACCATGAAACTTTCAGCCCTATTGCGAAGCATCAGACAATAAGAAGAATCTTATCTCTTGCCTTAACTTTTGGTTGGCCTTTGCGACAAGTTGATGTCAATAATGCTTTTTTGAATGGAGAACTTCTTGACGATGTTTATATGAATCAGCCCCCAGGTTTGAACAAAGAAATAACGATGGAACTCTCTTATTTTGTAAACTTAAAAAGTCTCTTTATGGTCTCAAACAAGCCCCTCGTGCTTGGTTTGAGAAACTTAAGACGTTTCTCTTGCTAGATCTTGGTTTTATATGCTCACAAGCTGACAACTGTCTCTTCATCAAAGGTAATGACGTCTCTAAGATCTTCTTGTTAGTCTATGTTGATGATATTATTATTACTGGATCTGATTAAAAAATGATTGAATTTGTAGTATCTCAACTTGACTCTGTTTTCTCGCTTAAGATTTAGGGAATCTGAGCTATTTTCTAGTGATGGAGATTCAACATGTATCTGATTGTATTATTCTTAGTCAAAGGAAATATATAATTGAACTTCTTTGCAAAACTGAACTACTTAATGCTTCAACTTGCCCATCTCCCATGGTTACGTATCCCAACTTGAGTTCTATTGATGGCGAACCTATATCTGATGCGTTTACTTATAGAAGTGTCGTTGGTGCATTACAACATATTTGCTCTACTAGACCTTATATAAGCTTTTGTGTGAATAAGTTGAGCCAATACTTGCATAACCCCCTTGATAAACATTGGAGAGCAGTTAAAAGAGTTCTCCGGTATTTAAAAGGAACCATTGATCACGGTCTATTATTAAGACCAGCGCAGGCCCTTAGCTTAGTTGGATACTCTGATTCTGATTGGGGTGGTGATAAGGATGATAGACGATCTACCAGCGGTCACTGTCTCTTCTTAGGAGGCAATCCGATCATTTGGGGCTCTAAAAAGCAACAAGTTGTATCCAGGTCTACAGCTGAAGCAGAATATAGAGGCATAGCCACCATGTGTGATCTAATATGGGTACAATCTCTATTGCAGGAAATAGGTTTTCAAACACCGACACCTACACTATGGTGCGACAACACAGGTGCCATTCCCATCTCTTCCAATCTGATTCAACATGCAAAGATGAAGCACGTAGAAATGATATTCATTTTGTGCGCGAGAAGGTAAGTCAAGGAGATGTCCTCATCAAATACATACCTGCAGAAGCACAAATTGCAGAGTTCTTACAAAACCTTTGGCGGAAAGTGCTCTTCTTCCTATAAGAAGAAAGCTGGGAGTTTGCTCAGCTACAGAAATGAAGAATGACACAAACTCCGTTCTGACCTCTCAACCTCAACTGTTCACAATAGTACTTCATTATCAAGCAAATGAAAAGGTTGCGAAAGAAGTGAAGAAAAGATTGCAAGATTGGAGTGAGCATTTAAAAGCCATAGAGAATGCACGTACAGTTTGGAAAGGACAATAAAAGAAAACAATTCAGCTTGCAATTCTGGTGCGGATCTTCAATGAAAATCACTTTAAAGGACAAAAGGAGAAGATGAAAGCAGGACAGATGAAAATCATTGTTTGCTGAGAAAAATAGAAGATATAGGAATGATAGATGAAAATATAATGTTGAAGTCCTTTTAGTCATTAACTAGAAGTTTAGGGACCTTTGTATAATTATTTTAGGTTAACCTAGCTTTATCATTCCAAGTCTGGAAACAGCCGCAAGACTCATCTTCTACAATGAAATGCAGAATTTCTCCATCTACATTCAATCTAAATCCCCAGAGCTATTTCACTACTTCTATGAAGTAAGACATGGGATCGTAACAAGGATACGACACTTACTTCGTTCGGTGCGGCGGCGTGCGATTGCGAAAGCGTAGATCGTTGGTGTCGGTTCGGAATCACGACGGTGGGGATGCCGGTCGGCGAGGTACGTCACTAAGGCGGAGCGTACCTCGGTCTCCACGGTTGATGACCCAAAGGCGAAGTAGTCGGGCACCGGAGCTCAGACACGAGAGGACGACGTCGAAGCATACTTCGGACTAGACTCACACACTATCACTTAGGGCTGAGCAGGAAAACCCGAAAGCCCGAAAAACCCGTCCCGAGCCCGTCCCGAAAAACCCGGTCCCGAATAGACCCGAGCCCGAGCGGGCGGGACTTTTATTTTCAATTCGGGCTCGGGCTCGGGCTTTTCTGCCAAAATCCCGAAAAGCCCGTCCCGAATTTTTTTTAATACTATATAAATATATATAATTATATATATTCCCCACTAACTATAGTTAGTATCTAACCATCTTCCTCCATGTTTGAATTTTTTTTATTTTTTTTTTTTTTTTTTTAATTTTTTTTAATTTTTTTCAGATTTTTTGTTAAAATTCGGGCTAGCCCGAGTCCCGAAGTCCCGGCTCGGGCGGGCCATTTTCCTTATTTTCGGGCTCGGGCTCGGGCTAAAAAGTAGAGTCCCGAAAATTTCGGGCTCGGGCTCGGGCTCAGGTAAAAGCCCGCCCGTCCCGTCCCGAGCTCACCCCTACTATCACTCACTATTTAATTCTGTAGGTACTCTATATACATACCCATCCATATAGATGGATATATATAGGCACGAGACGGTTACACACTTTCGAAGTGTGTAACTTTAGTCCCGGATTTACCGAGCCGTGCAAGAGCACCCCATATGGGTGCACTATTTCCTACATACTATATATATATATACAACTGTGATGGGTTTTGCAAGTGCAAGGCGCACAAGATAACATTTATACTATTGTGTTTAAAGATTTGCTCCAATACCACGTATAAAAAATTTAATATCAATTCAATATGCAACGGAAATAATGATCGTACATTCGACTATAATTGGATGAGCATGAACGAATAGTTGACAAGAACATGCATAGATAGTCTGTTAATTTAGCAACCTTCCAGATGTACGTATGGATAAACGACACTTACCTTTTAGTTATAGGCAAATTTCGGGACCACTAGCTAATTAATAATAACTTTACAAGTCATTCTATCTACAAGATCTAAACTTTAGTCACACAATATTAGAATGTTTTATCAGATACCCTAATAAATATGTGTGACATGTGAACCACTTAACGGAGAGAATATAAACCTTTAAATATTAGTTTGTCTCGCGTAATATATTATAAAACATTTTTAACAAATAAGTGTGTGTTTTTATGATGTGAAAAGAGATTGACTTTTATTAAATTAACGTCAAATATAAGTAGTAAAAGAAGAAACATGTTATGATTCCTATTGAAGTATTGGGACCAATTCACCATCAGAGAGAGAATAAGGACCTCAGTGCAATTATGCTAGAATAAGTCTGAGGACTAAAGTTTATCTTTCTAAGAGTTTGTTAGTTAAGTTTGTTAGATTACTTTCCAAGTATAAAAGCGTCTGTAATCTAAACTTAATTGATTGAGTTGGATGAATGAATTCATTTTGGGTATTGCTTAATTCTTTTTCTCTTGTCATTATGATCTGGTAGTAGCTCGTGTTAGCATATGGTGATAGGGCGCCGTAAATGGAAGCCTGTTATATGTATATGTTGTTGGATCATAAAAGTCCGGCTAAGCCTGGTGAGGCTCTTCTGGTTCTCGCCTTGGTGTCTCTTTGAAGTTGGAAAGCTTTGTGGGTTAGCTTGTTCTTCATGTCGAGACTGCTCTAGGTGAGACCTGGAAAATGCGGGTTTGTCCCCTGATTCCAATCTGAAGCTTAAGTTAGTATAGCATTCTGGTATTGAGAAATCTTAATGAATGAATATTGGGAGCTTACTATTTATAGGGGTGTCAAACCAACCTACAAGGGCAGTGGCAGCCGTTTCTCATTGGTTGGTAGGGTGGTGTAGAAGGAGGGGTTTTCTTCTAAGTAGGTGACAAGCAGGTTGCCACCTCTTCTTCCTTATGAGGAAGGGTTTTCTTCTAAGTAGGTGACAAGCAGGTTGCCACCTCTTCTTCCTTAGGAAGAATGGTTTTTTTCTAAGTACGTGACAAGCAGGTTGCCACCTGGTGTTGACGGTAGTCGATGACTGGATGCCTTGACGAATTCTGGGTTGTCGACTTGGCGACTGGTCGACTTGGCGACTGGTCGACTTGGCGACCTCTGGGTTAACACCTTAACACCTTGATGATATTTCAGGCTAACACATTAACGCATTGATGATATTTCAGGCTGACACATTAACGCCATCCCTGGAGGTGCCGCCAGTTCAACTCTTCTGAGAGGTCCCGACTTTGTTGTCTGAGGGTCCCGACTTTAGTGGTCTCGACTTTAGTGGTCTCGAATTTAGTGGTCTAGACTTTAGTGGTCTCGACTTTAGTTGTCCCGACTTTAGTGGACTCGACTTTGTTGTCTGAGAACTTTTTCGCAAAAATGGTACGCTCCTTTTATGGTCGTATTTTAATAAATCACGATCCAACATATGTTACCTGAGACAATTGGGTAAATGTCACATTAGGGAAATTGGGCTAGACATAAATCTCAATTGACATGAGATGCCCAAAATTGGGCCTCCCTTATACACTAGGCCGGTCGAAATTAAGTGAGTGGGCAAAGTGGACTTTTGTCCACTTTGCTCCTTTATAAATAGAGAGTGTTAAGGGTTTTATTATGTTGAATCATAATTCCTCCTTTGTGGTAATTTAAGAGAAAACCCTCCTTCCTAAACACTCCTAGTTTCGGCCGAACCACCTACTCACCAAGGGTATGCCAATTTACTTTGAGCAAACACTCCGAAGATTTGTCCTTGCCAAGAATCGATCAGAGGCTTTGCTGTGGAGACTATACCGCGTAGGGCTTCCTTTCCTTTACAAGAACCTCTATGGGTTCCGTCCGCTGGATCGAGAACTCCCTCAGCAAGATCTTGGGACTATGGAAAGCGATTAAGGTATGTGCACATCTTCTGTTGCGTAATCTTGATTACTAGCACGTACCGTATTTAAGTTTCTATAGTATTTAGCCCCATAATCCAACAGTGCTATCAGAGCCTGTGTTAAGAGTTCATGGTTTTGATAAATTAATGTTCTTGATTTTAACATGTTGGCCGAAATTTTAAGTAGTGAAAATTTAAAATTTCCGATTTTTACAATTGTTGGCGCCGAAATTTTCATGATGTTTGATGTTCATGATCTTCAAGAAAAACATGACATTTATCAAAATCAAACATTGGATTGTAGATCTTAGTAAAATTTGACAACTTGTTTCAGATTTGATGTTTTAGCCAAACCCTAATTGAAATTACAAGGTAAATATTTTAATTTCTTAGGCCCCAAGTTTACTAGTTTCGGCCGAAATATATTATAATATTGTTTATCATATTTTAATTTTTATTAAAGGTAACAATATATCTATAATTGGAAATATATGGATAGATTCACATAATATATAGAAATTAGATAAATTATAGGGATAAAGATATTATTGATAGAATTAGTTGCCTAAAAGATTACGAAAATATATTGTATGTATATTTGTTTCCCTATTAAAGATATTGACAATAAATAAATAAATATATATGGTAGCCAAATTATATATATACATATGAAATATTGGAAATTGTTTTACATAATTAATATTTCTTGGTGGCTAAGTTAAGTTTTTAGTGGATTTCAAAACCCTATTTAGCCCACAAGAAATATTTCGGCCGAACCCTAAGGGTATAATGTGCCGGTCCAGTTTGCAAAACCGGAGCGGGTTAAACCAATCCGGGTTTTCTTAATCGGTCCGACCTAGTCGGGTCGGACCGGGTGACTAAGTGAATCTAACTGAACATATTTTGAGTGATGAACCGAAATCCTATTTTATTGAACCAATTCGGACTGAACCAAATTTTATAATAAAATCGGCCCGAACCTGAACCGGAATTATGGAACGGAACCGGATTTTTCAAAATCGAATTCAAGTCAATTAATAAAATGGGATTGTCAAATTTTTAAATCCAATTTTTTTTTCGAACTTCTAAATTGTTAGATTACGGGGAGTAATCACTACAGAAACTTAAGCATGGTATGTGCTAGTAATATCAATTACGCATCGGAAAGTTTACACATACCTCAAGAGTAACCGTAGTCCAAGATCCTTGCTCGAGGGAGTTCGGGATCCTCCGGTCGGGACCCGTAGAAGTTCTTGTTAGAGAAGCCCTACGTGTTGCAAGCTCTACAGCAAAGCCTCTGATCGATTCTTGGCACGGGGACAGATCTCTGGAGAGTTTGCTCGAAGGCAATTTGGCACACCCTTGGTGAGGGCTATGGTTCGGCCGAAACTAGGTATTAGGGGGGAGGGTTTTTCTCTCTAAAACACTCTAATGAGGGAATTGTGATTAACCCTAAAATTCCCCTAACACCTCTTATTTATAGGAGGAGTAAAGTGGACAAAAGTCCACTTTACCCCACCTAGTAATTTCGGCCGGCCTATGTAATTGGGGAGGCCCAATTTTGGGCCTCCCATGTCAATTGGGATTTGGGTTTAGCCCAATAACCCTAATGTGACATTTACCCAAGTTCATTACGTAAACTATACATATTATGGGCTACCAATTACGGCGCCCATTACCATATGCTTACAGCTCCTACTCGCCGGAATGGGAGGTTGTCTGTTAATGTATTGTCGTCCAAATCTGCATCAACATTTCTCTCATTTGATCTGCTCCTTGTTTTCAGATAGTTCATACGAGGTTTGTCGTGAGACTGGCGTATAAGACGGGCATCGTGCTACTCATCTGTTAGGATTATTATAGCGTCCGCGGAACGTTGATTCCCTTTTCTCCAATCAACCTGTTATAAACAAAATTTATATTGTACCGCGCTGTATCCTAGGTCAAATGATAATTCTCCATTTTCCTAGTTTCCACATAGGAACACTTCTTCAAGGCATCCGTATAAGTATTCACAACCTTCAACTAATATCTGGTTGGTAGCCACCTAGTGAATACAAGAGTCAGTGAATTACAGGTGAACTTGACCATCCCCATTGCTCATATCCTTAGTCAGACCCAACCGGTTTCCAAAGACGTGGTCACTGGGCCTTTTTGTTCAGCACTACGCTCGTACGCCGGGAAGCGAGCATTGAGCCTGACCTTAGATATGAGTTTTGAGTCCGTGAGGATACTTTAGGTGCCTCTTCATAAGGCTCCTGGGATCAATCACACCCTCAAGGTGAAGAAGTTTGCGCCCGCCAGAATCACAATGATTCCTTCTTAGCACAACCGTGTTGTGACCCCGTTGTCGAACGTGGCACGCGTAGTATGAAGCACGCGTTGATAGCATACCTGAACCTTTTGGGTTGACAGGAAAGGGATATGTCAATCATGCTATCACAGATTCTCATCTGGCCTAGAATGTGGTTAAATGACGAACGAAGTTCATCACGGCGATGTGCAAAACGAAGATCATGTCGAGTTACTTCGAAACTAGATAATCGTCTTGCTTAACAGGTTTATCCCCCTGACTTTTAGCCAGTCTTGTTTTGTGGAGGCCTTCCTCCACCGCAAGACGGCCGTACCTGTGTGACTAGGTAAGGCCCACATTCGCCATAGTTTGGCAGATGATTGCGTCCTCCTACGACTTAGTTTATAGACCGTAAATCTGATGTAATCAAAACATTATGACATCGATTGATCATAAACTCAGTTGCAATTATTTATCTTACAAAATGTAACTTTCTAATATCAAAATGCTATCACAGATACATTCCATTTCTAGACCCTACGCAATCCAAGCAGTTTTACATGCTTTTCGAATATGTCCCTACGTAGTGGTTTAGTTAATGGGTCCGTTACCAAGTTATTGGTAGACAAGTATTCCATAGTGATTATATTGTCTACTACTATTAAAATTTAGCATGAAGTTATTTCATACCAATGTGTATGGTCCTACTATGGTACTTCGGATCCTTAACTGCCGCAATGGCTGCTTGACTGTCAGAGAAGACCTTCACAAGTTTATTCTTGACATCGCCACCAAGCAGCACAGTTAGAATCCTTTTAAGCCAGATCGCTTTCTTTGCATTCTTAGAGAGAGCTACGAACTCTGATTCCATCATAGACAGCGCGACTCATGTTTGCTTCTTGCTCATCCATGAAACGACGGCATTAGCAAGGAGGATTGCTCCTCATGTGGTGGACTTACGATCATCTGGATTGCCACCACAGTCGGCGTCAATGTAATCAGCCAATTCTAACTTCCTGCCCTCATAGCACAGTTCGTAGTCGACAGTACATTTTCGGATAACGAGTTACTCATTTTATAGTCTTTAAATGTTGATGACCAGGATATGATAGGAAACGTGCTACTAGGCCTACGGCATAACAGACATCCGGACGGGTGCATTACATGGCGTAGAACAAACTACCGATCCTGCTAAAACATCTTGCACCCTTATATATTCACGCCAGGTTCTTGGGGGCCGTCACGTTCTGACAGTGCGCACCCAAACAACATTGGCGTTTCCACGGATTGTGGCATCCTGTAATCTGAATCCTTTTCAACAACTTGTTGATATAGATTTCTTGAGACATACACAATTTCTGGGTAGCCCGATCTCTAGCAATTTTAATGCCTAAGATGTACGTGGCCTCTCCCATGTCCTTCATCTCAAATACAGATGCCAACCAGGACTTTGACTTGTTCATAAAACTCATGTTGTTTGCGGCATGAGTATGTCGTCCACGTATAAAGTTAAGATGACATACTTAGACCTGGGGGTCTTATAATACACACACGGATCTTT
Source organism: Clarkia xantiana subsp. parviflora (assembly GCA_036873135.1). NCBI lineage: Eukaryota > Viridiplantae > Streptophyta > Magnoliopsida > Myrtales > Onagraceae > Clarkia > Clarkia xantiana. The sequence continues at coordinate 24,310,501 of JAPTYO010000008.1, read as the reverse complement.
GTGATAAACTCATAGATCCGTTTCCTACGATTTCCTCGTGGAATCTGCGGTACCATTGTCGAGACGACTGTTTATGACCGTAGATGGACCTTTTGGAGTTTACAAACTTTACGTTCGTTACCAGGAGTAATGAAACCCTTCTGTTGCTCCATGCAGATCCCTTCCTCCAGGTTTCTGAGGAGGAATTCGGTCTTAATACCCATTTGATGCAGTTCGAAATTGAGACCTGCGACCAGGACCATGAATGGCCCTTCACCGTGGTTTTACGCACAGGTGGTGAGTATGTTTCGTCAAAGCCACTCCGTGAAGTTGATTATAGCCTTTCACAACAAGTCGAGCTTTGTATCGCTCGACCTTTTCCATCAGTGGTGAGCCTTCTTTCAGGACTAACCATATCCTTATGCCCCTGTGGTTAGCAGGTAAATCAAACATAGGCTTTAATGGCTTTCATTTAGGCGATCTCTCTCATTTATTATTTTCCTCCATTTCTCCACTTGAGTTCTTTCCAATGCATGTAGATTGTCGATAGAGTGAGGTTATCACTCTTCCAGACAGGATACTTCTTTGGAGAAGCTCGATGCCTTTGACTTTCGTCTAGGCTTGATTATCCCGTCTTTGAGTCTTAATGTCTCTCCCACTCGGAATAATGCCTCTTATCGGAGCATTTCTTACAGTTGGGATCAATACTCCCACTCGAGATGATGCTCTCATCGGAGCATCACTTCTATTGGGTACAAGAGGAGTGCTTTAACCATAATCGACAACTTTCCTTGTGCGATTCTTGGTCTTAGAATTTTACTTCCAATATTAATTCCTTGATCACTAGGATCTGGAACCAAGTTTTTCGGATCACTCCCACTGGGAACAATGGGTAGTACAGGTAGTTGTGGTATCCTTGGTTTAGCATTATGATAATCAGGTTCTACTTGATTCGTCCAAACAGCAACAGTGATTTCTTGTGGAAGGAGTTTATTCCTCCCAGTGGATTTATTATGAAAATGTTCCCATTATCATTTACCATGTCATTCACTTGAGTTGCTGGTTCAAATCTCTCCCATTCGAATTAAGTGGGACCTGATGTCAGTAATATCCTATTCTGTCTAATTAAGACTCATGTTAATGCATCGGAAAATTCGGCCTCAAGTATGTAATGTCACATGTTCGACCACGGTACCATGTCTTTTAAGCTGTTAACATGTACTTTCAAAGAGTACTTACATACTATTGTCCTAAATACGTGTTTAATGCGCAAATTAATGCCGCATGATGATATGAGTAGCTCATTATCATTCTTCAGCTTTTATGACGGTGTGTCTTACCGATTATAATGGAACATAGTTTTACATTAATGTGAATCATTTTCTCATCATCCCATAGGGGAACGTGTGACGAAATGACTACAACATTTATATTTACAAACTATGGTTATAGAAGTGTGTCATTTGATTTGAATGTTTAGCCTGACTTATCGTTCAAGGCGTAAAGAAGGAAAATTGTTTTACCGACTTCATCCTTCTTGGTTTGCTAACTTATTTCAGAGATTTTATCCCATCTCCGAACTGAGCATTTCAGGTTTTCACCTTATGCATCAGTCAATACTTTTACAAGGTCGTAGTAGCTTACGAAGCCTACTTTCTACCGATGTAAACGTTATTAATAAGTTATTTCTGTAGGAATGCAAACGAAAATTCAGCACATCATCATTTTAAACACTTCAGTATTAAACTCGTACTTTGAAGCGATGTGTTCCTTTTTCAAGGTCCACTTGCACAAGGCGCAATTTACCCCAGCTTAACCTTTGGTTAAATCATTTCATTTTTGAATCTAATATAATTTAATCCTATCGATTTCGCATATGATTATCATTACAATTTATTTCATTCAATAGAGTACTAATAATTAAGAAATACTAAATATTTTGATCTAGATACGCAATCGATGTGTATGATCAGTTCAGTTGTCCCGATTGAGATGATGGAGTACGTGAATCGTGTCGTTTTATTCGACCAATTTTATTTGGTCAAAATTTCGTTTCGGACCGATCCCGTTTAACTGTGTCGATTAATTTTGATAAGTAGGTAGCATTTCGAATCGAATGGAAACTATTTTATTCAATAAATCCGAATCTCGAAATAACCAAAATTTTAGTAACCCAAACGAACGATAAATGACAATGGTAGGGTTCTTGATATGAAGCTTGCGTATTCGATCTATGATTGTCGCATAGATAGTCGAGAACTTTAAGTCATGTTGAACATCACATCTGAATATTCACGAGTGAATTACTTCAAATGATCTGTGTATGTATAAAACGTTTTACAGTTTCATACACATGACCTACGTGGCGTACTAGAGATTCACTTTATCAACATGGTTTAACCCAACAGATTATCGTATATAAGACCTCTATGGTCCCGTTCTCTCTATAATATGCGGATCATGGTTGATTTCTTTCGAACCCAGTATGGTGAGCAGAGAAGGTTTCCCTTTTACTGCTATGGTTACTGTACTTGATTAAGCTCAAGGTCATTGAGTCCTGTCATTATCATACAACCATATACATCTTTTCCATGTTGACCTTTCATTCTGAAGATCCGATGCGGGTTTTACGCCAACATCCATGAAAAGAGAGAAGGTTATCACGTTTAACCGAAATGTTTAGCTTTTGCATCCTTACTTCCACTGAGGCGGATGCAAAGGGATACTAAGCTGCAACATTGTCTGGTCGTAATTGAAGTCTTCTTCAACCCCCTTTACCAATGTTGAATGTATCACCACATACGCGTTGAGATCATCAAAGAACCTACTCCTATTCTTGGTGAAACAAATTGTTACATTCGTTTCGCATTGTCAAAATCATACAGACTACCATATTCATCTGTAGTTGTCCTCTCCACTTTTCGGAATCGTAGAGAGTTCACGCGTACTCCTTTTATTCATCATGATTCATACCATCAAGATTGCGTGGAATATCGAATCGAACTAATTCAACCAATTCATACTAACACATCGATGATTATGTAAAAATCAGGTAGACAATAACATTTTGAGAAAGAATTGCATATATCAGATATTTATTAAGATTGAATCCAACAAATAATGATTCATCAGTCATCTAAACCAACCGACCACCAGTAAACCAGTGGAAGATGGCTGTGAAAGAGTTCACGTTACCGCCGTTTTCAATCAAATAGACCAGTCTTTTAAAATGGTTTTAATCGCAAACTACCAGAACATGAATTTTAAAACAAGCATACCCGATCTTGGTTTTCCCAAGGCTCTTTGTTATTTAGGAAAATATTCCGATGAATTTACTCATGCATATATAATTCTATTAACCACGTAAATTATCATACGCAAGTAACATTCATCAAACAAATCACATTCATGCTTACGCGTCTTGCGTCTAATGTTCCAAGGAACTCATACTTGCATATATAATTCTACTTCCATGTAAATTATCAAATGCAACTACATCTTCAACATTCTAGCATACGTGTCAAACATGAAAATTCCACAACAATCATACATATTTAGCGACTGGTTTTCGGTTTTAAAATAATTTTAAACATTAGGGGCTGATTTCCAATTCATGCTTATATTCAATTACGCAACATATTAGCCATGAATCCTAGGCATTTACAATCATTACAACATGTCTATCCTAGTGCGCATTTCATATATTTAACCAGAGCTCCGCCCACATCATGCAATGTCCAGCTAGCTTGACTATGTCAAGACAACATTTCTAATCATGCATTAATATATATTGAATAATAAACAATTGAAATTCAGCCCTCTAATTAATCCAGTCCAAAAAACACGTATCTCCGAGATAAATCCCCATAATCGAAACAAGGCATTAAGGTTAGCAACCCTATGAGCACTGTGTAGTCCATTTAGAGATTCAAAAACATTTGGATTTTAAGACTTGACCACCCTATTTTATTTAATTGACGTGAATTCGGTTTTGAAAATCATTTCAGTTCAGTCTGGTCCGGTTCAGAAAATTCGGTTCGGCCCGGTCCGGCAAATCCGGTTTGGTTCTGTCCGGTTTTAATTTTTAAAATCTGGTTCGGTCCAAACAGGTCCAATACAGTAGGGTTTGGTTCGTTTCAACACTCAAAACCGGTTCGGTTAGATCAACTTAATTACCCCCGGTTCGACCCGACCCGATTAGGTCGAACCGATTGAGAAAACCCGGTTTGATTTAAATCCGTCCCGGTTTAATATATTGGACCAGCCCAATAATTTAAATTTTAAAGGTTGGGCCGAAATGTTTACTTGTGGCCCAAGTAGGGTTTTAAAGTCCAAAAATAATTAACTTAACCACCAAGTAACATTAATTATATAAAATAATTTCCAATGTTAAAAACATATATATATATATATATATTTCAGCCCATACAAAAACATATATATATTTATTGCTAAGATTCTATTTATAAAATTAAATCAATCAACAATATATATATATATGTAAAAATCGGTTACTATATATAATATATATATTTATTTATTGTCAATATCTTTAATAGGGTAACAAATATACTAACAATATATTTTCTCAATATTTTAGGCAATAAAATCTATCAATAATATCTTTAACCCTATTAAATATTTAGATATATTGATAGTAATATATATATTTCTATATATTATTATTGTGAATCTATCCTAATGTTCCCAATTATAGATATATTGTTACCTTAATTAAAAATTAAAATATGGTAAACAATATAATTTTAAAATAGTGGCCGAAAATTCTGTCCCTTGGTGCTTAAAATTTTAAAATTTTACCTTGTAATTTACCTAGGGTTTTCGGCCAAAACACCAAAATTGGGAACAAGTGGTCAAATTTTAAGATCAAATTTTAATAAGATCTACAATCCAATGTTTGATTTTGATAAATATTACACTTTTCTTTAAGATCATGAACATCAATTTTACCAAGAACATCATGAAAATTTTGGTTTCACCAACAACCCTAAAAATCGAAAAATTTAAAATTTCCTTTTTAAAATTTTTCGGTTTTTAATCTTAAATTTCAAGAACATCAATTTATCAAAATCATGAACTCCTAACACAGGCTCTAATACCACTGTTAGATTACGGGGAGTAATCACTACGGAAACTTAAACATGGTATGTGCTAGTAATATCAATTACGCAGCGGAAAGTTTACACATACCTCAAGAGTAACCGTAGTCCAAGATCCTTGCTCGAGGGAGTTCGCGATCCTCCAGTCGGGACCCGTAGATGTTCTTGTTAGAGAAGCCCTACGTGGTGCAAGCTCCACAGCAAAGCCTCTGATTTATTCTTGGCACGGGGACAGATCTCTGGAGAGTTTGCTCGAAGGCAATTTGGCACACCCTTGGTGAGGGCTATGGTTCGGCCGAAACTAGGTATTAGGGGGGAGGGTTTTTCTCTAAAACACTACAATGAGGGAATTGTGATTAACCCTAAAAATCCCCTAACACCTCTTATTTATAGGAGGAGTAAAGTGGACAAAAGTCCACTTTACCCCACCTAGTAATTTCGGCCGGCCTGTGTAATTGGGGATGCCCAATTTTGGGCCTCCCATGTCAATTGGGATTTGGGTCTAGCCCAATTACCCTAATGTGACATTTACCCAAGTTCATTAGGTAAACTATACATATTATGTGCTACCAATTACGGCGCCCATTACCATATGCTTACATGAATAGTCTACACAGTGCTCGAAGGTTTAAAATTTTCACATTTTAGTTAAACCTTAATGCCTAATTTCGATTATGGGGATGGATCTCGAAAATGCATGACTTTGGGACTGGATTAATTAAAGGGTTGAATTGCAATTGTTTACTTTTCGTCACATATATTTACTGGAATTGTCGTCTTGAGTATGTTAAGCTAGCTGGAAATTGCATGTTGGGGGCAAAACCCTGGTTAAATATATGGTTTGCGCACTAGGATAGACATGTATGATGGTTGCAATTGCCTAAGATTCATGTCTAGAAATTCTCATGATTGACTGTAAGCATGAATTGCAACTCAGCCCCTAATATTTTAAAATGTTTTAAAAACAAAAACCTGTCACCAAATATGCATGTTTGATGTGGAAGTTTCATGTATGACACGTATGCTTGAATGTTGAGGACGTAGCCACATGTAATATTTTACTTAGAAAGTAGAATTATGTATATGCTAGCAAGAGTTCCTCGGAACATTAGACGCATGACGCGTATGCATGATGTGTGGTTTGGATGATGAATTTGGTTTGCTATGATGATTTGCTTGTGAAGTAGAATTGTGTATGCATGCGTAAATTGATCATCATAATATTTTTCAAAAACAAAAAGAGCCTTGGGAAAGCCAAGATCGGGTATGCTTAGTTTTGAAATTCCCATTCCGGTAATTTGCAATCAAAACCGTTTTAAAATACCGATCCTATTAGTCATATTTAACGAAAATGATTAGTTATATTTAACGAAAATGATTAGTTACTAAAATGATTAAACATAATACACCAAATAAAAACATAGTACCAACAATATGGTTGTAAAGCTAGGGGAAAACTCGAGAATGTTGTTTTCGCCACATTTTTAAATATGATTAACCACATTAATATGGTATAGTTACGATGATAATTTTTTTTACTTGTAATAATGATTATGATATTGAGTTTATAAGTGATTATAATCATAACATATATATTAATATGTATGTATAATAAAATTTAATAAGAAAAGATAGCGTTTACCTATACCTAATTCAACTTGGATAATTAATCCTAAATTCTCGTCTATGGTTGCAATTCAATTGTTTCAAAAGTTTATGGATATGTTTAAAGAGAAATGTGTGTATATAGATAAAACTGTGATGAAAACTACGATCATGATACTAAAATATGTAGTCGTAATAATTAGAGTTATGGAATGAGGTAATGAAATAGGGTTAATAACTAAATTTCTATATGAATTTTGAAGCAATTATAAATCGTTACCTGAACTATAGTAATTATTTAAATATTGGTGCATTAATTTCCAATCTCCGAGCAAATTGCAATTTTCGTTACAATTTTCGTAAAATTGGACATAAATGAAGTAAGTGATGACCACATGAGGTCTTTCCATGAATACATTAGGTGATTTTAAAAATAAATCAAGAGGATTGCCATAAAATACTTTCAATTGGATAATCAATTAAAATACACAGTTTTGACAAAAAAATAATTATGTTATGAATATAGTATATGAATGTTCAATATTATGTGTATATATCATCTTCTTTATTTAGACATTCCTTATATTTATTTTACTTCTTCTCCAAGTCTATGTAATCCCTATATAAGGGCCCCTTATGTGTGATAATAAGACATCCTCAAGTTCTCTCATTCTATTACCTCTCTACTTTCGTAACACGTTATCAGCACAATATCTCTCGATATTATTTTTTACTACATGCGTTCGTTCGACGGTTCATCAAATCTTCCAACAAGAAGCCACGCATCAAGATTCGAGAATTCATCTTCACACCGCCGGAAGAATATATTAATAGCCCATCTTCACGCCGCTTAATACAGCTTCATCACTTTGTTTACAAATTAAGCTTATTGTGCTTGAACAATATAATATTATATGTCAAATTCAATTTATTACCTAGCTAAATTATTTTTGTCTTCTTATTATCTATATAGGCCACCATGCTGCAGTCCTACTGATGGGTAATTGTGTTGCTTATTCTGCAAGAGTTGATGTTGTCCACGCCAATTCTTCAACCGGATGAGATAAATTGCATGAATGTCAACTAGAGCCAGATCCAAAAACTTTCATCGACAACCACATCATCACCGGACAATCAATAAGATCTTTATATATGCTTATATATATGAATCACGTTATATATATTGATGATATACTAATTTTGTTTTATTTTCCATATGACAGAATTATGTAGTCAAGTCAAGCTAGAATTAGGCGCAGTTGACATCAAACCCGCAGGCCGGGCTAGTCACATTAAGCTGATAAGTAATATGAGATTTGCAACAACAGGGGTATTCAAGTTTTACGTCATAGAGCCTAATCATAAAAGGTTATTTCTTATTTAGAGATTAAATATTGAATACCCATACATATGAAAGTGTTTTGATATACTATACTCCTTGAAACGAGTATTTACACACATAAATTATCATTTAAAAAAAATAGTGTGGTTTAGTACCTAGATGCAAGATGCTTAAATATATTCACATGTAATTGATGTACAAAATTATACGCATCGTTCACTAGATATGCTTAGCCTCCTGAAGTGAGCATTGCAATTTATAATTATAACGACGATATACTCCACTCCCAGAAGCGAGTGTTGTAGCTTATAATATAATGATGAAATAATCCACTCCCTGAAGTGAGTGAGTATTGCACTTTATGATTTATATCATATTCCACTCCCTGAAGTGAGTGTTGAAGTTTATGATTAAATGATAATAATGACTCTTAAAGAGTGTAAATTATCTATTATTACCATGGTTATGGACAAACTTAATTTTGATTTTGAAATAGATGAAATATGTAGCATCATCGTGAGATCAATAAAGAACGATGAAATATCTTACAAATAAAGAATGCATGAAAAGAATACAAAGTCCAATTGATTTTGGATAATGATCATTTTGATATGCGCGATGACGCTTGCAGAAAATTACTGATATTATGCAGCGCGGAAATTGATAATTTTATGAAGCGCAATGAAATTAGGCAAAGTTTGGCCTCAATAGCAAATATTATTTGATACTGGGATATTACGATAAAGAAAATTGCATTCTATACTAATATCATATCCCGAAGATCCGATATTATGATCCTAAAGATCAAGATTATGAATATTCGTATTTATTTTTAAATTCCGCATTTACAAATTCCGCATTTACAGTTATATTTATATTTATTGCACTGCATTTACAGTTACTTTTTATTTCTTGCACTGCATTTTATTTATTATATACATATATCATTATGCTCATTGAATTTTATTATAAAATGATCAAGAAGATCAAGAGTTATTCAAAAGCTCAATAATTACTACATTTAGGATCCTGAAGATCCTAACAGATCATGAGTTATGAATAAATAATCAGGAAGATCCTATAAGATCTATAAATGAATAAAGGATCCTGAAGTTCCTAAATATCTCGGACTATGAATTAACGAGATTGAAGATCCATGAATATCTTGAATAATCAATAGAGATCCTGATGATCCTAAATTATTTCGAAAGCGTGATCTAGAATGATGAAAATAGGATCCTGAAGATCCTAAGAGATTTTGAGATATGAATAAAATATCTGTAAATATCTTGAGCTACAAATAAAGATCATGAAGATCCTAAAATATTTTGAGCTATAAATGATCCTGAAAATTATGAATTATGAGCATTTATATGAAGTTATTAAAATATTATTATTTTTACACTTTCGCATTATTTTGATTAATGTTATTTATATGTTTCATATTCTTTATTTATTTATTACTATAAAAAATTGATTACTTCGCATTCATCATTATGATGACAATGAATAAAATAAAAACATGTGGAATGTGTTATAAGAGATACAAAATATATCTCGTACAGATTATGAAAGAAATACATATCGGGTAAACCAGAAGTTTACCGCCAATATTGGCATGATTGATTAAATATCCCGGTAAACCTGAAGTTTACTGATGCATAGAGGTAAACCAGAAGTTTTACCCATATAATATGATATTTGGCGTGACCGGTTACAGTCCATTCCGGATCACTTATGTTGCGCAAGAAATTACTTGGAAGAACCTGAAGATTCTCCAAAAATCATTACAATACTTGCTCTCAAAGGAAAATTCATTACGTGATCATCATCAACTAAGTTCGGGATAAAATTCCATTGTTTGTGGAAATTATAAAATGTGAATATGGGCCCCTTCACCAGCCATGTGGATCGATATATTATTTTGAAAGATGCATCTACAATTTGGTCACATGTGCGTTGATTATGAATTTGGAAATTTCCAGATTATGCAATAAAGAATGATGATGATATTGAAAGTTGATATTTACTACAAGGTTCAGACAATTACACGTCTAGATTTGCAGTTTAGCATGAAAGTTACAAAGATCCTCCAATTACATAGCTAAAACTGCTACCAATTAGAGAAAATTGAGTACAAATGCATGCTATTATGAAAGCAGCAATATAATTGCGCATCAAGCCAATGTTAAATCACAGTTCTCCCCATTACAACCAATTTTTGGTGAAGAGACAAATTTTCCATATATTAATATTATGGTGTGCGATATATGTTTGAATTACTCCACCGCAACGCACAAACATGGGTCTGGAATGTTGGGAAAAATATTTTGTCTATAAATCAATTATTTGAGAATAATGACTTATATATATAAAGCAAGAGTGTTGATTGTCATTGTTGAACAACTTTTCCCAACATTAGGGGGAGAAAAGAAACAGCTGGCAGAAAAGAGATTGACTAAAAAAAGTTGTTATTATCTCATTTAGATCCTCGAACAATGAGAATATGAACATGAAGTTCAAAGACAAAAGCATTTTCAAGTATTGCCAATAAGTGACTTTATGAGATCCAGAAAGTCATAAGTCAAGTAACAGCTGTAAATGCTCCAATTTGAAATGTCCTGATTGGACAAATTATAAAGAAAAATAACTCACGCCTGAAGCGTGCGATATTGGTTCCAAAGAATTTTTTTTAATAAAAGAATGGAGCAAGATAAATATGGTCTTATTATGGAGGTGATTTCCCATAAAATAAGTAAAGACATAGCTAAATATGAAATTCCATAAGTGGTTCAGGTACCTGGAAGTAACTACAATAAGGAGATCTCAAAGAGTTATGTCATTAATGGGAAAATGATGGAACCGTAAAATATAAAGTTGTCGACAACATTTTTGAATATTATTCTTGAGTGAAAACTTAAACAATATGAGGATCTTGAGCTCAATATGTCAAAGAATCATTATGATTGGCCAAAGTTTGAAAAGACGCAAGTACGAGCATGACAAATGCAGAATGTGATAGCCAGTGGATATAAATAATTTCTGCGTAAATAGATTGCCTCGTAAGATAGGCACAACCTGTGGTACAAAGACTTTTCCGCAGAAAGATGACAATTATTATATGAATCATTTGGTGGAGCAATAACCTTCAAATACAATATTATGTTGGCAGTACATACAAGGTTTTAATATGCGTCTCATGATATGAACAATTTTATAGCCTATTTGGGTGGCTAATTTGATAGTGAAATCCAGGTAAAAATCCCAGAAGGATTTAAAACGCTAGCATGAATATTCTCAAGAATGTTGGATGATAAAAATATTGTACCATTTACGAGTTGCTTATGGTATACTATCCCCGCTATATCAACATTTGAGCTAAGTTGTAGCGAATGCTAATATAAGTATACGAATAAAGCAAACTGATATTTGATAAGATGAATTTATCACACTATAGTCGAAAGGGGTATCGCGTGAGGGAGAGAATTTGAAGATATTGAAACTCCTGAAGATCTTTAAATACAATCAACTTATTGATGATGTTAAAATTCAAACGAAATATATTGAAAGGACAAAGGTTTGGCTCGACCTGAAGATCGAGTACTTAAGAGATTGAAAATATTTTTGTCCTATAAAAATGTCTTAAAGCTATTTTTCATAGCTAAACACATCTGTTGAGTACCTTAATGGTTGTAAGAATAATAGATTTGAATAAATATATTTCCGTCCTCGTGAGATTTATGAAGAACATAATGGTCCAGAAGTACCTTATGTAGTGCTACATTAACGCTAATGTATCTTGCTAATTAGAAGGAACGCGATGACTTATTGGCTATAAGCAAGATTCAGTTCTTCCCCAATATAGTGAAATTTGAACAAAGTTAAGAAAATATTTATGTATCTCCGAGGGACGAATTACATGAGTTTATTATCAGATATAATCAAGTCCTAAATCAGTTGGCTATGTAAAATGCAAGTTATATTGTGAAATGTACCATTATTTTGTATATTTAAAGATAATGCATGTTATATAGCTTCAATTTAAGAACAATGTTACATCAAAGGAGACAAGACGAAACATATTTTCCCAAGTTATTTTCCAACCACGATGTTGAGAAGAAGGCAACATAAAATCCAACAAGTCTGTGCGTATTTATTCTCGGAGGTTTACCGACTTAATGAAATTACGTGATGTCAACATCAGGGGGAGAATCTACACCGCTGCACTCTTTTTCCCTTAACCAAGGTTTTATCCCATTTGGTTTTCCTGGTAAGGTTTTTAACGAGACAGCTTATAAAAGGGATCCATAATTGTGTACTATCCCACTGGTTTTTTTCTAGTAAGGTTTTAACGAAGCACAATTCCCTTATGAATATCCAAGGGGGAGTGTTATGAATATAATATATGGATGTTCAATATTATGTGTATATATCATCTTCCTTATTTAGACCTTCCTTATATTGATTTTACTTCTTCTCCAAGTCTATGTAATCCCTATATAAGGGCCCCTTATGTGTGATAATAAGACATTCTCAAGTTCTCTCATTCTATTAGTTCTCTACTTTCGTAATAAATTAAAAGATATGGTTGGAATTGGTTGGAGTTCCATTTGAAGCACTACAACAAAAATGAAATCTTGTGATAGAGGATTTCATCATAATATATTCAAATTTTGTCACGCTATAATAATTTTAACAAAACTTCATCGTCATGAGTGTTGTCATAGTAAGGTCATCATAATACTAAGAACAGTCACAGTTACTAATTTTGTGACAGTTAGTTCGTCACCATGCATTTTGTACATTGATGTCAGATTTCTAGACAAATAAATTATGATGGACTATAATTTCAACAATTTAATTTGTCATGATAAAAAAATTCATGATAATTTTTGTTGTCACAATTTTCCTTTTGTTATGACGAATGATTTATTTGTCATAATAAATGTATATAACGTGACGAAGTTGATTGTGACAAAATAAGCTTCATCACAAGATATCAAATTTGTTGTAGTGAAGGTATTGTGCTCTAATCATTTCGATTTATTACTGAATTTACCTTAAGTACACATCAACAGACCTCACGTGGCCGAGACCGAGACATGCTTCTTTTATGTTTAATTTGACAGAAATTGTAACAGATGTCGCTGCAGAACTGATTTTTTTTTAAATCCATTTTTTTTTTTTTTTTTTTTGGCCATAAATCCATTTTTTTTAATTCCATTTCTTTTAAATATTTTTTTATTTAAATTTCGATTATAATTTTGGTTTAAATTCCATTTTTTACTCTATTAAATTTGGTTAACTGTTTAAACGAATTTAATGTTAACGGTTCCAAACTTTTCTCTTAAAACAAATAAGGTTTTAAAACACTAAATTTTAAAACTCTATTGTGTTGGGTGAACAGTTTGGCTAAGTTAATTCTAGAGATCAACTAGAGCTTCGGTATAAATTGTTTTTAAAACTCTATTGTGTTGGGTGAACAGTTTGGCTAAGTTAATTCTAGAGATCAAATAGAGCTTCGGTATAAATGTTAAACAATTTGAGCTCTAATTGAATGTCATCTCATACTCATACGGATTTTGGCTTTTGTAACACGAATGTCAAACGAATTGGTTGGATTGGATCATATATATATGTGACAAAAGCCGAAATTCGGCTAAGTATGAGATGGCGTTCGGCTAGAGCTCAAATTGTTTAACATTTATGATGAAGCTCTAGTTTGATCTATAGTTAATTTGGTCAAAGTGTTCACCCAACACAATGGTATTTTAAATTTAGTGATCTAAAATCCTATTTGTGTTAAGAGAAATGTTTGGAATCATTAACCTTAGATTCGTCTAAACAGTTAACCAAATTTAATAGAATAAAAATTAGAATAAAAAAAAGAAGAAGTGAAATTTAAATAAAAACAAAATATTTAAAACAAAATGGATTTAAAATAAAGTCGAACATTTTCAAAAAAAAAAAAACTAAAGCTGTAGCGACTGCTACTCTTTGCTGCCATCCCGTAAGTATTATCTGCGGTACTATCTCGCAGGTAATCCTGCGGGATGTGGTATTTTCATATATATATACACTTTTTAGGGGGGAATTTTTCAATTTGTGTGTTGTTAGGAGGATAAGTTTGCAAATTTTTCATAAAATAGGTGCAATTATAACATTATTATTGTACCTGCACCATATGGTTAATAGTAATAACAAAACATAATACACTCTTTTTTTTAATGATTTTTCATATTTATTGAATATACATTCTCCAAGACAATATTTCATGTTTCATCGATAGTAGTGTCCTTTGTTTTTTTCTTTTTAAAAAATTTCGCCTACCCTTACTTTAGTAATGAATAATTGATATATGAGAAATTTCTTTTTAACATAAAAAATCTAAAATAAAATTTAAATTTCAAAGTCGGCACATTTAAATTGAGATTTCAATTTGGTTATTAACTTTATAAAATATGGTGCAATTATAACGTTATTATTGCTGCACCATATAATTAATACTAATAACAAAACATAATACACCTCCTTTTCTTTAATGATTTTTCCTATTTTATTGAATATTTATTCTCCATAACAACATTTCATGTTTCATCGTTATTTTTTCTTTTACAAAAAATTCCTCTATCCTTTCTTTAATATAAACAATTGATATATATCGTATAAGGGAAATTACCTTATATGATAAAGGGAAATTACCTTTTAACATAAAAACTCTAAAATAAATCTTAAATTTCAAAGTCGCCAATTTTTAGATATTATTATTTAATTTTGATCAAACAAAATTATATTTCTTTAGTTAGATTAGATGGGATAACTTCCACTTTCTGCCTTTATTTATGTGTTTGGATGTACAATCAAATGGAAGCCCAACAAAAGGCCTAAACTCCTCCGCAGTGACGTACTTTATGGGCCTTTTAACTTTTAAATATGCGAAGACCTGAGACATATGTTCGGTAACCACTTCCATTGTTAAACCCAACTTCTCAATATTATTATATCTATAATGACATGTTTGGTAAATGATATGGGAATGATTAGAGAATAGAAAATAGAAAGAAATAATTATTTTTAGGGAGATGGTCAAGAGTGATTATTTATTGTAAGTGTGGAATTAGAATTTATATTTCAACCTTTATTTGCAACCAAACATTTTTATCATGATTTCCATTTTCCATATGCAATTTTCTATGACGCTTCACTAAGTGCTTCAAGGCAGTACTGGTAAACCCCAAGTTTCTTGTAGTGTGTACTCATGCAAACAAATATGCCGTAATAGTTATTTGGAACTAGTTGTTAGCTTAATTCATTACATGGTGAATTACCTATATAAATTCTTAAGCTCATATAATGAATTCTGAATATTTAGTGAAATGTCTAAATTATAATGATTTTCTAAAAAGTTATTAAACCAACCGTCCTAAAATCTAAGATATGGTTTGAGATGCTACGTGAAGACCCATTAATGATTTTATTTATTGCCTAACATATGCACTCGCGTGAATAACTTATTAGAAGCGTGTATGATGCACTTTATATCACGTGCTTAGTAATAGGGGTTGAGAATTGAACTTGAGATCTCATAGTTATATAGACACCACCGATACCATGTAATTTACACAGACAAGCCACTTAACCAATTCGTTTAGAATATTATATAAACTGTATTATTTATAGACTATATATGAAAGTAATTTAATTGTGTACAAATAGAGTTTTTCTGATACTTCCTTCTTTATTTATGTTTAGTTCACTTTATTGGAGCACTTGCCACTAACATTAGAAATAATGATTGGTCTTTAGTTAATTGCTATTAAGATCTTAATTAATGCCATTATGGGGAACATACCAAAAAAATACTTTTCGGCAAGTGCGCCTTTATGATGATTAATTAATAACTAATAAGTATGGAGCTATGATTGAAAATTTGAAATACAATCTCGTCTGCTTGAACTTGCGGTTTGATTCTATAATATTTATTATATAAAGTAATAATCTCCATAACTTTTGTAATGGGAATATTTCTAATTAGTCAACCACTATAGTAAGGTGGGTTTTAAATAAAAACTTGGTATATGAATCTAAGTTTTCCTCAAAATCTTTAATTGATGCTCAAGATTTTGAGATTTCAAACACAGACTAATTAATTAAGGTTACCTATGACGTGAAAATGACAGTATATGATGGATGTGATGATGAATAATATGATCGAAACGGAAGCGAATCTTCAATGATGGTTCTACGCATAGAAAGAGACCTAGAGAATGGATCAATGATGTGCAAAGTAGGGCTTAGCATACAGTGTCACTGAAAACGATTGGAGCGAACAACATTGCATAGCTAAACCCTTTGCGTCTCTTTATTCTCTCTTTGGGCCATGCAGAAGCATATATAATGGCCACGACCAATGGCCGAGAACATCTCAGTACCTTAACTCTAAGACAACATGAAAAAGATAGACAAAACAAACAGTTACTTATCATGGCACATGTCATTACATTAACAACTTGACTGAAACAATACTTAGAATATGCCGTGGTCTTGGTCTAGTCTCCTGAGACATCTAATCAATCATTATAAACCCTAGCTAGCTAGAAAGAAAGCAATATAGAGGTTCATATAGTGTGATGAATATCATTGTGTTTGCTTGTTTATGGTTATATTGGGTATCTGAGGAAGGTGACATCGAAGGTAAAGGGTGTATATATGTTCGTCGAGTCATTGGAGTATAAAATGGTAAACCTTACATTCACCTATCACTTTGAGTTTTTGGGACCGTTAGTCTAAATTTGATATGATATTATTAAAGTGCGCAAGTTCAATTTTCCGTGGTAGACATTCATAACGTATGTTAAACCACGTGTTCACCTTATCATTTTGAAGTTGTGATCAGTTGAGTGACCCGTTTAAACTTCACATTTGATATGACTATCTACATCCTTATATAATTAAGCAATAAATTCTTTAGAATCCCCTATATGTTTTGCTTAATTGTAAATTAGATTATAAGGAGATGCAAGATAACAATATAAAGTGCAAAAGTTCAAATCTCGGTGATGAACATTCATAATGTATGTTAAACTATGTGTTTACCTATCAACTTGTCATTTTGTAATTATGATCAGTTGAGTGACCCGTCTAAATTTCACATTTGATATGTATATGTATCCTTATATAATTAAGTAACACATTCTTTTAGAATTCCCTATATATTTTTTTAACTGTAAACTTAGATTAGGAGATGCAAGATAAGAATGATAATGAAGATGAATTATAAAAAGAAAAATATTTATATTAACTACTATACATGTATACTTGACCCAGTTAGATCTTTGGGGCTAAAAGCATAAAGGAAGAGACTATACATATCACATTTACTTATGAGAAAAAAAAAAAACTACGTAATAATGGTGTGGTGGTTCAACACCTCATCCCTTAACTAGATGTGAGAGGTTCAATCCCCGCTAGTGACCATGAGAATGAAAAATTGTTCATAGCCAACACTTTACCCCTTACAGGCTGACCTGGTGCGAGTGGGGATTAGTTTAAGTGTGGAGCAAGCATGTTACGGGTGCCGCCCTCCTGATGAGGGCTCCCTAGGACCACCCGCGGGAAAAAAAAAAATATTAGCACTTGGTGTGGGACTACTTATTAGCTTCTTCTAAAAGTGTAAGATTTAAAAAAAAGTTTTAAAAAGTAAAATTGTTGAAATTAGATTTGAGAAATAAAATGATTTGAAGATTTTCATAAATCTAGTAATAATTTTTTTAATACTAGTTATTAACGCGTGTGTTGCACGCGTATCGGTCGTCTAAATTTCAAAATATATAATTTATCTTAAGCTTTCTAATATGATGATATTTAATTAATACATGGGCAACTTGAGGGGCTGGGAGAAAAAGAACAACACAATGTAATTCACAACGAAAAAAATAGAAAGATGATAATTATGTACAAAATTAACTATTGTTTTCCATTACGGTACTAAATTAGCTTTACATGTATATATATTTACGGTTAGAACTAATAATGAGTTACATCGCGTATGACGTGGGTTATTAACGACAGAGTTGTATTCAACTAATCAACTTGAGGAGTGAAGAATGTAAACCCGTACTTAACCACTTAGAGTCATTAGTGGAACAGTTTGACCTATACAAACGTAACTATACACGTTCCATGCAATTTTATACCATAATACCAACAAAAATTGATTTAACGCCAAAGGAAAATTCAATTCATTAAAATCAAAAGTTTATACTTGACTTTACATCAATTATTTATTTAAATACTAATTAGATTGTACACAATTTGATTAAATTGACAAATGGAAGAATTAAATTAATTATTCGAGACCCTAAATGATGGACGATGAGTAACATGTTATACATAAAAGGTCAAAATTCAAGAACCTTTGTTGACACATATACAAAAAAATCTCAACATGTACTTTAAGTGTACACGAGTTGAATACATATCATAATTTGGGGGTGACTCGAATTTATAGGTATATTGCATTAAGAAGTTAATGATAATTAATGTAACATATAAGTTAAGTGACTTAGCAAACAAATTAATGCAGTTTAACTAATGAAAATTTTAGTCAAACTTCAGGAACTACGGTTGATGCATATTTTGATAGGTTATATGAGTTGGCAAGTGACTGATTTATACGATACAAAATGTCAAAGGGCGGAACATCCCCAAATCTGTGATATGGTAAATGAAACAATGCATGCACTCGACATTTGCACATATTGAATGCATATCATTTGTTAAGGATGACTCTAACTGATGGATTCAGATCTCCTGCCCACTCTTCATGCCCCAGATTGTGCCTCACCATTTAGATTTTGACACGTGTCCTTAAATTTAATTTTCATTCTAGGTTTCACAAATCACAGTAGGGTTTTAGAGAAAACCACAAAATTAATCACAGATACGTGTCAAAATCTTAACGATCTGAGACACGATCTGGAACAAGAAGAGTGGGGCAGGAGATATACATCCCTAATTGATAAGTTTATTGGATTGAGAATTTAATAATAAATACATCGACATGTCAATTAAGCGAACTTAAAAAATAAAAAAAAAAAATTTAACAAAATAATTTTTAAGTAATAGTAAAGATAAATAGATGGGTCTCAAAGATAGTAAAGACTAAATCGTCAATTTTATAAAGTTATGGGAACTAAATATTATATATATATATATATATATATAATAATAATAATAATAATAATAATAATAATAATAATAATAATAATAATAATAATAATAATAAAATTAAAAATGTTGAAAAGGTACCTATTGGGGGTGAGGACAACCCTCACATTTTATATTGGTATAAAGATATTTTAGCCATTCACAATATATATGTATTTGACTGTAGTAAGTTTTTTAAAGGGTTAAAGATACTTTTCATACAACATATTTGACCGAATGGTACAAGATGTTTTTTTTTTTTTTTGGTATACTTTTGTTACCAAATGTCTGAAATTTAATGGCTTTTCATCCATCCGTTAGTTGACCGTTAGTTTTGGCCGTAAAATAGTATGTGCAAGTCACGTCACCCACCCTAAATTTTTTATTTTGTTCAATTTAGTCACGCAAATACATCTCTAACTTTTATTTTGTTTAATTTAGTCCTAAAATTTTAGTCCTAAAATTGAACCCAATCGAACCAAATTGACCTAGCCAGACCTAGCCTAGAGCTAGGTCCGGCTATATCAATTTGAACCTAGTCCCAATTGGGTCTAATTAACCCAATTGAGGCTATGTCAATTGAGTTCAATTAGGTCTAATTGGGTTCAATTTTCAAATGTTAGGACTAAATTAAACAAAATAAAAGTCAGAGATGTATTTGAGGGACTAAATTGAACAAAATCAAAAATTTAGGTGGGACACGTGACTTGCACGTACCATTTAATGGTCAAAACTAACGGATGCACCAAAAACCATCAAGAATTTATATAAAAAGTCTATATATTTTACCTAGAGCCTAAAATATGAAATAAAAATATTTTCTAAATTTGCACTAACTTAGTATTTATCTAACTTAATAAATACTTAATTAAATTAGGAAACGATGAATGTAAAAAACATACACTGTCACTCAAAGAATGCCCGTTAGCCGAATTAATATATTACAATACAGTATTCAACTCGACATAAACTCTCGATATTTGGCAGGTGCATAATATCAACTATTCAAGCTTAATAAAACCATGCAATAATGTGTAGCGCTCCATCAATTCATTTCTTAACCAGAAATCTCAAGTTCAAGTTCAGGGGATGAAACTATATCCATAAGGCCAGTAATTTACCATTTACGGACTAACCTTGTGCGAGTGGATATTATTCTAGGTGTTGAGTAAGCAATATCATGTTATGGGTGACAACGGGTCACGAGTACCCGTCGACCCGTGGGTACCCGCCCTGTTTTCGCCCAGCCGACCCGCGACCGGCGACCCGTGAGGTGGGTCCGGGTTTGGTGTCGCGGGGCCCCGCCGACCCGCCCCGCCCCGCCCCGTGCATGTGTTATACATATGTATATAAAGTATGTATATTATATAAAACTATAGTGTAATATAATTAAAATAACATGAGTTTTAAAGAGTTTGGTGATTCGTATTTGAATGTTAAGTTAAATTTGTAATTTGTGATTTGAATTTTGATGCGGCAAACATAAATTTTAGGATTTAAGGTTTCTAAAATTAAATAATTTTTCCACATGGGTGACCCGCGGGGCGGGTCCTGATTTGGTGATACCCGTCCCGCCCCGCCCGTTGACACCCATATATCATGCTAAAGGTGTCGTTCTTCTGATGAGAACTCCTAAAATAGTATACTAAAAAATAACTATTCTCTCGAAAAATCTTAATTGATATCATGAGAATCTGCTAAATTAAAGACAAATATCTTAATTAATTTGATACAAAATACTTGAGTTAGCCAAGAATATTTTGATACTCTTTGTATCTAGTATTTTTTTTAAAGCAAATATTACTTTCATTATCACAAAAGAATAATAGTCTTGAGTACAAAAATTAAAGGTGATAAATGTCTACAATCAACAAACAGAAGTTTAGTAAAAAGAGATAGTGGTTGTAACACCCAACCTTCCGAATACATCTCATTCTTTGTCTTGGTTGCTACCTAATGAGCATATGAAATTGATTCCCTCTTGATATACCTCTAGGAAATTCGATCAAAAGCAGTAGCCAAACTTCTAATTCAGTCAATCACAGCCTTGGACTTCTAAGATCTTAATTGAGAGTGGGGGGGCTTTAACTGTTGGATCACTAAAAACGAATCAGACTCCACAATGACTTGCTTGAATCTCGAATTAAATGCCAAATGTTCTCCTTATTCTATTGCAATTGCTTTCATAATCTCAGCATCAAAATGTTATAACCACAGGTTCAATGCATTTTACAGCAGCCATGCAGAATTTCTTCATAGTGCAACATAAACCCCACTAGCTCCATCAGTCGCATCATCACAATTAAGTTTCACAAAGCCATCAATTAGCCTTTTCCATTCACAAACAGGACTCACGGAACTTACCAAAGGGTGTAGATTTACCTTTAGTGGGAGGAATTCATTTACTGCTCTGTTGAAGTATTCAATAGCTTTGTCATCATCAAATTTCTTGTTCTAATAAGTTCCTGCATTACTCTCCTTTCATATGCCCTAGTAGTCAAACACAATCATCTCGGTAAACCTTTATTATTATTATTTTTTTTCCATTTTTACTATCTTTCACAGAGTGAAAGATTAGAGACCAACACTGTTCTTTACGCTTAAGGTTTTCCGAATCTACACTCACTCTTAGAATATCAAACCAAACTTTACTTGTCCATTGGCATAACAACAACAACAAATGTTTGACTTTTTAAGATCGTTTCTCTCAACAATCACGAAAAAGACTAAAAAAGAAAGCAATAGAGAAGATAAGATTTAATGTGGTTCGATCAACTCGACCTACGTCCACAGGCAAAGGAGGAGCAGCATTTCACTAGCACAATCAATACTGGAGGGTTACAAGATGAGACCTCATAGAGCACTCACTCTCAAAATACATGTAGAGACCTTACGCACAATGCTCTAATTACATTAACAAACTCTCGTATATCTTAAAAAAGCCCTAACTCTCTGTTGCACAAAGAAGTCACGCAGCACCCTTACTCTATGTTGATTTACATTACTTTGTTCAATATATATACATGGGCAAGGACGACCTCCACATATATATATTAATGTTGTCTTCTTCTTTTATATCTACTTTACCAATATAAAAGTGTGTTGGGTCCTCACTCCCAATAGTCACCTACCCTTTAAGAGGTGCAATGGTCGGACCTTCCTTTAAACTAGACCGTATTGAACTGTCAAAAATCGAACCAGGAACAACAACAAAAAATTAACCGTCTTATTAGGAGAGGGTTCAATACGACACGTTTTCCTTTCAAACACCCCAAAGATGACAGTCAACCTATGAATTCTTTCCCATTCCGTCCGCCCCACACCTACTTTTCTTGCATAATCTGAGATTTTGTTTCTTTGGCATTCCAAGATTACGATGTGGCACATTTAATTAACTACTTACAAATCATTAACTATACCGAGTTCCAGATCTCGTGTAAATGGTCATTCATCCAACTCGATAAATCATCACTGCTAACTTGGCTTAATTACTCAAAGTGTTTTCCAAATATTAATGTCAGCACTTTCGCTTATAAGGACTGATCTTGTTCTTTTATTTTCATTCATTCCTTCTAATGATTTTTTTTTGTTTCCTATTACAGTCTCCAACAAAAGCGTTGGCCCCTATAATGTTGGATGATTGTTGGAAAGTTATGGTCGAGCGAAGATGAGAAGAAGATTAGTTTCATATGTGAACATACTCTTTAATGCATGAAGAAAGATGTGTATCTGACCTGTCTGTACCTAGCATGTGTTTGAAATACTATTTTAGAATCTCGGGCTAGTATTTTACTTCCATGTCCTATTGCCATTTGTACAAAGATTTCATCACAGAGAAATTAAATTTTTTTGTTTTGCTGTAGTAATACATATAACATATTTTTTTATTAGTTTTCCTATCTAAAAAGCTATTCTGATTCTGATGGATATCATGAAAGTGTAATGATTCAAACTGTGAATTGGCCTGTTCGATTGTGTCTATCTTATAACTGCCATTGGGTTTCAAAGAATTTACAACACATGCCACTATGAGTACTTTCGGCAGATTTTTCACTGGAAAATTCTGCATGTGTAGCAGCACTCATCATGAAATCACCCCAATAAGCTTACTGTTGTATTTTCCCTTACCAAACTGGATACTAGTGTCGATGCACATCCAAAGCCCTTTGATGTGAATATGTGTGTTGATAAATGTGTTGGGTGTGGCTCCTTCAATCATCAAAGTGGTGAATGTGATAATGCCTAATGTGGAGAATCATTTAAAATAAAGGATAACCATTTGCTTAACTGCTATTATGGCCCATACAAATACTTCTGAGGTCAGTTCCATTCTTTTCAATACATTTAACATTGATCTTTCTCTTTCCATATGCATTCTTAAGTAAGACATCCTTAATATTCACTACACAAAGCTATAACCTGTTTCTCATTTTCCACCCAGTATCCTTGAGCCTATCCACCTTGTTGAAAGCTCTCTTTCTAATCTCCGTACATTGTACAATCGTTTGGGTCACCATAAATCCAACATATATAGAACTCAGGAAGATTCATAAGCTTGATTATAGTGTCAATGATATTATTGGATGCTCATATAATTTCTACGCCCACAACATCATCTCACAAGAAAGGCAAACCTAGACAAGCAATATTTCTCAAAAATCCAAACCATCTCGACGCCGAACACCGTCACAATATTCTTCTTTGTTTTTTGTTTCTATTAGAAAGCATCTCATCACTCTATGCTTCCTAATGAGGTCAATTAAATTTTGGAGACCTTAAACCTTGACAGTTCCAACTAAGGATACCTATCGTTCTTTGGTGACCGATTCTTGAAATTCACCCAAACCATTTACAACTTGATGGATAAAAATTCATAGAGTTCATCACCACCAGCCTCCACAGATTGTTTACTCCTTCTTTTCAGTTCGATGTTTTTTGTTTTACCGCCTAGTTGAATTATACCTCAACTGCATCTCATTTGTAAGAGTTTTCTTGCTTGGTCTTCATTCACTTGCATCAAAATTGTCAGCAGAACGTTTTGAAATGATCCTTTTGTGAGTTGTTAACACTTCTACTTGCTACACCGATTCTCTTCCAAAGACTTCATATGAAGCTTATATTGGGGCTCTTCCTTACATGTATGTATGTAGCATCCATCCATCCATAATTTATCTAGTTCAGCAACAAGAGAAAGAGAGGTAGAATGTAACCCTCCAACACCCTACAAGCTCCCCTTCATAGCATCTTCCACAAAATGAACTTCTTCATCACACACACTCTCCTCTTCCATTTTAGTTATTCCCCTAGGTGTACCTTCTACCTCTTGAAACCAATTCTTCCTTTCAAACCTCCATTGTTAATTTCAGAAACACAAACTTTACCAGAACGAGCTCAGGCCTTCTCAAGTTTATTCTGATCTGCAGCGAATCGGCTTTTCCCTCAATAACTACTCCAAAGTAATCAACTACACCATCCTCCAACCCAATGAAAACATCACTATCCTCCTCCATCAATCAATCAGGGTAGAGAAAGCACAAAAAAAGACGCAAACTAAACAAGACCCAAATAAACGAGTGCATGCTATCTAAAGGAACATATCGGGAGCAACAACAAACCTAGACAAAGAATCATGACTACCCAAAGTAGCTCAGAGAACTCAAATTTTTAATAACAATGTATAAACATGCAAAAAAGAATCCAATATGAGATTAGATCCAACAAACTTAATTGTAAAATACCAAAGAAGAACCCAATAAAGAAGAACAGGCATTATTCCAGATTGAATTGGCATTGTGAGTGCGGGATGATCGCTAGACATTTCACAAAACTTACCAGAATTGAAGTTTAGAACGCAAGTCATTGAAGGTTGAGGGTGGCACTCATTAACTGGGAGAAAAATCTCACTCTACTAGTTATATGAGAAAGTATTATTAGAGTTTTGAGAAGATTCCCTTTGTATCTACACTACTAAGTCCCTTTCATTACCCACATAAAATAAACTTATTAAACATTTTTACATTCTAATTATGAGTGAAAATATATGATTTTTAAGCGGGGTGGTCCTACAGGGCTCACATCAGGAGGACAACATCAGTAACATATTTGGTTCACACCTAAATTAATATTCACTCGCACCAGGTCAACCCTTAAGGGGTAAAGTGCTAACTATATATATGCATATTTCTCTATTCCCGAAATATTAGCGGAATTTGAACATCTGATCTCTTGATTAATGAGTGGCGTGCTGAACCACTACACTATATTGACATGTGTAAAAATGAATATATGAATCTCTGCGTCCAAGAAACAAATTATATTGTTTGTGTATCTTATAAAGACTAGTAAAATAAAAAAATAAAAAATTGACATGAATATTATTTAATAACGTGAATTAATCAGTTGCATTTTAAAGCTAAAAAATATTGGTTGTTGATGTTGCATTATAATAACACTAGTTGTTTCGCGCGTGCGTTGCACACGCATATTTCTAATTTATGATTTTTAAATACCTACTCACGTCGACCCATTATTAGGTTAAATTAATCTTATAGTGCGGTTAAAAATGTTTAAGGGCTAAATTGAAAAATAAAAAGTTAAGATAAAAAATATGAAGACTAAACTGAACAAAATCAAAATTTAGAATTAGTCATGTGCAAATCACGCGACTATTTGACGGTCAACTCTAACGGTTAACTAAAGGTCGGACAAAAATATTCAATTGGCAAACATATGGTACCAAAAATAAGCAAAACTAAACATGTGATACTAATAGCCAAAATTGGGCAAATATAAGGTACCAAATATTGAAGAAAATTTTGTTTACAACCAATCTATTTTCTTCAATGGTTGTTGTTCGTTGTCCTCCTGCAGTTGATTCATTTTTTTTTACTGAACCTACCATAATAAAGAGATTGAAGAAGAACATGAATAACCCGAAGAACAAAGTTAGAGCATTACTTGAAAAACACAAGTTTCTTTCATATTATTATAATTAACACAAACATGTTTAAAATATAATATATATATATATATACTGCAAGTATGCTTGTAAAATGTATATAGTTGCTATATTTGTGTAAGTTAATTCCAATTGGAACTGTGAAAATTGCATCGATTTGCTTGAAACCCCAAACTTAAATGTTACCCGACTTTGTAGATGATTAAGTTTCCACGTAATGAGTTCCTCTCATCATGTTTGTCAATTTACCAAGATGGACTTGCTATCCTCCATATTTCCTTGCAACACTATATATTTCTCTCACCAAATAGTATAACCTAGAGTTGAAGATTTTGAGAAAGAAGCAATTGATGATTTTCAATTTGCGAAGGATGGATTTGGTAACCTCCTGCATATATATATATATATATATTCCTTGCGATAATATGAACTTCTCTCACCAAACAGAGGAATTTGTGATAGTGCATAAATTCATGGTGATATTGCCAATTTCTTCAACAGATTCAGGAGTTTGTTGCCAATTTCTCTATAAAATCATGGATGTGAGGGGGTGCCGATGAGTGTGGGGAGGAGTAGAGAGATTTTGAGAAGTTGCGACAATGAGGGTGCCGAGGTTACATCGGAACAATGCCGTAATGGAATTTTTGCGACTTAGGGCAGGCTAGTGGCGAACAGTGGGTCTCTGTGGTTGTTGGGGAGCGGTGGACACTGTGTAGCGACGAACGGTGGAGGGTTGTATGACAAATGGGCAGTTTGAGAATTCGCAGACGGTTTTCTTCTACCCACCGTTCGGTGAGGTATGGTTAAGTAAGACTAAAAGGTTGACCGGTTTTCTACGGTTTGGTATATAAATGGCACCCATTAGGGGTGAGGACCCAAGCCAATTTATATATTGGTATAAATGATTTGCAAATTAAACCCAAATATCAGTAGCCAGCATAAAGGGGTTCTGAGCTATTAGTTAGATATGGGCTCTTGTTCCTTTTCAAGGTTAGCACCTTAAAATTATTGCAATCCAAGGACAACCAGTAGAATCTAGGAATCCAAGGACAAATTCCACTCTGATGATCAACTTCAGTAACAAATATGTTATTGTTATGATTGGAAAAAAAAAAAAACATTCTAAAAAGGTTGCTTTCACT
Organism: Clarkia xantiana subsp. parviflora; assembly: GCA_036873135.1. Classification (NCBI taxonomy): domain Eukaryota; kingdom Viridiplantae; phylum Streptophyta; class Magnoliopsida; order Myrtales; family Onagraceae; genus Clarkia; species Clarkia xantiana. The sequence goes on along the minus strand of JAPTYO010000008.1, from coordinate 24,283,147 downwards.
AAAGAAACTGTATTAGAGGAGTATAAGTTTTGCTAAATTACATACTAAATGATGTTTAATTCGAATTCTAAGCTTTACATTAATCCTCCTAATTAACTAAGCCAATCAATATATACAACTGTATATCGATCTATCTTATCTATTTAGAAAAGAAAATGTAGACTGAATTTCATATATATATTTAATACTTTTAAATTGTACACTATCATTTAAAATATATTCTTAAATTCGTCGCTGTCAAGTAACAAGTAGCTCAATTATATCAGGAGCACGGCCGACCCATCACAAATTGCTAGTTATATAGAGAGGTGCTAAAGGTTTGTATGATGGGTTTGTTTAATTAAAAACATATATTAATTACTGATTGTGTTATTGATATATGGATAAGTACTATATAACATTTTAATATATGATGATTAATTTGATATGCTAAAATCGGGGGGTAATGATCGCACATGTGGGTGCTCAGGGTGCTTGTGGATGGACTAATCATTTTCAAAGCGCCCAAAAAATATCCAACTTCATGTCATTTTTAAATCAGTGTCAATATATTTATTAGTCGATGGACCTGCTACCAATGATGGTGAAAGAAATAACCAAACTTTCTACACTTATAATTGGATGAATGAATCTCCTTCCAATCCAATATTATTAATTTATTATGGGTTTACTTTAAATTTTCACTCTTTTATCCCAACAAGGAGCCTATTTCCAATTGCAATAATATATAATTTTATTTTTAAGACGACGATGATCCTTTATTAGTATAGAAAAAATAAGGAACAAGCCAAACCAGAAAGAACTGAAGGAGCATCCATGTTAGAATAGATGAACGCCGACTACACTCTAACTTACTCGTAAACAAATCTTTACGAGTAAGTTGTTTATGACGTGCGTTTTATTTCCATTAATATTAGTATTAGAGTGTGTATTTTCAAATTATGAGAATGCAATTGAAATGTGATTGATAGGTAACAAAATGTGATTTTTTTTTGTTTTCCGCGGGCTCGTCTTTGGTGGGCCCCATCAGGAGGGTAGCACCCGTAGCATGCTTACTCCAAATCTAGACTAATCTCCATTCGCACCGGGGTTAGCCCGTAAGGGGTGATGTGCTGGGCATTGATATTTTTTCATTCCCATAGTTACTAGCGATGATTGAACACCCGACATTTGGTTAAGGGATCAGGTGCTGAACCACCACACCATATTACATGTGATTTCAATTATCCGAAATGTGATTTATCAATATAAATGACTCGATTCATCTTGTTAGGGAGCTTGCTATGACCCGATGCCGTACCAAACATGGTCACCTGATCTATGAAAAGACTGGCTCAGATGAGCCCCTGGCTTGGCCAATTGACTCATACATTTTTAAATTTTTGAGTGCCTAAAGGGCGCTATGGGGTAGCCCGTCCCGAACTTGTCCTAGACATGGTCTCATATGCTAAGTGACCAGGAATCCGTGTCAGGACGAGACCCTAATTTAATGAATCGAATCACATGTGACAGATAAATCACAATTAAGATAGTTGATATTTCTAATGAACATATTAATTTAAGACTCCTAAGAATCCAATCAATCACAGCTTGATAGTTAATGTTGTTAAAATGTATGTTTTTCTTTCTTTTAATTTATACTGTGTGCTCTGGGGAATAATGTTTTAATTTGTTGAACAAATAATAAGAAGGGAAGAGGTGGTTGTTGGTTTATGGTAGTTATAATTACTAAGGATGGATGTGTCCCACTGAGCTTGCTCCAAGTCTTTGACATATACCCTCTTCTCTTATATATATTGCAATTCCAAAACCCCAATTTAAACCTCCCCATCATTTCTACATTAAACCCATCAACCCCTCCTTAGCTATCACCTATTCACTCCTTCTTTCTCTCTCTCTACAACTCACTCTTCCTCCCTCCAAACACAAACAACAACCTAACTTGAAGAACCAAACAACAACTTGGTCTCTTTCCAACATCACTTCAGTTCGATCAATCCTTAGAAGAAGAAAAAAAAAAAACACTTTTTTGCATGTAGCTAGTTTCCCTCAATCCTGACTATGGAATTAGAGAGGCATCATAAGGAACTTCAAGGCAAGAGAATCCATGACACTCTTCATAATAAACCTTCCACAAATTGCATATGGGTCCCTGGGCCGGTCATAGTCGGTGCCGGTCCTTCTGGTCTAGCTACCGCCGCATGTCTCAAAACCCGCGGCGTTCCGGCCTTAATCCTCGAGCGGTCCAGCTCTATAGCCTCCTTGTGGAAGAACAAGACCTACGACCGCCTCCGACTCCACCTCCCGAAGCAATTCTGCGAGCTCCCTCTCCTTACATTCCCGAAGAACTTCCCGACATACCCGACAAAGCAACAGTTCGTGTCCTACTTGGACTCTTACGTGGCAAAATTCGGTCTCGAACCCATGTTCAACACCGATGTGGTGAGCGCAGAATTCGACCCGCTATGCAGGATTTGGCGGGTCAAGACTAAGGTATTAATGAATATATATATATATATATATATATATATATTAAAAAAAATATAATTTAATAATATATTGAAAATATATATATTGTTAATATAATATCAGAGTATAATAAAATATATTTTTTTAATATAAGGGAGAAGAGTCGACGACTATTTTTGCAACCCGATGGCTCATTGTTGCCACGGGAGAAAATGCGGAGGAGTTTGTTCCGGAACTTGAAGGGATCGGAGATTTCGGAGGGCCGGTTCTTCATACCGGAGCTTATAAGAGTGGAGAAATGTTTGAAGAGAAGAGGGTTTTGGTGGTTGGTTGTGGTAACTCAGGAATGGAAGTGAGCTTGGATCTTTGCAACTATAAGGCTCGACCTTACCTTGTGGTTAGAGACTCGGTGAGCTTCATTGGCTTTGATGATGATGATTATTATTATATATTAACAAAACAAAAAAAAAAAGTAGTACCTGTTAATTATAAGTGCAATTTAACTTAATTACTATTTCAACCTAGTCGACATCACATTGGATATTGTACAAAAAAAGGAAATCTCCTTCTTTGTTTAAGCTGCTCCATTAAAAGTCGAGCATCTCTCTCTTCTTGAAATTTCGAAGAGTTTTGTTTAAGAAGAAGTGAAATCAATTCTCTTAAAATAATAAAAAGGTATTAATCCTAAAATTTTAAAGTTTTGTGAATGGGCAGTTATTAATGCATTAATTGTGTAAACTGTAAAGTGTTTCCGTTTTCATATGCTAAAAAAAAGTTTACAAGTTTCAAGACTATATGTAAGATATGTGTGAAATATATGGAAAAACAATAAGAATAGAATATCTGTGGTCACTTACTTTCTTGAAACTTGGTTATGCATGCGCAACATGGACCAAGAAATCACTCATATTCTTTTCTTCAAATAAATTTCTTCAGTCTGTGGAAAAGGTTCTCTCCCACGTTAATTAATTACTCTATATTGTATTTCAGAACCCTAGCTAAAAGTAGTATTATTATTATTATTAGAAGAGAAAAGAAAAAAAAAAACAGTTTGGTAAGTCTCTCTCGTGCCCTAGCTAGCTAGGTAGAACTACTCATCAGAAAGTAGATTAATTGTTGACCATGTAATTTGTTGTTTCCCTTTTCTTTAATAATGAATGAATGAATGGTTTTGGGGTTGTAGGTGCACGTCTTGCCACAAGAGATGCTTGGGAGATCAACTTTCGGGCTTAGCATGTGCCTTCTGAAATGGTTTCCACCACGATTTGTGGATCAGTTTCTTCTGTTAGTGTCGCACCTCATGATTGGCGATACAGCTAAGTACGGCCTTATCCGACCCAAGCTCGGTCCTCTTCAGCTCAAGACCCTCACCGGAAAGACTCCCGTCTTGGATATCGGTACCCTTTCCCAAATCAAAAGAGGCACCATTAAGGTATTCCTATATTATTTCACCTTTTTCGTAACAACCCATCTAAATTTAACAATTGGGTGTGTACGTACAGGTTTGTCACGGGGTCAAGTGTATAAGAAGATCTAACATGGTCGAGTTCGTTGACGGGAAAGTTGAGGACTTCGATGCCATCATTCTTGCCACCGGCTATAAAACCAATGTACCTTCGTGGTTGAAGGTACGTAACATACATCGAAACTATGCAAATTATAAACCAAAACATCCTTATTAATTAAGAAGAAGAAGTAACTAAAATTGAGATTTTAATGCCAGGAAAGCGATATGTTCTCGGAGGAAGACGGGTTTCCAAAGAAGCCATTTCCTCACGGGTGGAGAGGCAACAACGGTTTATATGCGGCCGGATTTACAAAGCGAGGGATTCTTGGTGCATCATTTGATGCGTGGAGGATTGCAGAAGATATTGAGCATCTATGGAAGAAATCCAAACTAAGTTCCTCATGATGTTAAAACACACACTAGAATAGCTCCCACACTTCAAACGGATCGAGAGTTAACTTGCAACTCAAGCAATTAAGAAGATGGAAAGATGGATTCTTTCTATTTTCCACCTAAGACTTATTCTTTTGGATTCTATAAACTATAATTTGTACATCCAAGCTAATTAAATTCCACTTTGTTTCATCTTCTTTTCCTTTTAGCTAGGTATGTGGGGTTGGAAAAATTGATGTTGATATAGGGATTCAGTAGATGTCCATATGTTGTGATTCTCCTTTTAGCTAATTTGTGTAAGTCGATCGGTTGGTTATATTTGTGTATTTTTTTTTTTATTTAACAAAATATATTGTTGTATTATTCGCGCATAAAATATTGTTTGATTTTTGTTCATTGTAGCTAGTAGTTTCCCTGTCTACTTAAGTTTTTACTAGTTATTAATAATGTGTACTGCATGCGTAAATTAATTTCAAAGTATATAAAGAAGTTTTATAGTATGGTAATAAATATAATTATATGCAAGTTGAGGCGTTGCGCGACAATGAATCCATGTGATAAAGAATAATAATATAATTAATTCAAAACGGAAAAAATAAAATATAATAATTAAGTATACAATTAACTACTGTTATCAATTAGAATACTAAATTAGTCTTACATATTATATATATAATATATATATGTTTAGATCTACCAACATGTTAAGAGTCATCTTAAAAATGTATCTAGATATTAAGTCCTCAAGTTTATGCTTTCGATTATTTATTAAGTACTAATTAGACTATGCATAATGTGATTAAATTGACAAACACAATAATTAAATTAACAGTTTTAATCCATAAATATTAAACGATTGGTAACAAGTTACCTTCAAGAACCACGTTTTTTTCTTCCATATTTTGATATTTTATATGAGTTGGCAAATGACTGAATCATGTGATACAAAAATCTCAATAATCGGAGTATCTCAAAATCTTTGTGATCTGGTGAATGAAAAAAATGCATATACTCGAAATTTGCATGAGATTAGTACATTGAATTGAGAAGTTAATAATAACTACTCTGACCTGCCAGTTAAACGACAATAACAAAATAATTGACGTAATTTAAGTAAATGAAATTTTTAGTAATAGTAGTTGTTGGGCTACGAATCATGATAATACGAAGTCTGCATGTTACCAACCGAGACATTCAATGTCGGGAATCCAAAGTATGAGTCGACGACTATTCACATTCAGAATGAAGAAACAAAGACAAATAGTCGACATGAACTTTTAAATCGAAAACCTAGGCAACATTTGAAGAATGGTGACGCCACTCAATAAAGAATCTCCCTTTTAAGGCCTGAGTCGAGTTAGCAGCCGAACCACCTTCAAGAAAAACCATTCTTCTTAAGGAATGGGTCCAGGTGGCCACCTGCTTGCCACCGCCTCTCTAATAAAACATTCCCTCAAAAGAATGGTGAGGTGGCGACCTGGTTGTCACCTGCTTCTACCGTCATGAAGAAACATTCTCTCTTAAGGAATGGTGAGGTGGCAACCTGCTTGTAACCTGTTTGTGCCGACTCTGGACAGAAACCCTTCCTAAAGGGTAACCGCCATACAAAGTCGGTAAACTTACCGTATAAATTCCCTTGAGTATTTTCATTATTCACATATAATTTTCAGTATTAATTTCATATTCCACTACTGACTTAAGCTACGAAGTAGAATCAGGGGCAAATCCCCACCCACTTTTCGGGGTTAAGGCCACCAAAGAATCCACAAATAAAACTGAGTACCCTATGAGGTCGAGATAAATATCTAAGAGAGTAATCCAATGCGATATCCTGAAATCGATTCCCGAAAGCTAAGGTCACAGAAACTTGATCCCAACATTTGGCGTCGTCTGTGGGAAGGCGATCAAAAAGTCATGGCCTCGTTGAAGAATAAGCCAAAGGAAGTAGCGAATTTTGTAGAAGAGATCACAAAATCTCAAACGGGTCCTAACAACTCCAGGCAAGTTGATGAAGAAGAAAGGAGGGGGCCTCCTCCACAAGATAATGCTACCAACAACGACGAGCAACATCCTCAATCTGAGTCACCTCCGAACCTGGCGGAAACAATGACAACCCCTGTGGCTATTCCACCAGAAGTGCTGGCGGCATTTACAACATTTTGGAATCAAGCTCAGGTGTGAATCCTCACAACTGCCAAAGAGCCAGTACTTAAGCCTCCCAACAGGAAGATAAAGCTTCAAGCCTGAAGACTACTGGGATGAAACGCCCAGACCAAAAAGAAGCAAAGAAGGTCGTAATGGTCGACACCCCTGTAAGCAAATGGTGATGAGCGCCGCAAATGGTAGCCCATTATATGTATAGGTTACCTAAGTAAATTGGGTATATGTCACATTAGGACATTGGGCCAGACCCAAATCCAAATTGACATGAGAGGCCCAAAATTGGGCCTCCCTATACATCATGGCTGACTGAAATAATGAGGGGGGTAAAGTGGACTTTTTTTCCACTTTACTCCTCCTATATAAATGGGGAGTTAGAGGTTTTATTAGGGTTAATCACAATTCCCTTTAAGTGGTGTTTTGAGAGAAAACCCTTCCCCTAGAAACTCCTACATCGACCGAACCACTTATTCACCAAGGGTGTGCCAATTTGCTTTTTAGCAAACACACCAGAGATCTGTCCCTTGCCAATAATTGATCAGAGGCTTTGTTGTGGAGAATATACCACATAGGGATTCTTTCACGATAACCCCTACGGGTGCCGACCGGAGGATCATGAATTCCCTCCTGCAAAGATCTTGGGACTACGGACAACTGTAGAGGTATGTGCGGATCTTTCGCTGCGTAATTTTGACTACTAACATGTACCATGATTTAGTTTCCGTAGTGATTACTCCCCGTAATCTAACAACCCCAACGAAGGAACTTGTCTTATTCACACTGGGACAAGTAGATGAGTTATTAGAGAAGAAGAGGAGAGGGGCGGGCGACATGTTTGTTAGATTACGGGGACTAATCACAACGGATACTAAAACAAGATACATCCCAGTAATTAGAATTACGCAGCAGAAGTTTCACACTTACCTTTAGGATGATCCGTAGACCCAAGATATTCTCTGGAGGGAGTTCACGATCCTCCGGTCGGGACCCGTAGAGGTTCTTGTTAGAGAAGCCCTACGTGGTGCAAGCTCCACAACAAATCCTCTGATCGATTCTTGGCACGGGGACAGATCTCTGGAGAGTTTGCTCGAAGACAATTTGGCACACCCTTGGTGTGGGTTATATGGTTTGGTCGAACTAGGTTATTGGGGGGGAGGTTTTTTATCTCTAAAACTCTCTTGTGAGGAAATTATGATTAACCCTAAAATCCCCTAACACCTCTTATTTATAGGAGTAAAGTGGTCCACTTTACCCCACTCTATATTTTGGCCGGCCTATGTAATTGGGGAGGCCCAATTTTGGGCCTCCCATGTCTATTGGGATTTGGGTCTAGCCTAATTACCCTAATGTGACATTTACCGAAGTTCATTAGGTAAATTATACATATTATGGGCTACCAATTACGGCGCCCATTACCATATGCTTACAGCTCCCACTCGCCGGAATGGGAGGGTGCCTATTAATGTACTGTCATCCAAATATGTATCAACATTTCTCTCATTTGATCTACTCCTTGCTTCTGAATAGTTCATACGAGGTTTGTCGTGCGACCGACGGATACGACGGACATCGTGCTACTCATCTGTTAGGAGTGTTGTAGCGCCCCCGGAACGTTAATTCCCTTTTCTCCAATCAACCTGTTATAAACAACATTTATATTGTACCGCGTTGTATCCTAGGTCAACTGATAATTCTCCATTTGCCTAGTTTCCACATAGGAACACTTCTTCAAGGCATCCGTACAAGTATTCAAGACCTTCAACTAATATCCGGTTGGTGGCCACCAAGTGAATACAAGAGTCGGTGAATTACAGGTGAACTTGACCATCCCCATTGCTCATATCCTTAGTCAGACCCAACCGGTTTCCAAAGACGTGGTCACTGGGCCTTTTTGTTCAGCACTACGCTCGTACGCTGGGAAGCGAGCATTGAGCCTGACCTTAGATATGATTTCTGAGTCCGTGATGATACTTTAGGTGCTTCTCCATAAAGCTCCTGGGATCAATCACACGCTCGAGGTGAAGAAGTTTGCGCCCGCCAGAATCACGAGGATTCCTTCCTAGCACAACCGAGCTGTGACCCCGTGGTCGAACGTGGCACGCGTAGTATGAAGCACGCGTTGATAGCATACCTGAACCTTTGGGTTTATAGGAAAGGGATATGTCAATCATGCTATCACGGATTCTCATCTAGCCCAAAATGTGGTTAAATGACGAACGAAGTTCATCACGGCGATATGCAAAACGAAGATCACGTTGAGTTACTTTGAAACTAGATAATCGTCTTACTTAATCAGGTTTATCCCCTGACTCTTAGCCAGTCTTGTTTGGTGGAGGTCTCCCTCAACCGCAAGACGACCGTACCTATGTGACTAGGTAAGGCCCACATTCGACATAGTTTGGCAGATGATTGCGTCCTCCTACGACTTAGTTTATAGACCGTAAATCTGATGTAAACAAAACATTATGACGTCGATTGATCATAAAATCAGTTGCAATTCTTTCTCTTACAAAATGTAACTTTCTAATATCAAAATGCTATCACAGATACATTCCATTTCTAGACCCTACGCAATCCAAGCAATTTTACATGCTTTTCGAATGTCCCTGCGTAGAGGTTTAGTTAATGGGCCCGCTAACATATTATCAGTGGACAAGTATTCCATAGTGATTTTATTGTCTTCAACCATAGATTTAGCATAGAAATATTTCACATCAATGTGTTTAGTCCTACTATGGTACTTCAGATTCTTAACTGCTGCAATGGCTGCTTGACTGTCAGAGAAGACCTTCATAGGTTTATTCTCAACATCACCACCAAGCAGTGCAGTTAGAAGCCTTTTGAGCCAGACTGCTTCTTATGAATTCTTAGAGAGAGCTACGGATTCCGATTCCATTGTGGACAGAGCGACACAGGTTTGCTTCTTGCTCGTCCATGAAATGACGGCATTAGCAAGGAGGAACACTCCCCCTATATTGGACTTACGATCTTTCAGATCGCCTCCATGGTCGACGTCACTGTAACCGGTCAATTCTAACTTTCTACCCTTATAGCACAACGTGTAGTCGGCAGTACCTTTCAGATAACGAATTATTCGTTTTACAACCTTTAAATGTTGATAGCCAGGATCTGATTGGAAACGTGCTACTAGGCCCACGACGTAACAGATATCCGGACGGGTGCATTGCATGGCTTACATTAAACTACCGACCATGCTTAAATACTCTGCACCATTCATCTGTTCACGCTCTGCCAGGTTCTTGGGGCCGTCATGTTTTGACAGTATGCACCCAAACACCACCGGCGTATCCACGGGTTTGGCATCCTGTAATCTGAATCTTTTCAACAGTTTGTTGATATAAGCTTCTTTAGACAGACACAATTTTCGGGAAGCCCGATCTCTAGCAATTTTAATGCCTAAGATGTACGTGGCCTCTCCCATGTCCTTCATCTCAAATATAGATGCCAACCATGACTTTGACTTGATCATAAAACTAATGTCGTTTGCGGCAATGAGTATTTCATCCACGTATAAAGTTAAGATGACATACTTAGACCCGGAGGTCTTGTAATACACGCACGGATCCTCGTGAAGATTCACAAATCCGTTTCCTACGATTTCCTCGTGGAATCTGCGATACCATTGCGGAGACGACTGTTTGAGACCGTAAATGGACCTTTGGAGTTAACAAACTTTTTGTTCGTTGCCAGGAGTAATGAAACCCTATGGTTGCTCCATGTAGATCTCTTCCTCTAGGTTTCCATGGAGGAATGCGGTCTTAACATCCATTTGGTGCAGCTCGAGATCGAGACATGCAACCAAGGCCAGTTGGTGAGTATGTTTCGTCAAAGTCCACTCCGTGAAGTTGGGTATATCCTTTTGCAACAATTCAGACTTTGTATCGCTCGACTTTTCCATCAGCAGTGAGTTTCAGTTTAAGAACCCACTTTTCTCCTATGGCTCTGCGGTTAGTAGGTACATCAACCAAAGACCATACCGAATTGGCTCTCATTGATGAGATCTCTTCCTTCATCGCATTCCTCCATTCCTTTGCTTGAGGTCCTTCCAACGCTTGCTGAACCGTTACTGGTTCGTCAACAAATGTTAAGAGTAAAGATTTCTCCTCTCTCGATGGGATACTTCCTAGGAGAAGTTCGATGCCTTTGACTACGTCTAGGCTCGTTCCCCCCATCTTGACTTTGAAAGCTACTCCCACTCGGGACAATGCTTCCATTCAGAGCATCACTCCCACTGGGAACAAGAGCAGTGTTAGGACCTTGACATACAACCTTTCTTGGAAGACCTCTTGGTCTCGGGTTTCTATCCCCAAGATGAATTCCTTGATCACTAGGACCTGGAATCAAGTTGGTCTGAGTACTCCCACTGGGAACAATGGGTGTGTTGGTGGTTGTGGTGTCGGTCCAGCTGCATGAATATCAGGTTCAACTTGATTCGTCTCTGCGGCAACAGTGATTTGTGTGGTAGGGTTTAATCCTCCCACTGGATTTATTATGAAAATGTTTCCATTATCATTAACCATGTCATTCACTTGTGTTGCCGGTTCAAATATCCCACTCGAAGTAAGTGGGACCTGATAATCAATGATATCCTGCACTAGTTCAATCAATATTTAATATGTTTTAATTTCGCCAAGCGTTGGAAATTCGTCCTCAAGGAAAGTTACGTCTCTAGATTCATGTTCGACCACGCCACCATTTTCTTGAGCTGACACAAATACGCAACCTTTAGAGTTCTCTGAGTACCTTATAAAGACACTCTTTAGTCCTCTTAGTTCTAACTTTCCAAAACGGCTGTCAGTCGTGCGCAACCCCAAGGTCGCAATCTGGTGAGATCTAATTCTCTTCCATACCAAAGCTCATATGGCGTTGTGTCTACCGCTTTGGTTGGGACAAGGTTTATTACATGAGTGGCAGTCAACAACGCATCACTCCAAAAAGAGATAGGTCACTGAGCCTGCGACATCATGGTTTTAACCATGTCAAGGAGTGTTCGATTACGACGTTTAGCCACACCATTCTGCTGTGGTGTGTTGGGGATTGTCGTTTGACGGGCTATCCCTCTTTCTTTGCACAACTTTTCAAACTCATTAGAGAGATATTTTCCACCTCTATCAGTACGTAAGGTTTTCACCTTTTGCTCTTGTTGATTCTCTACGAGGTTTAGAAAGTTTCTAAAGCAATCTATTGCCTCGGATATACGAGCAATCAAATGAGTAAACCCACAATGGGTGTAGTCGTCAATGAAAGTTATGAAGTATCGTTTCCCATTCCTAGCGGTTACACTCGTTGGTCCACAGACGTCGGAGCGAATCAACTGCAATAGATACTCGGCTCGTTGAGCTTCTCCAAATGGTTTGCGGGTGGATTTTCCAGCCAGACAGTCATGGCAAGTGTGTTTAATCACATTGCTGGTACCAGGCAAAAGCTCTCTTCGAGCCAATGAATGGACCTTATCGTAGCTTATATGTCCCAACCTCGCATGCCATCCGGCTGCGTCAGTCACTGCTTCCCAGGAGGATAATGCATACATTCTATTCGAATTGATACATCCATTCAAATCCATGATAAAGAGACCACAAGAGGAGTAGGCACGCCCAAAGAAGATATCGCCTTTATTGATACGAACAAAGTTCTTCTCAAATGATAAAATGTAATTATTATTGATAAGAGCGGAAACATAAACAACATTTCTACGGATTCTAGGAGCAAAAAGGACATTCTCAAGTAGCATGGTCCTGCCATTGTTCATAGACAATTTGCAGTTCCCTACTCCAATGACTTCAACTTGTGAGTTGTCGCCAATGTATATCCTCTTAGAATCCTTTGGCAATCGTCTAAACTTGGCAAATAGTCCTTTGTCGTTGGCTATGTGATCCGTCGCACCTGACTCAAGAATCCATGAAGGATTTGAGTCAGTTAACATGACAGTTGAGGAAACTAGAGTTTCCATTACACAACCAATCTCGCATACCTTTTCAGGATATGTTTTACTGGCCCTGTACCTTCGCCTATTCGGCGTGGACTGGAGTTCCCGCGGACTATTTCTGATTTCAATCGGAGACTGCCTGGTTTAGGCTTTGTCAAAATTTTACCGTCGACTACCTGTTGTTTATTTCCTTTGTTCATCCTCTTTCCTTGCCCAGCTGGTACCGGTATTGATTTCAGTCGAGCTTGTTTAATCTCGATGAACTTCAGTACCGATGCAAGATCCAACATAGAACCACTGTCGGTCAATAAAGCCTTGGCTGCTCTCCAAGACTTCGGGAGGATCCCGATGATGGCTTGAATTTTATCCCATTCACCCACCTGAACTTCTTCCTCCAGTGGTTTTAGCATGCCAAGGAAATCGTATACTTTTTCAAGTACACTTTTGCTGTAGCTGTTAAAGCTTTCTTCCATAATGGGTATAAGTGGGTGCAGGATCGCTGCCATGCCGTTTCCATATTTCAGGAAGAGGGCATCCCAGATGTCCTTTGTAATTGGAACATCCTTATATTCATCATGGAATTCCTGAGACATCTCAACAACAATATCTCCTTTGCTTTCTTGTCATCTTGCTCCCATTGAAAATGGGCATATGCCAGGTTTTTGGTCAGAACGGCATCTGGGTAATTCATGGAATTCTGAATGTGATCCACAAGGCCATTATCCTCCAACAGTGCATTGACGCGCTTACTCCACGAGTCGTAGTTAGTCTCAATCAAAAGCTCATCAGCACAAGATGATCCCATCTAGGCTGTAATTCGTTACTAAACACGTTGATTATTTCACAAAATCAGGGAGACAAAATAACATTTTGAGAAAGAATTGCATACATCAGATAACTATTAAGATTGAATCCGACATATAATGATTCCTCTGTCATCTAAACAACCCGACCACCAGTAAACCAATGGAAGATGGCTGTGAAAGAGTTCACATTATCGCAGTTTTCAATCTAATAGATCAGTGTTTTAAAACAGTTTTAATCGCAAATTACCGGAACGAGAATTTTAAAACAAGCATACCCGATCTTGGCTTTCCCAAGGCCTTTTGTATTTTGGAAAATATTTGATGAATTTACTCATGCATATATAATTATACTAACCATTTAAATTATCATACGCAAGTAACATTCATCAAACAAATCACACTCATGCTTACGCGTCATGCGTCTAATGTTCTGAGGAACTCATGCTTGCATATATAATTCTACTTCCATGTAAATTATCAAATGCAACTACATCCTCAACATTCTAGCATACGTGTCAAACATGAAAATTCCACAACAATCATACATATTTGGCGACTGGTTTTCTTTAAAATAATTTTAAACATTAGGGGCTGATTTGCAATTTATGCTTATATTCAATTACGCAACATTCTAGATATGAATCCTAGGCATTTACAACCATCAAAGCATGTCTATCCTATTGCGCATTCCATATATTTAACTAGGGCTCTGCCCACAACATGCAATGTCCAGCTAGCTTGACTATGTCAAGACAACATTTGTAATCACATATTAATATATATTGAATAATAAACAATTGCAATTCAGCCCACTAATTATACCAGTCCCAAAAACATGCATCTCTAAGATCCATCCCCATAATCGAAACAAGGCATAAAGGTTAGTAACCCTATGAGCACTGTCTAATCCATTTAGAGGTTAAAAAACTTTTGTATTTTAAAACTTGACCACCCTATTTTATTTAATTGACTTGAATTCAGTTTTGAAAATCATTTCGGTTCAGTCAATTTCGGTTTGGTCTGGTCCAGTTTGGTTCGGTTCAGAAAATCTGGTTCGACTCGGTCCGGCAAATCCGTTCGGTTCGGTCCGGTAAATCCGGTTCGGTTCGGTCCGGTTTTTAATTTTAAAATCTGGTTCGGTCCGAACCGGTCTAATAAAATAGGGTTTGGTTTTGTTCAACACTAAAAATCAGTTCGGTTAGATCCACTTAATTACCCTTGTTCGACCCGACCCGATTAGGTCGAACCGATTGAGAAAACCCGGTTCGATTTAAATCCGTCTCGGTTTAATATATATTGGACCGCCCAATAATTTAAATTTTAAAGGTTGGGCCGAAATGTTTACTTGTGGCCTAAGTAGGGTTTTAAAGTCCAAAAAAAAAAAAAAACTTAACCACCAAGTAACATTTATTATATAAAGTAATTTCCAATATTAACTATATATATATATATATATATATATATATATATATATATATATATATATATATATTTCGGCCCTTTTAAAAACATATATATATATTTATTGCTAAGATTCTATCTATAAGATTAAATCAATCAACAATATATATATATATATATATATATATATTTATTGTCAATATCTTTAATAGGGTAACAAATATACTGACAATATATTTTCTCAATCTTTTAGGCAATAAAATTTATCAATAATATCTTTAACCCTATTAAATATTTAGATATATTGATAGTAATATATGTTTCTATATATTTATGTGAATCTATCCTAATGTTCCCATTTATATTAATATATTGTTACCTTAATTAAAAATTAAAATATGGTAAACAATATAATTTTAAAAAAACTGATCGAAATTTATCCCTAGATGATTAAGAAATAAAAAAATTTACCTTGTAAATTCACTAGGGTTTTCGGCCATAAACATGAAATTGGGAACAAGTCGTCAAATTTTAAGATCAAATTTTAATAAGATCTACAATCCAATGTTTGATTTTGATAAATATCACCTTTTTCTTGAAGACCATGAACATCAAATTAACCAAGAACATGAAAATTTCGGACCTATCATAAAAACCCTAAATATTCAAAAATTTTAAATTTTGTTCACTTTAAAATTTTCGGTCCAAAATTAAAATTTTCAAGAACATCAATTTATCAAAATCATGAACTCCTAACACAGGCTCTGATACCACTGTTAGATTACGGGAATAATCACTACGGATACTAAAAACAAGATACATGCCAGTAATTAGAATTACGTAGCAGAAGTTTCACACATACATTTAGGATGATCCGTAGACCCAAGATCTTCTCTAGAGGGAGTTCACGATCCTCCGGTCGGGACCCGTAGAGGTTCTTTTTAGAGAAGCCCTACGTGGTGCAAGCTCCACAACAAAGCCTCTGATCGATTCTTGGCACGGGAACAGATCTCTCGAGAGTTTGCTCGAAGGAAATTTGGCACACCCTTGGTGTGGGTTATTGTTGGATTACAGGGACGTAATACAAAATGCTAAACGTGTACTTGTAAGTAATCTAATTACGCAGGGGAATATTGTACACATATCTTAATAGCTTTCCTGCCCAAGAACGTTGTGGAGGGAGTTCTGATCCTCCGGTCGGAATCACTTGGTCGTTTTCTTTGGTTCTACGCTCATACGCCGGGAAGCGAACATTAAGCCAGACCTTAGGTATAAGTTCTGAGTCCGATAGGATACTTTGGATGCCTCTTCATAAGACACCCGGGATCAATCACACGCTCAAGGTGAAGAAGTATGCGCCCTTTGATTCACAAGGATTCTAGCTAGTACAACCGAGCATGACCCCGTGGTCGAACATGGCACGCGTAGTATGAAGCACGCGTCGATAGCACACCTGGACAAGCCAGGGGTGGGATATGTTAATCATGCTATCGCAGAGTCATTCATCTGGCCCTGAATGTGAGTTTAATGATGGACAGAGTCCAACACTGCGATTTACAAAACGAAGATTAAGTCATGCTTTAAGCGTGACCAAGTTATCGTTTCGTTTAACCAGGTTTATCCCCTGGTTCTTAGCCAATTTTGTTTTGGTAGAGGTCCTCCTCTCCTACAAGATGACCATGCGTGTGTGACGAGGCAAGGTTCACATCCGACATAATTTTGGTGGAAGAGTTTTACTTCTTCCTACGACTTAGTTTATAGACCGAAAAATCTGATGTTATTTATCATTATGACGTCGATAGATCATACACTCAATTTGAAATTCTTTTATTCAATCGAAATATTATTTCAAATTTCAAAATTCCATCACTCATACTTGCCACTTATTAAGCCCTATGTAATCCAAGCAGTTTTACGTGCTTTTCAAAAATTTCTCTACGTAATGGCTTAGTTAATGGGTATGCGACCATATTGTCTGTGGACAAGTATTCTAAAGTGATTATATTATCTTCCACAACTGATTTGGCATAATTTTATTTCACATCAATGTGTTTGGTCCTACTATGGTACTTTGGATTCTTAACTGCTGCAATGGCTGCCTGACAGTCGGAGTATACCTTCACAGGTTTGTCTTCTTGTCAGTGCCAATTAATGCAGTAAGAGGCATTTTCAGCCATAATGCTTCTTGTGCGTTTTTAGAAAGCGAAACAAATTCTGATTCCATAGTGGAAAGTGCGACACATGATTGCTTCTTGCTTACCCATGATATGACAGCATCAGCAAGGAGGAAAACTCCTCCTGTGGTAGACTTACGATCGTCCGGATCGCTACCGTGGTCGGCGTCACTATAACCAGTCAATTAGATTTGCCTGCCCTTATAGCACAGAACATAGTCGGCAGTACCTTTCAGATATCTTATAATTCGTTTTACGGCCTTTAAATGTTGATAGCCAGGATCTGATTAGAATCTAGCTACTAGGCCCACAATGTAACAGATGTCTGGCCGAGTACATAGCATGGCGTACATTAAACTTCCTACCATGCTTAGATACTCTGCACTCTTCATCTGTTCACGCTCCTGCTGGTTCTTCGGGCCATCACGCTTCGACAGCGGGCACCCGAACACAACCGGCGTATCCACGGGTTTGGCATCGAGAATTCTGAGTCTTTTCAACACTTTGTTGATATATGATTCTTGAGATAGACACAATCTCCGTGCGGCACGATCTCGGGCAATTTTAATGCTTAAGATGTACATGGCCTCTCCCATGTCTTTCATCTCAAATGCTGATGATAAACAGGACTTTGATTTGTTCATGAAACTCACATCGTTTGCAGCAATGAGTATGTCATCTACGTATAAGGTTATGATGACATATTTAGACCTGGAGGTCTTAGTGTAAACGCAGGGATTCTCGTGAAGATTCACAAATCTGTTTTCGACGATTTCCTCATGGAATATGCGATACCATTGCTGAGACGATTGTTTAAGACCGTAAATAGATCTTTGGAGTTTGCAAACTTTACGTTCTTTGCCAGGAGTAATAAAACCCTCTGGCTGCTCCATATAGATCTCTTCCTCCAGGTTTCCATGGAGGAATGCGGTCTTAACATCCATTTGGTGCAGCTCTAGATCGAGACATGTAACAAGGGCAAGGATGGCCCTAACTGTGGTATATCGCACAGTTGGTGAGTATGTTTCATCAAAGTCCACTCCGTGAATTTGGGTATATCCTTTCGCAACCAATCGAGCTTTGTATCGCTCGACTTCTTCATCAGCAGTGAGTTTGAGTTTCAAAACCCACTTAGCTCCTATTGCTCTGCGGTTAGCAGGTAAATCAACTAAAGACCATACCGAATTAGCTTTCATTGAGGAGATATCTTCTTCCATTGCTTTTCTCCATTCTTTTGCTTGAGGTCCTTCCATCGCTTGTTTAACCGTTACCGGTTCATCAACAGACGTGAGAGTGAAAATCTCGCCTCTCTCAATGGGATACTTCTTGGGAGAAGTCCGTTGCCTTTGACTGCGTCTAAGCTCATTTGTCCCATTTTGAGTCTGATCCATACTCCCACTGGAAATAATGCTTCTTATCGGAGCACTACTCTCACTGGGAATAATGGTGGTACTAGAGCTTTGAGCAACAACTTTCCTAGGACGACCTCTTCGTCTCGGGATTTCACCTCCGAGATTAGTTCTTTGATAGCTAGGACCTGGAACCGAAGTGATCAATCCGCTCCCATTTGGAATTATGGGAACAATATGTAGTTGTGTGACATGATTATCGGTTTCTACTCGATTCGCATTCCCAGCAATAGTGATTTGTGTTAGGGGGGGAGTGAGCCCTCCCACTGGATTTTTTATGGGGATTATATCCTCATTAACCGAATCACTTGTTGCTGTGTCAAATCTCCCACTCGAAGAAAGTGGAACCTGAGAATCATTGTCATATTGTTCTAGTTCGATCAAGACTTCGTCTGTTTTTATTTCTCGAAGCGATGGAAATTCGTTCTCAAGAAAATTGACGTCTCTAGACTCATGTTCGTACGCATTACCGTTCTCTAAGGCTGACACAAATACATAACCTTTTGAGTTCTCAGAGTATCTGATGAAGATAATTTTGAGTCCTCTGGGGCCTAGCTTGCCAAAACGGCTGTCAGTTGTATGTGTGTAAGCCGCGCACCCCCAAGGTCGCAGCTTGGTGAGATTTACCTCTCTACCAGTCCAGAGTTCATACGGTGTTGTGTTATTTGCTTTTAATGGGACAAGGTTTACTACATGAGTAGCAGCAAGCAACGCATCTCCCCAATAAGAAATTGGTAATTGTGCTTGTGACATCATGGTTCTTACCATGTCAAGGAGAGTTCGATTACGACGTTCAACCACACCATTTTGCTGTGGTGTGTTGGGGATAGTCGTTTGACGGGCGATCCCACTTTCTTTGCACAACTTGTCAAACTCATTAGAGAGATATTCTCCACCTCTATCGGTGCGTAGGGTTTTAACCTTTCGCTCCTGTTGATTCTCTACGAGCTTTAGAAAGCTTTTGAAGCAATCTATTGCTTCCGATTTACGAGTAATCAAATGAGTAAACCCGAATCGGGTGTAGTCGTCGATGAAAGTTACGAAGTATCTCTTTCCATTTCTAGCAGTTACGTTCATTGTTCCACATACGTCTGAATGGATTATTTGTAATGGAAATTCGGCTCGTTTTGCTTCACCGAATGGCTTGCGGGTGGATTTTCCAGCTAGACAGTCATGACAAGTGTGTTTTACCACATTGTTGGTTCTGGGCAAAGGCCCTCGTTTTGCTAACAATTGAACTCTGTCGTAGCCTATATGTCCAAGCCACGAATGCCATCCGGTCACGTCAGTTTCTACTTCTTTGGAGGACATTGCATACATTCTATATGAATTTACATTTCCATGCAAATCCATGATAAATAGACCGTTATAAGAAAAGGCATATTTAAATAAAGTATACCCTTTATGTCAGACCTAAAATCTGACCTATGGCGATTACACGTTTTGAAAACGTGGATGATTTTGAGAGAGTCGCCACTAGTTAATTAAGGCTAACTAGAATCCTAAATTGCCTAAGCGAATAACGAATTAACCGCCTAGGTATAAATCAGTCTATGGTCAGAAATTCGAGTTCGGGGGTTCTATTACGAATTAAAATTATAAATTTTAACTACGCCCTTTCGGTACTCAATTCACTTAATTTTCCAATTATTAATCAATTATAAATAAATTATAAACATGAACAACAATAAAAATTTAATAATATTAACGGATGTCATATATGACAAAATCGACACAAACTAACATGATGAATATATATAACTAACAATTTATCACTTAATTAATCTGAACTAATCAAATTTAAAATATTTACTACAAATTAAATCTACTAATATAACATGTACTTAAAAAATAAAATATATAATATTGCAACATTATATTAGATTTATTTGCCTACAGACGGGGAGGACCGTACCTGCCAGCCACGGAGATCCCGTCCGACAATGCATAAGACTTCGGCTCGGCACGGCGGAGGGCGACCAGGAGGAGCTCCGGTGGCCAGGTGGGCAGCGAGGTTGCAGGTCGAAGCTCCGGGAAGGCTGGATGAGGTCAGCGGGAGAAGCTCCAGTTGATGGCGATGCAGGGATGAAGGTGCAGCGAAGTCAACCAGGACTGTCTGAGCGGCGCGGTGGTGACCGGATGGAATGGCGAGGGTGAGTCCGGCAATGGGAACGACGATGGTGACTAGCCTAGCTCCGTAGATTCTTGGCGCGGCGAAGAACCAGCAGAGGAAAATGGCAGATGTGGAGGAGAGGAGCAGCGGGGCACGGCGGGAGGCATCAGACGCGGCTGAACGGGTGGTCATCGGCGGTCGCGGACGGTGTTCCAGTCAGTTTTCAGTTCAATCGAAGGCTCACCTGTGAGAGAAAAATAAAACCGAGAGAGAGAGAGAGAGAGAGAGAGAGAGAGAGAGAGAGAGAGAGAGAGAGAGAGAGAGAGAGGTGGCGCGGCCTCCGGCGGGGTGGACGGCGGTCGGAGCTCCGGTCAGCAGCGGTGGATGGTTGGAGCGTGGCTGCTGTTGGAGGTCACCAGGGAAGATGGCTGGGAAGGCACGGGAGGAAGAAGGAAAAAAAAAAACTTTTTCATTAGAGGACAAATATGCACGAGTTCCGAAATCTGATGTAATATTATTGATGTTGTCTGTTTTTTTACATGTAAAAGGAGCCTATTTATAGCTAAACTAAGACCCCTACACTAGGAAAATAAAATCTGAAAAATATATGCATTTAATATTCCGAAAATATAAATATATATTTATGTATTTCACCATAAATACACATAATATATTTTCTAAATATTTTACAATAAATAATGCATATACACTATCCTATTTTAAGCCAGTCCTATCTTTAGAAACTTCGCGACCTTCCATATTTAAATACTTCCTTTTTTTTTACGCGTCACATATGACATTTTGAGCGTGCTATGCGCGGATCAAAATTAGGTGTTTACAGCTTGCCCCTCTTTGGGCGAATTCCCGTAGAACAAGTTCGAGGGGATTTGTCCAAAGACGAGTAAACACTAATTTTGGTTGGGAAGTATATCTTCTTTCGAGTCTTCGAATCTTCAAGGAAACTCCTGGTTTATTTCGGAAAGTGCAAAAAACGTAGAGCCTCTGTCGGCGGTGCCCCTGTTGGCGGTGCCTCTGCTGGCGTGCGGAAAATAGAACCTCCATTGGCGGTGCCCCTGTTGGCGGTGCCTCCATTGGTAGCGCAGAAAATAGAACCTCCGTCGGCGGTGCCCCTGTTGGCGGTGCCTCCATTGGTCGTGCAGAAAATAGAACCTCCGTCGGCGGTGCCCCTGTTGGCGGTGCCTCCATTGGTCTTGCAGAAAATAGAACCTCCGTCGGCGGTGCCCCTGTTGGCGGTGCCTCCATTGGTAGTGCAGAAAATAAAGCCTCGGTTGGCGGTGCCCTTGTTGGCGGTGCCTCCGTTGGTGGTGCAGAAAGTAAAGCCTCTAGTGGCATGCGGAAAAGTAAAGCCTCCAGTGGCGTGCGGAAAAGTAAAGCCTCCAGTGGCGTGCAGTAAAGTAAAATATTGATCGATGATGCCTCCAGTGGCAAGCGACAAGAAAAAGCCTCCAGTGGCGTGCAATAAAGTAAAACCTTAATCGATAATGCCTCCAGTGGCGAGCGATAAGGAAAAGCCTCTAGTGACGTGTATCGGAGAAGAGCCTCTAGTGGCGTCCGTTGGAGAAGTTCCTCTAGTGGCGTGACTTGCGAAGGCTGAATACTAAGGCTTCGTTCGTCAGGGTTGACTCTCAGGAAGTTGGAAGACTTCAGATCCTGATTGTCGGTTGTGACTTGTAGGAACAGACTGTAACAGTCCTACTCATCATTTGAGTGGTGACTTGCGAGAACAGACTGTAACCATCCCGTTTGCCGTGAATTTGACTCGTAGGAACGGACTGTAACAGCCCTACTCATCCTTGGAATGCGACCTGCGAGAGCAGACTGTAACCGTCTTGCTTGCCGCGAAGTTGACTTGTAGGCACACACTGTAACAGTCCTACTCGCCCTTGAATGGTGACTTGCAAGAGCAAACTGTAACTGTCCCGCCTGTCATGAAGTTGATTCGTAGGAACAGACCGTAACAGTCCTACTCATCCTTGAATGGTGACTCGCGAGAGCAGACTGTAACCGTCCCGCTTGCCGTGATGTTGACTCTGGAAGACGCTGTGTCGTAGAAAATACGCAGGCGCACGAATGTTTGTCCCTAATTTTTACCTAAATTGCGTATGGTGCGACAACTTAGCGGGATCTTATTATTTTGCTTTTTTTATTCTTCTTCTTTTTTGGAGAATTTCTCTCTTATTCTCTCATTTTGCCATGGTTGATTGCGAGATTTTTGACCGTGCCCCTCAGCTTTTTATTTTCTCTCCTTTTTCCATGATTGCAATTTCTGAATTTGCAACCATGCCCCTCATTTCATGATTTTGCCTAGGCCGCCCTTTCGGGTTTTCAACTTAGCGGGATCACTCTTTATTTGGTAGCCGATTAAACTGTGGCTGTGACCCATACTTTATTTTCCGCCTCGATGCGGGAGTATTTGTAGCCCTTTGGAGGATGGCTGTGACCCATTTCTCAATGGCTTCAATGTTGCGGGAGCTCTTTTGATTGTAGCCATTTGGAGCATGGCTGTGGCCCTTCATTCCTCGTCTCTGATCCGGGAAACACTCTTTGTATGTAACCATTTTTAGGGTGGTTGTGGCCCTTTCAGTTAATACCCGCCATCGATCTTCCGGGAGCGCTCTTTTGACTGTAGCCGTTTAGAGGGACGACTGTGACCCTTTCTTTTATTTCCCCCCCCCCCCTCACCGGGTTCGCGGGATCACTCTTTTTTGTGTAGCCATTTTAAGGGTGGTTGTGGCCCTTTTTATTCTCCCGCCCTCACAGGGTTCACGGGGTCACTCTTTTATTTGTAGCCGTTTGGAGGGTGGCTGTGGCCCTTTCACCTATTTCCCGCCTATGACGTTGCATGAGCGCTCTTTATCTGTAGCCATTTGAAGGGTGGCTGTGGCCCTTTCTTTATAGCCGTTTTAGGGACGACTGAGACCCTTTTTATTTGTAGTTGATTTAGGGACAACTGTGACCCTTCTATTTTTTCACTGCTCTCACAAAATTTACATAAAAACTCTCTTTATTTTTCTGTAGCCGATTAAAGGGCAGCTGTGACCTTAAAGAAAATGATTTTTTTGCTTCTTTTTTTTTTGAAAAATAAAACTTAACGAAAATAATCAACAACAATTATGTACATGCCCCTAATGGCAAATTTGAAAATTTTAATTCAAAACATCTTCTTGAGAAGGACTCAGCTGATTGATTCGAGATATGTTGGTCATGTCGACGACCTGGATTGACCCTATGACCAATGGATGTCATATGCAATGATTTCTAATCTCGGATTCTCAGGTGCCCCAGCTTTTGCTCAATCTCGTATGGGGATGCCCCATGGCTAGCACCTACCGGGTTAGGCTCGTCACATGCAGGATGAATGACCTGGTTAATGAACACACATGGATGGTGTTGAGTTTGGCACAGTAATCCGCAAATGGTAAATGCATAGATATCGTCCGAGGTATCTGGGATAAATTTGACAGCTTGCGGCGAGCAAAGGGCCGCGCACGAGATGTGCTCTTCAGGGGCTTTGATTTGGATGATTATCCAAACTGCACAATGATTAAGGAAAAACTCAAATTTCGGGGATAAAAATGATCACAACTTTTCTTACCTGGGTGTTGGATTTTTTTAGTGACAAATGTGCTCGCTACGCGACTAGATCTGCTACATGTCCTGATTTTCCTGCTCCATCTAGAAATCACAACTTGTTCATGAACATCTGCCGGAAAGTAAATGCCCCTGGACTTTCTAATGGAAGGCACCAACAATAATGTTTTCTTTGCTTGACATTTCAAATGCTCATTGATCGGCACATTGAATCTTAACGGGATTCTCGGTGATCTCCTGAAATATGCCCAATCTCAATGGGAGATGCCCCATGGTTACTGCTGAACGGTTTAGATCTCAGCGTAAAACAGATGTACGGCTTGGTTCGGGGACGCGTATGAATTCCACATATGGTAAGTGAAATTTTGACATGTAAGTTCTCTAAAGCAGTCACGTTTCACGTGGTTGCGACCTCGTCGAAGTGGTCGTCTGATATGAGTGTTGGATATCTCGAGTGCGCAGTTTGTTCTTCGTGCAAATAGATGGCTGCACGTTCTTTTTATGTTCCCCCATCTGGCTGACACCACTCGTATGTACCAGATACCTATCCAAGGGTACCTGAAAAGAGTGAATGAAAAATCAGTCTAGAGAATATGAGAAATCATGCATGATATTTTGAAAGCTCTAATGTCATTCATTTCATAATTTTGATTAATTTCTGAAAAGGAATCAAAATTTATGATCTATGGTGTTTTGCACTATCATGGAGTTTACAGAGTGCACTATCTAGCTCGAACGCATGACAGATGCTCAAAACAAAGTTGTTTTCAAAAAGATTTTCTCATCCTTTGTTTAAACTTGAATAGTCGCACTCAACTGAGCGATTAAACGATATTTTCAAAAATTAGAATCAAAACTCCCATTTTTAAACGTTTGCTCATGCGAATGTTGAAATGACGATCTTGCCGAAAAAGTGCAATACACCTTAGATAAAGACGAATGACACTTTGAGTTTTTTTTTTAAATGCTCATGCATGCTTGAAAGTTAAAGTTCTACTGTTAAGAAACTTACAACTTACATCCAGTTTACCTGAATGATACATATGGAATGTATGTATAAAACGAAAAATCCAGGTGAAGTTTTTTTAAAAATAATGCAAATGCGATGCATGTTTAAAAGTACTACGACTAAGAATGTGTACAGTCTATCAACAAATTGTCGTTCCTAAAACAATGCACATGCAATGTACATGAGATGCATACTTGAAATGAAAGTTCTACAGTTAGAAAAGAATTTACAAGTTATCTGAAAATATTTTTTTTTGTTTTTTTTTTTTTTAACGAGGAAAAAAAATCAACGCATCTTGGTTGCTCAAAATTAAAAAAATCAGGTGAATTTTTTTTTTGAAAATGATGCGAACGAGATGCACAAAAATAAATACAAGATGCAAACTTAAAAATGAAAGTTCTACAACTAAGAAAAATTACAATTTACTTGAAAGGTTTTTCCGAAAATAATGCATATGAGATGTACGTCTTTTGATTAAAAATTCAGGTAAAAGAGTTTTTTAAACAAAGAGTCGGATAACTAAGAGAGTTTACGATTTATCTAAAAAGTTTTTTTTTTTAAATTAAAGCATACTGGATGCATTATTTAAAATAAAACAATTCAGGTAAAAAGTTTTTGAAATGATGCATATGGAATGCATGTTCGAAATTAGAAGCTCTAATAGCTAAAGGGGAATTAAAAATTTCCAAAAATGTTTTTTTAACAACGCATGTATGATGCATTAAAAAAAATTACAACTTACCTGAAGAGGTTTTTTTTTAAAAAAATAATCCGTATGAAACGCAATGTTGAAATTATAAATTCAGGTAAAGTAAAAAAAAAAACAATGCATACGAAATGCATGTTTGAAAATAAAAATTCAACAACTAAATGACTAACTACTTAGCTGAAATTTTTTTGTTTTTTTTAAAAATGCAATGAGATGAATGCATGAGAAATAAAAGCTATACAAACAGTCGTATGATAACATTTACAACAAAAAAACAGATCATGTTAGGGGGGTAAAAAATGTGTGGCTTTTCTCTACAAGGTAGGTTCCACTGACAGGTTCCCGACAAGGTGGTTTCCTCACCCCATCATAGGGATCACAGGACCTTCACAAGCGAGTGGAGTTGTTCTGAGTCGTTCCGGGCCCGGGCGCGCGGTCGTACCCTTACTAACTCTCCGGAGTTCCTAGTTGCCCTGGTATTTAAGCATTTTGGATATTACACTAAAGTGGTGTGTGCGAGTTCAAACAATGCCACAAAATAAAAGTTAGTTTAAATTCTACATTTGTACCTGTAAAAAAGAAAAACAAAGTTAGACTAAACAAGAGAAAAAGAATTAAATTAAATTAAAAGACATGGCAAATAAGCGAATATAATGAGCCCGAACCCTCTAACTTCCCCAACGGAGTCGCCAAAATGTCAGACCTAAAATCTGACCTATGGCGATTATACGTTTTGAAAACGTGGATGATTTTGAGAGAGTCGCCACTAGTTAATTAAGGCTAACTAGAATCCTAAATTGCCTAAGAGAATAACGAATTAACCGCCTCGGTATAAATCGGTCTACGGTCAGAAATTCGAGTTCGGGGGTTCTATTACGATTTAAAATTATAAATTTTAACTACGCCCTTTCGGTACTCAATTCACTTAATTTGCCAATTATTAATCAATTATAAATAAATTCTAAACATGAACAACAATAAAAATTTAATAATATTAACGGATGTCATATATGATAAAATCGACACAAACTAACATGATGAATATATATATAACTAACGATTTATCACTTAATTAATCTGAACTAATCAAATTTAAAATATTTACGTCAAATTAAATTTACTAATAAAACATGTACTTAAAAAATAAAATAGATAATATTGCAACATTATATTAGATTTATTTGCCTATAGTTAAATTAAAAATTCAACCTAGTTATCCTAAATTAATAATGATACTAAACAAAACATAATAAAATAAACAAATAAATGATAAAATAATAAAGTAAAGATAAATAAGTAAAAAAAAAAACAGCAACAGACGGGGAGGACCGTACCTGCCAGCCACGGAGATCCCGTCTGACAATGCATAAGACTTCGGCTCGGCACGGCACGGCGGAGGGCGACCAGGAGGAGCTCCCGTGGCCAGGTGGGCAGCGAGGTTGCAGGTCGAAGCTCCGGGAAGGCTGGATGAGGTCAGCGGGAGAAGCTCCAGTCTACGGCGATGCAGGGATGAAGGTGCAGCGAAGTCAACCAGGACGGTCTGAGCGGTGCGGTGGTGACCGGATGGAATGGCGAGGGTGAGTCCGGCAATGGGAATGACGATGGTGACTAGCCTAGCTCCGTCGATTCTTGGCACGGCGAAGAACCAGCAGCGGAAAACGGCAGATGTGGAGGAGAGGAGCAGCGGGGCACGACCGGAGGCATCAGACGGGGCTGAACGGGCGGTCACCGACGGTCGCGGACGGTGGTCCAGTCAGTTTTCAGTTCAGTCGAAGGCTCACCTGTGAGAGAAAAATAAAACTGAGAGAGAGAGAGAGAGAGAGAGAGAGAGAGAGAGAGAGAGAGAGAGAGAGAGAGAGAGAGAGAGAGAGAGAGAGAGAGAGAGAGAGGGGTGTCGCGGCCTCCGGCGGGGTGGACGGCGGTCGGAGCTCCGGCCAGCAGCGGTGGATGGTTGGAGCGTGGCTGCTGTTGGAGGTCACCAGGGAAGATGGCTGGGAAGGCACGGGAGGAAGAAGGAAAAAAAAAAACTTTTTCACTAGAGGACAAATATGCACGGGTTCCGAAATCTGATATAATATTATTGATGTTGTCTGTTTTTTTACATGTAAAAGGAGCCTATTTATAGCTAAACTAAGACCCCTAAACTAGGAAAATAAAATCTAAAAAATATATGCATTTAATATTCCGAAAATATAAATATATATATTTATGTATTTCACCATAAATACACATAATATATTTTCTAAATATTTTACAATAAATAATGCATATACACTATCCTATTTTAAGCCAGTCCTATCTTTAGAAACTTCGCGACCTTCTATATTTAAATACTTCCTTTTTTTTACGCGTCACATATGACATTTTGAGCGTGCTATGCGCGGATCAAAATTAGGTGTTTACACTTTATTTATGCGAACCAAGGATCTCTCAAATGATAAAACAAAGTTCTTATTCATAAGAGCAGAAATAGAAACAACATTCCTACGGATTCTAGGAGCATAAAGGACATTTCAAGAATTAAGGATTTGCTATTGCCCATTGGCAATTTGCAAGTCCCTATTCCCATCACTTCAACTTGTGAGTTGTCGCCAATGAATATCCTTTTAGAATCCTTCGACAATCGTCTAAACTTGGCAAATAGTTCTTTATCGTTGGCTATGTGGTCCGTTGCACCTGAATCGAGAATCCAAGATGGATTTGAGTCAGTTAACATGACAGTTGAGGAAACTAAAGCTTCCTCTACATAACCAAAGTCGCATACCTTTTCAGGGTGTGATATGCTGGAACCTGCACCATCGCTTATTCGGCGTGGGCTGAAATTCCCGCATACTATCTCAGATTTTAATCTGGGACTGCCTTGTTTAGGCGTAGTCAACGTTTTACTGTCGACCGCCTGTTGTTTCTTTCCCTTGTTCCTGAATTTCCTTTTCTTACAGCCAGCTTGTCCTGCCACTTTCGGTTCTTTCGACACCGAAGTTAATTGAGTTTCTTCCATCTCGATTAGTTTCAGGACAGATGCAAGATCAAGCACGGAACTGCTAACAGTCAATATGGCCTTGGTTGCTCTCCAAGACTTCGGGAGTATCCCTATTATGGCCTGAATTTTATCCCACTCAGCCATTTGACTGTCATCTTCCAATGGTTTGAATAAGCGAAGGAGACCGCATACCTTTTCAAGTATGCTTTTACTGTTGATGTTCAGACAGGTTTCTAATGTTGGTTTAAGTGGGTGCAGTGTAACCGTCATGCCACTTCCATATTTCAGAAAGAGAGCATCCCAGATGTTCTTTGAAGTCGGATCATCCTTATACATGTCATAGAAATCCTGTGACATTTCAGATAGTATCATCTCCTTAGATTTCTTGTCATCTTGCTCCCATTGAAAAAGGGCGAATGCTAGATCCTTTGTTAATCCGGCATTCGGGCAATTCATGGTCATTTGAATGTGGTCAATTAGACCATGTCCTTCCAATATTGTAACGACGTGTTTGCTCCACGAGTCATAATTCGTCTCAACTAATAGCTCAGCTGATAATGCCATCTATTCATTGATAACAATTCAAGGTTGGGAGGACAACAACATTTTGACAGAATTGCAAACATCGGATTATCTATTAAGATGGAATACGACGAATAGTGATCCTTCAGTCACTAAACCAATCCGACCGCCAGTAAACCGAGGGAAGGGGATGTTGTGAAAGAGTTCACACTATTGTCGTCTTCAATCCAATAGATCAGCCTTTTGAAGACGGTTATTATATTGCAAATTACCGGAACAGGAATTTTCAGATAAGCATACCCGATCTTGGATTTCCCATGGCCCTTTTTTATTTTGTAAAATTATCCGATAATTTACGCATGCATAATACTCAATCACGCCATAACATCGAACAAACCAAAACAACATGCTTACGCATCATGCGTCTAATGTTCCTTAGCATACATAATTCTACTTAAAGTAAATTACCACATGCTTTCATTCATGAACATTCTAGCATACGTGTCAAAACATGCAACTTCCGCATACATCATGCATAATTGGCGACTGGTATTTTCAGTTTTAAAAACGTTTTGAAAATATTAGGGGCAGACTTGCAATTCATGCTTACAATCAATCATGCGATATTTCTAGACATGGATTCTAGGCAATTTCAATCAGCATAGCATGTCTATCCTATTGCGCATACCATATATTTAAATCCCAGAGCTCAATGCTCGCAATTTATTATTCAGCTAGCTTGACTAAGTCAAGACGACGGTTATAATATATGTTGCAGAAAGTAAACAATTGCAATTCAGCCCACTAATTTAATCCAGTCCCAAAAACATGCATATCAGAGATCCATCCCCATAATCGTAACCAGGTATTAGGGTTTTTATCCGAAAATTTGTTAAAACGTAAACCCTAAGAGCATTGTTTAGGTTACCTTTTAAAGTTTGAAAACATCTTGAATAAAATTTGACATCCGATTTTATTGAACAATTAAAATTTCCGAAATTTTTTAAAATTTGGTTCGGTCCAATTTAAAAATCCGGTCTGAGTCAGTCCGATTTTAAAAATCCGGTTTGGCCCAACAGTTCAATAAAATAATATTGTGGTTCGGTTCATCACTCGAAACCGGTTCGGTTTAGATACACATAGTTACTTTGGTCCGACCCGACCCGACTAGGTCGACCCGATTAAGAAAAACCCGAATTGGTTTAACCCGTTTCGGTTTTGCGAATTTGACCGGCCCAATAAACCCGACTAGGGTTCGGCCGAAACATTTCTTTTGGGCTAAATAGAGTTTTAAAGTCCACTAAAAACTTAACTTAGCCCAGAAGAAACATTAATTATGTAAAATAATTTCCAATATTGCTAATATATATATATATATATATATATATATATATATATATATATATATATATATATATATATAATTCGACACTTATATATTATTAATGTATATAAATATTGTCAAGATTCTATCTTTAAGATGTAAATCAATTAACAATATATATATATAATAATAATATTAATTGCCAAATATATATTTAGGGATAAAATATATAGACAATATATTTTCTTAATCTTTTTAAGTAACCAAATCCTATCAATATATCTTTATCCCTATCTTTTAGCTAAATATATTGATAGTTTGTATATTTACTATATAATGTGAATATTTCCTTATATTTCCGATTTATAGATATATTGTCTCCTTTTAATAAAATTAAAATATGGTAACAAATATATCTATTATGTTAGGCTGGCCGAATTTTACTTACTTGCACCCTAAGAAATTAAAAAATTTACTTAATAATTCACCTAGGGTTTCGGCCATAACACCAAAAATTGGAAACATAGTCAATTTTAAGATCAACCACTATTATAATCATGAATCCAAAAGTGTTCTTGATAAAACTCATCGTGTTCTTGAAGATCATGAACATCAAACTTAAATTTAAACAATAATTTTCGGTTTTGAACTATAAAAACATGTAAATTCCGAAAATTTTAAGTTTTTAAAGATCAAACATATGAAATTTTTTTAAAAATTTCGGATTACTCATGGTGTTCATCATAAATATTTTGGTTTTTATAAAATTTTCAAGAACATCAGTTTATCAAAATTTCAAGAACTCGTAACACAAGCTCTGATACCACTGTTGGATTACGGGGACGTAATACTACAGAATGCTAAACGTGTACTTGTAAGTAATCTAATTACGCAGCGGAATAATGTACACATACCTAATTAGCTTTCCTGCCCAAGAACGTTGTGGAGGGAGTTCTGATCCTCCGGTCGAATCCCGTACAAGTTCTTCGTGAGAAGAAGTCCTACGCGGTATAAGCTCCACAAAAAATCCTCTGATCGATTCTTCAACGGGGACAGAACCTCGGATTGAATGCTCGAAAGCAATTTGGCACACCAATGGTGGTGTTAGAGGGCCGGCCGAAATATGCTTGTAGAGAGAAAGGGACTTCTCTCAAATCACAACTTAGGAGGAGTTGTGATCAATGTGTATTTTGGGAGTGACCCCAAGACCTCCTTATATAGTGGGAGGAGGAGAAAATCCTCCTCCCTACTATTAGGGTTTCAGCCGACTATGCTATGTGGGTGGGGGGCCCATTTTTGGGCCTCCCATGTCACATGGGAATTGGGTCTGGCCCAATTATCCCTAATGTGACATTTACCTAATTATCATAGGTAACCACATATATTAACGGGCTACTAGTTACGGCGCCATGTCACCATATGCTAATAGTTATATAGTTCAGCCGAACTAGGTAATTGGGGGGGGGGGGGGGGAGGGTTTTTCTCTCTAAAACTCTCTTTTGAGGGAATTATGATTACCTTAAAAATCCCCTAACACCTCTTATTTATAGGAGTAAAGTGGACAAAAGTCCACTTTACCCCACTCTATATTTCGGCCGACCTATGTAATTGGGGAGGCCCAATTTTGGGCCTCCCATGTCAATTGGGATTTGGGTCTAGCCCAATTACCCTAATGTGACATTTACCCAAGTTCATTAGGTAAACTATACATATTATGGGCTACCAATTACGCGCTCATTACCATATGCTTACAATGTTGACTGTCACAGACCACACTTTCCATCATTTTCCAAAAGACTTCTCAACACTCGAGTGCCGCCCCAAGTTTTCGCAAGAAACATTGATGACTATACAGGGGAAGGAGACCCCGTCCGACATATCAACGCGAACAATTCCTCGTTGCTAGGAAGAGGTGTTGGCATTTGGTGAATGGGCCGTTGTAATAAGAGCCTTTTAATATAAGTCCTACACATTAGTTATTGGGTATTATCACATTAGGGATTTTGGGGCTTGCCTAATATCCCAATTGACAAGAGAGGCCCAAATTTGGGTCTCCCCTTTAACACATAGGCCAGCCTAAATAGGTGTAGGGTTTGATGTGGGTTTTGGCCACCTCCTCTATAAATAGAGAGTGTCAGGGATTTCTTTAGGGTTAATCACTTTCTCCCTTTTAGTTGAGACTAAAGAAATCCATCTCCCTTACACCACAAATATTCGGTCGAACCACCTATTGAATGAGGTGTCAAATTGCTTCGAGCAATCATCCCGGAGATCCATCATACCGAAGAATTGAAAGAGGCTTTGTTATGGAGACCATTCCGTGTAGGTGATTCTTTAAATAGAATACTTATAGGAGCCGTCCGGCGGACCGCGAACTCCCTTCAAGATCTTGGGTCTACAGAAAGCAACAAACTGGTATGTGTCCCTTATCCGCTGCATAATTAGTTTACCCGGCATGTACATGTGTTTGGTTCCGTAGTAAATATCCCCTATTTCCAAAAGTGGTATCAAAGCCTATGTAGAGAGTTCAAGATTTTGATAAAATTGGTGAATTTTTAGTAAAACTGATATTCATGAAATTGAGTGTTTTTGGTAAAACTGACGTTCATGATTTTCAAGAAAAACATGACATTTATCAAAATTGAACATTGGATTTTTTATCTTCTTAAAGTTTGATCTTGAAATTTGACCACTAACCCTAATTGTTAGTTTCGGCCGAACCTACCTAGGAATTACAAAGTAATTTTTTTAATTTCTTAGGCCCCAAGTAATGTAAAATTCGACCGAACCTATGGTGTATTTTTTGTCTAAATTTTCGGCCAACAATGTAATGAATTTGGCCACAATTAGGGTTAGATTCACATGGCAATTGTGATAATAACTATCAATATATTCTAGCATGATTTTAGGGATGTTAGATATTATTGATAGATATTAGTTTCCTAAAGATTGATAAAATATATTGTTGATTGATTTATATCCTTAATATAGAATCTTGACAATAGATATATATATATATATATTGTGCAAATATTGGAAATTATATCTATAATTAATGTTACTTGGAGGCTAAGTTAAATATTTTGGTGGATTTTAAAACCCTACTTAGCCGCGAAGTAAAAAAATTGGCCGGACCCTATTGGGTCATGGGCCGGTCCAAAATTGCATATCCGAGTCGGGTCAACTGACCCGGAGGACCATGAGAACCCGAACCGGGTCAACCTAATCAGACCGGGTCGGGTTCCACGGATCCAACTTGAGCGGGTCAACCAATCCAAATTTTCTCAACCGGTCCGACCCATCTGGGTCGGGCCAGACCGGGTAACTAATGGGTCGAACCAAACCAACCCGGTTTGCATCAAGAATCTAACTGAATTCCTATTTTTGAATCGAACCGGACCGGTCGGATCAATTTCACCGGACCGGACCGGTTGGACCGAAATTGACAGAACCAGACCGTTTTGGTCGGACTGACCTGAGTCAACTGAAAATAGGATGGTCAAATTTTATAACCCAAATGTTTTAGAACTTTTAAAATTATCTACACAGCGCCAATAGGTTTGAAATTTTCACGTTTTAATCAAACCTAATGCCTAGTTTCGATTGGGGGGATGGATCACGGAAAGTGCATGATTATGAGACCGAATCATTGAGTGGGCTGAATTGCAATTGTTATATTAATTGATATTATTACATTATTAGAATTATGTCTTGACTATGTCAAACTAGCTGGATATTGCATGTTGTGGGCTGAGCCCTGGATTTCAATTAATGAGTTGAGCACTAGGATAGACATGCTGTAATGGTTGTTATTGCCTAGGATCCAGGTCTAGAAGGTCGCAAGATTGATTGTTAGCATGAAGACCCAAATGTTTAAAATCGATATTCAGTCGCCAAATATGCATGTTTGATGTGGCGTGATCATGCATGATGCGTATGCATGAATGTTGAGGATGTAGCCGCATGTGATAATTTACTTTTGTAGTAGAATTATATATGCTAGCATGAGTTCCTCGGAACATTAGACGCATGACGCGTATGCATGATTTGTTTGAGGATGTGGCTTCATGTGATAATTTGCTTGTGTAGTAGAATTATATATATTCTTGCATGAATTCCTCGAAATGTTTTAAAAAGGGCCTTGGGAAAGCCAAGATCGGTTGTATGTAAAAACTCCCCGTTCCGGTGAAAGCGATTAAACCATTTTAAAAGAATGATCTATTAGAAATGAGAAGTCGGCAGTGTGAACTCTTTCACGATCTCCTTCCAATGGTTTACTGGTGGTTAGGTTGGCT
This sequence comes from Clarkia xantiana subsp. parviflora, assembly GCA_036873135.1. NCBI lineage: Eukaryota > Viridiplantae > Streptophyta > Magnoliopsida > Myrtales > Onagraceae > Clarkia > Clarkia xantiana. The sequence continues at coordinate 24,248,317 of JAPTYO010000008.1, read as the reverse complement.
AGATGGCTGATGAATCATTTTCTTTCGCCTTCTATCTCATAGATATCCGATGTATGCAATTCTTTTTCAAAATTTTATTGTCTCCCTGATTGTCGCATGGTTGTCAATGTGTGTTAATATCGATGGCTGCGATTAGCAGTCTGATCTCCCAAATGAATAAGGGGATCAAAATGAATGGTGAGAATTATAAGATGAGCAAATATGGTGGTTACTGAAATGAAAGGTTTTGATCATTTGGCTACTAAGAAAGTTAGGCCTGAGGGTGACCTCACTGATGAGCAAAGAAAATCCCAAGACGAGTGGAATGCCAAGGACATTGGAGTTCGTTTCGCCTTGATGACTATGCTTGAGGATGACATTATCTATGAGTATGATTATCTTGATTCTGCTAAAGACCTGTGGGATGGTCTCAAAGCAGGGTTTGGTGTTTGCACCAGCCTAGAAGCTAACGTTAAACATCGCTTTAGACTCATATAAAATGAATCCTTAGCATACTATGAAGCAGCACATCAGACACATGTCTAACATTCTTGCTGAACTCATGAAGGTAGCGAAAACTCTGTCTAAGGAACAGAAGGTCCAATGCGTCATTCGCCATTTGCCAGACTCTTGGAACAACATGAAAATGCACCTTACCCATGCTACACATCTCGATTCGCTCGAGTCAATAAGAGTTCATCTCAAGTTGGAAGAGGATCGAATCAAGGGTGAAAAGCCAAGAGCTGAGATGCACATTGCATCATCCTTCCCAACACAGCAAAAGGGCAAGCGCAAGAGAAAGGGCAAAGGCCTTCCAAAGAAGGCTAACAAGTCACTTGGTCCGAATGAACAAAGAGAGTTCAAACCAAAGCAAGCTGGTGGTAAGAACAGGCAGAAGAAAAGAGCACGTAGAGAGGAATCTCGAACGTGCTTCAGATGTGGTGTAAAAGGCCACCTGGCAGCTGCCTGTACCAATCCTCTGAAGGTATATTCCGAGAAATAATGGCGAAATTCATATATTCTCTTTAAAATCCTACTTCCTCAAGAGTAATTCAATCCAACTTATGAATTACAGAACCGAGGAGAGGAAGAAGCGTAAAACCAGAGGATAATACCCCAAAATAAAATGATTGGATGATCGACCTCTCCTTGAAATAAATTTTCATTTGCATAAATACCCATTCCGGGTCTTACTCATATAACTTCTCATAGAGAATTATATACTAGCAAAAGGTGAGAACCAAATGCACGAACAGAGGCGGTCAAAACCTCAAATATGAGTATGCAACGAAAGGGAATTGCCTGTTAAACGACGATCCCTATACCCCTCAAACGAATCAAATTGGCGGAGGATCTTATTCACACACTAGATGGACGTGGTCAGAACCATGATTGTTATATCGTGTCCCTCGGGTCGTCGGGTCTCTGATCCGAGTGGCACATCTCACGGGTGTTCGCTCTCTTTCTTGATCCGTCGAGCTTGTCTGTCTGATCCGTTCCTTCGCTTCCTGTCGACCTGCACAAGGGGCAGTACCGAGCACAGAGAGGGGGGAGGGGGGTGGTGCTCAGTGTACCCTCTCCGATGCTTAAGTAAGTCTGAGTTTTCTAGAGAGATAAAATCCTAGAGAGAAGGCAGAGCTAGGTATGCCAAGATGTAAACTTGTTGGAATGAATGGAACTTGTGGAGTATATATAGGCAACGGTGTCATTAAGGTGGCTTAATGAAACTGTTAATCCCTAAATGTACACAGTTAACACATAATAACAGGATTAAACCCTTAAAGCATGGAGTGGTGGGCAAAATTGGCTAAGTGTAGGCCGGGTGAAAGGGAGGTCGAGGCCCTTGGGGTCGGGTGGAAAATCCGACCCCCATGGCCTAAAATCGGGTTAGCTTTCCCAACCCCTCCTAGGAGCGGTTGGGCGAGCCAACCCGGTCTCCCCTAGGGGAGATCGGGTCGGCCCACCCGATCTCCCCTAGGAGAGATCGGGTTGACAGCCCGATCTCACCTAGGTGAGTTCGAAGGATGGGTCCGGGCGAGTATTTTGGCTCGTCCGGAACGTTAGTGTTGCGGGTGAAGTGTTCGGGTCAAAGTTTCGATTTGCAATCGTAATTAGGGTGATCAAAATAAGACAGTCCAAACTAAAATGGGTTCAAATTGGGCGTATATCCATCACATGCCTCCGAGTCAACCAATGGCTTAACCCTTGATTGACTCTATTTTATGATGGGATGACACGCACAATTTGAAACCGGGACTTTACCTCTTGGCGAAACCTTTGCTTGTCCGTAGGCGCATTTTTCGGACCTTGTCCTCCGTTTCTTGAAATAGAGGAATTGTAAACGTTTAGAGTAAACGTGCACGTGCCTAGGCACGTGTCCGTAAAATATGGATGTGATCATAAAAAATCCAACCTTTCCACGCATGCATTTTAAAAATACGTACGTGCATGGGGATGCAATGCAATCATGGATATCAATCGATGTACCTCAATTTCATATGGGGTGAGTCTACGCCGGGAAAAAATATTTGAATTGGGTCCAAAAAATTTCAAAGTACGGGAAAGTGAGATAAATGCCTATAGGGTGCTAACTAGGGTAGAGATGGATATACCATGAACATGAAGGTGTGTATTAGCATACATGCAAGTAAAAAAACAAGTATGGAAGTGGGTGCAGACATGTTGTGATCGTGGACATTAATGTATGCAGGAATATACGGCAGCCATGTACATGGATGTCTAACTGTTTGAACACATGGGAATGTGTATGTGGGCATGCACGTGAGTGTAAGCATAAACATGTATGTATGCATGGACGGGTTGTGAACATAAGCATGAGTGATGGCATTGTTGCACTTATAGATATAAATCATAAATATGAATATAAGTGCAAGGGTGAGAGTATAGACCCCCTTTTACCCAAGGATGCGAGCTCTGTCCCTCAATGGGACACAACGTTCTGCCTCACTTGTACTAGCGAGAGCACTGTCTTTTAACCTCGGCTTCTGACAGGTGTGACATTTTTCTTCACTTGTTGGAACGCGTGTGTAGCTCTTGAACCTTGCCCTGCAATTCATTCTACATAAAAGTGGGGGTGAAAATGCTTATAAGCTTTCTTCTTACCCGCCACGTGCGAAGGGGTTTATCGACACATGTTTAGGGTTGCCCCCCTTCTTTGGATGTGTCGGAGTGTCGCTTCTTTTGGGGAAGCTAAAAGTTCGCCCTCTTTGTGACACTCTGGGGTTTGTTCCTTTCGGCGGTGTATCTCGCCCTTTGATGGTCGGATCTCTTGGGTGTCAGTTTTGCCCTTGTAGCTCGATGTTGAGGTTGCCCCCATAATGGGCGTATCCCGCCCTTCCATGAGTAAGGGTCGACCTTTGCGTCGGTTGCTCGGATGGCTGGTCCACCTTTGGAGAGTTTTCTCATTTGGACAAGGAGACCATGAAGATCATTTATCAAAGCAATGGGATCAAATCTCATTGTCCCGTGTCTTGGGTTTCCGAGGTGGACTTGTATGAGGCGGGGATTCGCTTGACCCTTCCTTTCATGAGTCTGGTATGTCATTAATCTTTGTTTTTTCATTCATCTTTTGTTTCCTCCTTGTAGGTTGGTTTCATGGAAAAACGTATAATGTGCAGGCGAAACGTTCCGAACCCGCCGTTGATTTGGATAGGAAGAAGGTACCCTCTAGCTCTGCTTCTAAGGTCAAGAAATATTCTAAGTTAGGGAAGGCTGCAAAGGCTTCTAGTATGTTCTTTTCTATTCTCTTTCCTTTATGATATACTTATGACTGTCCTCATGTTGCTTTCTTCTTGTTTTTAGAGCGTTCGGCCCTGATTATCGAGCGGGTTCTTGCGGTGGGCGAGAGTTCAAGTCAATCCAAATCCAAGGCACAGAAGCCTGATTCTGAGGTCGGGCCCTCGACTGCCAAGAATAAGAAAGCCGCGAGAGACTCTCCTTCAAGTGCCCGCTTGCCGAATCCCTCTTTTGATAAGGAGATAGTGGTCGAAGAGGCGCCCTCCTTTCTTGACAAAGGGAAGCAACCTGTGTTACGACGATGGGATGACCATGGATCATGATGTCTCTCCTCCATCCTCTGCCCCTCAGTCGAGGGGCTGAGTCTCAGGTTTGTTTCTTCTTCATGTAGGTTTGATGACTTTGAAGGTGCCTTTGGCATACCTATGGGGTCATGTGATTAACTATTGTGTTGAAGATCTTGCTTTTGGTGATGGGTGTGATCATCCCCTTTCATTGAGACACCTTTCTTTTGCCATGGCTCTAATTAAGATAGTAATTTTCTGCTTGAAAGTTTGGTGGAGACTGCTCTCGAGTTAGCCTCTACTAGTATTATAGTTGTGATCGTTGTGGGGGTCGTTTTGTTATATGCCCCCGATAGTGCTTGCCGTTATTCTCCGCTTTATGGTTGATTTCGTGAAATATAGAGGTTGTCTACATAATGAGGACGTATCCTACCTGGTATCATTCAGGAAGGTTGAAATATAATTGCAGACCTTTGATGAGCGTATAAAGGGTATTGCTTTTCCCTTTTCCTTGGACTTCGTCTTAAGGTTAGACGTAGGCTCTTTAGGTTTGTGGTTGTTATAGCATCCTCGCGATGTGTATACTTGATAGTCGTTTCTTGATGTGTGGACATGATAGCCACTTCTTGGTATGTGGACATGATAGCCACTTTGTAGTGTGTGGACATGATAGCCACTTCGCGTCGTGTGGACATGATAGCCACTTCGCGATGTATGGAGTTGTGCTTTAGCATTCCTTTCTTATTGGAGAACCTTCATTGCTATAGTTGCCTTTTGTTTAGGCTATTTTTGTTGGGTTTGGTCCCGACATGTCCTCTTGTCGGATGTTGTATCCTTTATGCTTTTGGGATGTCCCATTCATGAGATGTGCTTGACAATATGCCAGGGCGATGCTTTATCAACAGTCGTGCTTGACGATGTTCGAGTCGAATGCGAGCAGATGTCAAGCGAGGGCGACATGTGGGACACTAATGTTTGTCAGGGATGAACGCTGGCGGCATTCTTAACACATGCAAGTCGGACAGGAAGTGGTGTTTCCAGTGGCGGACGGGTGAGTAACGCGTAAGAACCTGCCCTTGGGAGGGGAACAACAGCTGGAAACGACTGCTAATACCCTGTAGGCTGAGGAGCAAAAAGAGGAATCCGCCCGAGGAGGGGCTCGCATCTGATTAGCTAGTTGGTGAGGCAATAGCTTACCAAGGCGATGATAAGTAGCTGGTCATCAGCCACACTGGGACTGAGACACGGCCCAGACTCCTACAGGAGGGTTGCCCTGGCTGACTTGTTAGGCGATTCTTCTTCGTAGGTCGTTCCGAGTGACTTGTAATTTGCTTGCCTATCGTCGTGTTTCTTTTATTTTGTCGGAGTGTTCTTTCATTACTTCACTTGATTTTTTTTATTCCTGCATTGTCATTATAATCATACTTGTATTTCTCATGTAACCTTACTTGTATAAAGGAAGGTCTATTCAAGATACGTTCGTGAGATAGGCTCTCAGAGGGCACATAATATGTTCGCGAGATAGGCTCTCGGAGGGCGCGGAATATGTTCGCGAGATAGGCTCTCAAAGGGCGCAGAATGTGTTCGCGAGATAGGCTCTCGGAGGGCGCGGAATATATTCGCGAGATAGGCTCTTGGAGGGCACATAATTAGTTCGTGAGATAGGCTCTCAGAGGGCACATAATTAGTTCGCGAGATAGGCTCTCGGAGGGCACATAATTTTTCACGAGATAGGCTCTCGGAGGGTACCGAACTTTTTACGAGATTGGCTCTCGGAGGGCACGGAACTTTTCACGAGATAGGCTCTCGGAGGGCACGGAACTTTTCACGAGATAGGCTCTCGGAGGGCACATAATTTTTCACGGGATTGGCTCCTGGAGGGCACATAACTATTCACAGGATAGGCTCCTGGACGGCACAGAGTTAGTTAACAAGATACGCTCTTGGGGGCGTCGAATCTTTTCACGGGATTGGCTCCCGCAGGGCACAAAATGTTTCACAGGATTGGCTCCTGGACGACATAGAATTTCGTAGTCTAAAAACTACTCTCAAGATACGCTTTTGGGGGCGTCGAAATTTTTCACGAGATAGGCTCCCGGAGGGCACAGAATTTCGTAGTTTAGAACTACTCTCAAGATACGCTCTTGGGGGCGTAGAAAGTGTTCACGGGACTGGCTCCCAGAGGTCGCAGAATTTTTCGTAGTTTAAAACTACTCTCAAGATACGCTCTTGGGGCGTCGATACTGTTCGCGGGACAGGCTCCCGGAAGGCTCAGAATATTAATTTACCTTGTGTCATTTTCCAAGCAGGGTGAGTCTTTGATACGCCTTATGAATCTTTACTTGAGTTTTCTCTCTATGATATTGCATGTTACCTAACCTTTTCCTGAGTGTGGGAGATCACCTTTCGAGAGCGATGCTTGTATGTTGCCAATTAAGATGAGTCTGTACAGGGAGTTGAGGTTGTTTTCCCTCTTATGTGACCTCTTCTAGGAGAAGAGGTGTTGCATGTTCTTATGACCTTCTGCTTCTAGTCTCTTCTTTTACACTTAGGTGGACTACCAAGCACTTGTTCGTTTGGTGCCCCCCAAGTTGCTTGGTGGTCACGCCGCCTTTCATACTTGGCCGTTGAAGACCCCTCGTTCATTTTCTTGGTTGGGTACCCCTTATGCTTGGGGCTCCCTAATCTTATGTTTTATTTGATATGCCTGCCTCTTTGGGTGCAATTGGTGTCCCTTGTAGGACTTACTCTTTATTATGCTTGCTTGTTTCATTCATAGCCATGGTTTGGACAATGCCTTTGCCGGATGTATCTCTTAGGGTTGGGAGGGAAGCTTTTGCTATGGGTGGGTGGGGGTGATTTCCATTCTCTTGGTAACTGGTTGTGGTAGTGTCCATATCCATAGAAAGCTTGTAAATCGTTGCCTCATCTTCCTTGTGTTTTGAGTAAAGCAATTTTGCGATGATGATCGAGTAGGAGTAACGTATCTTGGAAGGTGTTGCACTTGAGTTGAAGAACTTTCTCATATCATGGTATCTAGAGTTGTTTGACTTGAAGCTGTGTTTCAGACTGGTGAGTTTGACCCATGCCCCTTGCTCGGGTATGGGGGTCTAATCGGGCTGTAATAAACTTCTTGAAGCGTTGTGGTACTTAGTGTGCTTTGCCTTTAAATTGGAGTATTTTTCAATGCATTTAGGGAGGGTCACATTGGTCATGTTCCTCCCACCTCCAATCTTGATTATAGGCTCCCCTTGGATTAGGACTTGAACTTAAAGAGGATATTTTTATTTAGGTTTGCATGTGATTTTCCATGGGTTTGCCTCCGTGTTGGCTATGCCTTGTTGGATAACTTCATTAGAAGTTTCATTGTGTTGCGTACGTATACATGTTTGGGGGGGGTGTTGAGCTGACAAGTTTCTTCTCTTTTCCTTTGTCGTAACATTCACTCACTATGTGTTTGGTTTATAACCTTAAAGGCGGGACCTTCCACTAGTTCCCCCTCTAATGGGTTTTTTTTTCCTTGATGGGATGTCAGAGGCAAATGTCTAACCATTCACAGACAAGGTGCTTGATCAGGACGTGCGTCTAGTGTAAGGGTCGGTCTTGAAACTTTACTTCCCAAGCTTTTGAGCTCTTCCTTGGTTGGTCTTGTAGAACTATTATCATGCCCTAAGACCCTTGATGGGAGGTGTATCTCCTTTTTCATATTTTGGTTGTTGCACTATCTCTTTTGCTAATCTTGTATCTTTAGAGATTCTCGCTTGGTGCATGACGTCTTGAAAGGATTTCTGCCGGTGCCTGTTCTGTTAGGATTTGTATCCTTGGTTTCCTTTCTTTCTTATTATGAGATGGCGAAGGAGTGTCCATGACCACCCAAATGCGTTGCATTTGGTAGAGGTATGCGCCTAATCTTGAGGGCGCTACCTTGAATCTTCACGTACCTATCTTTGATAAACATGCCATTCATTGCATATATAATACGAAGTCCAAGGATCTCCTGTTTAGGATCATATTTTGAGAACAGAAACACGGTCATCTGTTAGATAAACTCTCCATCTAGGGAGTTCATTTTTGCAAAGATAACTGCAAGGATACTTATAAGGATACGTCTTCCATCTTTGTTCCAGCCTCATTTGCAGTGATGTGTCCCTAATGGGTATGTTGATGTTCTGACCACCCTTACTAGTAAGGGGTCCCTTGGTATTAGGTATGCTGGAATCTTCCTTAGTATCATCAATAGCTGGACATGGGGGATTTCTGGCGAACTCCCTTCATGCCCTATGATTCTCTTCATGTAAAATCTAGTGACCCCCTGTTATGACCAATATATCGCTGTGTGTAAACACTATGTTTTCCATATCCCTTTTTGAAACATGGATGATGGTTTCGCCCTTCTTCCCTTGTTAGGCTTGGGGCCCTTGAAAGGTCCTTGATGGAAGTGTATTCTATTACCTGAGATGAGCTTACTAGGTGTAGTCGCATCTCCTGGCTATTTCGTGAAATCATATAGATCCATTGGAGGCGTGTGCCTCTGAAGGTGGGCGTTGTCCATGTGATATGATTTCCCCCAATTTTTTGGAGGGATGTGATCGCGACTGCTCCCTCTTATGCTAATAGGTATTCTCTTTATTTTTGTGAGGAGGGCATGTTGTGACTTGGATTGTGCCCCCTTGCATATCAACGCCCGATGGTGTCTTCCGACGAACGTAGCACTAAGATTCTTGTTGGAAGGTTGTAGTGGGGGTAGTCCCTTGTGACCCTCATGGTAATTCTTCTATAAGATGTTGAGAGTGTTCAACTTATTTTTTGAAGTGAGCCTTCCATCTTAGTGATCTTTTCCCAGAGTCTTGACCTGTTTTAACAAGACCGTTTGTCGACGGAGATGTTCTGATTAATGACGATGCTTTCGTTCGTCAGTGGTGTGCAGTCTTGGTGGTGACTCTCTTGGTTGCGGCTGGGTTTTTGATGGACTCTTTTAGTAGTCAATCTGTGTATATATATAATACGGAGCCCGAAGACATCCGGTATGATCATTCTTGGAAAACATGGTGATATCGAGTATCAGAATATACCCCTTTCAGGGAGTTGAATTGTTATGCAGTTAAATTAAATAAGAGGATATGGTAAGGATATGGGTGTGTGGGTGTTGATATCCCCTACTTCCTTGGTAATTATAAGGTTGCCTCCTTGCCGAGGCGGACTAGGTGGAGGTATATCCTCCGTACATGGTATGTGTGATCTCACTCCACTGTGCCTGCATGTAAGTCTTCTCAATGTAATAGTGATGTAGTAACATAGTAAGTTACTCCGTGAGTTCCATGCTTAAAGCCTTGTCTTTCGAACTGCCCCTCTATCCCTGGGAGAGGTGTACCGAGGGTTGTCTTGCACGAGGGGTTGGAACCTGTCTCGCTGTATCATGAGTAGGCGGTTGCCTTGTCGAGTTGTCGGGACGATGTCCCTTACTTTGATCTCTTCTTGGAATGTCTCTTGGTGGGGCTTGGTCAGTCGGAGCCACTGGTGGTGGTCTGTATCTTCTAGCTCTCCTTGCTTTACAGTACGCTATCAAGTCATCTATGGCTGACATGAATCCTTCTTTTACTAGGGGTTCACGTTGGCGTAACATATGATGAGATTGGGTTGCCGGTCACCCTGAATTGTTGATCTTATGGCGGCCTGCCATAAGGAAAACGTTGAGGGGGGTTCCTATGGTAGGTCTTCCTATCATGCGAGGTATCACTAGTTGCAATGCTCTTTCTTGGATGGCGTCGTGTCGACGGTGTAGATGCATCATACGAATCTTCTTGTGGTATCGACACCGGAGGTGCCTGTTGAGCATTAGGAACTGGCGATTCCTGTTGTGTCTCTTGGACGGGCGGTATCTCTTTTAGGAGCGGGCCTTGGTGGCACCTCTTGAGGGATTGGTTTAGGTTGTTCCACTACCGGCCTCACTGCCCTTGGTACCTTGTTACTTGTACGACGTGGTGGTCTTGAATCCTTGGGAGGAGGGTCGTTAGCTATCCTTGTCTTGTTGACCAACACATTTATGTGGGTACATCGTATACTCCATCTTTTCTTTGGAAAATTGGGTTACGCCTTCCAACAATTGCGATGCGTCCACGAATTCTATCATGTCATCTTCTGTATGTGAGGCATAGTCATCGCGTTTACTGGACGACTTACCTCTTGCTATGAACCCTCCGTGCATGAAAATCGCGGCAGGCACTTGGGTATCTTATTAACGGCTTTTGTTCAAATCATGCAGGCTCTCTTGAAAATCCTATGAGTGGGGAGTGCACTTGTTTTATGCTACTTGGTCTCACACCTAATATGTCGATCACTTTCTTGCTGAAGATGGTCGGCGAGCTTCCACCATCTACTAGGATTCTACCTATGTCCATGTCAGTGATTTTCATTGTTATGACTAAGGCGTTGTTGTTCCTTGGTAACACATGCTTCATGTCCTTCTTTGAGAATTGAATTGTATATTCTCTTTTCTCCTTTACTTTCTTTTCTTTGACTGTGCTATCTCCTACTTGTGTCATATATGCCTCTCTTGCATTTGCTGATTCACAACCTGCTCCAAAGCCTCTGTGAATAACATATATGCTTTCCATCATACTCGTGATAGGTAGGTTTTTTGTTCAAAATCCACGGACGGCGCCAAGTGTTAGATCGTGTCCCTCGGGTCGTCGGGTCTCTGATCCGAGTGGCACTTCTCATGGGTTGTTCGCTCTCTTTCTTGATCCGTCTAGCTTGTCTGTCTGATCCGACATTCGCTTCCTGTCGACCCGCACAAGGGGCAGTACCGAGCACGGAGAGGGGTGGTGGTGCTCGGTGAACCCTCTCTGATGCTTAAGTAAGTCTGAGTTTTCTAAAGAGATAAAATCCTAGAGAAAAGGCAGAGCTAGGTATGCCAAGATGTAAACTTGTTGGAATGGATGGAACTTGTGGAGTATATATAGGCAACGGTGTCATTAAGGTGGCTTAATGACACTGTTAATCCCTAAATGTACTCAATTAAGACATAATAACAGGATAAACCCTTAAAGCATGGAGAGGTGGGCAAAATTGGCTAAGTTTAGGCCGGGTGAAAGGGAGGTCGAGGCCCTTGGGGTCGTGCGAAAAATTCGACCCCCAAGGCCTTGCCTAACACCTTCCAGGAGAGGTTGGGCGAGCCAACCCGGTCTCCCCTAGGGGAGAGGTCGGGTTGCCAGCCCGATCTCACCTAGGTGAGTTCGAAGGATGGGTCCGGGCGAGTATTTTGGCCTGTCCGGACCGTTAGCGTTGCGGTTGAAGTGTTCGGGTCAAAGTTTGATTTGCAATCGTAAGTGGGGTGATCAAAATAAGATAGTCTGAACTAAAACAGGATCAAATTGGGCGTATATCCATCAATGATGTCGCGAACTCAACTTTCGATCTTCTTCTAGGGTGATGCGTTGTTGACTGCCACTCATGTAGTAAACCTTGTTCCTTCAAAATCGGTGGACTCGACACCATATGCGTTGTGGACTGGTAAAGACATGGATCTTACCAAGCTGCGAACTTGGGGTTGCGCAGCATACACGCATCAAACCGACAGCTGATTCGGCAAGTTGGGACCTAGAGGCTTGAAAAGTATCTTTATAAGGTACTCTAAGAACTCTAAGGGATACGTGTTTGCGGCGGCTCAGGAGAATGGTGGCGTGGTTGAACATGAGTCCAGAGACGTTACGTTCCTTGAGGATGAATTTCCTAAGCTTGGTAACATCAAATCAAATGAAGGATTGATTGAATTGGAATAGGATGATGTTAGTCAGGCCCCACTTACTTCGAGTGGGAGCTTTGAGGCGGCAACACCAGTGAACGACATGGTAAATGAGAATGGAGACATTTTCATAATAAATCCATTGGGAGGAGTCAGTCCAACCACACTGATCACTATTACTGCAAGTGCGAATAAAGTGGAACCTAATCATCATGATGCTGAACCGTTGGATGAGAATCCTATAATACCTCGACTACTTGCTGGTAACAGTGGGAGTGAGACAACCAACTTGGTTCATGGTTTCTAGTGACCGTGGAATTAATCTCGGCAGTAGAATCCCGAGACCAAGAGGTCGCCCAAGAAAAGTTGTAGGTGAAGGTTCAAGCAACGCCCTTGTTTCCAGTGGGAGTATTATTGGGAGCGTTGTTCCTAGTGGGAGTATAGTTCAATTTCAAGATGGTAACGTTGTGCTTTGACGTAGTCAAAGGGACCGAACTTCTTCAAAGAATCCCATCGAGAAGGGTGAATTATTCACCCTAACTTCAATTGATGAACTGACGGTTAAACAAGCTTTGTAAGGACCTCAAGGGAAGGAATGAAGTAAAGCAATTGTGAAGAGATCGCCTCTATGAAAGCCAATTCAGTATGATTGTTAGTTGATTTTCCTGCTAACCGCAGAGATATAGGGGCTAAGTGGGTTCTGAAATTGAAACTCACTACTGATCGGAATGTAGCGATACAAAGCTCGAATGGTTGCAAAAGGATATACCCAAAACCACAGAGTGGAATTTAATGAGACATACTAACCGATTGTGCGTTACACCACAGTTCGGGCCATTCTGGCCCTCGTTGCTAGACTCGATCTAGAGCTGCACCAAAAGGATGTTCAGACTGCATTCCTTCATAGAAACTTGGAGGAAGAGATATACATGGAGCGACCGGAGGGTTTCATAACCCTGGGAAAGAACGTAAAGTTTGTAAACTCCATAGGAGATCTATGGTCTTAAGCAATCATCTCGACAATGGTACCGCAGGTTCCACGAGGAAATCGTAGGCAACAGATTCGTGAATCTTCATAAGGATTCCTGCGTGTACACCAAGACCTCTGAGTCTAAGTATGTTATCTTGACGTTATACGTCGACGCATACTCATTGCTGCGAACGATGTGAGTTACTTGAATGAAGCAAAGTCATGGTTGGCATCTGTGTTCGAGATGAAAGACACGGGAGAAGCCACCTACATCCTAGGCATTAAGATTGTTAGGGATCGGGGTGCTCATAAATAAGTCTTTCCCAAGAAGCATATATCAACAAATTGTTGAGAAGGATCAATCTCTAAGATGCCAAACATGTGGATACGCTGGTCGTGTTTGGGTGCGCGCTGTCGAAGCGTGAGGACCCAAAAAACCAGGCAGAGCGTGAACAGATGAAAAGTGCAAAATACCTTTGTATGGTTGGCAGTCTGATGTACGCCATGAAATGCACTCGTCTAGGTATCTTTTACGTTGTTGGCTTAGTAGAACGAATTATTCGATATCTGAAAGGTCGACTACGGACTGTGCTACGAGGGTAGTAAGCTTGAATTTTCTGGGTTCAGTGATGCCGACCATGGTGGCGATCAGGATGATCGTAAGTCCACCTCAGGAGGAGTATTTCTCATTGTTAATGCCGACATTTCATGGATGAGCAAGAAGCAATCCTATGTCACGCTGTCTATGATGGAATCCAAATTCGTTGCCCTCTCTAAGAATTCATAGGAGGATGTCTGTCTAAAGAGACTCTTGACTGCTCTGCTTGACGTCGAGGACGAGAGTAAACCCGTAAGGATTTACTCTGACAGTTAAGCAGCTATAGAGGCAGTTAAGAATCCAAAGTACCATTGTAGGACGAAACACATTGACGTTAAATATAATTATGCGAAAAGTATGGTAGAAGACAAATTGATCACATTAGAATACTTGTCCTCAGAGATTATGGTGGCAGACCCATTGACCAAACCTTTACGCAGTGAAGTTTTCGAAAAGCATTTGAAAATGCTTGGACTACGTAGGGTTTAAGAGGCTTGTATTGTGTCAATAACATTTTTGAGCTTTTAAATAAAATAATTGCAATTGAGTTTATGATTTTTACGACGTCATGATGGCTGAATTACATCGGATTTATGGTCTATAAACCAGTCGTTGGAGTGTAAAACCTCCCAATAAAATATGTCGAATGTGGGCCTTGCCTCGTCACACAGACACAATCGTCTTTATGAAGGGGGAACCACTACCATGTCAAGACCGGCTAAGAACGATGGTGTTTCGAAAGATAAACCTGGTTAAGCAAAACGATCATTTGGTTTCAGGGTAACACGACATGATCATTGTTTTGCGGATCGCCGTGATGAACTTTGTTCATCAGAAACCACATTCTGGGCCAGATGAAAATCTACGATAGCATATTACATTTCCCACTCCTGACAATATGTAAGTTCAGGTTATGTTGTCGATGCGCACTTCATACTGCGCGTGCCATGTTCGACCACGGGGTCAGGCTCGGTTGTGCTAGATGGAATTTTCCGAGGTTATGATTAACACAAAATTCTTAACCTTGAGTGTGTGGCTGATCCCGGGGTGCTTTTTTAAGGAGCACCCGAAGTATCCTTACCACTCAGAACTCGTATCTAAGGTTGGGCTCAATGTTCGCCTCCAAGCGTACGAACATAGTGCCAAGACAAAACGTACTGGAAACCAGTTGAGTTTAACCGAGGATATGAGAAATAGGGATGGTCATGTACACTTTTAATTCTCCGACTCTTGTATTCACTAGGTGGCCACCAACCGGATATTAGTTTAAGGTTGTGAATACTTGTACGGATGCCTTTTAGAAGTGTTCCTATGTGGAAACTAGGCAATTGGAGAATAACAGTTGACCAAGGATATAGCGCGGCATAGAGAAGTAATAGGTTGATAATAGATTGGGAATCAACGTTCCGCGGACGTTACAACACTCTTGACCGATGAGTAGCACGATTTCCGTTGTGTCTGACGGTGGCACGGAAAACCTCGTATGAACAATTCAGAAGCTAGAATGGATCAAAGAATAAATGTTGATGTGTTGGTCGAAAACATATTAAGAGGCACCCTCCCATTTCGGTGAGTGGGAGCTGTTGGCATTTTTTGAACAGGCTGCCGTAATAGGAGCCCTTTAATATAAGCCCAACACCTGCGTTATTGGGTATTGTCACATTAGAGATTTTGAGCCTTGCTTAAAATCCAAATTGACATGAGAGGCCCAAAATTGGGCCTCCCCTTTAACACATAGACCGGCCGAAATAGGTGTAGGGTTTAAGGTGGTATTTGCCCACCTCATCTACAAATAGAGAGTGTCAGAGATTTCTATAGGGTTAATAACTTTCTCCCTTTTAGTTGAGACTAAAGAAATCCCTCTCCCTTAAACCACATATATTCGATCGAACCACCTATTGAAGGAGGTGCCAAACTGCTTCGAGCAATCATCCGAAGATCCATCCTGCCGAAGAATTAAAAGAGGCTTTGTTGTGGACACCATTCCATGTAGGTGATTCCCTAACAAGAATCCTTACAGGAGCCGTCTGGCGGACCGCGAACTCCCCTCACGATCTCGGATCTACGGAAAGCAACAAATTGGTATATGTCCCTATTCCGCTGCGTAATTAGTTTACCTAGCATGTACACGTGTTTTGTTCCGTAGTAAATATCCGCTATTTCCAACGAGAGGGGTGACGGTGGATCACTACACGGAACTCTTCCCAACTACTCTTAAGAAGGAAGCCTCTACTGTTGGAATTGGGGGACGATTACTACGGAAACAAAAACCACACGGTACATGCTATGTAACAAATTACACGGCAGAAAGAACGCACATAACAATTAAGCTTTTCTTAGTCCCAGGAGCTTGACGGGGAGTTCACAGTTTGTCGGACGGGTCCTGTAGGAACTCTTGTGAAGGAGAAATCTACGAGGAATGGTCTCCACAGCAAAGCCTATTTTCAATTGGTCATTGGGATGGATCTCCTTGTGGGTGATGTGTTTCGGCCGAACCTCTTAGAAAGGAGAGATAGATTTCTTTTGTCTCAACTTAAAGTGAAAAAAGTGATTAACCCCAAAAAAAATCCCTAACACTCTCTATTTATAAGAGGTGGTGGGTTAAAATCCACCAAGGGAATAATCTATAGGTTCGGCCGGCTAGCAATAAAGGGGAGGCCAATTTTTTAGCCTCTCGTGTCAATTGAGATTTAGGCCTAGCCCAAAATCCATAATATGACATTACCCAATTATTCTTAGGATGTTGGGCTTATATTAAACGGCTCATATTACGGCGGCCCATTCACCAAATGCCAACAGCTCGCACTCGCAGGAACGGGAGGGTGCCTGTTAATATTTTGTCAACCAAGACATCAACATTTATTCTTCAATCTACTCCAGTTCCCAAATTGTCATACGAGGTTTGCCGTGCGACTGGAAGACAAAACGGACATCGTGCTATTCATCGGTCAAGAGTGTTGTAGCGTCCACGGAACGTTGATTCCCAACCTGTTATCAATGTGTTACTTCTTTGTGCCGCGTTGTATTACTGGTCTACTATTATTCTCCAATTGCCTAGTTTCCCCATAGGAACACATCTCCAAGGCATTCGTACAAGTGTTCATAACCTTCATCCGGTTGGTGGCTACCTAGTGAATACAAGAGTCAAAGAATTACAGATGTACATGACCATCCCCACTGCTCATACCCTTAGTCAAACTCAACCAGTTTCTAGTACGTGGTCACTGGGCCTTTTTGTTCGGGCACTGCGTTCATACGCGTGGAGGCGAACATTGAGCCCTACCTTGGATATGAGTTCTGAGTGGTAAAGATACTTAGGGTGCTCCTTCAGTAAGCATCCAGGATCAGTCACACGCTCTGGTTGAAGAATTTTGCGCCCATCAGAATATCAGAAGATTCCACCTAGCACAACCGAGCCTGACCCTGTGGTCGAACGTGGCACGCGCAGTATGAAGTGCGCGTCGATAGAATAACTTGAGCTTACATATTGTCTGGAATAGGATATGACATATTCTATCATAGATTCTAATCTAGCTCAGAATGTGGTGACTGACGAACATAGTTCATCACGGCGATCCGCAAAACAATGATCATGTCGTGTAACCCCGAAACCAAATGATTGTTTTTCTTAACCAGGTTTATCTTTTGAAACACCATGGTTCTTAGCCAGTCTTGACATGGTTGAGGTTCCCCCTCCATCAAGATGACCGTGCCCGTGTGACAGGGCAAGGCCCACATTCGACATATTTTGTTGGAGGTTTTACACTCCTACGATTAGTTTATAGACCGTGCATCCGATGTAATTTAGCCATTATGACGTCGTAAGATCATTAACTCAAATTAAAATTATTTCATTCAAATATTACTTAAAATTTCAAAAATGTTACTGACACATTACAAGCCTCTTAAACCCTACGCAGTCCAAGCATTTTAACGTGCTTTCGAAAATATCCATGCGTAAAGGTTTTCTCAATGGGTGTGCCACCATACTCTCAGAGGACAAGTATTCAATTCTGATCAGCTTGTCTTCTACCACACTCTTCGCATAATTGTGTTTAACATCAATGTGTTTTTTCCTACTATGGTACTTAGGATTCTTAATTTCCCCTATCGCTACTTGACTGTCAGAGTAAATGCGCAAAGGCTTACTCCCGTCCTCGACGTCAAGCAGGGCAGTCAAAAGTCGCTTTAGCCACACAGTCTCCTATTCATTCTTAGAGAGAGCTACGACTTCGGATTCCATCGTTGACAGCGCGACACATGATTGCTTCTTGCTCATCATGAAATGACGACATTAGCAAGGAGAAACACTCCTCCTGAGGTGGAATTACGATCATCCGGATCACCACCATGGTCGGCGTCACTATACCTAGTCAATTCTTGCTTACTACCCTAATATCACAGTCCGTAGTCAGCCGTACCTTTCAGATATCAAATAATTCATTTCACGGCTCTTAAATGTTGATAACCAGGGTCAGATTGGAAACATGCTACTAAGCCTACAACGTAACAAATATCTGGACGATTGCATAACATGGCTTACATCAGACTGCCTACCATACTGAGGTACTCTGCACTTTTCATATGGTCACGCTCAACCTGGTCTTTTGGGCCGTCACGCTTCGACAACGCACTCCCTAACACAACTGGTGTATCCACAGGTTTAGCATCGTAGAGTTTGAACCTTCACAACAATTTGATGATATATGCTTATTGAGAAAGACATAGTTTACGAGCAGCCCGATCAATAGAAATCTCAATGCCCATGATATACGTGGCGAATCCCATGTCTTTTATATCAAATACATATGCTAGCCAGGACTTTGATTCATTCAAATAACTCACATCGTTCGCGGTAATGAGTATGTCATCGACGTATAACATCACGATAACATACTTAGACTTAGAGGTTTTAGTGTACACGCAGGGATCCTCGTGAAGATTCACGAATCCGTTGCCAATGATTTCCTCGTGGAACATGCAGTACCATTACTGAGACGACTGTTTAAGACCATAGATCGATCTTTGGAGTTCACAAAGTCTACGTTCGTTTCCAGGGGATATGAAACCCTCCGGTTTCTCCATGTAGATCTCTTCTTCCAAGTTCCCGTGAAGGAAGGCGGTCTTAACATCCATTTGGTGCAGCTTGAGATCGAGGCTAGAAACCAGGGCCAAGATAGCCCGGACCGGGGTGTAATGCACAGTCGGTGAGTATGTCTCATCAAAGTCCACTCTGTGGAGTTGGGTATATCCTTTCACAACCAGTCGAGCTTTGTATCGTTTAATGTTTCCATCAACAATGATTTTCAATTTCAGAACTCACTTCGCCCCTATTGCTCTGCGGTTAGCAGGAAAATCAACTAATGACCATACCGAATTGGCTTCCATAGAGACGATCTCTTCCTCCATTCCTTTGCTTGAGGTTCTTCCAAAGCTTGTCTAACCGTTACCGGTTCATCAACCGAAGTTAGAGTGAATAACTCACCCTTCTCGATGGGATACTTCTTGGGTGAAGTTCTTTGTCTTTGACTACGTCTAGGCTCGTTATTCCCATCTAGAACTACACTCCCACTAGGATCAATGCCCCCACTAGGAACAACACTCCCATTGGGACTCAGGGCGTTACTTGAACCTTCACCTACAACTTTTCTTGGTCGACCTCTTGGTCTCGAGATTCTACCTCCGAGATGAATTCCACGGTCACTTGGACCAGGAACCAAGTTGGTTGTCCCACTCCTACTGTTACTAGTAGGCAGTTGAGGAATTATAGGATTCTCATCCAACAGTTCAACAACATGATGATCGGGTTTCATTTGAGTCTCACCTGCAGCAACTGTGATCTGCGTGGTTGGATTGACTCCCCCCCTGGATTTATTATGAAAATGTCTCCATTCTCATTTACTATGTCGTTCACTGGTGTTGCTTGGTGTTGCTGCCTTAAATATCCCACTCGAAGTAAGTGGGACCTCAGTATCATCATCTTGTTCAAGTTCTATTAATACTTCATTCGTTTTGATGTTACCAAGCTTTGGAAATTCGTCATCAAGAAACATAACGTATCTAGACTCATGTTTGACCACGCCACTATTCTCCTGAGATGCCACAAATATGTATCCCTTAGAGTGTTCGGAGTATCTTATGAAGATACCTTTCAGACCTCTAGGTCCCAACTTGTCGTATCGGCTATCAGTTTGATGTGTGTATGCTGCGCAACACCAAGGGCGCAGCCTGGTAAGATCCATCTCTTTACCAGTAAATAGTTCATATGGTGTCGTTTCCACCGATTTTGAAGGAACAAGGTTTACTACATGAGTGGTTTTCAACAACATATCATCCTTAAATGAGATCGGAAGTTGAGTTTGCGACATCATGGTCCTAACCATGTCGAAGAAGCGTATGACTAAGATGCTCCGCCTTACCCTATCTGTAATGGCGCATTTGTTAGATTACAGGGAGTAATCACTACGGAAACTAAAACCATGGTACATTCAAGTAATCGAAATTACGCAGCAGAAGATTCGCACATACCTCTACAGTAGTCTGTAGTCCCAAGATCTTTGCAGGAGGGAGTTCACGATCCTCCGGTCGGCACCCGTAGGGGTTCTTGTGAAGGAAGCCCTACGTGATATATTCTTCACAGCAAAGCCTTTGATCGATTCTTCACACCCTTGGGGGTTAATAACTAAAAAACTGTCCAAGGTTTACCCTATGTTAAAATTAGGTGTCTGAAGTTTGAAATGTTAAAATGGAATGTCCCAAGTTTCATTTTTGTTGAAATTTGGTGTCTCGGTTTGATTACATTAGAGAAGTCAATTCCGACGAAACCGTATGTCAAATTCGAGCTCTCATACACACTCCCTTCTCGTCATCTTGCCGGGACCGTCACCTAAAAAGTTGGTCACATCCGGGCAAGTAAATCTCGCTCTATTGTCCTTGGAAAATGGCTCTACACGTCTCTTCTAGAATTTTTTTTTTAAAAGTTCAATTTTTAGGTGAAATTTGACGATTTTGTGAAAAGTAAAGAGTGATGGATTATGAGTGGGTTGGTGGGCTAATGAAAATGATTGAATGGAGATGAAAAGACGCACAAAGACACCAAATTTCAACAAAAATGAAACTTGGGACAGTCCATTTTAACATTTCAAACTTCAGACACCTAATTTTAACATAGGGTAAACCTTGGACAGTTTTTTAGTTATTAACCCCACCCTTGGTGATTGCTACGTTCGGCCAAATATGGTGTTCTTGGGGGAAGAGTTTTCTCTCAAAACACCACTTAAAGGGATTTGTGATTACCCCTAATTAAACCCCTAACTCCCCATATATATAGGAGGAGTAAAGTGGACTATTAGATAGTGTAGAGAGGGGGTTGAATCATATGTATAACAATCAAGAATGTATAATGAATCAACCAACTAATTACATGTTAGGATGTTACTATATATAGGAGATCAATCTTAACTAACTAGTCAACTATACAAGTCAACCTAAGGTACCATGTATCTATACAAGTATGAGTACCTATCTATGTATGTACAATATGTACATCTAATATTCCCCCATCTTTTCCTTCTTCTTCCTTTCTAAAGAATTAAAAGGAAAATTTGAGAGAAAAAGTCGATGATGAATGAAATGCCAAGGTCCAATCAAAACCCGGTCAAATAGAGCCAAGGGTAAACTCGTTCAAAATGAGCCAAGGGAATCAAAACCCGCTCAAATGATCCATGGGAAAAATTAAAACCCGCTCTAAAATGCCAAGGTCCAACAAACCCGGTCTTCACAAAACGGCCCCTCGAAAATCTAATATTCGGGATACGGCCCCAAACTTGAGAACTGTCCTCAAAACAGCCCCAATCTTCAGAACTATCCTCAAAATAGCCCCAAACTTCACAAATCCAGCAAAAATGCTCCAAACTTCGAAACTACTCCAAAACAGCCTCAAAGTCTTCAAAAGAGCATCCCAAATTTGAAAACTGCCTAAAACAGCCTCAAATCTCCAAAAGCTTGCAAAGAAGCCCCAAACTTCACAAATTATTTCAAAATAGCCCCAAATTCGTCCAAAATTCTGCCAAAATAGTCTAGGCACGTGCAGAGCACATGCGGGTGCACCGGGGTGCACAAGATAATCCAACTCCATGTCGAAATCCTGGTGCACGGAGGGTGCACGGCGCTACAAGGCCCAGAGATCACGGGTTCGAATCCACCCGGACACACGAATTTCTTCTTCAAACCACAGCATGAAGATCTTTGAATCTTCATCAGAAAACCCAGGTGTTCATCATGAAAAACCCAGGCAGACGAGATCTAATCGTCATTAAAACGACTCAAAACCAACTTGAATCCATTAGAAACCATAAGGCGCATCAAATCCAGTCCAAATTGCAGCAAATAATCAAGAATCCAAGCTGAATTTGAACAAATTTGCAGCAAGAATACTGCAGCAACAAGAACAGAATGCAGCTCCAAGAATGTAGCAAAATTCGGCAATTCCACAGCAGAAATCCACAAATCTCAGCTTGGAATCAATAGCAGCATCAAATTCGAATCAAATGCATCCAAAATCGCAGCAAATGATCAAGAAATAAGCTCGAATTCGAAGATCGAACATCCAGCAGCAAAATAGGTGCAAAATCTGAATTTGAATCAGAAAATACCTCCAAACGATTCGATTAATCGAATCAATGATCCAGAAACTTCGCAATGATGCTCATAGAGCATATTAAATGCAGAAATCTCGAAATGAAACCTCGAATTGCATAATTGAAGCTCAGCCAAAACCAGCAGAAACTTGACCAGAAATTGCAGAAACGCAGCTGCAATAATCCAAATCCGCGTAAAACCGCAACGAATATGACAATCGCACCACCACAGAAATGATCGAAATTGGTTTAATTCCACGGGAACAACAAGCACGAAGAAGCGAATCAAAGGAATCAATCTCAGATTTCATCAAACATTCTAGGCAAGCTAAAAACCAGCAGCTGAAAACTGAATTGCAGCAGCAGTAATCCAAATTCCAGAGCAAAGAATTGATCAATCCAGTAGCAGCAATCGATCTTAGACTCGTGGTACAACACCAGATCGAATCCAAATCACATGATCGATCAAGAATCGATGAACAAACTCCAAATCGATGAAACAGTACATGCAGCAAACTGAAATGCTGAAACTGAAATGCTGAACTGCTGATCCAATAATGTTGAAATCCTCAATCCAAACAGCAATTATTGAGCAGCAAATTCACGAAATGCATCAGCAACGGACAGATCCAATGAATCGAAGCTGAAATCCTCAAGATCCAAGCTCAAATCGATGCAAAAACCTCTCGAAAAACTGAAACCGAACCTGGAAATACCATGGCTCTGATACCATATTAGATAGTGTAGAGAGGGGGTTGAATCATATGTATAATAATCAAGAATGTATAATGAATCAACCAACTAATTACATGTTAGGATGCTACTATATATAGGAGATCAATCCTAACTAACTAGTCAACTATACAAGTCAACTAAGGTACCATGTATCTATACAAGTATGAGTACCTATCTATGTATGTACAATATGTACATCTAATATGGACAAAAGTCCAGTTTACCCTCATCTGTAATTCAGTCGGCCATGCTAGTATAGGGAGGCCCAATTTTGGGCCTCTCATGTCAACTAGGATTTGGGTCTGGCCCAATACCCTATTGTGACATATACCCAATTAACTTAGGTAACATATACATATAATGTGTTTCCATTTACGGCGCTCTGCACCATATGCTTACAACATTAGGGATTGTCGTTTAACGGATAATACCACTTTCATTGCATACTCATTCTAGAGGTTTTGTCCACCTTTGATCATGTATTAGGTTCTCACCTTTGATCGCGCATTAGGTTCTCACCTTTTGCTCGAATTTTTCTCCACGAGAAATTACATGAGTAAATCTGAAATGGATATTTGCAAATGAAAGTTTCTTTCAAGCTTCAAATCAAACACTTCTTATTAAATTTGTACTTCAAATCGATGTGTCCATTCTATCGAGGGACACTATGCGCTACGCACGCGACACGCATGTGTAACCCATGGTGTAATCGTTTCGTTTCCAAAATTTTAATTTAATATAATCGGTTTCACACATGTACGTCGTTTCGATTTAATTATTTTATGGAGTACTAACAATTAATTAGAACTAAATCGTTCGTTTAAGTTATGCAATCGATGGGGTTCCGATGAACTGGAGTATGTGTGTTTGTTACTTTTATTCGACCATTTTTCATGGCCTAAATTTTGGTTCTTAATCCGTATATTCTGATTTCGTTCGGATCGATCCCTTTGACTAGGTTAATAAATTGATAAGTAAATTGTACTTCAAATCGAATTGTATTCAATCTCAATAACAATCGAATTCGAATCGAACTTTATTCAATCATCTGAAACACAATTAACCAAAATCTTCAATTCAAATGAACGATGAAAGATGAAACGACAACGAAAAGGCTTAATTATAATGAATCAACAAAGAGAGAAAAGATAGTTGAGAACTCCGACCAATGTCGAACACCACATCCGAAAAAATTCACGAGTGAATTACATCAGATGATATGTGTCTTAATAAAACATTTTACTGTTTTATGTACATGGCAAACGAGGCGTACCCACGACGCACTTCATCAACAGTACTATGACCCACCAGATTTTCGTTTGGACCTTTTGTTGCTCGATTCTTTCAACATCATGCGTATGTGAGTGAATTTGTCCTTCGACTCATGGGATTCATCCGAGATGAAGGTTTCTCTATTGTAACCACCTTCGAACAGATCCACAATTATCTTAATCAATTTGATCAGACGTGTGAGTCCATTGTCACATTCGAACCACGAGAGAGAGAGAGAGAGAGAGAGAACCTTACATTATGAGATGAATCATCTGCCACGCATTCTCTTCGTCATCAGGGTCACGAATGGCTTTTACACCGGTATACATGCATAGAATACCACCATATTTAACCATGAGGTATCTAGCTTTAGCGTCCTTTCCTTCAGCGAACCAGAGTTCTAGGGCACACCAAAGGTGTAATGCACTAGTTGATGAACTCTTCCTGAACTTCAGCTGTAAGGGTTGAAGTGATCAACCCACTCACAGTCTGAACTTTGCACGAAATTTCATCGTTAAAGTGGTACGGACTACCATATTCATCTGTAGGTTTTATCTCCGCTTTCGGAATCGCAGCAGAGAGGAGTTCCAACACATGCTCCTTTCATTCATCATATCTCACACCATCAAGATTGCGAGGAATATAGAAATGCGCTATTCCTGAGTTGGCCTTCACCGAGATACCTTTGTAAGAATTTCTTCTTCAGATACTCTTATGATTTTACTGAGTTCTTTGGAAGTCTGAAGAAACAGTGTGCCGCCTGACCTGTTAATGTGTTTGTGAAGAGCATTGCGATTACGTTTCCATCGGTTGTCCGGCCTAAAAGTGCAGCCTCGTGCTGCTGAATGTGCTCCATTGGATCTCCTTTTCCATTGTATCTTTATGGATGACCTGTGTTTAGTCCGTCGGGTAAATGGCTATGGATGATTTCCTGTGAAAAAGGGTGTGATGTTTTGTCGTTGAGTATGTGCAAAGCTTTTCCCTTAGCTTCAGCCATCATCCTTGTGATCATGTTTTCCACATCATCTTGTGTTACCACCTGTGGTGGTGGATCAGGGGTAGCTTCGAGGTTCGCGTTTGTGGGGGTTTCCTGCCTTTCATGTTGTTGTGGGTTGTTGAAGTGGTGTTGGTGTGGAGGTGTTTCTTCTTGCCTTCTCCTTTCTTGTGGGGTTGGAAATCCTCCTTCATTTTCTACATGTGGTCACTGTCCAGCTGGGGCATGGTAGTATCCGTCTCTTGGAGGGTTAGGATGTGGTGCATGCCACATCCGTTGTGGCGATGGCCTGTTTCTTTGTCCTTGCTCCTGTGGGGGTATATTTTCCCTGTTTCGGTGCTGCTCGGGTCGGGGGGCTGGGATGTTTCCTCCTCTTTATTCATGTTCAGCTTCATGGGACATGCGTCCCCTTTCTTGGTCATATGTTGCCCTTGCTTTGGGAGTACCTTGTGAGTGTGTCGCGAACAATGGTCCTTCGTACGCGTACCTGTTATAGGGTGGTATGTCATAGGATGGGGCTCCATGTGACTGTCCTGCGAAGGGCATTCCATATGGTGGAAATCCGTATCAGAATCTGTGCGCCGGCATTCTGTATAGGAAGCTTTGCGAAATTCTTTGACGTTGTCTCCTTCCTTCTCTTCCCAGGTGTTGTCTGCTCTGTGGTGTAGACGATGTTGATGATGCGTCTACCGGAAGGGCTGGATCTGCTTGGTTATTGGGATGTTGTGCCGCGGCCGGGATATTACCCTCTGGGGGGTTTACCTGTTCTTGTGGCTGTTCGTTTTCTTCCCTTGCAACCTGCACATGTGGACGTTCCTGTTGTCCACTAGGAAGTGGTGGTCTACCTCCTCCCTGTGGTGGTTGCTCTATGGGTGGTGGTTCTTCCCTTGATTGTTCGCTCCTTGTCGTCATTCCTCTTGTGATCGCCAGGCTTTTTGTTTGAGTCAGACAGACGGCGCCACTGTTGGGACACGCTTTCAATCGGTCTGGTTTCGCGTGAACCAATCTGTCGGTACCCGACAAAATTGTGATGATCCTCGTGGATTTTTCTGGGTGTCTCTTCGATAATGCTGTCCTTAGCTTTAAGATTCGTTCCTCCACCGCCTAGACCTGTGAAAATGTCTTGTCGGATATCTCTTTCCTAGTTCCAAGCTAAAGCCTTTCTCCACGTCCACCTGCAAAAGGGATTACCGAGCACAAAAGGGGGGTGCTCGGTGAATCCACTCCGGTGCCTAAATGAGAATTTGCTAGAGAGAGATAATGTCTAGAGAGAAGCTAGAGCAAATTCAACTTGGCAACTTGTTTGAAATGAATGGCCAATGGTCCTATTTATAGGACTCTTGAGTCATTAGTTTACTAATCGCATTATTAGTCTGTTAATCATGTATTAATTAAGATAAAGCGAAATTAGGCCTTACTAAGCATCGGAGGGGTTGGTAATATTTTTGGGGAGTTCGGAAACAGCGTGGTCCGGAGGGAGGCCCTCCGGGCCGAAAAATGTTCGGTTAGGGGGTGTCCTTAGCCGAACTTGTTCTTTTGTCGGGCGATTTATCCTCGCCCGGCCTTTCATTGGTGGAACTTTTCGGGTTTTAGGTTTTCCAAGTTTCGGTTTAAAATCGTCTTTGGATCCGTGCGGTAATTGAGTCGGGTCAAAGCGGGTCAAGGTGGGTGTATGTCCATCAGACCCAGTCTGTCACCTCGGCATATGGACCAACCAATAAAATAGAGACACATAGTAAATGCACTTTACATAAATATTTTTGAGTAACATGTGATTACAATTTAATAATTAATCATACCTTTTTTTTTCCCTAAAACAATAATTTATCTTAATAAATAAAAATAATTTTCTTATATCCAAATATATAATAGAAGTGTCGCTAGTTTTGTATTTTTTTTTTCTAAAACACTCTTGGACATGGTGAGACCCTAGAGGTCAAGTTATGTCCAATAGGACTTTTTAGGGAAAAAAAATCACAAAACTAGTGACGCTCGTATTATATTTATATATGAAAAAAAAAAATTAATTTATAAGATAAATTAATTTTATTCTCCTAAAAAAGAGGTATGTATTAACTAACAAAAATTGCTGGGTTGTAATCACATGTTATTCAAAGTTATTTATGTAAAGTACATTTATTACGTGTCTTTCTTTTATTGGTTAGTCCATACGATGAGTTGGCGGATAGGGTCCAACAAATAGTTTCTCGTAAAATTGGCTTCATAACACAACAAAATTGTCTTCATAACATTTCTGCCGATGGTTTTATTTCTCAAAATAGATTTTTGTAATAATGAATAAAAAAATGTATGGTGATGAAATTATTTATAACCAAGGCAGGCCCAAAGGTAAGGCTACTAAAGTTAGGGCTTTATGCCCCATGAAAAATGAGGTATCATATATATTATTATATAATTAAGTCCACTTCAACACATATAACAAAAAAAAAAATGTCTAGTTCAAAAGAAAAAGAAAAAAAAACCAATTTCCATTATTTTTAGGCCAACTATAAGTTTGACTTAATTATAGTCAATTTAAGTAATTAAGCCATCATTTATTGGGCCAACTATAAGGACATAGTTGACTCAACTATAGGCAATGTAAGCAATTAATTACATATACATTGTACTTTCTTTCGGCCGACCGGCAAAATAAACATTAGTTATTACTAATGTTTTGTTTTAGCAATTCACTCGTATATATCACACGTGTTTGTTTCTTCATATATAGAGAAGAATGATTTAAAGACGTCATGATCTCAGCTAAAATAAATTACAATGGAAATGAATATTGAGCCTGTTTTTTTGTACTAAGTGTGTTATACATATAAAGTTACAATTTGACGAGGATGTTGATAATGAAGTTACAATGTCTCTTGAAGAATTTTTTAGAATTAATTATTTCATTTACATAGTAGACCAAGTTATTTCTTCACTTCAAAGTCGATTCGAACAATTTAAAAATTATAATAATCTTTTAGGAATTTTATTTAAGTTGAAAAGACACTGAATGAAGTCATTAGAAAATTGAGTATGAACATTTATTAGTGATTTTGCTTCTTTAAAAGCTCGAAAAATAAATTTTAAATAAAATCTTACTATGAATAATCAATTTAAATATTTTATAAAAATAATATGAAAACACCGAATTAAATTTTAGTTTTAGGCCCGGTTTCTCTTTGACCGGCCCTGTTAATGACTATATCGAAGCAAAGATATTCATGTATCGGAATTATTGGAAACGACTGTTAATATTCAGTAGATTAATAAGAAGCAAAATGAGAAATCCAGTCAAAAAGGGTTCGTGTTTAATAAGCTAGTGGGCAGATAGATACTAATTTTTCATGTCATAACATGTGAGATACTGTGTAAAGACTAAATACATATATATAGATATTTCTATACTTCTTCTGTTATTCATAAAAATAAAGTGTTTGGGTTTGACATTCAATTTCATCTATGTATATATATTTTACTAAATCTTGAATTAATTAATTTTGCAGCATTGCTCATCTTGGACTTATAGAGAGACTATCAACATCACTTTGCTTCTACTTGGAAATCACGTTTTAGGACCATAAAGAAGTGCCCTACTAATAATTGATCCTGGCCAATATCAGATCCCATAGATATGCGACTTATTTATTTCCTCTATCATATATTTAGTTATGATTTATCAATAGTTATTGTGGAATATATGACTATTTTATTTTGTCACGATTGTTCTAAGTGTCAATTCCTAGAATAATATATATGTTCATATCAGGATAAGTTATAATGAATAAATTGTTGGCATGATATTTATTCATTCATAGAACTCAAATTCAAAATATTTAATTAATGCATAAAGCGCTGAATTAATAGACAATATTTTTAATTATGTGAGCTTGAACAATTCATTTTGCCAACTTATATGTATATGTCTAGCTGTCTAGCGTCAACCACCATGTATATGCCAAGGCATCCCATGCATGCTTCGTTTTTCTTCCTTTTGCTGGTTTCGTGGAGGCATATCTATCTACCAGTCACTTTCTACCATCAATAAAAACGAGCGTTAATCGTCAATGAAAATGCGTCGTTTAGTTTCTGTATATTGTTTATGTAATTCCGTATATACTTGTTGAAACTCAATAGGAATTCTCAAAATAATTTATATTGAGATAATTTGTAAATACTTGTAAAGTCTAATTATATAGTCGTACATATAAGGAACTAATTATCACATAAATGATTTTTTTCTAATCATATGACTTAACTCATATTGAGTTATACATTTTTATTTTAACAAACTAATAAAGATAAGAGTTTGAGCTTAATCTAGGAAGATGTTACTTCATTCAGCATCCCTTAAACCAGCTCTCATTGATCATACTAATTAACCACTTGGCTCTTTCAAATGTTAATTTGTACGTCGAACCGTATTATCATCATTCCTAGGTAGGGGTTTCAGTGGAGTTTGCTTCCTAAGTCATCTTGGTCGCTTCTCCACCCTAAATTTCATTTTTAACAGGAACCTGAGCGCACAATTTAAGGCACCAAATACCCACTCAGGCTCACGCTGCAAGTTGTATTTTATTATCCTGACCATGGAGTTTCTCATCAACTAGCAAAGGGTTTGCACCGCGCCATTGAGTCCATACATTGATCCAACATCTTGCTTTGCATCTCTGTGTATCACTAGATCCATGGGGTTCACCAAATTGTGCCCCCAGCCGAAACATCGGCTCTGATACCACTTGTTTTAACTCAATAAGAACTCTCAAAATAATTCTTATTAAGACAATTTGTAAGGACTTCATACAACCTCATTAATTTATCACTTAAATGATTGTTTCCAATCATACAACTTAACTCACATTGAGTTATATACATCTTTATTCTAACAAACTGCAAACCAATAGATTAAAACATGATTTTGATCTAGATGTTACTTGATTAATGTATGACAGACCCAACTGCATGCAACAATCCAGCAGACACCCACGAAGCTAGTGATCAACAATCCAAAACTTTTACTGTTGTACAATTTTAGACCCTAAATAAGCAAATATGCAATTATTTTCAGTTTACACATTTTAAAATCTATACCCCTAAAAAAGTTTAGCTTAAGTATTTGTTACTACTATAAATTTTTTTTTGACATATATAGATTCCTAGCAGCTGGATCAAGTGTACAGTGCTTCCAACACCATTAATGTAAATAAATAAATGATTGATCATGCGTATCGTCCTCTAGATTGAGATATGGTATATCGAACATGGAAAGGGACATTTATATATATATATATATGCCCCAAATCATACAACTCTTACAACCAACATACTTGCTTTTGTATTTTTTTAGAGTTAGTGATCTCTTGTCTGTAACCACACTTTGATAAACCCTAGCTAGCTACACCATTCAAGACGTACGTACATGAACATTAATTAACATCAAGAAAGTGGTGTTTGGACGGCAATCTAGCTAGGGTTTCGGATTAATCCACGATGTTATATTTTACGAAAATGACAAAGTAATTAGTTAGAGGTCAGTTTCAAGCTAAGATATGGTTTTCCTCTATGGGGGATGTGGAAAGGAATATATTATATACAATTAAAGTAGATGGTCCAAAGTGGCACGTGATGACCTTACGGATACTTTGGATGTCACAACCCTCCCTACCGCTGTATATTCCATTATTCCACACACACCTTATATATATAATATATATACGGATGATGACTAGCTAACCTCACCGGCTGGCTGGCTAGCTATATATCCCCTTCGTCCTTCATTTATAGGACCATTTTTAATTAATTTAAATCTCAAATTGTTTTTTTTTTTTAAATAAAAAAATATTGATGGTTGTGGTCCGCTGAATTTTGTATTAATATTATAATTATGTCGTCCTCGGTAGCGAGTATTGGACCATTTTGCAGTATAGAGATTAAATGCTTCGAAGGTGGCACCGTATCGATTGGACATGGCTCCCCTCAATATCATCCCTCCTTTGGTACATTCTTTTTGCAGGTACGGCTCGCTACTATATCTATATATAATAATATGTATATATGCAGTCACGCGGTCCATGCAAGTCAATTTAATGCCTTTGTATTAATTCTTCCAATCATATTGAGATGGGACCAAACTACTTCATGTGTTACAAGAAAAGTCGTGGATTTTTCAGTCTTTGATTTGAATCTAGCTAGTACTATGCATATCACAAAAACTAACCAATAGTTAGCTAGTGCACAAAAACTTCACATCACCTTATAAACCCTAACTAACCGATAGCTAAACATAATATAGTTAGGGTTCCGAAGTTAAAATTTGAGATGTACTTTTCGATATACTGAAGATACGTGTAGTCTGATCGACTAAAAGTCGATCACTACAGCCCGTGATTACAAATTGCCAAACAAAGGTTCCGATCTATCTTGCTTCGATCGACAATCCCAGCACCAACACTTAAAATGTGTTTTGCATTTGTTGTAGCTTGTAGTAGCATTATTATCTTCTGTTCAGTTAAACCTTCATATGTAATATACATAAGCAACCTTCATATATATATATAGTGTTGCTAGTGATTTAATTATTTACGAACTCTAGCTAGCTAGCTAGCTAGCTAAATTATATGAATTAATACTGAGAACAACCTCCTTTTTTACCATGTGTGATAAAACGAAAGAAGCCCATATCTATCTATCTATCTACTTTAAAAAGCTAATAGCTAGCTGTAGCACAGTAGATGAAAGGGGCAACTCATACATGCGTACAAGCTAATAATGTTTATGTATAGGGGAATCCAAACAAGCTACACTTATTTATCGCAACTTCACTTAAAAATTTGTCGAGAAAAGTTTATCAGCAAATTTTGCCGGTGGAACAATTTATGTCGGTAAATTACGCAGAATTTTTTTTTTTTTTCGTCATACAGAGAATAAAAATAGCAGAATAAAGTAATAGCGTCAAATATCAACTAATTTAACGACACTGATGCATATACGCCCAATTTGACCCTATTTTAGTTCGGATTGTATTATTACGATAATCCCATACACAATTGCAAATCGAAACATTGACCTGAACACACCACCCGCAGGAAAAAAGGTCCGGACGGGACCTGTCCAGACCATAATTGGTCAGATCGGACCAGCTGGTTCGATCTCACTATGCTGAGATCGGACCAGCTTGTCCGATCTAACCATGATGAGATCGGACCAACCAAGTCTCGACACCACTTCCAGTCGAACTAACGCGTCCGACTAAATAGAGTATGCGATGTCCGAAGGATTGTCGTCCGGGTCGCGCCTCGCGGAGACCCGTCAACGCCTGACGCACACAACCCCTGCACGACACTACGAACTCTCCCATGCTTACAAGGGTTTAAGCCCTCATTATCTACTAATGAGACACATTTAGGGGTTAATGACGTCATTAGACGCCTTAATCTTCCTTGAGGCCTATATATAGGGCTCAAGATTTCTCATTCTACACATTATGAACTTTTGCATACTTGAGCTTTGTCTTCTCTCTAGTTTATCTCTCTAGAAACACTGTACTTATTTAAGCATCGGAGAGGGTTCGCTGGATCCACCCCCGGCTTAACCCTCGTGCAGGTCCATGAAGGAACGGATTACGAGAAGAGTGAAGGAAACATATTGAAAGAAGGAAATTACACCAGTGGGATCGACATTCGGGTTGACATCCAGATGCCCCGATATCTACGTCCCATCATTTGGCGCCGTCTGTATGATTCGAATAAAAAGTCATGGCGAGAAAACCATGAGCACGAGCAACAATACTTCGCCACCCCCTACGAATCGGTGATTGAGTATCCAGTACAAAAGTCATTTGTGAAGGATTTTCAAGAGGAGGTGCATCGTCCAATCCAACAGACATGCATACCTCTCAAAAAAGGAAACCATAGCAAAACCAACGACGGAGTGCTACACTTTGCTACTCTGTCGTCGCTACCACCGGCGTTGCGACCGCGTTTACGGCCGCTGCTACTGCCACAGTTACGAACGCGTCTACCACCGTCGTTGCGATCGCATTTTCCGCTGCCACCGTGTTTATCGTCGTCGTTGTGACAACCGTTACCGCCGAAAATTTTCCTTCGACTGCCAGTTTCTGCTCGCCACTGTCGCTTAGACTTGGCGAAAGGATCGTCGCTTACTCGCTGACCAAAATCGTCGCCGACCGAAAATCGTCGTCATCCTAAAATCTTCAAATTCAAGAGACACGTATACCTCTCAAGCGAACATGAGGTCCCATTGATAGACATAAAGGAGGTATACTCTTGAGCATTACGATACGACTTACCAAAAATTGGCAAAACAGTCCGAGGGGAGGCATTTAGACATCGCGCCTGTCATACAAGAGGGCAATCAATACAAGGATTGGTTTAAAAAAGATACAACTGTCTTTTCAAGTCAGGGCAAGTGAAGCTTCCGATTGTGAAACTCCCGCGATCGATACAGGGAGTATCTTTCACTACACATTCAATGATCTAAATACTTTGACATTACTATGCATTGCAAACTCCTATTTTATGATAGGGAAAATAGGAAATGAAAGCAAGCACAAAGGGGGAGGGACCAAACATTTGGGAAAACCCTTTTCGACTCAGAGACCCGAATTGTTTTTCAGTAGTTTTGATTTGCCGGAATTTCCGCCGTCGATCACCCGAGCTTGTCGCCTCGTTCCACCAAGCCATCCTGCGCTGCCAAGCTCTCACCGGTCACTGCACCGTTCAACATCGGCGTGCTCCATCAAACGGGGCACGTTGAGAAACCCATTGTGTCGCCCAACTACCATCTACCAAGTGTGCGTACTTTCAAAGTGTGTGCACCCTCAAACCAAACTCGCCGGAAAAACGCACCCAAATCATGGGTATTCAAGATTTCAACCCCTGGTTACACACAGGTAATGGATCACTTAAACACCCCCAAAAGCGGTGACCGATTGCTCGACAACCAAGGGTATACTCAAAACCAGAGGGGGGAGATAAATTCTAACTCCCAGGCCAAGATGCGGAAAATGTCACAACATCGAAAAACAAAGAATGATCTCATAGTCATCACAAGGGTCACAAAAGCTTAAACATTGGAAGGATACTAGTTTTGCAAGAATAAATTCCTACAACCGGGAAACACCCGCATAATAGGTATTGCTAGACATACTGTCAACACCGTCGTCCTCCCAGATTACACACCAAAGGGCAATCCAAATTAGAAAAGAGCCAAAAGTAAAAGTAAGCATTACCAAGAAGGCGTTAGGACAACCCTTCACGCCTAAGGGCCAAGAGGAAAATAAAGACGCTCACGGCGGGCAGAATAAACAATAGAGATGCCTGGAACCCCGAGAATGTATGGAAATAAATATCCCAAGAAGCGGTAACCGACCGGTGGACCTCCGAGTCCGACTCATAGCAGTCGTTCTGACCGGACACGCCCATCCGATACACGACCTCACTACTTGGATCCGCTGGCCTGACTCAACAACTCGGCCCCCCAGAAAACATCTCAAAAGATAAACACACACTTCCAAAAGGTGTATCCAAGGACAAAATATCGAAAAAAATAGGCTCAAGGTTAGAACTTCACTCTCGAGTGAGAAGCAAAATGCGCTTAACATCCCATTGAATAAATTCCAAGAAGTAATGAGCAAGTGGAGACACTATTCAAATGGAAACCCACCACCACCCCGGAGCCTACATATCAACTATTAACAAAGGAGTGGGAGACTTAAACTCCACCTACCTAAACGACAGAGAAGAAAAAAAAAAAAGCAAGAAGCACATTAGTGCCAAACGACTCACCTACTACGGAATCCATAGAGGAACACCACCCAACCTATGTGATCTTACATAAATGTCAGAAAAGGTGGCTATGATAAAGGAACTCTAATCACAAGTGATACCAGCAAGCCTACCCCAACCATGAGCATATTCCAATTAGAGAAGGAACATTCATCATCGCCAACGAGAAACTCTAAAGACACAACTTACAAAAGAGTTAGTGCCCCAACCAGAATATGAAAAAGGGGATACGCCTCCCATCAAGGGCCTTAAGACATGATAAGAGTTCTCTAAGCTCAACCAAAAAGGGTGACTCCTACTCCAAAATCATCAACGTCAATATTTGAGCAAGGAATCAACACCGAGTTCAAGCTCACATTTAAGGCAAACCAATCCACAACTCAACAACTGGGGAAGTAAGATTTCGAGATTGACCCTTACACTATAAGCACATCTTCATCAAGCGCCTTGTCCGTGAATTGTAAGAAATTTGTCTCCGACATCCCATTAAGAGGAAAATCTCAATAAAGGGGACACCAGTGGATAATCCTGCCATTAAGATTATACACCAAACACTTAGTGAGTGAAGGTTACAACAAATGAAAAGAGGGGGGACACGCCGTTTCGACATATCTCACCCACGTATAGGTCCGCAACACAAGTTCAACTTCTAATGAAGTTAGCCTACAACGCATAGCCAATATAGGGGCAAACCCACAGAAAATCACGAGACAACACCTGCAAACCTAAAGGAAAACATCCCTTTTAACTTCAAGTACTAATTTAATGAGAGCTTACAGATTGGAAACGGGAGGAACATGACCTAGGTGACGCCCCCTAAAAGCATCCAAAAATAATCCAAGGTAAAAATAAAGGCGAAGCACACCAAGTCCCACAGCACTTCAAGAAGATTACTACTGCCCAAGCGGACCCCCAAATTCGACGCAAGGTGCATTGATCAGACTCATTAGTCTGAAACACAACTTCAAGTTAAACAACTTGAGACACTATCGTATGAGCAAGCTTCTCGAATCAAAAGAAACCCCTTCCAAGAAACGTTAGTCCTATTCAATCCCCACAGCAAAAGCGTTTATGCCAAAACGCAAGGAAGATGGGGAAATAATGTACAAGCCTTCCCCAGATACAGGCACTGCACATTGTAGTTACCAAGGGAAAGCACTCAAAACTTCGATTGTACGTATATCTGAAATGTGAGTACAACGTGCCAACTCTCGCATAAAGAGGGGGAGGCAAGGAAACGTAAGAACCAAAATCCTACCGAAATGTTGAAAGAAGCTAAAGAAAGAGTTGGCACCTGTCAAGAAGGTATACCTAAGGAAGCAAACTCGAAGACACATCAAACATAGGGAACGGAAATCTCGCCCACCTGAAAGCAAAAGCTTCCCTCCCAACTCCAAGATATACATCTGACAAATGTATGGCTCAAACCATGGCTAGGATTGAAGAAAACAAGCATGAGAAAGAATAAGTGCTGCAGGTGACACCCATCGCGCCTATGTAAGCAGGCATACTCAAGAAAACACAAGAGTAGGGAGCCCCAAGCATGAGGGGTACCCAACCAAGAAAATAAACGAGGGGCCTTTAACGGCCAAACATGAAAGACAGTGCGATCACCAAGCAACTTGAGCGGCACCAAACAAACAAACGCTTGGCTCTCCACCTAAATATAGAAGGGGATATTGGAAACAAAAGGCCACAAGAACACGTAGTACCACTCCTCCTAGAAGAAGTCACATAAGAGGGAAACAACCTTAACCCCCTGTACGGATTCACCCCAAGTTGCGACAACAACCATTGCCCTCAAAAGGCGATTTCTCACACTTAGGAAAGGCCCAGGTAACAGGCGGTATTGCGGAAAGAAAACCCAAGTAAAAATTCAGAAAGCGTATCAATGACGCACCCTATCTAGAAAATAACACTAGGTAAAAGTTACATTCTGTGCCCTCCAGAAGCCAATCCTGAGAACAATTTTTGACGTCCCCAAGAGCGTATCTTGAGAGCAGTTCTATACTGCGACCACATTCCGAGCCCTCCAGGAGCCAATCCTGAGAACAGTTTTGACGCCCCCAATAGCGTATCTTGAGAGCAGTTCTATATTGTGACCACATTCTGTGCCCTCCAAGAGCCAATGCTAAGAACAGTTTTCGACGCCCCCAAGGGCGTATCTTGAGAGCAGTTTACAGCGAGCACATTCTGTGCCCTCCAGGAGCAAATCCTGAGAACAGTTTCGACGCCCCCAAGAGCGTATCTTGAGAGCAGTTCTATATTGCGACCACATTCTGTGCCCTCCAGGAACCAATCCTATGAATAGTCTCGACGCCCCCAAGAGCGTATCTTGCGATCACTTTCGACGCCCCCAAGAGCGTATCTTGCAATCACTTCGACTCCCCCAAAAGCGTATCTTGCGAACACTTCGACTCCCCAAAGAGCGTATCTTGCGAACACTTTCGACGCCCCCAATAACGTATCTTGCGAACACTTTCGACGCCCCTAAGAGCGTATCTTATAAACATTTTTTGACGCCCCCAAGAGCGTATCCTGTGAACAATTTTAACACCCTAAGGAGCATATCATGCGCACACTAGATGCCCCTAGGATCGTATCCTAGGAAAATGTTTACAACGTCCCCAAGAACCTATCTTGAGAAAACCTCTTAATAATGCAAGTAAGGTTATATGAGAAATGCAGGTATGATTATGATGACAATGCAGGCATGACAAAAATCAAGTGTAGTAAAGAAAGGACTCTTCGACAAAAGGGAAGAAACATGACAACATGCAAACAAATCACAATTCACGCAAAACGACCTACAAAGAACAATTGCCTTGCAAGACGCCCAATGCGACCTCTGATAAACTTTATTGTCTTGCATGTCGCCCTCACGTGACTTCTTCTTACATTCTGTCCTGCATGTCGCCCTCGCGTGACCTCTGCTTGCATCCGACTTGAACATCGTCGAGCATGACTTTTGAAAAGCATCACCCTTAGCATTGTAAAGCACAACTCATGAAGGGGACATCCCAAAAGCTTAAAGGATACAACATCTGAGAAGATGAGATGCAGGGACAAAACCCAACAAACATAGCCTAAACAAAAGGCAACTATAGCAACAAAGGTATGAAATAGTACTTGTTAAGACATGTGTATCGGGTCGGCGGGTCTCCAATCCGAATGGAACTTATCACGGGTAGATTTCTTTCTTCGATGATCTGTAAGCTCGTAAATGTAATCAGTCGGCTCAACGTGGTCCGACTTCTCACTCCTTGCCGACCTGCACAAAGGGAAATATCGAGCACGGAGAGGGGGGTGGTGCTCGATGAGCCCTCTCTGATGCCTAAGTCAGCCTGAGATTCTAGAGAGATAAAGTAGAGAGAAGGCAGAGCTAAAAATGTGTAAAGATGCAACATGATGGAAATGAATAGAGCTTGAGGAG
Source organism: Clarkia xantiana subsp. parviflora (assembly GCA_036873135.1). Taxonomy (NCBI): domain Eukaryota; kingdom Viridiplantae; phylum Streptophyta; class Magnoliopsida; order Myrtales; family Onagraceae; genus Clarkia; species Clarkia xantiana. The sequence continues at coordinate 24,210,110 of JAPTYO010000008.1, read as the reverse complement.
TATATATTGGTTTCGGGAGGATTAAGGTGACTTAATGACACCGTTAATCCCTAAACGTACTTAATTAACACATAACGATAGGATTAAACCCTTAATGGCATGAAGAGATGAGCAAAATTGGCTAAGTATTGGACAGGTAAAAAGGGTGTCGGGACGCCGCGAGGGACGGTCCTTAAGGCAAGGTTCGGGACGCCGTACACACAACGGGGAGGGGGAGTGGCGTCTAGGCAGGGGTCCCGGGACCTTCGGGGTCGGATGGAAAATCCGACCCCAAAGGCCTGGGATTGGTCCAGCTGATCCGATCTCACATAAGTGAGACCGGGCCAGCAGACTGGTCCGGGGAGTATTTTTCGCTCGCCCGAGCAGTTCGCGCTGCGGTAAAGTGTTCGGGTCCAAGTTTCGATTTGCAATCGTAAGTAGGGTGGTCAAAATAAGACAATCCGAATTAAAACGGGTTCGAATTGGGCGTATATCCAACACATGCCCCCGAGTCAACCAATGGCTTAACCCTTGATTGACTCTATTTTATGATGAAATGACATGCGCAATTTGAAGCCGTGACTTTACCTCTTGACGAGTCCCTTGCTTATCCGTAGGCGCGTTTTCCTTGCCTTGTCCTCAGTTTCTCGAAATAGAGGAAGTGTAAACGTTAGAGTAAGTGTGTTCGTGCCTAGACACATGCCCGCAAAATGTGGATAAAATTCCATCCTTACCATATATGCGTTTTAAAAACACGTACATTCATGTGTTAGATTACGGTGAGTAATCACTACGGAAACACTAAAACATGGTGCGTGCATGTAATCGAAATTACGCAGCAGAAGAGTTACACATACCTCAACAGTTTACCGTAGTCCTAGTTCTTTTGCACGAGGGAGTTCTCGATCCACCGGACGGAACCCGTAGAGGTTCTTGTGAAATAAGCCTTACGTGGTGTTAGCTCCACAGCAAAGCCTCGGATTAATTCTTGAAACGGGGACGGATCTTCGGAAAGTTGCTCGAAAGCAATTTGGCACACCCTTGGTGTAGATATGGTTCGGCCGAAACTTGCTAGTGTGAGAGGAGGGTTTTCTCTCTAAAACACTCTTGTAAGGGAATTATGATTAACCCTAAATATTCCCCGACACCTCTTATTTATAGGAGTAAAGTGGACAAAAGTCCACTTTACCCCACCTAATTATTTCGGCCGGCCTATGTATTGGGGAGGCCCAATTTTGGGCCTCCCATGTCAATTGGGATTTGGGTCTAGCCCAATTACCCTGATGTGACATTTACCCAAGTTCATTAGGTAAACTATACATATTATGGGCTACCAGTTATGGCGCCCATCACCATATGCTTACAGCTCCCACTCGCCGGAATAGGAGGGTGCCTGTTAATGTATTGTTGTCCAAATCTGCATCAACATTTCTCCCCTTTGATATGCTCCGTGCTTCTGAATAGTTCATACGAGGTTTGCCGTGCGACCGGCGTATACGACGGGCATCGTGCTACTCATCTGTTAGGAGTGTTGTAGCGCCCGCGGAACGTTGATTCCCTATTCTCCAATCAACCTGTTATAAACAACATTTATACATATTGTACCCTGCTGTATCCTAGGTCAACTGATAGTTCTCCATTTGCCAAGTTTCCACATAGGAACACTTCTCCAAGGCATCCGTACAAGTATTCACAACCTTCAACTAATATCCGGCTGGTGGCCACCTAGTGAATACAAGAATCGGTGAATTACAGGTGAACTTGACCATCCCCATCGCTTATACCCTTAGCCAAACCCAACCGGTTTCCAAAGACGTGGTCATTGGGCCTTTTTGTTCAGCACTACGCTCGTACGCCGGGAAGCGAGCATTGAGCCAGACCTTAGGTATGAGTTCTGAGTCCATGAGGATACTTTGGGTGCCTCTTCATAAGGCTCCCGGGATAAATCACACGCTCGAGGAGAAGAAGTTTGCGCCCGCTAGAATCACGAGGATTCTTTTCCTAGCACAATAGAGCTCTGACCCCATGGTCGTACAAAGCACGCGTACTATGAAACACGCGTTGATAGCATACCTGAACCTTTTGGGTCAACAGGAATGGGACATGTCAATTATGCTATCACAGATTTTCATCTGGCCCAGAATGTGGATTTATGACGAACACAGTTCATCACGGCGATCTGCAGGACGAAGATCATGTCGAGTTACTTCGACAATAGATAATCGTCTTGCGTAATCAGGTTTATCCCCCTAATTCTTAGCCACTCTTACATAGTAGAGGCCTCCCTCCACCGCAAGACGACCGTACCTGTGTGACTAGGTAAGGACCACATTCGACATTGTCTGGTAGAGGATTGCGTCCTCCCGCGACTCAGTTTATAGACCGTAAATTTGATGTAATCAAAACATTATGACGTCGATTGATCATAAACTCAGTTGCAATTCTTTCGCTTACAAAATGTAACTTTCTAATATCAAAATGTTATCACATATACATACAATTTCTAAACCCTACGCAATCCAAGCAATTTTACATGCTTTTCGAATATCTCCCTGCGTAGTGGCTTAATTAATGGGTCCGCAATCATATTATCAGTGGACAAGTATTCCATAGTGATTATATTGTCTTCTAGCATCGATTTAGCATAGAAATATTTCACATCAATGTGTTTGGTCCTACTATGGTACTTCGGATTCTTAACTGCCACAATAGCTGCTTGACTGTCAGAGAACACCTTTACAGGTTTACTTCCGACGTCACCACCAAGCAACGCAGTAAGAAGCATTTTTAGCCAGACTGCTTCATGTGCATTCTTAGAGAGAGCTACGAATTCCGATTCCGTTGTAGACAGCGCGACACAGGTTTGCTTCTTGCTCGTCCATGAAATGGCGGCATTAGCAAGGAGAAATACTCACGATCATCCGGATCGCCACCATGGTCGACGTCACTGTAACCGGTCAATTCTAACTTCACGCCCTCATAGCACAGAGCATAGTCGGTACTACCTTTCGGATAACGAATTAGGTATACCTAATAATTTGTTTTACAGTCTTTTAAATGTTGATAGCTAGGATCTGATTGGAAATGTGTTACTAGGCCCACGGCGTGACAGATATTCGAATGGGTGTATTGCACGGTGTATTTCGAAATACCAACCATGCTTGAAATTTCTGCACCCTTCATCTGTTCATGCTCTGCCAGGTTCTTGGGGCTGTCACGATTCAACAGTGCGCACCCAAATACCACCGGCGCATCCACGGGTTTTGGCATCCTGTAATCTGAACGAACTTTCAACTATTTGTTGATATAGGCTTCCTGAGATAGACATAATTTCCGGGTAGCCCGATCTCTAGCAATTTTAATGCCCAAGATATACGTGGCCTCTCCCATATCTTTCATCTTAAATACAGATGCTAACCAGGACTTTGACTTGTTCATGAAACTCATGTCATTTGTGGCAATGAGTATGTCGTCCATGTATTAGGTTAATATGACATACTTAGACTCGGAGGTCTTATAATACATCCACGGATTCTTGTGAAAACTCACTAATCTGTTTCTTACGATTTCCTCGCGGAATCTGTGTTATCATTGTTGTGACGACTGTATAAAACCGTAGAAGGACCTTTTTGGAGTTTACAAACTTTACGTTCGTTACCAGGAGTAATTAAAACCTCTGGTTGCTCCATGTAGATCTCTTCCTCCAGGTTTCCGTGGAGGAATGCGATCTTAACATTCCTTCGGTGCAGCTCATGATCGAGACTTGCGACCAGGACCATGAATGGCCCTAACTGTGGTTTTACGCACAGTCATTGAGTTTCTCTTATCAAAGTCCTCTCCGTGAAGCATAGGGTAAGACCTTTCGCAATGAGTCGGGTTCTCCAACTTGTTCCATCATTGGTGAGCCTTCTTTCAGGGCTCACCTTATCCTTATGCCCCTGTGGTTAACAGGTAAATCAACTATAGACTATAATGGCTTTCATTTAGGCGATCTCTCTCATTTATTTTTTATTTCCATTTTTCCACTTAAGGTATTTCCAGTGCTTGCCAAAAGTTTGAGCGGGGTTTTCACCTTGCTCAATGGGATACTTGCCTTTGACTCTCGTCTAGGCATTATGAGTCCCACATATTAGTATGACTTTTTCTCCCACTCGGAACAACGCTTCTTATCGTAGCATCATTTTATTGGGAAAAATCCTCCCACTTGGAACAATGCTTCTTATCGGAGCATCGTCTCTGTTGGGAAGCACAGCAGTGCTAGAACCTTGACCTATAACTTTCCTATTACAACCTCTTGGTCTCGGGGTTTTACTTCCGAGATGGATTCCTTGATCACTAGGATCTGGAACCAAGTATGGTTGGATCACTCCCACTGGGAAAAATGGGTAATATAGGTAGTTGTGTCATTCCTGGTTCAGCAATTTGACCATCAGGTTCGACTTGATTCGTCCCAAGAGCAACAATGATTACTAGGGATGGCAACGGGTCTCGGGGCCCTGCTGACCCGCGGGGCCCCGAGCCGAGTTTGACCCACCGACCCGCCGATCCGCGGGGCGTGGGGCGGGTTCGGGGCGGAGCGGTCTCGGGTCGGGGCGGGTCCGGGTCTAGGGTCGCGGGGCCCCGTGGACCCGCCCCGAGATTCCTATATCTACTATTATTAATATTACGTAACATATATCAAACAATAAGGTTATTATAGTACATATCTAAAATAATAAGGACCTAAATATAAATAGTCTAAAGTTTGATATTTAGATTTAGGGTTAGGAATGCCGGTCCTGCTCTCAGTCTCAGTCCTCCTGCATTTCTTCAAGTCCCGCCGCTCCCCTCCTGTCTTCTTCATCTTCTCCGGCGGCAGCAGCTCCAGGCGGCAGCGGCTCCAGTCACGGCAAGTTCAGGTCACGGCCCCAGCAGCGGCTCCCCTCCCGTCTTCTTCATCTTCTCTGGTGGCAGCAGCTCCGACGGAAACGGCTTCAGTCACGGCAGGTTCCGGTCACGGCTCCGGCAGCGGCTCCCCTTTCATCTTCCTTCTTTGGAGTTTATGGATAAAGCTCGCACCTTCCTTTCCCTCTCTTTAACCTAACCCTAATTTCTTCCCAACGACTTTTCAATTCCCCTGCTTCATCACTTAATTAATCTCAATTCATTTCCATCTTCCCCTCTTTCAAGCATCTGGTTCATTCCACACATTCCCTCATGGCAATCCAATCTTTTACGTTTGTGTTATGTAATTGGAGAACCATAAGTGATGTTTATTACGTTGCTTGTTTTTGCAAATGCTGAATACGATTCTCACGTTTTCAAAGCCAATTCGGTGGGAACAAAAAAGGTCTGCCATATTTCGGGTCGTGTCGGGGCCCCGCGGGTCGACCCGTGGGATTTTTTGCCCCGCCTGACCCGCCCCGCGAGACACATATGCCCGGGTCCGGGTCTGCACGGTCGACCCGCGGGGCGGGTCCGGGGCTGTGAAAACCCGCCCCGACCCGCCCCGTTGCCATCCCTATTGATTAACTGTGGTAGGGTTTATTCCTCCCAATGGATTTACTATGAAAATGTTCTCATTCTCATTTACCATTTCATTCACTTGAGTTGCTGGTTCAAATCTCTCCCACTCGAATTAAGTGGGACCTGATTGTCATCGTTATTATGCTACGTTTTGATCATGACTATGTAATTGAAACGGTTCATGCATTTGGAAAATTCGCCCTCTTAGTGATGTAATGTCTCATGTTCGACCACGGTACCATTTAATCCAAGCTGGAAACATGTATTTTTTAGGAGTAATTGCGTACCCTTGTCCTAAATACGTGTTTATTGCGCAAATTAATGTCGCATGGTGATATGATTTAACTCATTGTCACCTTTCAGCTATGATGGTTACCTACTTTACCGATCTTAATGGAACACATTTTTACATTTATGTGAATCATCTGTCATCATTCCATATGGAATGTCTTATAGAACGACTCAACACTATGTAAATATATAAACTGTGCTTCTTGAAGTGTGTTATTTAACTTGAATGCCTAGCCTGATTTATTGTTCAAGGCGTTTGGAAGAAAAATCTTTTAACTGACTTGATCCTTCTTCGTTTGCTGACTTATCTCAGAGATTTTATCCATCTCCGAACTGAGCATCTTAGGTATTCACCTCATGTGTCAGTTGATACTTTTACAAGGTCGTTATAGCTTAAGTAGCTTACTTCATACCGATGTAAATGTTATCAATAAGTCATATTTCCGAAGGAGTGCAAATGAAAATTCATCACATCATCATATAAACACTTCAATATTAAACTCATGTAATGAAACGATGTGTTCCGTCTATCGAGGTCCACTTGCGTTTTGCGCAATCTACTCTGGGTTTATACCCTTGGTTAAATCGTTTCATTTCTGAATTTAATTCAATTTAATCGGTTTTAACTGTTTAAAACATGATTATCATTACAGTGTATTTCATTCAATGGAGTGATAATAATAAAATAAGATTTATACTCGGTTCGTTCTTGGAACTACACAATCATTGTATTGGAAAGGCGCTTTGATTTAACTCAAATAGATGTATGGAGTTGTTTGATTCGGCTATTTGTAATAACTATATTGTTTCGGTACTATCACCTTTTCGGATCGATCTCGTTTCTAGCCGAGTCGATTAATCTTGATGAGCAGAACACATTTAGAATTGAATGGTAACTACTTTATTCAAATATTCCGAAACAATAATATTCACCAAAATTCAAACAAAAAATTCCGAATTGGCAAGAAAAATAATTACGATGGCAAAATATTCTAGATCATCCACGAAGCTTTAAGAGACAAAGGTAGAGCATTAGGAGGACATAAACGATACATGTATATTGTACTTTTAACACTGGCGTTCATCACACCGGATTATCGTTTGAGGACCAAAATGATGATCCAGTTTCCTCTGCATCTTCCCTTGATCTCTTGTGGTGAAGCGCAGAAGGACCCTTTGGTTGTTTGCTTTCAATAAACATGGTCGTGATAAACTTAATTGATTTAATCAAGTAATCAAGCCCGTCGTCGTCGGCCAACCATGATAGAGGGTACTTCTGCGCGATACTAAGTGTTGGATCACGGTTGGAACTCCGGCACGGTCTTGACGGCGATCCGAACTCCTTCGCTCCACGTAATCCTGCAAGAGGGGATAGACCGGGCGGTGACCCAGAATCCCTCTCCGATGCTTAAATGAGTATCTCAATAATCTCAATAAACTTGCAAGCGAGTGTATCAGTCTGTAAAAAACGTCCATGATCTGAGGTAACTTCTGCCCTTTTATAGGCGAAGAGCTACCTCAGTTACCTGGTGAACCGCTGGGGCGGTTAGCCCACGCTCCGCTTATCTCGGCCACGATCCCGCCTATCTCGGCCATGATCTCGCCTATCTCGGCTACGCTTCGCGTATCTCGGCCTCGATCCCGCCTATCTCGGCCATGATCTCGCCTATCTCGGCTACGCTCCGCGTATCTCGGCCTCAACCTCTGATAGCAAGTCCCGACCAATATCGGGGACTCCAGAGTTATCTCATTGTGTCACCGCTCGGGGCCCCTCGTTATCGTGACAGGGCCAATATTCTCAAGGATTCATCATCGGGGCCTACTTAAAGGCATCTCATCGGGAGCGCCCGGCTCGCCTATCGGGACCGACTCTGTCGGGACCTTTCACCATCGGGACTCCTCTCATCGGGACTCTTCGCGTTGGTCTTCTTGACCTCTTTTAGGGCCCAGTGGGCCTATTCACCGTTTACTCGTCGTTAAAGGGCCTAACGGCCATAGCGAAACCCATCATTTGCCCCCAAGACATGAGGGACTTACAGTTCGTCGTGTCTTTCAACTCCCGACCTCCCGACATCGGAGTCGGGGACCTTTCCCTTGATAAAGTCTCTTTGATACGGATCTTCTCGTCCACGATTCCTCGATACCTCGAGGATAGTCACCAAATCCGAGAAGACTCCTCGGTTACTCAGCCATTAAATGCAGCAGGTGACGAAGTGACGTCTTTGGCACCCGTGCATGATTTTTTGCGCCTGCTTTTTCTGAAAAAGTACTTTTCCGGCCGTTTCATCATTAACGTCTCTTTCCATTCTGCCCCCTTTTATCTCAACGGCTCAGATTAAAACGTTTCAACTTCGACGAGTCAGATTAGAACGCCGTTTCACTTATCCCTTCTCCTATAAAACCCTAATCCTGGGCACTGTTCCTCCTTTACCGTTTCCGCGATTTCAAAAGCTCTGCAACTCTGAGAACTCAAGCTCTTCCTCGGCTTTCCATTCTCCGATCAACTTTCCGGCAATCATCAAGACCATCCTTCCCACTTCGAATCATCATGTCTGGTATGACCTCCTTCCCTGATGTTAGTGTAGCCTTTCCTTCATCTTCGATTAGTTTGCTCGTAATTTTCCGAAAAACCCAATATGCCTTTCCTTGCAATGGCTGATTTTCAGACAGCGGATCCAGTTCCGAGGGGAGGAAACCCTTCCAATTTGATTATGCTCCCAACGAGATCTCGGTGACTGCCTACGACGCAGCTCTCCGAGAAGGATGTATTACCCAAACCTGGGAGCCTCGTCTTCCTTATTCTCGCCACCGTGCCTCGGGTGACCCCGTGGTCACTCGTCCCGAGGAGGGGGAGGTATTTGTCTCTACGGGACAGATATCGGCAGGGATCCGATTCCCCTTTTGCGGGAACTTGGTTGAGATGTGCACCCACTACAAGACGCATCCAACTACCTTCTCCCCACACGCCGTGCGCGTGTGGAATGCTTTCCAGGTGCTTTGCTACCGCCGGAAGTGGGTCTACAGCCTCCAACTCTTCATAAACTTCTACGGGATGAAGTGCAACGAGGCTGGGGTTTGTGCCTTCTATCCTCGGATGCCCAAGTGGAATAAGGCGCAACTTGCGCTGTGCAGCTGGACCAGTGACACCTGGAAGGTTGTCAAGGGTCGGGGACTCCTGATTGACACGGGGTCTGATAATAGCGGGTGGAAGAGGAGCTACTTCTTCATCAAGAACTCTTCGATCCCATGGCCCCGATGGGAGGTGGAAGCGGACTCTCCTCCCGCTTATCACACTTACTCTGACGAAGACTTCCAAACCCTCCATCTTATCCAGCTTTACCATTGGGGGGAGTCCTATGCTCCCCTCGATGCTAACTCTTTAACGGAGCGGGACCTGGTGAAGACCGGGATCCGTCTCCTCGACATAATCTCTGGGGGTCAACTCTTCGACTGCCCCTCTAATATGGTTCCCTGGGTAATGTTTCTGATCTCTGTTTTTCATTGTTTGCAGCTAAGAAGGTATCCGTGCTGACCAATCTCATCCTTAAGCAGGGGGAGACTGACGCTGCTCAACGCCCCGCGCGTAAGAGGAAGTCAGCAAAGAAGGCTGCTGCTCCGTCGGGATCTCCCTCCGCTGAAAGGACCAAGCGGAGCCGCGTGGAGGTGGACAAACTCTTCGATGTCCAAAGTGCTGAAGAAGGTAAACAGCTCCGCTTAGCTATTAAATCATACAGGAAGCAGGTTCCTAAGGAGTTGATCCCTTCGACCATGGAGGCCCGCATCGAAGAGATTAAACGTGTCCTCCGAGGGGAAACTCCCCGCATCCTCAAGGCGGGCTACTACAAATTCCACGGGAAAGACCAATACGTTTCTCGGCGCGTCGTTTGGTGTAAGGACCCTGATCAACTTCCCGACTATATTTCTGAAGCATCTCGTCCTCTAGGTGCAGGTCACTCAGGAGCTCAGTCGGGTGCTGGAGCTTCAGCAGGGGCACCACTTTCAGCAGGGGCGCCTCTTTCAGCAGGGGCACCACTTTCCGGGGCTGGAGAAACCCCGACTGGCGATCAATTTCGTCGGGTGGAAAATCTGGACTCCTCCGAGGAGACAGATGAGGGCGGCTCCTTGATTCATCGTCGGAGGACGGGGCAGTCCCCCCTGAAACCAACCTCCAGGGGGCTGCCCCCTTCACCTTCTTCGCAACAGCGACAGCCGTCGCCCGTTCAAAACTTTACTCCCTCTCCGCCTCAGGGCGAGTCGGAGATGCGCCCCTCCACGACTCGAGTCGGCCCTTCCCCTCTCCCCTTGGACGGGAGCTTCTACAAGGTTTATGACCCCAGCCAGAAAGAGGCTCCCTGGACCCCGATCCAAACGCTGCAAGGGGTCCAGCTCCGACAGGGTGACGCATACCCAGAGCTGGCTCCGCATCTGCTGGCAGGCTCAATCCTGCCCTCTCTGAGGTTTCCGATTTCCTTGGATCGGGAGGGCATCCGCAGGGATGTTCAGGAAATGTCTATCCGTCGGATAGAGGTAAGGCTCTTATTTTTCTCCCCTTCACCAATAAGGCAGGTTGTTCATATGCTAACACTTCTCTTCTTTCCTTCGCAGGAGCTGGCGGACATAAACCGCTGCTTCGGGTACATCTCGCCTTCCAGGAGGCCCTGGAGCAGGAGCGGTCTAAGGGGGCTCCCGCAGTTGTAGCCAAGCTTGAGGAGGATCTCGCGGCCTCCGAGTCTTCGAGAGGAAAACTGGCCAAAGAACAGGCCCTCCTCAACCGAAAGACTCGGGACCTCCAAAAGCAGGTTCACGACTTCGAGGTGCTGCTGAAGCGGGAGCAGCAGGAGCGACAAAAGGATGCAGAAGCTCGGGACAAAATTGTCCTTGAGAAGAAGGCTTTGGAGGAGCAAATTGTTGAGGTTCCTGCGAAGCTGGTCGCGGCTGAGACCAAGGGCCGGGATGATTATCAGGGCTCTGAGGACTTCCAAGCTGACGCGGTGAAATTCTGCACCGCGGAGGTGGAGAACACCCTCTTCAACGCGGTCGAGGAGCTCCATCTGGAGTACGGCGACGCCATCAACTTCGACAAGTCTGCGACTCTCGCTCCTTTTGCGAAGAAGTACTTCGCCCTCTCGGAGGAGAGTGATGAGGGTAACACTCCCGCAGGTGTTGAAGAGATGGCGGAGCTTCCAAGTGCCGATCCTCCGACAGTTGACCCCCCGATAATCGACCCTCCAGCAGCTGAACCCGTGGAGCCTTCTGCCACAGATCTCGTGGATCCTGCTCCCGCTGATGCCGACAAGGACCAAGCTTAAATGCTCTATCTTTATAGTCCTTGTGATTTTCCTTTCTTTGTAATGCATCCTCGGGCCATTGAGCACTCATTAATATCAAACTATCTTAGTTCCGATTTTCCATTGCACTTCTCAAAGCGACTTACCTATGCCACTTAAGGCGAAACCTCGCCACTTAAGACGTTTCAACACATCATTTAAGACGATTTAATCTCGTGCACCACTTAAGGCGACTTAATCTCGTGCACCACTTAAGGCGACTTTACAACACTTAGAATAAATCTAAGAATAATCTGATCGGAAGCAACCTCTTTATTTATTGATGGCTCAAAATATGTTTACATCGAATCAAACGATAAATATTACACCACTTAAGGCGATTTTACATCGGGCACCACTTAAGGCGACTTTTCATCGGGCACCACTTAAGGCGGCTTTTCATTGGGCACCACTTAAGGCGACTTTTCATCAAGCATGACATTTCTTCAAGTGTTCGCCACTGAAAGAATGCTTCAATACTCTGCCATCGAGGTCTTCCAACTTGTACGCATTTGGAGCTGGCATCCCCACGACCTTATAAGGTCCTTCCCATTTTGGTGACATCTTGTTGATCCGATCCAAAAGGGTGAACTCGTTCCGACGCCAGACCAGCTCCCCATTTTGGTGACATCTTGTTGGCCATCGCCAAACGCATTCGAGCCTGGACTTCATCGGCTTCCCGCCTCTTTTCCTCGAGCAAGTCCAATTCCAGACGTCTCATTTCATCATTCGTCAAAGGCTCGTAGTATCTCGTCCGATGGGACGCCACAGCTATTTCCACGGGAGCAACAGCCTCCGTGCCATAAACAAGGCCAAACGGAGTCTCCCCAGTCGATCGTTTGGGTGTCGTTCTAACAGCCCAAAGCACATTTTCCAGCTCGTTCAGCCATTTGCCCTTCAAGGCATAGACCCTCTTCTTCAGGCCATCCATCACGATTTCATTGGCTGACTCCACCTGGCCATTAGTCTGAGCATGATGGACAGAGGCTGTCCGATGCTCGATATTCAACTCCTCCAGATACTCCTTCACTTGAGCCCTGTTAAACGGTGGACCATTATCGCTGATCACCACCTTAGGAATCCCGTATCTGGATATAATATGGGTCTGGAGAAACTTGACAATTTGGTTCCCCGTCGTCTTGGCCAATGCCTTAGCTTCTATCCATTTCGAAAAATAATCGATAGCCACAAGCAAATACTTACACTGACCTTGTGCCTGCGGGAGGGGTCCCACCAAGTCGATACCCCACTGCGCGTAGGGCCAAGCACTCCCGGTGGACGTCAGATTAGCTGCCGGAGCTGTGATGTTCGGGGCATACCTCTGGCATGCGTCACAAGATCGGACTAATAACGTCGCCTCCTTGCTCATCGAAGGCCAGTATTAGCCCAAATTCAGCACTTTCCTCACGATGGATCGGGCACCTTCGTGACAAACCGCTACCCCTTCATGCACCTCCCTTAGGATTCGATTTGTATCAGGCTCAGCCACACATTTCAAGTAAGGAGTTGAGAACCACCCCTTCTTGTACAGCTGACTGTCCAGCACCACGTAATTGACTGCGGTCCGACGTATCCTGTCAGCTAGTACTTTATCATCGGGGACTGCCCCCGTAGTTAGGTACGCGACTATCGGGGTCATCCAAGTGGGCTCCTCCTCCGATCCTGCTTCGATGGCGCATACCTCTAATGGATCGATGGTCGACAAGATCACCTTCTACAAGAAGTGCACCTTCCGATTTTCCTCGAGGGGTGCCCCCAAGGCAAATTTACTCAAGGCATCCTCTTCCGTATTTTCCTCCCTCGGGATTGCTTCAATATCGAAACTCTTGAAGCTCTCCTTCAAGACTTGCACCTCACGGAGGTACTTCCTCATCACCGGACTCTTCGCCTCATATCGTCCTTGGACTTGATTCACAATCAGGCCCGCGTCACATTTCACCATTAAGTGACCAACTACCGTACCTTTGGCAATTTTGAGGCCTGTGATAAGAGCCTCATACTCAGATTCGTTGTTCGTGGCCCTAAACGTCAAGGCCAAAGCATATCGAAGGGGCTCACCCCCACCTGGTGGTATCAATACGAATCCTGCTCCTGATCCGTCTGAACTCGAGGAGCCATCCGTGTACATTTCCCAAGTATTTTCCTCATTTGGTTGTTCTGATTGCTCTGCCATTTCTGGTTGTTCTGCTATCGGGACCTCCATGGTTGCCCCCTCTACAGGGCCCGCTTCTTCTAGATCGGGGGCTGTAGACTCTGCTATGAAATCCGCCAACGCCTGGCCCTTAATAGCCGTTCTCGGAGCAAAGTGAATGCGGAACTCACTAAGCTCGACTGCCCATTTCACTAATCTCCCCAACGCATCAGGTCGGTTCAAAAAATGCTTCAGAGGTTGATTCGTCAACACAGTAATCTCATGGGCATGGAAGTAAGGCCTTAGCTTCCGAGCAGTAATGATCAACGCAAACAGATACTTCTCAATGGCGGGATAATTCATTTCAGATTTGGCAAACGCCTTGCTTACATAATACACGGGGACTTGATTACCCTCGAAAATCTTCACTAACACAGAGCTAATGGCAAATTCAGAAATAGCCAAATATAGATAGAGCGGCTCGCCTGGGATCGGTTTCGCCAATGGCGGGAGGGTGCGAAGGTGCTGCTTGAGTGCCTGGAACGCCTCTTCACACTTGGCAGTCCACTCAAACTTCTTGTTGGCCCTCAGAACTTCAAAAAATGGCATGGATCGGTCACTCGCCTTGGACAGGAAGCGATTCATAGCAGCTAGTCGGCCATTCAGCACTTGCACCTCCCGATGATTTATCGGAGACTGCATCTCCTCGATTGCCCTCAGCTTCTCGGGGTTCACCTCAATTCTTCTTTGGCTTACCATAAAGCCCAAAAACTTTCCGGAGTGCACTCCAAAAGCACACTTGGTCGGGTTCAAGCGAACCTGATGGAGCCTCATCCTCTCAAACGCCGTGGCTAGGTTGTGAACATGATCCTCAGCCTTTCGGGACTTCACCAACATATCGTCCACGTAAGCCTCCATGGTCTTCCCCAGCATATCTCCGAACAACTTGTTCACCATCCTCTGATAAGTTGCCCCGGCATTGATCAATCCGAAGGGCATGACATCGTAGTGATAGATGTCACTATCAGCATAAAAGGCAGTGTGGGGGGCATCCTCCTTAGCCATCTTGATCTGATTATAGCCCGAGTAAGAATCCATGAAGCTCAGCAATTCATGTCCCGACGTAGCATCCACCAACTGGTCGATCCTCGGAAGCGGGTAACAATCCTTCGGGCAGGCCTTATTCAAATCGCGGAAATCAACACACATCCGCCACTTCCCATTGCTTTTCTTCACCAGAACCGGGTTGGCGACCCAAGTCTGGAATCGGAGCTCCTTGATGAATCCAGCATCGAGCAACCTGCCCACCTCCTGCTGGATCGCGATTCTCTTGTCCGCGCCCATCGGACGCCTCTTCTGCGCGATAGGCTTGATCGCGGGATCAATCTTCAACTCGTGCTCAATCACGTCGGGGCTGATTCCTGGCATGTCACTCGGGGACCAGGCAAACAGCTCCTTGAACTCCTTCAGTAGCTTAATCAATTCTCGGGCCCTCTCATCGGACAGGGCGGACCCGATTTTCACCTTCCTCTGAGGCCCGTCAATCTCGACCTCCTTTAAATCCTCCATAGGGGCGGGGCGCCCAAACTCCTCTCTGGGATCAGTATCGATATGGAGGATAGTCATAGCCTCCCGTCTTTTCCGTCGGGTGGCGTTAACATAGCACTTCCTGGAAGCCACCTGGTCGCCCTTGACCTCCCCGACTCCGTGGTCAGTCGGGAACTTCATCTTTTGGTGAACAGTCGAGGCAACTGCCATCAGGGGGTTGATGGTAGTTCTCCCGATAATCGCATTGTAGGTTCCCGCGGACTCAACCACCACGAACTCCACATTCCTCCTCTCAGCTTTCCACCCGCTACCAAACTCCACGGGTAAGGTGATCATTCCCAGCGGATAGGAGGTAGAACCTGAGAACCCAACCATAGGGAAGTTCACCTGCTTCAGATCCTTCTTCGTTTTCCCCATGGCCTCCAGCGCATCCATGAACAGAATATCGGAGGAACTCCCTCCGTCGATCAAAATTCGCTTCATCTCGTACCCATCCACATCCAAGGTCACGACTAAAGCGTCATCGTGGGGAGTCTCCACGCCTACCAAGTCCTCCGCCGAAAAGGAGATCACCATCTCTTCCTTCGCAGTCCAAGATCGGGACCTCTTGCCCAGCACCACAGCAGCGGAACATCTAGAGGCATAGACCTCCCGAGAGGCTGAAGTATCACCTCCTGCCGCCAATCCTCCATGAATCACGTTAATGGTGCCCCGCTTCTCCTTACGGGCACCAGAAGACTCTGTCTCCGACTTCTTCTTCTTTGGGGACCGATTGCGGGATCGGGAACGGGACCGCGATCGAGATCGGGAGCGTGATCGACATGGCCTCTCCGCCATAAACTCTTTAAGCTTCCCCCTTTGGATCAGCTTTTCGATTTCCTTCTTCAACTCCCGACAATGGTTAGTGTCGTGACCGCTGGCGCGGTGGAACCGACAGTAACGATCGGTGCGGGATCCCAAAAACTCTCATTCCTTCTTCGGGGGGTACCGGGAGATACCCTGTCGATCCATCACCATTAACACCTCCGCCATGGAACTATTAAGAGGGATGTGGTAGTCCTCCCGCTTGTCCTTCCTCGGGGGTCGTCTGTCCTCCCTTCGATCAGAACGACCTCGATTCCGACTGCCCTCGGATTTATCCTTCCGCTTATGGTCATCCAATGGTTTGACCGACTGCTTCCCTTTATTTGACTTCGGAGGGTCAAGTTCTCCAGCAGCTATCTTCGACACTTGCACGTCGATTTGTTGCTTCACCCTCTTCTGCAACGCCTCCATGTTCCACACAGCCTTTTCAGCCACGCTGTGCATCAGATCGGAACCATAAGGGGCTGTCAGGTTCCGAAGGAAGGTGCGAATAGTCTCTCCCTCCGATATCTCCTCATCGATCTCAGCCACACTAGCAGTCTACCGCTGGTAATAATGTGCCAGCGATTCGTCGGGCCTCTGCACCACCTGGGCCAGGGATCTCACGCTCTTCAAGAGGCGTCGACGACCCTGGTACTGCTGAATGAAACGGTCGTGCATGTCAGCCCAGCTGGAGATGCATCATGGGGGCAGGCTGAAGAACCATGTCAAGGCCCTCTCACCAAGTGTACCTGGGAACAGCACACATACAATATCGTCATTCGGGGCTCTGCCTAGACATGCCATGAGGTGCTTCTGGACATGACGAACTGGATCTCCCTCGCCATCATACTCCTTAATCGTGGGGATACCCAGCCCTGGCGGGGCGAGGGTGTCTATCAATCGGGGAACAAAGGGATGGGTGGATCGATCCCTCAGTTCCGACATCATCTGCTTCTGGTCCCCCATGCAAATGTTCACGATCTTCACCACCTGGTTGGGGGTGATGGGACCATTAAGGGGAATGGTCCTATGCTGCACCGGTCCCGGCCCATCGATCACAAATCTCTCCGACTGAGCAGGCTCCTTGCCCTTGTCCTGGTTTCTGGGTTGGGCCTCCTGTGCATTCTGAACCTCCCTTGGCGAAGGCACCTCCTCCTGTCTCTTGGCAGCTTCTCTTTGCTCTAGGAGAGCCTCCATGGCCTCCAAGAACATCGGCATGGCATCTGCCACAGCCTTCGTCAGGTCCGCGTTTGGAGGAGCATCCTCCTCCCTATTCTCTTGGTGTCTTGCCGTATCCTCATCGCGAAGTGGCTATCACGTCCACACATCGCGAAGATGCTACTATGGCCAGGAGCCTCAAGAAGCCACGTCTAATCTTAAGAAGAGATACAAGACAAAGGGAAAACCAATACCTTTCATATACTCATCAAAGCTCCACACCTATATTTCACCCTTCCTGGAGGAGACCAGGTAGGAGGCAT
The DNA here is from genome assembly GCA_036873135.1 of Clarkia xantiana subsp. parviflora. Lineage (NCBI taxonomy): Eukaryota > Viridiplantae > Streptophyta > Magnoliopsida > Myrtales > Onagraceae > Clarkia > Clarkia xantiana. The sequence goes on along the minus strand of JAPTYO010000008.1, from coordinate 24,193,002 downwards.
CCTCATTATAAAATCGGCCTCTCTATTACACGAAATCAACCATAAAACGAAGAATCATGGCAAGCACTTTCGGGGGCATATAAAAAAAATGGTCCCTGATGGGTTCTGCTATGGCCGTTAGGCCCCTTAACGGCGAGGAAACGGCGAACAGGCCCACTGGGCCCCAAATGAAGGTCAAGATGACCCAGGTGAAGGGTCCCGACGTAGGGAGTCCCGATGATGAAAGGTCCCGACAGAGTCGGTCCCGATAGGTGAGCTGGAAGCTCCTGATGAGAAGCCTTTAAGTAGGCCCCGATGACGAATCCCTGAGAACGATTGGCCCTGTCACGATGACGAGGAGCCCCAAGCGGTGACATAACGAGATAACTCTGGAGTCCCCGATGTTAGTCGGGACTTGCCATCAAAGGTTAAGGCCGAGATACGCGGGGCGTGGCCGAGATACGCGGGGCGTGGCCGAGATACGCGGAGCGTAGTTGAGATACGCGGAGCGTGGCCGAGATACGCGGGGCGTGGCCGAGATAAGCGAGATCTGGCCTAGATAGGCAGGATCGTGCACGAGATACGCGGGATACGGGCTAACCACCCCAACGGTTCACCAGGTAACTGAGGTACCTCTCCGCCTATAAAAGGGCAGAGGTCACCTCAGGTCATTTACGTTTTCAAGAGACACTTTGAGATTCTTACTTGCCACCATATACGAGATACTCATTTAAGCATCGGAGAGGGATTCTGGGTCACCGCCCGGTCTATCCCCTCTTGCAGGATTACGTGGAGCAAAGGAGCTAGGATCGCCGTCAAAAGATCGTACCGGAGTTCCACCGTGATCCAACATTGGCGCCGTCTGTGGGAAGCGTAACAAAAAGCTGATATGCCTTCTACTCGTTCAATGGTGGCTGGGAAGCAAAGAAGACAAGGACAATCTGGTGGTTCCCGTCATCCTGCTGCGACGACTTTGAATTCACCACCAGAGCATGCTGAGGACCAGAATCTCCCCGCGGAGGTCTCTCCGACAGGGGGGCATAATGAAGCTCCTGAAGATACTACTGCTCAACACCAGGGGAATAGGGAGCAGGTGGCTCCTCCAGCTGCGGACCTGACGAAGGCTGCGGCAGAAGCCATGCCAATGTTTTTGGCAGCTGTGGAGGCCCTCTTAGATCGGAGGGAGGCTGCAAGGAGGCAAAAGGAGATGCCTCCGCTAGAAGAGGAAGCGCCCCCGCCACCGGAGGCTCAGAATGTTCGCGAGGTTCAGCCCCGAAACCTGGGCAGGAGTGGGGAGTCTACCCAACCGGAATGATTCGTGGTCGACGGGCCAGGACTAGTGCAGCACAGGACTATTCCCCTTAATGGTCTCATCACTCCCGATCAGGTGGTGAAGATCGTGAACATCTGCATGGGAGAGCAGAAGCCGCTGGTGTCGGAGCTGACGGATCGATCCACCCATCCGTTCGTTCCTCGACTCGTTGATACCCTTGCCCCACAAGGGCTGGGTATCCCCACGATTAAGGAGTATGACGGTGAGGGAGATCCGGTTCGTCATGTCCAGAAGCACCTCATGGCGTGTCTGGGCAGAGCCCCGAATGAAGATATTGTGTGTACGCTGTTCCCGAACACACTTGGCGAGAGACCCCTAGCCTGGTTCTTCAGTCTGATATGCACGACCGCTTCATTCAGCAGTACCAAGGTCGCAGACGTTTGCTGAAGAGTGTGAGGTCCCTGACCCAGGTGGTACAGAGGCCCGATGAGTCGCTGGCGCACTATTAACAGCGATACACTGCTAGCGTGGCAGAGATTGACGAGGAAATTTCGGAGGGTGAAACCATCCGCACCTTCATTGGGAACCTAACAGCCCCTTACGGTTCCGACCTGATGCACAGCGTGGCTGAGAAGGCTGTGTGGAAGATGGAGGCACTGCAGAAGCGGGTAAAGCGGCAAATCGATGTCCATGAATCAAAGATAGCCGCTGGAGAGCTCGAGCCCCCGAAGTCGAATAAAGGAAAGCAGTTGGTTAAACCCTTAGACGAGCGCAAGTCGAAGGATAAAGCCGAGGGCAGTCGGGGTCGAGGTCGTTCCGATCAGAGGGATGACAGGCGTTCCTCGAAAAAAGATAGGCGGGAGGATCATGACATTCCTCTCAACAGCTCTATGGTGGAGGTGCTGACAGTCATGGATTGACAGGGTATCTCTAGGTACCCCCCGAAGAAGGAAGGAGAGTTTTTGGGATCCCGCACCGACCGCTACTGTCGATTCCATCGCGCGAATGGCCACGACACCAATCATTGTCGGGAACTAAAGAAGGAGATCGAGAAGCTGATCCAGAAGGGGAAGCTTAAGGAGTTTGTCAGGGAGAAACGGTGCCGATCCCGTTCACCATCCCGATCACGTTCTCGTTCCCGATCTCATGATCGGTCCCCAAAGAAGAAGAGGTCCGACCCGGAGTCTTCTAGTGCCCGTAAGGAGAAGCGGGGCACTATAAATGTGATTCATGGAGGATTTGCCGCAGGGGGTGATACCTCGTCCTCCCGGGAGGTTTACGCCTCCAGAATTCGGGCTGCCGTGGTGCTGGGTAAGAGGTCCCGATCCTGGACCCTGAAGGAAGAGATGGTGATCTCCTTCTCGTCGGAGGATCTCATAGGCGTGGAGACCCCGCACGATGACGCTCTGGTCGTGACCCTCGACGTGGATGGGTACGAGATGAAACGGATTTCGATCGACGGAGGGAGCTCCTCCGACATTCTATTCATGGATGCACTAGAGGCCATGGGGAAAACGAAGAAAGACCTGAAGGAGGCGAACTTCCCGATGGTCGGATTCTCTGGCTCCACCTCCTATTCGCTAGGGGTGATCACCCTACCAGTGGAGTTTGGTAGCAGATGGAAATCATAGAGGAGGAACGTGGAGTTTGTAGTAGTTGATTCCGCGGGGACTTACAACGCAATCATCGGGAGAACTACCATCAACCCCCTGATGGCAGTTGCCTCGACTGTACACCAGAAGATGAAGTTCCAGACTGACCATGGAGTCGGAGAGGTCAAGGGCGACCAGGTTGCTTCCAGAAAGTGTTACGTCAACGCCACTCGAAGGAGGAGACGAGAGGCCATGACTGTCCTCCAGACAGATGCTGATCCTAGAGAAGAGTTTGGGCGTCCCGCCCCCGTGGAGGATCTGAAGGAAGTCGAGATTGACGGGCCTCAGAGGAAGGTGAAAATCGGGTCTGCTTTGACCGAAGAGACAGCCCGAGAGTTGATCGATATGCTGAAAAAGTTCAAGGAGCTGTTTGCCTGGTCCCCGAGTGACATGCCAGGAATCAGCCCCGACGTGATTGTGCATGAGCTGAAGATTGATCCCGCGATCAAACCCATCACGCAGAGAAGGCGTCCGATGGGCACAGACAAGAGGATTGCAATCCAGCAGGAGGTAGGCAGGTTGCTCGATGCTGGGTTTATCAAGGAGCTCCGATTCCAGACTTGGGTTGCTAACCCGGTGCTGGTAAGGAAGAGCACTGGGAAGTGGCGGATGTGTGTTGACTTCCGATACCTGAATAAAGCTTGCCCGAAGGACTGTTACCCGCTCCCGAGAATCGACCAGCTGGTGGATGCCACGTCGGGACATGAGCTGTTGAGCTTCATGGACACATACTCGGGCTACAATCAAATCAAAATGGCTAAGGAAGACGCTCCTCATACAGCATTTTACGCAGACAGTGACATCTATCACTACGATGTCATGCCTTTCGGGTTGATCAATGCCGGGGCAACCTACCAGCAGATGGTGAACAAGCTGTTCGGAGATATGCTAGGGGAGACCATGGAGGCTTACGTGGATGATATGTTGGTGAAGTCCCGACAGGCTGAGGATCATGTTCACAACCTAGCCATGGCGTTTGAGCGGATGAGGCTTCATCAAGTTCGTTTAAACCCGACAAAATGCGCCTTCGGAGTCCACTCAGGGAAATTTTTGGGCTTCATGGTGAGCCAAAGAGGAATTGAGGTGAACCCCGAGAAGCTGAGGGCGATCGAGGAGATGCAGTCTCCGATAAACCATCGGGAGGTGCAAGTGCTGAATGGCCGACTGGCTGCAATGAATCGCTTCCTGTCCAAGGCAAGTGACCGATCAATGCCATTTTTTGAAGTCCTGAGGGCCAACAAGAAGTTTGAGTGGACTGCCAAATGTGAAGAAGCGTTCCAGGCACTCAAGCAGCACCTCCGCACCCTCCCGCCGTTGGCGAAACCGGTTCCAGGCGAGCCGCTCTATCTTTACTTGGCTGTTTCTGAATTTGCCATTAGCTCTGTATTAGTGAAGGTTGTCGAGGGTAATCAAGTCCCCGTCTATTATGTAAGCAAGGCGTTTGCCAAGTCTGAATTGAATTATCCTGCCGTTGAGAAGTATCTCTTTGCGCTGATTATAACTGCTCGGAAGCTGAGGCCTTATTTCCATGCACACAAGATTACTGTGCTGACGAACCAGCCTCTGAGGCATTTTTTGAACCGACCGGATGCGTCGGGGAGATTAGTGAAATGGGCAGTCGAGCCTAGTGAGTTTCGCATACACTTTGCTCCGAGAACGGCTATTAAGGGCCAGGCATTGGCGGATTTCATAGCAGAGTCTACAGCCCCCGATCTAGAAGAAGCGGGCCCTGTAGAGGGGGCAACCATGGAGGTCCCGATGGAGAACAACCAGAGATGGCAGAGCAATCAGAACAGCCAAACAAGGAAAATACTTAGGAGATGTACACGGATGGCTCCTCGAGTTCTGAAGGATCAGGAGCAGGCTTTGTATTGATACCCCCAGGCGGAGGTGAACCACTTCGATATGCCTTGGCTTTAACGTTTAAGGCCACGAACAACGAAGCTGAGTACGAGGCTCTTATTACGGGCCTAAAAATTGCCAAAGGTACGGGAGTTGCTCACTTGAGAGTGAAGTGTGACGCGGCCCTGATTGTGAACCAAGTCCAAGGGCGATACGAGGCGAAGAGCCCGATGATGAGGAAGTACCTTCGCGAGGTACAAGTCTTGAAGGAGAGCTTTAAAAGCTTCGACATCGAGGCGATCCCGAGGGAAGAAAACGTGGAGGCAGATGCCTTAAGAAAATTTGCCTTGGGGGCACCCCTGGAGGAAAGCCGGAAGGTGCACTTCTTGGAGAGGGTGATCTTGTCAACCACCGACCCAACACAGGTATGTGCTATTGAAGCAGGATCGGATGATGAGCCCACTTGGATGACCCCGATAGTCGCGTACCTGACTATGGGGGCAGTCCCCGATGATAGAGTAATAGCTGACAGGATACGTCAGATCGCGGCTAATTACGTGATGCTGGACAATCAGCTATACAAGAAGGGCTGGTTCTCGACTTCGTACTTGAAGTGTGTGGCTGAGCCCGACACAAGTCGAATCCTGAAGGAGCTGCATGAAGGGGTCGCGGCTTGTCATGAAGGGGCCCGATCCATTATGAGGAAAGTGCTGAACTTGGGCTATTATTAGCCTACGATGAGCAAGGAGGCGACGACGTTGGTCTGATCCTGTGACGCGTGCCAGAGGTACGCCACGAGTATTGTGGCTCCGGCTACTAATCTGACACCCATCAAGAGCGCTTGGCCCTTCGCGCAGTGGGGCATCGACTTGGTGGGACCTCTTCCGCAAGCACAAGGTCAATGTAAGTATTTGCTTGTAGCTATCGATTATTTTTTGAAATGGATAGAGGCAAAGGCGTTGGCCAGAACAACGGGGAACCAGATCATCAAGTTCCTCCAGACGCATATTGTATCCAGATACGGGATTCCTAAGGTGGTGATCAGCGAAAATGGTCCACCGTTTAACGGGTCTCAGGTGAAGGAGTATCTGGAGGAGTTGAACATCGAGCATCGGACAGCCTCTGTCCGCCATGCTCAGACTAATGGCCAGGTGGAATCGGCCAACAAAATCGTGATGGATGGCCTGAAGAAAAGGGTCTATGCCTTGAAGGGCAAATGGCTGAACGAGCTGGAAAACGTGCTTTGGGCTGTTAGAACGACACCCAAACGGTCAACTGGGGAGACTCCGTTTGGCCTTGTTTATGGCACGGAGGTTGTTGCTCCCGTGGAAGTAGCTGTGGCGTCCCATCGGATGAGATATTACGAGCCTTTGACGAACGATGAGATGAGACGTCTAGATTTGGACTTGCTCGAAGAGAAGAGGCGAGAAGCCGACGAAGTCCAGGCTCGAATGCGTTTGGCGACGGCCAGGTATTATAATCGCCGAGTCAAGTCCCGACAATTATTCGTCGGGGAGCTGGTTTGGCGTCGCAACGAGTTTACCCTTTTGGATCGAATCACCAAGATGTCACCATAATGGGAAGGACCTTACAAGGTCGTGGGGATGCCAGCTCCGAATGCGTACAAGTTGGAAGACCTCGATGGCAGAGCGTTAAAGCATTCTTTTAGTGGCGAACACTTGAAGAAACACCATGCTTGATGAAAAGTCGCCTTAAGTGGTGCCCGATAAAAAGTCTCCTTAAGTGGTGCCCGATGAAAAGTCGCCTTAAGTGGTGCCCGATGTAAAATCGCCTTAAGTGGTGTATGTTATTTATCGTTTGATTCGATGTAAATGAGTTTTGTGCCATCAATAAATGAAGAGGTTGCTTCCAATCAGAGTTATTCTTAGATTTATTCTAAGCATTATAAAGTCGCCTTGAGTGGTGCACGAAAAAAGTCGCCTTGAGTGGTGCACGAAAAAAGTCGCCTTAAGTGGTGCACGAGAAAAGTCGCCTTGATTGGTGCACGAGAAAATTCGTCTTGAGTGATGCACGAGAAAAGTCGTCTTGAGTGATGCACGAGATAAAGTCGTCTTGAGTGATGCACGAGATAAAGTCGTCTTAAGTGATGCACGATATTAAGTCGTCTTAAGTGATGCGTGATTCTTGGATTTATTCTAAGTATTGGAAAGTCGCCTTAAGCGGTGCATGATGGTAAGTCGCCTTAAGTGGTGCAAGTTAGTAAATCGTCTTAAGTGATGTATGAGAATAGCTTAAGTGTCGAGGTTTCGACTTAAGAAAGTATAGTAAAACCACTTGGAAAAGTGCAATGAAAAAATCAGAACTAAGAAAGTCTGATATTAATAGGGCTCGAAGGCCCGATGATTACAAAAGGAGGAGAATACAAGGACTCTAAAGATAAGCAGTTAAACTTAGTCCTTGTTGGCAGCATCAACGGAAGCAGGGTCCACAAGGTCTGTGGCAGAAGGTTCCACAGGGTCAGCCGCTGGAGGTTCGACTATCGGGGCCATGGGATCGAGGAGTTTTTGATGAAAAAGTAGCTCCTCTTCACTCTGAACTTGTGGTATGCATTTTCTGCCTTGAGCATCGGCTTCTCTAGTGGAGAGGAGGCATCCCTCCCGGAGAGCAGCATCGTAAGCAGTGCTGGAAATTTCATTCAGAGCATAGTCGAAGTTGAAGGGCTTCCTTCCCTCGGAACCAGATTCACTGTCTGAAATCAGCATGGAAAGGGACATTGGGTTTTCCGGGAAATTGCAAACAAACCGAGCAGAAATAAAGGGAGAAAACAGGCGAACGATAAAGAAGAAACCCTTACCAGACATAATGATTGGAGGTTGGAAGGACGAACTCGACGTTGCCGGAGAGGTGATCGGAAAAGCACTAAGATCTTCGGAATCGCAAGAGCTTGAATTCGCAGAGAAGTTGCAGAGAGCTTTTGAAAATTCGAACCGGTAAAAGTGAAACTGTGCTCACGGCTAGGGTTTTATAGGCGAAGAGGACAGTCGAAGGGACGCTTTGATCTGAATCGTCGAAATTGAAGCGTTCTGATCTGAACCGTTGAGATGAAACGTGCAGAATGGCAACGGACGCAATGATGAAACAGCCTAAAAAGCACTTTTCAGAAAAAGCAGGCGCGAAAAATCAGGCACGAGTACTGAAGACGTCGGTTCGTTGTCTGCTGCATTTAATGGCTGGGGAACCGAGGAGTCCTCTCGGATTTAGCAGTTATCCACAAGGTATTGAGGAAACGTAAACGAGAAGACTTGTACTAAGTGACCATGCCAAGGGAAAGATCCCCGACTTCGACGTCGGGAGGTCGGGAGTTGAAAAGACACGACGAACTGAAAGTCCCTCATGTCTTGGGGGCAAATGATGGGTTCTGCTATGGCCGTTAGGCCCCTTAACGGCGAACAGGCCCACTGGGCCCCAAATGAAGGTCAAGATGACCCAGGTGAAGGGTCCCGACGTAGGGAGTCCCGCCGATGAAAGGTCCCGATAGGTGAGCTGGAAGCTCCCGATGAGAAGCCTTTAAGTAGGCCCCGATGACGAATCCCTAAGAACGATTGGCCCTGTCACGATGACGAGGGGCCCCGAGCGGTGACACAACGATATAACTCTGGAGTCCCTGATGTTAGTCGGGACTTGCCATCAGAGGTTAAGGCCGAGATACGCGGGGCGTGGCTGAGATACGCGGAGCGTAGTTGAGATACGCGGAGCGTGGCCGAGATACGCGGGGCGTGGCCGAGATAAGCGAGATCTGGCCTAGATAGGCAGAATCGTGCACGAGATACGCGGGATACGGGCTAACCACCCCAACGGTTCACCAGGTAACTGAGCTACCTCTCCGCCTATAAAAGGGCAGAGGTCACCTCAGGTCATTTACGTTTTCAAGAGACACTTTGAGATTCTTACTTGCCACCGTATACGAGATACTCATTTAAGCATCGGAGAGGGATTCTGGGTCACCGCCCGGTCTATCCCCTCTTGCAGGATTACGTGGAGCAAAGGAGCAAGGATCGCCGTCAAAGATCGTACCGGAGTTCCACCGTGATCCAACAGTCCCCACAACGACCGCAACTCCGATACTCATGGTGGCTAACTCGAGAGCATCACCACCGAACTTTCAAGCAAAATTATGTTGTCTTAGTTGGAGTCATGGCAAAAGAAATGAATTTCAATAAAAATACGATAGTTACACCCATCACCAAAAGTAAGAACTTCAACGCAAGGGTTAATCGAATGACCCCATGGGTACGCCAAATGGGGCACTTTCAAAGTTGTCATTGTCAGACCTAAAATCTGACCTACGGCGATTTACGTTTTGAAAAAGCGTGAATTTTGAAAAGAGTCGCCACTAGTTAATTATTAGGCTAACTAGAATCCTAAATTACCTAAGCGGATAACTAATTAAACACCTAGGTATCGGTCTACGATCAGAAATACGAGTTCAGGGATTCTGTTACGAATTAAAACTCATGGAATTAATCATGCCCTTTCGGTACTCAATTCACAAATTTGCCAATTTTCATCGTTAATTAACTACGAATTAGTTGTGCATACAAACGACCTAATAACACTAACGATTATCATATAAAATCAAATTAACGCGAACTAACATGACGAATATGTACATTTACTATTTATTATTTCAATTAATCTAAATTAATTAAAATATAATGAAATATCCATAATTAACCTTTTTATTGTTTAATTAACCTAGATTAATCAATATTCAGATTATTCATGTCAAATTAAATCTAACATAACGTAATAAAATAAACAATACTACAACATGGAGTTAGTATTATTTACGTACAAACTAAATTAAATCAACCTAATTATTTCAACATATTAATAGTTAATATAAAAAAAATAGATAAATTAAATCACTAAATAAAAAAAAAGGAGCGGGACACCTGACTGGAGAATCGGAGAAGATGAAGTCCTGGTGGCCGGGAAGGATGGCTTCTGCGGCGGACGGGCTGGGCAGCACGGCGGGGCTTTGCTCGAGGAACCAGGCAGCACAGCGGACAGGGTTAGTTCAAGAGATAGCCTTCCGTCGGACCTGGACTGGGTGGCGCGGCGAGGGCTGCGATCAGATCCAGACAGCGGCGAGGTGGCTTCTCGGAGGTCCGGTGGCGCACAAGCCACGGTGTGGTAACGTCAGGGCGAGCGAAGGTTGGATGGCCGGTGGTGGATGCAAAACTTGGCCGGTTGTGGTCGGAACTGCGGTGGTTCCGGTAAGGGGAAGAGGTCGGGCGAGAGATGAGAGAGAGAGAGAGAGAGAGAGAGAGAGAGAGAGAGAGAGAGAGAAGGGGGAGAGAGAGAAGACGGTGGTCGATGTCGGAGCTGGGCGGGCGGAGGTCGCGCGGTGGCGTCGGGCGGAGGTGGAGCTCGGGACCAGACCTGGACGACAGAGCTCGGGACCGCCGGAGAACGGGAAGCGACGGAGAGGGCTGCTTCTGCTGCTGGGATCGGTGGGTAGGGTGCCGGCGCAGGCGGAGGACTGGCCACCAGCAGGGCCGCCGGTGTGGCCGCCGGCAGGGCCACCGGTGTGGCCAACGGCAGGGGTGGTGCGGCGTCCGGCGGCGAGCTCCGGCGGTCAGGCTGCAGCGATGGAGCAGGCCAAAAAAAAAAATTAAAATAATATAATAATAATAATTCTGGCACTAGATAATGAAAATCACACTGATCCCGATGAATAGTGTATTATTGCTTTTTGTGGTGTTTTTCTGTGTCCCTTACAATGTAACCTAGATCCCTATTTATACTAAAATCCTAGTCTAGTTACAGATAAAATTTAAATAAAATATTGCTAACCGATAATTATTCTAGAGAATATTCCTAAGGATATTTATCTTTACAGATAATTATTTTTTTGAATAAAAAATAATATCTGGAGATAAATATCTTACAGATAATTTTATTAAAAAAAATAATTATTATATATATTTTTTTAAATATTCCGAAAAATATTAAATAAATTCGAAATAATTTAAAATATATATTATAATAATTTCCCTAATGTGCCCTTGAGCATTTTTGGAAACTTTGTGGCTTGACGCGTCCGTATCATGCGTAACGTCGTTACGTTCGGGTCAAAATCGAGTGTTTACAGTTTGCCCCTCTTTGGACGGACTCTCGTAGAACGTGTTCGAAGGGGTTTGTCCAAAGACGAAGAAACACTGATTTTGACCAGAAAGTATATTCTCTTCCAATTCTTCAAAGTCTTCAAGGTGGCTCATATGCTTATTCTAGTGCGGAAAGATAAAACCTCTGTCGGCGGGACGCCTGTTGGCGGTGCCTCCATCAGCGATGTAGAAAGTAAAGCCTCCAGTGGCGGTGCGGAAAAGTAAAACATCGGTCGGCGGTGCCCCTGTTGGCGGTGCCTCCGTTGGCGATGCAGAAAGTAAAGACCTCGATCGACGATGCCTCCAGTGGCGTGCGACAAGGAAAAGCCTCCAGTGGCGATGCGGAAAGTAAAGCCTCCAGTGGCGTGCAGAAAAGTAAAGCCTCCAGTGGCGTGTGGAAAAGTAAAGCCTCCAGTGGCGTGCGGGAAAGTAAAGCCTCCAGTGGCGTGCGGAAAAGTAAAGCCTCCAGTGGCGTGCGGGAAAGTAAAGCCTCCAATGGCGTGCAGAAAAGTAAAGCCTCCAGTGGCGTGCGGGAAAGTAAAGCCTCCAGTGGCGTGCAAAAAAGTAAAGCCTCCAGTGGTGTGCAGAAAAGTAAAGCCTCCAGTGGCGTGCAGAAAAGTAAAGCCTCCAGTGGCGTGCGTAAAAGTAAAGCCTCTAGTGGCGTGCAGAAAAGAAAAAACCTCAATCGACGATGCCTCCAGTGGCGTGCGACAAGGAAAAGCCTCTAGTGGCGTACAGTAAAGTAAAAAAACCTCGATCGACGATGCCTCCAATGGCGTGCGACAAGGAAAAACCTCTAGTGGCGGTGCAGAAAGTAAAGCCTCATATGTCTGAGAAATGCCTCTAGTGGCGTCCGATGGAGAAGCGCCTCTAGTGGCGTGTGTCAAAGAAATGCCTCTAGAGGCGTCCGTTTGGAGAAGAGTCTCTAGTGGCGTCCGTTGGAGAAGAGCCTCTAGTGGCGTCCGTCGGAGAAGAGCCTCTAGTGGCATATGTCGGATAAGGGCCTCGAGTGGCTTGACGACTTGAATGCATGTCCCTAATTTTTGCCTAAATTGTGCATGACGCGACAACTTAGCGGGATCTTATTATTTTATTATTATTATTATTATTTTTAATCTCTCATATTCTCTCCTTTTGACACGGTCAAAATTTTAAACCGTGCCCCTCGGTTTCCCTAATTTTTGCATTTCCCTAATTTTTGCATGGATTGCCCCTTGAGGTTTTTATTCCATCGGGATTTTATTTTCTCTCCTTTTGCCATGATTGCAATTTCTGAATTTGCTATCATGCCCCTCGTTTCCTAATTTTGCCTAGGCTGCCCTTTCGGGTTTTCAACCTAACGAAAGCACTCTTTTTTTTTGTAGCCGATTAAACGGTGGCTGTGACCCGTACTTTATTTCCCGTCACGATGCGAGAGTATTTGTAGCCATTTGGAGGGTGGTTGTGACCCTTTCCTCACCGTCTTCAATGTCGCGAGAGCTCTTTTGATTTGTAGCCATTTGGAGGGTGGCTGTGGCCCTTTCTTTTATTTCCATCGTCGATGTTCCGGGAATGCTCTTTCGATTTGTAGCCGTTTTTAAGGGTGGCTGTGGCCCTTTCAAATGATTTACCGGCCTCACAAGATTTACGAGAATACTGTTTATACGTAGCCATTTTGAGGGTGGCTATGGCCCTTTTAACAATCTCCCATCCTCTCAGGATTCGAGGAACACTCTTTGTAGGTAGCCATTTTAGGGGTGGCTGTGGCCCTTTCACTCATTTCCCGCCTTCAATGTTGCGAGAGTGCTCTTATCTGTAGCCATTTGAAGGGTGGTTGTGGCCCTTTATTTTGTAGTCGTTTTAGGGACAACTGTGGCCCTTTTTTATTTTCCCGCCCTTACAAGATTTGCGGGGTCACTCTTTTATCTCTAGCCGCTTGGAGGGTGGCTGTGGCCCTTTATTTTGTAGTCGTTTTAGGGACGACTGTGGCCCTTTTTTATTTTCCCTCCCTTACAAGATTCGCGGGGTCACTCTTTTATCTGTAGTCGTTTGGAGGGTGGTTGTGGCCCTTTAGTTTGTAGTCGTTTAGGGACGACTGTGGCCCTTTTTTATTTTTCCGCCCTTACAAGATTCGCGGGGTCACTCTTTTATCTGTAGCCGTTTGGATGGTGGCTGTGGCCCTTTATTTTGTAGTCATTTTATGGACGACTGTGGCCCTTTTCATTTTCTCGCCCTCACAGGATTTGTAGGGTTACTCTTTTATCTTTAGCCGTTTGGAGGGTGGCTGTGGCCCTTTCATTTATTCTCCGCTTTTGATGTTGCGGTAGTGCTCTTTATCTGTAGCCATTTGAAGTGTGGCCGTGGCCCTGTTTTTTTTTTTTTTTTTTTTTTATAGAGTCATTTTAGGGATGACTGTGACCCTTTTATTTGTAGTTGATTTCGGAACAACTGTGACCATTTTATTGCTTCATTGCTCTCACAAAATTTGTACGAACGCTTTCTTTATTTTTCTGTAGCCGATTAAAGGGCGGCTATGACCCTAAAGAAAACTGAGTTTTTTTTTTTTGCTCTTTTTTGCTTTTTTTGCTTTTTTGGTTTTTTCATCTCACCTTTTGCCATGACTACCCCTGCGGGTTTTCAATCATGCCCCTCTCCCTGACTTTTGCCTAGGTTTTCAACCTAGCGGGAATTTATTTTATTCTCTCTTTTTTCTTTTTTCAAATAGAAAGAAAATCTACAGAAACTAATCAACAACAACTATGTTATATGCCCCTAATAGCAGATTAAACCTTTTAATTTCTCAGAACCTCTCCGGAGGAAAACTTGTCAAATAATTTATTATGTCGATGTCTTGAATGGAGGATCCTTTCAATAGGTGGACGACACCGACAATAATTTCTTCTTCTTCTTCTTCCTCTCAAATGCTCTTTCATTAGCACGGTCGATCTTCATGGAATCTCGATCTTTTTTTTTAATAGGAAGATCTCTGGATGTCTTCTATCTTCAACCATGTTTGATCTTACCAGGAATGCCCCACGGCTATATCTGACTGGTTCATAATTCGTCGCATGCTAGACGAATGGCCTGATTAACGAACACACATGGATGGTGTTGAGTTTGGCACAGTAGCCCGCAAATGGTAAACCTAGGCATAGATATCGTCCGAGGTATCTGGGATAAATTCGATAGATGGCATAAGAATGGTCGGCGAGCGAAGGGTCGTACACGAGATGTGTTCTTCAGGAGTTTTGATTTGGATGATTATCCAAGCTGCACAATGAGTAAAGAAAAACTCAAACTTCGGGGATAAAATGATCACAAATTTTCTTACCTGGGAGTTGGATTTTTCAGTGGGCAATGTGCTCGCTATGCGACTGGACCTGCTGCGTGTCCTGATTCTCCTGCTCCACAACTTGTATATGTATACCTGCTGAAAAGTACATGCCCCTAGTGGCAGACTGAAAATTTCAGAACTTTTTTCGGAAAAGGATTCGGTTGATCGAGTCAAGCTACATTGATCGGCACATTGAATCTTCACGGGATTCTCGATGATCTCTTGAAATTTTCTCATCTCCTGACATGTCTGATCTCAAAGGGAGATGCCCCATGGTTACCGCTGAATGGTTTAAACCTGGCCACATAACGGTTGTATACCTCGTCTTGGAAAGCGTATGAATTTCACACATGGTGGGTGAAATTTTTCATAGAAACTCTTTGAAGCGCTCACGTTTCACACGGTTGCGGCATTGGTTGAACTGGTCATCCGACCTGCAAAAGAGTAGGGACACTCAAATCTCAAGGAAAAAATTAAGTACAATTTAACGCACCTCAGCGTTAGATATCTCGAGTGTGCAATTATTATTATTATTTTTTGAAAACTCTAATGTCATTCATTTCAAAATTTTGATTACTTTTTTTGAAAAAGAATCAAAATTTATGATCAAATGTGTTTTGCACCATCATGAAGTTTACTGAGTTTGCTGAGTGCATTATCTGGCTCGAACGCAGGACAAATGCTCAAAACAAAGTTTTTTTCAAAAGGTTTTATCGTCCTTTGTTTTAAACTCGAATAGTAGCACTCAACTGCATAGTTAAACTATTTTCTCAAAAAAGAATCAAAACTCCCATTTTTTAAATGCTCGCTCATGCGAATGTTGAAATGACGATCTTGCCAAAAAAGTGCAATACACCTTGGATAAGAACGAATGACACTTTGAGTTTTTTTTTTTTTTCAAAAAATGCTCATGCATGCTCGAAAGTTAAAATTCTACTATTAAGAAAGTTACAACATATTACCTGAATGATGCATATGAAATGCATTTTTGAAAGTTAAAATTCTATTCTAAGAAATTCACAACTTACAACAGTTTACCTGAATTATGCATATGAAATGCATATTTTGAGATGAAAATTTCAAGTGGATTTTTTTAAAATAGTGCAATTTAGATGCATGCGTGAATTTGAAAGCTCTATAGCTAAAAAAAACTCACAATTTACCTGAAATGTTTTTTTATAAAAAAAAATAATGCATGCTTTAAAAAAAAAATCAGGTAAAAAGGTTTTTTGAAAATGATGCATATGCAATTCATGTTTGAATTAAAAAAAAAACTCTAAGGGCCAAAAAGGAATTACAAATTTTCCTAATTTTTAAAAAATGAAGCACATTGAATGCACTAACAGAATTTTACAACTTACATGAAAAGTTTTTTTCCAAAAAATAATGCGTATGAAACACATTCTTGAAATAAAACATTCTGGTAAGTAGTTTTGAAAATACCACATGGAATGCATGTTTGAAACTAAAAGTTCTACGACTAAGAATGTGTACAATCTATCAACATATTATTTTTCCTAAAACAATGCACATGAGATGCATACTTGAGATGAAAGTTCTACAGCCCAAGTTCTATCAACATATTATATCTGGAAAGGTTTTTTTTTTTTTTAATGAGAGAAAAAAACAATGCATCTAGGTTGCTAAAAATTAAGAATCAGGCGAAAAGTTTTTTTTTTTTTTTAAAGGATGCATATGAGATGCACAAAAATAAACACAATATGCAAACTTAAAAATAAAAGTTCTACAACTGAGAAAAATTACAATTTACCTGAAAGTTTTTTTTGAAAATAATGCATATGATATGCATGTTTTTTGATTAAAAATTCAGATAAAATGTTTTTTAAACAAAGAGCCATAAAACTAAGAGAGCTTACGATTTATCTAAAAAGTTTTTTTTTTTTTAAATTAATGCATATTGGATGCATTATTAAAAATAAAACAATTCAGTTAAAAAGTTTTTTTTTTTAAATGATGCAAATGGAATGCACGTTCGAAATTAGAAACTCTAACAGTTAAAGCAGAATTACAAATTTTCCTAAAAATTTTTGTTTTTTTTTTTTTTTTTGTAAGCAACGCATATACAATACACTAACCAAAATTACAACTTAACTGAAAAGTTTTTTTTCAAAAATAATGCGTACAAAATACATGTTAAAAATAAAAATTCAGGTAAGAGGTTTTTTTAGAGAAAAAAAATGCATATGAAATGCATGTTCGAAAGGAAGCTCTAATAGCTAAAGAAATTAATTTTTCTGAAATGTTTTTTTTTAAGTAATGCGTAACACACTAACAAAAGTTACAACTTACCTGAGAGTTTTTTTTTAAAATAATGCGCATGAGACGCATATTTAGATAAAAATTTAGGTAAGTGTTTTTTTTTTAAATCAATGCATTTGAAACACATGTTTAGAAATAAAAATCTACAACTAAGGGATTAACTACTTAGCTAAAAATGCTTTTTTGTTTTTTTCTGAAAAAAGGCATTTTAAAATTAGAAGCTCTAATAGCTAAAAGGGAGTTAAATTTCTCATGAAAATATTTTTTTGAAAATAATGCGCGAATGATGCGTTAATTATGAATTACAACTTACCTGGTTTTTTTTTTTTTTTTTAAATAATGCGAATGAAACACATATCTTAGAACAAAATTTAGGTAAGAGTTTTTTTTTTTAAAGAAAAAAACAATGCATACAAAATGCATGTTTGGAAAGAAATATTTACTACTAACTTACTAACTACTTAGCTGAATTTTTTTAATTTTTTTTTAAATGCAATGAGATGAATGAATGAGAAATAAAAGCTATACAAACAGTCGCATGATAACATTTACAACAAAAACAGATCATGTTAGGGGGGTAATAAAACATGTGTGGCTTTGCTCTACAAGGTAGGTTCCACTGATAGGTTCCCGACAAAGTGGTTTCCTCACCCCCATTATAGGGATCATAAGACCTTCGCAAGCGAGTAGAGTTTTTCCGAGTCGTACCGGCGGCCCAGCCGCTCCGGTCGTACCGTACTAAACCTCCTGGTTTCCTAGTCGCCCTGGGTTTTAGGCGTTTTGGACATTACACTAAAGTGGTGTGTGCAAATACAAATAATGCATAATCCAACAAAGAAAAATAATCAGTCATAAAAAAAAATTAACTCCACACCTGAAATCACAAAAAACAAGTTAGATCAGTGAAAATAAAATTAAATTAAAATTACAAAACTCAAACATGGCAAAAAGTAAACATACTGAGCCCGAACCCTCTAAAACTTCCCCAGCAGAGTCGCCAAATTGTCAGACCTAAAATCTGACCTACGGCGATTTACGTTTTGAAAAAGCGTGAATTTTGAAAAGAGTCGCCACTAGTTAATTATTAGGCTAACTAGAATCATAAATTACCTAAGCTGATAACTAATTAAACACCTAGGTATTAAATCGGTCTACGATCAGAAATACGAGTTCGGGGGTTCTGTTACGAATTAAAACTCATGGAATTAATCATGCCCTTTCGGTACTCAATTCACAAATTTGCCAATTTTCATCGTTAATTAACTACGAATTAGTTGTGCATACGAATGACCTAATAACACTAACGATTATCATATAAAATCAAATTAATGCGAACTAACATGATGAATATGTACATTTACTATTTCTTATTTCAATTAATCTAAATTAATTAAAATATAATGAAATATCCATAATTAACCTTTTTATTGTTTAATTAACCTAGATTAATCAATATTCAGATTATTCATGTCAAATTAAATCTAACATAACATAATAAAATAAACAATACTACAACATGGAGTTAGTATTATTTACGTACAAACTAAATTAAAATCAACCTAATTATTTCAACATATTAATAGTTAATATAAAAAATAGATAAATTAAATCAGTAAATAAAAAAAATAAAAAATAAAAAAGGAGCGGGGAACCTGACTGGAGAACCGGAGAAGATGAAGTCCTGGTGGCCGGGAAGGATGGCTTCTGCGGCGGACGAGCTGGGCAGCACGGCGGGGCTTCGCTCGAGGGACCAGGCAGCACAGCTGACAGGGTTAGTTCAAGAGATAGCATTCCGTCGGACCTGGGCTGGGTGATGCGGCGAGGGCTGCGATCAGATCCAGACAGCGGCGAGGTGACTTCTCGGAGGTCCGGTGGCGCACAAGCCACGGTGTGGTAACGTCAGGGCGAGCGAAGGTTGGATGGCCGGTGGTGGATGCGAAACTTGGCCGGTTGTGGTCGGAACTGCGGTGGTTCCGGTAAGGGGAAGAGGTCGGGCGAGAGATGAGAGAGAGAGAGAGAGAGAGAGAGAGAGAGAGAGAGAGAGAGAGAGAGAGAGAGAGAGAGAGAAAGAGAGAAGGGGGGAGAGAGAAGACGGTGGTCGATGTCGGAGCTGGGCGGGCAGAGGTCGCGCGGTGGCGTCGGGCGGAGGTGGAGCTCGGGACCAGACCTGGACGACGGAGCTCGGGACCGCCGGAGAACGGGAAGCGACGGAGACGGCTGCTTCTGCTGCTGGGATCGGTGGGTAGGGTGCCGGCGCAGGCGGAGGACGTGGCCACCGGCAGGGCCACCGGTGTGGCCGCCGGCAGGGCCACCGGTGTGGCCAACGGCAGGGGTGGCGCGGCGTCCAGCAGCGAGCTCCGGCGGTCAGGCTGCAGCGATGGAGCAGGCCAAAAAAAAAGAATAATAATAATTAAAATAATAATAATATAATAATAATAATAATAATAATAATAATAATAATAATAATAATAATAATTCTGGAACTAGATGACGAAAATCGCACAGATCCCGATGAATAGTGTATTATTGCTTTTTGTGTTGTTCTTCTGTGTCCCTTACAATGTAACCTAGACCCCTATTTATCTAAAACCCTAGTCTAGTTACAGATAAAATTTAAATAAAATATTGCTAACAGATAATTATTCTAGAGAATATTCCTAAGGATATTTATCTTTACAGATAATTATTTTTTTGAATAAAAAATAATATTTGGAGATAAATATCTTACAGATAATTTTCTAAAATAAAAAAAAAAACTAATTATTATATATATATATTTTTAAATATTCCGAAAATATTAAATAAATTTGAAATAATTTAAAATATATTTTATAATAATTTCCCTAATGTGCCCTTGAGCATTTTTGGAAACTTTGTGGCTTGACGCGTCCGTATCATGCGTAACGTCGTTACGTTCGGGTCAAAATCGAGTGTTTACAGTCATCAAACCTACTCGAAGTTGAAACAGACAAAATATAAGAAGAAGCCAACAAACAATGATAGACAGTCAGAGTCGCAACAAATCATAACAACCCCCAAGCCAACTCGGGAACGCCTGCTCCGGAAACGAGGAGACAAGTTCAAAATATCGACATAAGAATATGGTCGAACGCAACAAGTGGGTTTTGACCCATGTGTCAGTTTGGTGTCTGAGGTTTACAAAGACTGTCCGAATTTTCATATTTATTACTATTTGGTGTCTCCGTCTATTTTTTTGGTTAAATTGGACGGAATGTGGTCACGTGACCAGCATGTGAGTGAATAATTTTAAAAATTCCTAAAATAGCCCCCCTCCACCGCCACCGATTCCAGCCCGGTCACCCACCTTCTGCAGCTGCACCGCCGTGGCCGAAATCGGAGGTAGGTGGCCGGAATCAGAGGCTTAAAAAAAAGGCAAAATGGTATTTTCAACTCAATCTGTTGAAATTAAGGGTTAAAGCTACTTTTCATACCACATGTTTGGCCGAATGTGGCTTTTAGTACCGGATGTTTGGTTTTGTATACTTTTGGTACCAAACGTTTGAAAAAATGTGGCTTTTGGTACATCCGTTAGTTGGCCGTTAGTTTTTTCCGTTAAGTGACATGTGCAAGTCACGTGACCGACCCTAAACTTTCGATTTTGTTTAATTTAGTCCCTCAAATATATTCATAACTTTTAATTTGTTTAATTTAGTCCCAAAACTTCAAAATCAATTCCAATTGAATCATCTAACCCAATTGACCTAGCCGGACCTAGCCTAGGGCTAGGTCCGAACCTGGGTTGGGGTCGCCGGGCCCAGCCGACCCTGACCCAAGGTCGGCTAGGTCCGGCTAGGTCAATTGGGACCTAGCCCAAATTCGACCCAAATTGGGCTAGGTCCCAATTGACCTAGCCGGACCTAGCCTAGGGCTAGGTCTGACCTTGGGTCAGGTTTGGCTGGGTCCAGCGACCCCGAACCAGGGTCGGACCTAGCCCTAGGCTAGGTCCGGCTAGGTCAATTGGGTTCAATGGTTAAATTGGAATTGATTTTGATGTTTTGGGACTAAATTAAACAAATTAAAAGTTATGAATATATTTGAGGGACTAAATTGAATAAAATCGAAATTTTAGGGTTGGTCACGTGACTTGCACATGTCATTTAACGGAAAAACTAACGGCCAACTAACGGATGTGCCAAAAACCACATTTTTTCAAACGTTTGGTACCAAAAGTATACAAAACCAAACATCCGGTACTGAAAGCCACATTCGGCCAAACATGTGGTATGAAAAGTACATTTAACCCTAAAATTAATCCCAAAATCTAACGGAAAACCAAATAGCAATAATACTGAAAATTGGGACACCAAATATTAACAGTTTACATTTGAGATACCAAATTGACACCCGGGTCAAAATTGTGACAGTTTTTAGGTTGTATTCCCTAAATAATATAAAGACCCTTTTTGGCCAAAAAAAAAAATATATATATATATATATATATATATATATATATATATATATATATATATATATATATATATATATAAAGACCCTTATTTCATATTTTATGTATCTAACTGAGGGGGGTCAAAACCCACTTAGAGTCACTCTTATATGTATTATATCTATAGAAACTTTATAAATTTTAGAGGTGGCAGTTGCCACACCTCAAATAATATACATGGAAAGCTAGGAAAAAAGCATGCAATTTGTAGAATGGCCTTTTAGACGTAGTTGTAGAAAAGATAATATAGAAGTGATTTGAAGAAGTGCATATACTTTACAGTTATAATCAATAAATAGGACCACCACTATCACTATGGACGACATGCCATTTGGTGAATCATATGATCATAACAGTTCACGACTCCACATGCTAGCTAGCTAGCTAGGGTACTTCGTATTAAGAGCAAACTAAGTAGCTAATTAATTCACAAGTTTTTCTTCTTTAATAATTATTATTATTACTTTCTCGTCCACATTTAAATGTCCTTTGGCTTTACAATCTATCGTATCGTAACATCCAACTTCCTTTATTATCACTGTCGAGTCGCCGACTGCAACTTATCATTTTTCCGGCCTATCGACCAATCGATAACCAATCTCGCCTTGATTTAATTATTAATTATCAAACAACAAACAATTTGTTAATTAAGGAATATCCATGTGAAGATTGAGAGTACCCAAAAGAAAATTAGTTCCTTTTTCGAACACTCAAAAGAAAAGTTCCTTTCTCTTACAATTTTTATATTAATAATAATGTTTATCATCGCTAGAGGCCCATCCATATATACGTGATGATCTGGAAATTGAAAAATATCTATGGGCTTATTGAGCTTAATTAGCCCATTAACGATATAGTTGGGCCTTGTATTTCCTTGGACCACATTTATATTTTATATACCCTCCCTCCATTACTTATCCGAAAAAAATAGTTGGCAGGATTTTGGTGGTGTCTCACTATCAAGTGCTAGTACTCATATTTCAGATGCAATTGATTTATCAATCAATGAAATCGACCGCCAACCATACATTATCTCACACGCTATATATATATATATATATAAACAAAAATAATCACTTCAATTTAACGGGATAAACAAGAATTAGCTAGTTACACACTGAATAATAATAGCATTACACAAACTTTCAGTTTCCTAGCTACTTTATTGTATGAGTTCATAATCTCTCTAATTAACCGGAACATTATTACTTGGTAGAAAAACCAACATGAACATTAAAAAAAAAACAACAATTGGAATAAGAAAAACATTAATAAAACAAACTTTGAACACATTTGATCACATTCAATATGCAAGCAAGAATCGCGTCTATCAAAACTACGTGCATTGAAGAAATATTAATCACGATCCAGTCGATCAATTATATTTACCATACCGTTCGGTTAAACGCACCTTTGGTAGAACCCTAGCTCCATCGCCGACCCCTAGCCTCGCCGTGGAAGAAGGGTTAGCTGGGGTCCGTCGAGTCGAAGTATTAGACGCAAATAAATCCGCGTAAATCTCAACGAAGAACTTATCGACGATCTCTAGATACGAAGGGCAGGTTAAGAGTGAGTAGTAGTGAAGAACCTCTTCAATGTCCATTACATGATCGATGTTGCTTCGATCCATCATCTCCAATTCCTTCAGCTTCTTCAAAACCGAACCACGGCTTCTAGAACGGGAAGAGCCTTCTCCATTCGAGGCAACTACCTTGCTCTTGTTGTGGTGATTTCTGTTAACGTTCTTCTTCAATGGAATAACTCTGGTATCTTGTTCAGTCGAAATCTTGTTCTCTGAATCCCACTTGTACAGCTTTGTGGAATCATACGCGCGGTGTTTTTGATGATTCGGGTTGCTAGGGTTTGGGTTCAAAGTTTGAGTTGGCTTTGGGAGCTTCTCGTAGGTATCGGCATTGAAGAAGGATTTGAAGGTCTTGAGGGTGTTGCTGAAGAACTTCTTCGCGCCGGAAATTGGACTGCGTAGCAGCATTTTTGTGGATACGTTCGTACTTGTCTAATGATTTGTTGGCTCTGCCAGAAAGAATAATGAAGGTGGAGCCATTGGAGAAGGTAGGGTTTGTATATATATAGATATGGATATGATAATTAGTGTCAGATAACGGCGTGGTTATCAAAAAGCGACAAGGTAATACGCTCTTGATTGTGTGTGTTTTTAGATGACGCTCCGGTGTGGTGTCCCTGCTAAGGAGTCCCCACGCAGAAGCATTACTCTTCACTCATCATCAAAGGGAATGAAAAGGAGGAGAGCCTATAAGATGATGAAGAAGAAGAAGGGTTAGGGAATGCTAATGAATCATATAAAGAAAGGGTTAAGAAAGGGAATATTAATTGGACGTATCTTTACTTTTACTTTTGGTGTGGTGGTGTAGTAGGGTTGGTTGGTGGGTAGGAGGGAAGGAAACCTCTTTTAGAAAAAGAAGGGCAAGGATTTGGAGCGTGTGTGGGGTTTGGTGCCTTAACTAAACCTACATTTGTCCTCCAATTAATGTAATTCTACTTTATTAAGTAAAATAATTTTTGAAAAAAAAAAAAGGAAAATATGAAACCCTAAAACCAATAGACACAAGATTGGCGGGGTTCATCTAATCTGGTTTTTTCAATTGGCAGATTATCCCCTCTTAAATATTAGGGAAACACTGAGCTAATCAAGATTTACCCCCATAGTAATAATATGAAGGAATCTGGTCCACAAAGAATTACAACAATATTCACAAAAACACCCAAAACGAGATGAAAGAATAACAAGGCCTCAAACAACAACAATACAATAGGAGAGCCCAAAAAGAAACAAGCCCAAACAGAAGTTCAGCTTGGACTGAAAAGACGACACGACCAAAAACTCCCCATCAAGCTGAAAACTCCAAGACAACTAGTCTTCATCATCATTTAACTTTGCTAGTGATAAAAGGATTGACCATACCCAGCCTGTCCACCAAGAGAAACCATGTTGCTGCGAAGGCAAAGCCTTAGTAAAAATATCTGCAACTTGAGACCCAGTGTTAACATAATTCAAGTAAACAGTTTCATCCAACACTTTGTCCCAAGAATAATGGCAATCAATCTCGATATGCTTAGTGTGTTCATAAAAAATTGGATTACTAGCAATCTGAATTGTTGCTTTGTTGTCATAATGAACAACAGAGGAGCTGTGTTGCTTGAAATCCAATTCATTCAATAAACCCCTAAGCCAAACAATTTCAGCCACAACCTTTCTAATGCTACGGTACTCAGACTCAGCTGAAGATAAAGAAATAGTTTTATCTTTCTTAACTTTTCGAGATATCAAATATGTCCCTAACTTCACACAATAACCATAAACTGATCTACGAGTTTCAGGACAAGCAACCCAGTCTGAGTCACAATAGCTAACAAGGTTGGGATTGTTATCAGAAGGAAAGAAAAGATCCTTACCAGGCTCCCTTTTAACATACCTTACCACCCTTAATGCTGCATTATAATGAGATCTTTTGGGAGCCTGATAAACTGACTGAGATTTTGAACTGAATAGGATATATCAGGTCTAGTAACAATAAGGTATAACAGTTTCCCTATCAGACTTCTGTAGGAAGTTGCATCATCTAAGGGTGGATCAACTATGTCAACATTCAAATGTCTATCCTACTTGATGTTGGTCAACTTAAGATCAGATTCCATAGGAGTTTTAAACACCTTTCCAGCAGCAAGACCAGTTTCAGAAATAAGCTCTAAGGCATACTTACGCTGAGATAGCACAATACCTTTTGTTGTTCGAATCAGTTCAATGCCTAGGAAGAACTTGAGATCACCTAAGTCCTTCATCTTGAAGTTAGTTTCAATGACTGGCTTAAGCTCACTTACAAATTTCATGTTGTTCCCTATGATCAAAAGGTCATCAACGTAAACCAGCAAAATAACAATGTCAGAGCCATCATACTTAGTGAATAAAGAGTAGTCATGTTTAGACAGAACATAACTTGCATTCAAGAGGGACTCAGTGAGCTTCAAATTCAATTGTCTGGAGGCTTGTTTTAAGCCATAAAGGGACTTTCGTAGTCTACAAACTAAATTCTCCCCCTGAAAAAGAAAACTCTGAGCCAAAGACATGTAAACTTCCTCAACTAAGTCCCCTTGTAGGAAGGAATTATAGACATCCATTTGGTACAAAGGCCATGATTGCATAGCTGCCAAAGAAAGAACTGTCCTCACAGTTGTCATTTTGACAACTAGGGAGAAAGTTCAAAAAAAATCAATTCAATATTTTTGTTTAAAACCTTTGGCAACTAGCCTAGCTTATTATCTTTCTAAACAGCCATCTGCATTGTATTTGAGTTAGTAAACCCATTTACAACCGATGGCAGGCTTACCAGTTGACAATGAGACCAAGTCCCATGTGCCATTCTTTTCTAAACCTGAAATCTCATCTTGCCTTGTAGAAACCCATCCTCTGTCAAGAATTGCATGTGAATAGCTTGTTGGTTCAACAAGCTTAAAAATAGAGTTGGAGAAACAATTATAACCAGAAGATATGTGAGAATAATCCATATAACTAGAAATAGGGTAAAGAGTCTCAGAAGAGGATATATAATTATTTCTTCAAATAGGAGGTTTGATAACGCGTTTAGAAACTCTGGAAATGACTGGAGGATGAGCCTCATAAACAATAGCAGGTTCATCATTAGCTGGTTCAAGAGGGGCTTCAGAACGATTGAGCTGTTCATCATCAGCTTGAGAGTCTAAAACATCCTCAGTTGAATGAATAGAATCAACATCATTGGATGGAGAATCATCTTGTGCTTCATGTAAAAGAAAATTATATTGAAAGAAACCATCATAAGCATCAGGAAGAGGTTGATGTTCACAATTCAGGGGTAACAGATCAAGTCTGTCCATTTTGAAAGGAAAAATATGCTCATAAAACGTCACCACTCTACTTACCAAAAAATAATTTGTATCCAAATTGTAAAGTTTCTATCATTTTTTAGTATAAGAGTAACCAAAAAATACACAAGGGATAACCCTAGGTTCAAACTTGTCTGTCACCATCAACTGTTTTGCAAAATATAAGCAACCAAAAATTCTCAAATGTTCCACAGCAGGAACTTTTCCAGCAAAAATTTCCATGGGTGATTCCTTTTTAGAACACGAGTAGGGGTGATGTTAATAAGGTAGCAAGCAGTAATAATACACTCTCCCCAAAAAAATCTTTGGAATATGGGCCTGCAATTTTAAAGCACGAGTAACTTTCAACAAATGTATGTGTTTCCTTTCCACTCTACTATTTTGTTGAGGAGTGTAAGAACAACTATGTTGATGTATGATTACATGTTTGGTAAATAAGAAACTAAGTTGCTCATTCATAAATTCACAACCATTATCTGTTCTGAAAGTTTTGATGGTTTTGGAAAACTGTGTTTTAATCATGGCAACAAAGTTTCTTATTAAAACAGCCACATCAGATTTGAAATGAAGTAAGAAGACCCAAGTAATTATGGAATATTATCATGAGTAGCAGTAGAATAAGGACCCCATACATCAGCATGAATTAGATCAAACACATGCTTAGCTCTAAAATTACAAGTAGGAAAAGGAAGGTCTAACAAGTTTGGTCATAGGGCAGACAGTACAATCAGGCAACACAGAATGCTTATTCTTGAAACAATCTAAAGAATCAATATGATGCAAATTCTGAATAGAAGAGTGCACAAAACGCCTATGCCATAACATGGTAGTAGTGACAGCAACAGACTTGTTTCTGGTATTTTTTTGGTTGAAAAAGGTAGATCACAGAATGCTCAAGACCACTCCCCAAAACTTTCCCATTTGAGAGGTCATGCATGATACAAGAGTTTGGAGAAAGTTGCAGAATAGTTCATATCCCTTGTAAGTTTAGATACAGAAATAAGATTGTATTTGAAATTTAGGAGATATAAAACATTCTGCAAGACTATTGAATCTGAAAAAATAAGGTCTCCAACAACATCAATACTGGAACTAAAACCATTTGAAAAATCAACATTAGAACCAGAAACAAGTTTTGTGTTTTTAAGCCAACTCAAACCATGTGTCATGTGATTACTAGCACTAGTATCTAACACCCAACAAGCACTATCGTGATAAGAAGCAGATAAACAGGATAAGGAGAGTATACCCTGAGCAGTAATATCCGACTGAGATGTGGAAACAGCAGTGGCAGCTGGCCCATGTTTGGTCCCAATCCTTTGGAGGTATCTTTCAAGTTGCTCATTTGAGAGTACAATCACACCTTGCAAGTTACTACCAACAACAGAATTATTAGTTTAATGAGGTGAGACAAATTCAGATGTATCACCATCCATGGGAGGGGCAACATGGCCTTTGGCAACAACTGCTTTTGCCTTTTGTAACTCCTTAAGTTTGAAGCAATTGTCTCTGCAATGCCCTCTTCTTTTACAAAAATCACAACCTTTCGCAAAGAACATTTCAATAGCGTGACCTTTTTTGTGGAAAAAATCATATTCCAAATTAGGATTAGGGGGACGCTTTGGTTTTTCAAAAGCAGCAGAGACATTTGCACTGACAGGAGTGACTTCAGAATAAATGGAGGTAGAAATACCCATTGGGCTCTTGATGGATATACACCCGACATGACCTCATTAAGGCTCGACATGGTCGCACCGTCGACCCCGAACATGGTAATGGGCTAAGGCCTTCCGCACGATAGTACGGTAACATTGGTACCAGACTTGGTCCGTACCAATGGTACCGGACCAGGTCCGGTACCAGCAGTACAGACCGGGTCCGGTGCAATGACACCGTACTAGTCTGGTGTCATCAACACCGGACCGGTCCAGAGTCACGGGTTCGACGCATTCCGCGTCCGACCCCGAACCCCCGGGTATCTGACACCCGGGACTCTACCTATTTACGAAATTACCCTACACCTATTTACTGAACTACCCTTTTTTTACGGGCCCCACCCGTACAATTCTCAAACTCTATAAATAGGAGGAGCCACCGGTTCACGTCCAGGATGAAGTGCCACATGCCCCAGCACCCCAAGTGGTACCCCCGGTACCCGTTCCTCAAGAGGTATCCTCCAATGCGTCAACGCCGACAACGCGTAGACACCCAAGCAAAGCTGTCGAAGTGAGTGCTCGGGTAGACTCACAAAGAACCCATCACAGGAATCCCCCGCAAGGATTTCCGTATGGCATGCCTTACTAAGGACAGCTGCATGGAATGCTGTATGGAATGTCATACAATGGAGTAACGTCACACGACTTCCCGTCGTATGATATGCGACATGCTTACGCGGCGCCTGGCCGCCCAATGTTCTCCCATGAAGCCCCGCCGGTCACGGAGGGATTCATGCCGGCAGTCGATCATCTAGTGGCATTAGGGCTGGCCATGGTTCGGTTCTGGGTTGAACCTGTTCAGAACCGAACCAGAACCGGATTTTAGGTTCAATTGGTTCCCTGTACCATGTAAGAACCGAACCATATTTTAGGTCCTAGAACCGAACCATAGCAGAACGGTTTCGAACCGGTTTTGAACCCTTTTTTTTCATTTTTTTACAAAATTCAAAATACACACCCAAGTTGATAATCCATAAACAATCCACAAATTTACAAAATACAAACTATGAAGATAATTGATCGCTTCAGAGCAGAGAGTATCAAAGTCTAAATTAAAAAAAATCTAATAATAATATAAAAAAGTCAAAATATTTAAAACATAAATCTCGAGACTTTAAACGACGTCAAGCCGAAACTTAAACTTCAAAAGTGCAGCAAATCTTTGGTTGAATTTTTTATATTAAGCGAGTTAATCTATCATCTCAGTTAAAATATTGAACTATTTTAGAGTTAAGTTTCGAGTTAAAACTTAACTCAATTGATTGTAGAACTGATCTGGGCTAACATATATAATTACTATATATAAGTAAATAAACCTGCTACGACCACCTATATATCCAATATGAACCAAACCCAAATAGTGAAGGATCTACCCTATGGGTGTAAACAAGTCAACCTACTTGTAAGCTTCTCGAGATCAGCTTGGTCGATATTCAAAGAAAAATTTGCATAGTACGACTCCATTTGGTGTAGTTTTCAGTACCGAAGAGTTTAACAGAGACAACGCATTGGCCAGGATTTTCAGAAGAATGTAAGAACAAAGGATGGAACGCATGCACCTCAGATGATAGATCAAGAATCTCATGTCCTGCGATTGCATCAGTGACTAATGAAGTCTCTATGCCATCCGTTGGAGTCTTTCCTTCAGCCATACCTCATGAATCGGTTGAAGAAAAGCGTCTAGGAGCTGAATCGTCAACTGAAGCCGAAACGTCGTGTATGGAATCAAACCATCGCGGCAAGATAATCAATGATCTGGAAGGATCAGTTGAAGAGAGGTGTCTCGAAGCCGAAACGTCAACAAAAACCGAAGCGTCGTGACAAGATAGTCACCGATCTAGAAGGATCATTGATGCGAAGAAGCTAAACTGAAACGTAGCGTCTTGGATCGAAATGTAACACCGAAGATATCACTGAATCTGGAAGGATCGATGACATGCAAGAATCTAGAAGACGAAACGCCTTGGTAGATAACAAGGAAACTCCAATGGAAGAAACTTCGACGGTGAAGGTCTCTTGATAGGGATGAAAAAAAAGATAACGCGGAAGTGAAGAGGATCACATAATCGGAGAATCGTCTTCTCCGTGCTCTGATACCATTTTGACAAAAGGAAAATATGAAACCCTAAAACCAAGAGACACAAGACTGGCGGGGTTCATCTAATCTAGTTCCTTCAATTTGCAGATTATCCCCCCCCCCTTAAATATTAGGAAAACCTGAGCTAATCAAGGTTTAACCCCATAGTAATAATATGAATGAATCTGGTCCACAAAGAATTACAACAATCACAAAAAAAAACCCAAAACGAGATGAAAGAATAACAAGGCCTCAAACAACAACAACACAATAAGAGAGCCCAAAAGGAAACAAACCCAAACAGAAGATTTCAGCTTGGACTGAAAAGACTACCCAGCACAAAAATAATAGCATACAATAAAATTAGTAAATTATGAGATTTAAAATCAATTCATTAAATACTTTCAAACCAATATATTCATATTACTTTACTATGTTACACATTACTTTACTATGTTACACAATCGATCAATCTATAATTTTATAAGTAAATGAACAAATTCCTACTTCTACTTCCGACAGTTTATAGAAAGTCACACAAATTTAAAAAATTAAAAAATAAAAAAAAAGTTTGGTACAAATTTTTTGGCCACAATTTTGGCACATCCGTACTATACTTTCCAAAAGAGTAGAAAACAAATTCGTTATATTTTCAGTTAGTATTTAACATAAGTAATTTTCTTTTGACACTAAACTCATTTCATGTTTAATTTTAATCTAAATATTAATTTAGATTGCATCTAGTTTTTCATATTCAAAAATTTATACAATAATTTCAAAGGTAAAACTTGCTGAGTTTTTTAAATAAAGAAAGAAAAAAATGACATTTTCTAAGTAATATATAAACTTGAAAAATAAATATCTAAACGCTTATGTATTTTTATAAGTACTAGATGTAACCGCATATCACTACAAGAAAAGTGGCGATTACATACGGGTGATTTACTTACCGATTCATCGGTGGGTAATGTAATACCGCCTCCCGACCGGATTTTGACCGATTTGAAGAAAAAACGGCTCCTTACCGTTTGCTGACTGATTTGCCGGTTAGAAAACGGTGTTTAAAACATGAAAAATACCCACACACATTTGACGCACCTTGGCCGGTTAGAGAATTCATTACCTCTATTTTTCCGAACTTTGACCCAGCAATGTCGAAACTTTTTACATACCGGCATTTTAACAGGCCGACCGTTTTCGGCCTTCAAACAGATCGTCTGTTGCAGAACCACTAAACACATTCAACGGATATGCTGACACATATGTTACCTGGGTCGAAACAGAGTATTTAGTCTTTATTATTGGTAGGCATGGACATACAGTATTAACAATTGGTTTCATTTATTACATACTCACAAAACCTTACTGTTGCGGAAGACAAGGTCATGTTGACGTAGAAGACAGTTCATCTAGTGAAGAAGCAGGTTGTTCGTCCGATGATGACTGAAGTTGTTTAGGTGAAGGTAGTGCTGGCGGAAGAGGTGGGCATCAGTGCAACATCAAAGTAACCACTAGCAAGACAAGATGCGTAAGTAACATCTATAGCATTGTGTCGTGTTGGATTGAGTAATGAATAGTTGTTTGTTGTATTCCACTTCGTGCTTAATTTTTTTTTAGTTTTGCAGAACATTCCAAAGAGCTTTTCCATACCCAGTGGGTATGACTGGTTGAGAGAAGTGTATATTGTAGATCGTCTCGGAAGGCAGTGGAGAGTAGGGGTGAATTAGGAAAGGATACAATTAGTTTGCGATACGAGTTTAGGAAAGGATGGAAGAATTTTTACATGGCGAACAAATTATCTCTGTGCATGTTCGTTCACTTTGATGTTAGTGTTGACGGTACTTTGGTTGCCAGCATATACAATCGTTAATATATGGCTTGTGGCTGTTGTCGTCACTGTTGGTTTTTGTTTCCTAATCCCTTCTGAATTACCTAATCGGCAGCATTGTCTGCACAGAACATCTAATAAACAACCATTCAAAACATGTTGACATAGATTGTAATTAATGTCACCATGACCGTACGAACTAATCTGAAGTGTTGCACCGTTGCAGCATTGAAAACTACAGTTAACATAACCACTCGTTGATATAGTTTCCTCTCAACAGATTTTTTAATGGGTTAACCAATGGGCCTCATCTGATGATATTTATTGGGCATCATCTATGCAGACAGGGGATTTCAAGTTGTGTTGTCATAACCAATGGCGTTGTTATAGCTACATTGTTAACCCTTCCCTCAACTTTTCACATTGGTGAAGTTGTCTGGCCGACGTTTGGGTTATCTAACTCCCTTAGTTTAAAGCAAACAATATTTTGGGGAAAATTAAAAACAACATTGTTTGAGTGGTTTCGGGTTAATTTATCGGTATATTTAATGCCTCGCTTATGTTGACACCTATTTGGTTTGTCTACATTTGATGGGCTGTGTTATTTATTAGGTTAATACTACCATTTTGGATGATCAATAATAACAAAATGTCATACAATTGTATATGATATTTGACAACACTTACCCAAAATATATGTCCAAACCGTAAAAATATCCCTTCACATTTTACGGAACTTGTCTTAGAGAATTTGCACAACGATAAAGACATGTAGACACAGTTGTGAAGACATTTGAGTACGAATGTAAACACGACTCAGAACCGCGACACCGTTGGGAAATACACAACTAGAATTAAAGAGGAAATACGTTCCTAATCACATGTAGAAACGTAATTACGGCCTAACTAAACCTGCAAAAAGGAAGCAGGATTGAGAGGATATATAGACACATGCTTAAGAAGTTGTTGCGGCACTAGATTTTCAAAAGTTGTCATCTAATTTCCTACAGCTTCACCCATTTGCTGATCTGGGTGTGAAGAATCTGATGACCTTGTTGAGCTTCTACCCAAGACACAGTGTCTCACATTCATCATCCCCCTCCGGCATTGACATTTCTTTTATTCTAAGGGACTGACCCCGGAAGGTCTCGAACGCCTACCTCCTACATTGCACAGGCACATATGGTCCTGCTTCTTCCATGGGCTCATTTATCTCCGATGCGATTGAGCCTCCCCTTCTTCAACGTTTTTACTTACTGTTGGGATAGGAAGAGGCAGAGAGGGTGATTGAAGGGATGGGCCAGCCTCAGGTTGGTTTGCGGGAATACAAGTCTCCTATAAGTGCTCAATCAGCAGCAGTTGCTCTGCAACAAGTTGATCATCTGTAAATAGACTAATAGAATTTCCCAAGGCTACATTCAACCTGCTTATCGTCATCCCAGGGTGTCCACCAGTGAGGACATCATGGACATGCTGGGGCCATTGTGCAGAGTATGCATCTACTGTCGTAGGAATACCACCTATCATCGGATATACTGTTAAGAAACCATGATTCATGCAGATTCTTGGCACATCAGGGATACGGGACACGGTAACGGGTCCGACAAACAGCGGGTAGGCAGTGTCCCACATCGGGGAAAGTGGTCTATGCATAAAAATGGCTGCTAGGGGAGGGCCAATGGTAATTCCAGTGCTGGTGAAACGGAATGAAAACACTGAGTGGTAAACATGGATGAGCGTGATGGAAGGTGATAGGTGTGATGGATTTAGGGGATAGTTACTACATATTAAAACATGTGTACATGCTAGTTACGCAGCGGAAAGGAGCACATACTAGCTTATCTTTCCGTAGCCCAAGATCGTCACGATGGAGTTCTCAATCTGTCAGACGGGTCCTGCAGGAACTCTGGTCAAAGAGCAATCTGCAAGCAATTGTCTCCACAGCAAATCCTCTTTCAATCCGGTGACATGATGGATTTCTGGGGTAATTTGTTGACACAATCCTCTTCCAAGGACTTGGATATGTATCGGCTGAACCTAACTATATTTAGGGAGAGAAATTTCTTTTCTTGTCAACTTGGGGAGAGAGTTATTAACCCTACAAAATCCTTAACACCTTCTATTTATTAGAGGAGGTGAGCAAAGCCCACCTAGGGCTACTCCCTAATTTCGGCCGAACTACAGCATAATTGGGCATGGCCCATTTTGGGCCAATTTTGGCTCATAGAGATTTTGGCCTGACCCAAAATCTTTTATGTGACAAATCATATGTTTCGATCCCAGCCATCTTATTTTTTTCATACATATATACTTAATAACGTTAATCTAAATACGACATAAGATTACATGTTACATAATTTATCATTGTCGTCTACCACGTGACAACTTATTTTTGTTATCCATTATTTATATACTGTTGAGGTCGATTCCACCTGGGACACCTCGGGTTTCTCTTTGCGAACCTCGATCCTCGAACCCCGAATCTGACTTTGGCTCCTATCTCGGTCTTCTACACGCCAGGTCCTGCAAAACGGGCAATAACCAGCATGGAGAGGGGGGTGGCGCTGGTTGAGCCCTCTCTGATGCTTAAGTCACAATCTAGAGAGAGAAAGTGTGTAGAGAGAGGTCAGAGCACAAATAGCCAATTTGGGAGAGTTTCGAGTTCAGTTGTCAAATGGGAGGTCTAGGTCCCTATTTATAGGAAACCCGAGAACTGTATCCGGTTTTGTGCGGTTCAATGCCGGTTTACAGGAAAACGCTTACCGACATCGAGGTTGGCTATGTGCGCACTGACTTCTCATACTTAGTAAAAATATGGGTAAGCGCGCAGTACTAGTCGGCAGTCCAGACCATGTCGACATCCGACATGGTCCGGATTGCCTTGGCAATCCAGAGGTCCCGGCCCGGGTGCTGCGCGCATCCGGACCGTTTTGACCCGAGGTGACTGCGGTAAAATCTGTTTGTGGTTCTGACGTGTTTGCGAGGTCCGAAACGTAAATACGAACCCGAATTGGACAGATATCCAACACTTGCCCCCCAGTCAAGTAGCGGTTCAAAACCCATGCTTGACTCTATTTAAGATAGGATATTTGTCCAATTTAGGTTCGGCACTGACCTGAGGGGTGGCCTGTTTGTCAATCGAATGCACGGAGCATAAATTCGTCCATCTTTATTTTTTCGATGAACGTGCATAATATGTTCACGGTGTTAGTGTAACAGACGGTGTACATATAACAACGTGCAATTAACGACTTATTCGTAATAACATGCAATAAGCGAAATACTTGTAATAATAAATAATCATGCAACGCGATGTCATCATGGTACGTGATGTAAACGTGTAATATGATGTTAACATGGAGATGAAGACATAGCACATGGATGACGTAATCGCGCAATAAGCAAAATACTTAGAGCAATTTAAATTGGAGAGCATGCTTGTCAACATGAAGCATGATGTAAACATAGAATACGATATTAGCATGTAATCATGCAATGTGGTGTAAACATGCAATATGATGTAAACATGCAATTCATACTTAGATTATAAAAATAATCATGTAGCAATCATAAGTTAGAATTATGCATATATAAAAAAAATATCATGCATAATAGCCTATGTGTACGCAACATGCAATAATAATTGTACGTAGCACGTCATGCAACATTAGGGAGCATGTATGTAATGTAAGCATGGGAGAGATGTAAACATGCTCATACAAGATGCTAGGGACTTGTGCGAAAATAGATATGAGTTAGTCCTAGGCACATGGTGTAGACATTATTAGTGAAAATTAGGAGAGAGAATAGTCATTAGCTTACATCCTCCTTTGATATTTTTCCAAGAAGCTCTAATTGCTTGTTGAAGAAGGAGCCTATGGAGGTGTAAATTGGAGTAGTCACCTTAACATGAATACAAGGTATTTGATGAAATGCATTAGGATACTTAGCCCCAAATTGGCCAAAAATTTTCTAAGTGCTGAAAATTTTAGAAAAGTGCAAATGAATTGTTACTCTTCCCTTATGCATAGTATTCATTGCCGACATGTTGCTCCATGCCTTAGCCGTTGTTTTAGTATGCTCGATGTTTACGATCGGTAGTTGTTCGTACATGGTTGTCCATGATTGTATGTTGGTAGTGATAACTTAGGCAATGTGCGTTGAGCATCATGTATTGATCGTTGGTTACTGTCTGCAAACATGCTAAAACACTTAGAAAATATTTCAATAATATCTAGTGCTTGTTACCATGGATGTCGTCATATGATTCTTGTCGACTGCCGTCATAGAAACACTTCAAAAATATTCCGTAGTAGTCGATGTTTGCCACTTGATGTATGTTATCCGTCATCATGCTAGTATACTTGGAGAATGCTCCTAGCTAGTTGATTTCATGCCGCTTGTTGATTGTTGACATCAAGGAAATACTTAGACAATATTTTCTGACGGTTGGTTTCTTGTTGCGTATAGCCCCATGTCGTAAGCGAAATACTTAGAAAATATTTCAGCCATATTTTGTTGCATGACGACATCTTGTCGTACGTTGATACTTGATAGTATGCTGACAGCTTGTTGTATGTTGACACGTAGTAGCATGTTGACACTTAGTAATATGCTGACACTTAGTAGCATGATGACAGCTTGCAATATGCTGACTGTCATCCTGAGTAAAACACTTAGAAAATATTCCTTGATGGTCGACACCTTGTCATGTGTCGATTGCTGACATAGTGGAACACTTAGAACATATTCCTTGATAGTCGACACCTTGTCATATGTCGACAACCGATATGGTTGGAACACTTAGAGAATATTCCTGATAGCTGACATCTCGTTGTATGTCGACAGCTGTATGAGCGTGCTCGTATGTACGCGCTTGTATGTGTGCACTTGCCCCCACACTTAGAATCTTTTCTATATCCATTGCTATGTACGATGTATCCATAGGCTTGATGTAGACATATGGTGTATGTCGTCGGCTGTCATGGTAAAACACTTAGAAAATATTTCTTGATAGTCAACACCTTGTTGTGTGTTGACACTTGGTAACATGCTGACAGCTTGTAGTATGTTGACTGACATCTTGAGCAAAACACTTAGAAAATATTTCGTCCTTGTTATCATGTATGCAGCGAGTTTGAGCTCGATGTCGTCATGGAGGTCGATGTGTTGAGAGGGTTGCCCCCCTTGCATGATGTTTGTTACTTGTTGCACGAAGACTATTAAACCGGTGCGTACATAGTTATGGAGCGTCCATTGCATAGATGTTTGCATAAGTGTTGATGCGTGCTTGCGCACTGATTGGATTGTTGGTTGCACTTTCAGGATATCAGATCTCGCTATCTTCTTGTCGGAATTAATCTTTCCACGGTTGTTATCATGAGTAAGTCCACTATTCTCATTCTGCGAGTAACTTTATGTTCGGATGTCGACATGGTTGAGCAGCTAAACAATGCACCAAGTGTAGATGTTGACGTCGTTGCTTGATTAATTGATGTCGGTATTCATATACTTCCTTTTGAAGATTTTGTATGTTGATGATCTTTATAACTTGTATCATGTTGCAATGTAGGTCGGACTGATGGAAAAAGCTCGTTTTTGCAGACAGCTGATGTACACGGTAATCCGCTTATTGGAAAGGATATCCGCACCATTGCCCCAGCTACTCTGGAGTCTCCAGACATGGTTGCGGTAAAGGACTTGTGAGTAAGGCACCTCCTTGTATCTTCTTTGAACTTGTTAGTTTTCCAAGTTGTTGCTTTCATGTTGCTTTTGTTTGCAAGTTGCTCCGTACATGTGATTGAACGCGTGGTTGTAGTTCCTGGCTTTAGCAAAATTCTCAAAAGATCCGTCGCAGGGGCGCGTACCTCGAGCGATTCTAAGTTCTCTATGCCGAGTGCGACCGTCCAACTCCTTCTTGCGATAAAGGGAATAGAGTTGAGGGTCGTGCGGTGGCGCCTTCTGCCCCCCGGTCGAGGGACCGGCCCAAGGAGGAGCGTTCCTCCCATTGAGATAAGCGTTGTTTACTTCTTCACACTTGAAGCTTGAACTTGAAGATGGCTGATTTTGATGCATGTATTGCTGCTTGTCGCGCCCATGTTGAAGAGTTATGTCGCATTGAAATTGAAGCGGCCATTCTTGCCGTGTTTTTTGTGAGGATGACGACATTGTATTTGATGTCGACATTATGAACTCTTTGCCTTAGTTCCTTGGAGATGACGTTACCTCCTGGTTGGTATTAAGTTGTCTGCTTCCAGCATGTTGAGCCCTTTGTGAACGGGTTGATGTTGTTTTGAGGTTTTCAATAAATCTTTGTTTATGCCTTTGCTTGCATGATATTTCATCACTTGGACCTGCTTTTAATAATATTACAATTGCATGATAACTTTTTAGTAGTATTTCATACCTTACATTATCTATGCTGTCTGTGTGCTTTGGACTTGGAAGATAGGATAAATATCCTTAGATGATGAATATGATGTCTGTAGTTACGACTGTATGTCGCGCATTGTTGAGTTTTATGAGCGCCCCTCTTGGTTAGATTCCAAGGCATGGCAAGATGCGTACACTAGGTACTTGTAGCATTGCATGTAGTAATGTACTTGCACTTGGCCCTTGACATGTAGCAGTGTCGTCTTGACGAAGCAAGACTTAAGTTTATACCGTCTCTTAGTTCCACTCTAAGGCGAAGTTGTACAAGACTCGACTTGTAAGTTTGGTGAGTTTTTCAAACAGGGTGCGCTCCTGCTAGTGTTTTTGAATGAAGCCTGCCCACTTAAGGTATAGGTCTTCCTTATGTCTGCATCCTTAAGAGGATATGTATAGTTTGAGTGAACATTAAGCTATCCTATCAAGGAATGTATCTTCATGGCGTATGGACCCTTAAGAGGGATGTACATACTTTGTATATGTGTGGGGTTGTCGTCTAACAAGAGGACTTCCGCCACGATGGGGTGATCAGTCCCACCTAAGTGCCGCATCCTAGTTTGTATGCAGGGAATGGCTATGAACATGAGGATTTGCCTCTAATAGGATTTCGCAGCATGCCATTTTTTATAGTAGACCTTGGTGTTTTTCCAAGATATTGCATGTATTTGACGTCTTTGGAATAGCCTTCACTTTGAGTAGAGAATTTTTATAAGTCCCTTTTTGTAGATAATCCGCAAGTTGTCATTGCGACATATAAGTTGACTGTGCACATAGCGCGATGTCTTTGTGTTGCCGGCACCTTCTTGAGATAGACACCATTTTGGATGGAGAAATAAAGTCCTTGTTGATGTAGATAATAGGTATGTCGGCGTTGTATGCCATAAGTCCTTCCTTTAACATAATGTTTAGCTTGTATTGTTGAAGTAGATATTATGCGCAGAGGTTGCTACTTGGCGCAATTCCAATGCAGTAATCATAGTGTAGTATGTACTTACGAACAGGGTTGCGCTTTGTCATATAGTAGCAATGTTTGCAAGTTTGTAAAAATATGGAGTTATGAATTTCCTTTTAACTAAGGCATATAATAAATAGAATAAAGGAAACTGATACGAGGATCCCTTCGTTGTGCAGGAAACTTCCCTTAGTGCAGATGTGATAGGTGCGGACGCAACAGGTGCGCACATGTCGGGAGCAAAGCTTTTCAAGTACCACCCAGTGTATGTGTTTGTGAATATGTACGTACAAAGAGAGACTATGCATTGTTGTATGCATCCTTTAGTCGATACGCGTCGATGCTTCTTTAGCGTGATATTCATACGTATATATGATCGTTGCTTGGTATTGTTTCCAAGGGAAGAGCAGATGTTTGAGTAAAATATTCGCTGAGATGTCGCGTGTTGGAGACTTGTTGCGATGATGCAAATGATATATACGCGACCATTACTTGGCTTAGATGCCTAAGTAGAATGTCCATAGATAGAGAATTCCAGAGAGTGTTGCATACAGCTCTTCCTAGTGTTGTTCTCTAGATAAGATGTGTCATTGAGACATCTCTTGGATGTACATATAACCTGTCTCAAATTAGTCGCAATACCTTGAGATATATATTGGTTAAGGAATAGAATGGAGTTATAAATCTCCTCATATGGCTCTATCGCCTGCAATGCCAATATGACTGGATCAGACGATTCGCGACTAGTCTGTTCCGTTCAGCTTGGATTTTGTTTTGACTAAATCAGGCTACCCTGATTAGATGTCCTACTCGAGTGGTCTGCTTTATTCATAGTAGTGTTGTTTTGAAGTTGTTACCTCATATCTGAGTAGATGTCCTACTCGATCCTCGAACCCCGAATCTGACTTTGGCTCCTATCTCGGTCTTCTACACGCCAGGTCCTGCAAAACAGGCAATAACCAGCATGGAGAGGGGGGTGGCGTTGGTTGAGCCATCTCCGATGCTTAAGTCACAATCTAGAGAGAGAAGGTTTTTAGAGAGAGGTCAGAGCACAAATATCCAATTTGGGAGAGTTTCAAGTTCAGTTGTCAAATGGGAGGTCTAGGTCCCTATTTATAGATAAAACCCGAGAACCGTACCCGGTTTTGTGCGGTTCAATGCCGGTTTATAGGAAAATGCTTACCGATATCAAGGTTGGCTATGTGCGTACTGACTTCTCATACTTAGTAAAAATAGGGGTAAGCGCGCAGTACTAGTCGGCAGTCCGGACCATGTCGACATCCAGGCGATCCGGACCTCCGGATTGCCTTATGGCAATCCGAAAGTCCCGGTCCGGGTGCTGCGCGCATCCGGACCGTTTTGACCTGGGGTGACTCCGGTAAAATCCGTTTGTGGTTCTGACGTGTTTGCGAGGTCCGAAACGTAAATACGGATCTGAATTGGACAGATATCCAACATATACTGTCTACTGTGTGTTAGCTATTAGACGAGACTACCAATGTCAAATGAAATGACGGAATTAAATTACAAAAGTATGAACTCCGTGTTACAAACTATTGACGTGATCTTTCTCATCATTTAGAATGATTACAGTTTTCTATGCTCACATAAATGTACAGTGATGTCACCATGACAATATTTATAGGCTGGCATAGTTTTGAAGTGTTGTCAACATGAACGTACATATTCGACTTCAAACTGTGAACACAACTTATGTGTACATATGAAAATAGTATTACAGACCATAACTGTTGGAAGAGTTTCTAATTACACTAGTTTGTTGAAGTCGGTGTAGTTAGTTTGTTGAAAACAAGATGTCTCATTCGACCTGTTTACGAGATGTAGCAAACTCTCACAATTCGGTACCCAACACTCTCGAACTGGAAAGATAGTTGGTTTCATATTGATCCTCATTTTCGTCCTCCTATGTAATGGTAGTATTTTAATTAGATAAATGCACTTTGCAGAAGTCCCTCAGAAATCGTTGCCATTAATTCATCAACAGTTAACTACCAAGCTAGGAAAAAGATAATTATCGCCTTGAAGAACACCTGGACAGACAGCATCATCCCCACACATACACTAATTTCCCTATTTGTTCTCCCAAACATGAACCCCAAAAACTAGTGGGAGACATGTTGGCAGAGACAGAATTTATAAAATGTACATATGGCCTAAGAGTTCATAATGCGTCTTTTCAAAACAACCTGACTAACCTTATTAATTAAACAACCAGTAGGTATGTCTGTTCGGCGCCATCTATGAAAATAGTGACATTCCATGACCGGAAAATTAACACATAATTTCATGTTAACTCGATGGGGCAAAAAAAAAAGGCTAACTCACAAACTTAGTAAAAACATAAGCAAAGCTATTACTGAAAGGGATAAGAATGCATGCGCGTAGTGGGAAGAAGCAGAAACAGTATGAATCATTGTACATTAAAACTAATCGCCCTCATTTTATAGCCTGAGGGTGCGATCCGTCAACGAATCGGGATCGTTGATTTCAAGTGATAATATATGCCTTTGTTTTTTTCCCGGTCGAGTTAACAGACCCACCAATAGGTGGGAGCTCTCTTCCCCACAGACAGACCCACCAATTATTCACTTTGAAAGTGCAAATTGTGTATATTTTAAAAAGATATTACTTTTCAGGCTAAATGTTATCAATGTCATGATATTTATTCCGTGTATAAAATGTTATCATTTTCCTGGTAAGATAAAGTATTCTCGTTTATGTAGATACAAAAATTGCATTGTCGTAGTAAGTCTTATTGTCGTAGCGTTAAATTCGTTTCATTTTGAAGATAAAGCAGGTACTTTTCATCCAAAATAACCGCCAACGTGTGGTAAGAATAACATCTACTTATGTCGACAGATGTCCTTGTATGTCGACAAATAGTTTGTGATAAATTTTTCTATACGGCACTTGTGATATACAAAGTGGTTATAAAATCCACAGTGGTATTAATTCAAAGTGGGTGGAACATATAATTTATGTAAAATGAACCAAACGCGCTACAACAATTTCGTACATACGAATCTTTCATAGTGGTATCCACCTATCTTTACATAACTTACTATTTTAATTTAAGGACTACACATTATGTATTACAGAAACTTTTTTTAGTATAAATTAATGTATTCATAAATGTCTAAATTAAGGGTACATTCTAAATTATATACGTTATGTAATACGAATATTGTACAAAAAAAATGTAATATGAGTAAATAAACTACGACGTTTTATCCTCAAAAACCCGAAAGCAGATACAATGGCAACTACATGTAATTATTTACAACATTATCACTGATTTTATTGCATACACTGTGATTTCTGTCGGAGTTTGAATTTCGAATTTTTTGCTTAAAATGAGGGAGAAAATAGTGGCAATTGGGGGGGGGGGGGGATTCGAATTCATTTGGGCCAAGTATTTGGATTTTCCCTCCTACATTAAAGTAGTTTCTTCATAAAGTATTCTTCTCCACTCACCTTGCTATCCATTACCACTGATCCAACGGCAAAATAACCATTAATTCATGTGATACGGCAGACTCAGGTAAAATCCCTCATATATTAAAATAGTTTCTTCCTAAAGACTTCTCCTCCACTCACCATGATGTCAGTTACCACTGATCCAACGACGAAATCGACATTAATTCCAGTGATAGGGCAGACTCGGATAAAATTGCAGGCTGCTTTCGTTTCTAAATCCTCTTCTTCCCCCTAGTACGCTGCTCACCTTTTCTAATCATTGTAGGTATGATTTGTACATATACCCAGGTTTGAATAGCTTGACCACTTCAGTTCTTAGCGCCGGGTTCACTACAGCTTCAGTTACAGACGTCTAGAAGAGCATCAACGCGAGAGTATCTGCGGTGGGAGACCGTCCAGAAGAGACTTTTATGGATATATAATTTGGGCATCACAACAACGATCTGTGTTTAAACAAGGCTGATGTTGAATCGTATTTTCTTGCAGGTTGTAAAATGTTCTGCTTGATTTTGTCTCTGTAGACACCATCTTCAATAATCCAAGCCTTGTAGGTTTGCGACATTGTATATGTCGACATACCTATAAGCACAATCTGTAAATACGTTATGAATGTATGAATACATATTTTTGTTACATCATATGTTGTCCAACACTAAACATAGCATACATGGAATAAAAGTAGAATCCTGAAAGCATCATACGGAAAATTGCACGGATTAGCTAATTTCATCAATTTGAATTGAACACAGCCGATTCTAAATGTGTTGCTTCGAAACAGTATTTGGCATGTCAACAAGTCGCTATTAGCAATGGAAACATGCAGTAGTAAAGTTAACATTCAGGATTGACCGACATTACAGTGAAGGCATTAAATAGCAGCTCATTTTTACACGCAGAAACCGTCAATTTGATATGAACTAATCAAGACCAAAGCCTAACATTGGAATCACAAACGGTGGTGCTGAACATCAAAATTTGAATTCACCTAACACCGACTCGCCAT
Source organism: Clarkia xantiana subsp. parviflora (assembly GCA_036873135.1). Classification (NCBI taxonomy): domain Eukaryota; kingdom Viridiplantae; phylum Streptophyta; class Magnoliopsida; order Myrtales; family Onagraceae; genus Clarkia; species Clarkia xantiana. The sequence goes on along the minus strand of JAPTYO010000008.1, from coordinate 24,149,666 downwards.
AATACCTTTGTCATCAGGTGCAGGGTTGCTATATGTCGACAACGAAAATTCGTAAATGTCTCTCGTAGTAATATTTCGGGTCGAAGTTTGAACAACTGAAGACGACATACTGCAACGAGCTTATGCAACTGCAATTGAAGGTTTCAGTACTAACGGAATGGGTGACTAAATGTGCGTAATTAACTTTTTCCTATTGGTATTTTAAAGACTTTCATCGGAAATGAAAAATCAGCTGCTAAACACGCATATTCAGTAACATCAGGCTGCAGCTCCCTAGGAAAGCTTTAGCACCGGCCAATTGGAGTCGAGAGGGTGGCAACGCAACCTCCCAGACTTCTGTGGCCACCCTTACATCGGCTGGAGTTGGAAAATTTAACGACGGTTTAATGTACCGTTCTCTTACCAGCGGTTATATCCCGTAGGCAATGTTTCCCGGCCGAATTTGCCTATCATGAACGATTCTGACTGCGTTCCGGCTCTGGTTTTAATGAGAGGCCATATCCGACGGAAAACAGACATAACAGACCATCTCCGTTAGGTTTCCGATCGATCTAACATGTAGGCAAACCCGACTTTTCTTGTAGTTTTCGGTCGATGGGGTGCTTACTTAATATTTTGGAGTGGTTACCAAATATATACTTTTTTTGTAACAAGGTTACAGATGATTTAATTATTAGGCAGTGACCGAACCTACTGTGATGGGTGTTATCAAAAGTTGTAATATTTGACGATTGTCATCTTAAACTTTTAATATAAGTCATTATTAAATATTGTGATCTTTGGTAGTGAGGCTTCTTCAATTTTAATATGGTATGGAATATTTTTTCTAATCTACAACATTTTTTTGTTCTTTTTTTTCTTTTTTAAATATTAAAATTAGTTTTCATTCTATTAGGATCTTTGCATTTATGTGCGAGATAATACCTTTCTCAGTTTTCAGATTTTGTTTTTCTCGTGCATATTTTAAAGTTTATAAAATCAGAAAATGTTCGTTTAAAGTTAGTGCATTTTATTCTAATGTGTCAAAATTCTAAAATGGAGAAATTTCTACTCAGATTATATATTGACTAAAATTAAACATATAATAATTTTAGTGCAAAAATAAATTACTTCTATTAAAATTAACAGAAAATCCAACAGAGGTAGCTTTTTGTAATTTTGGAAATCAGAGGTGGTGAATCTTGGCTGCACCAATTTTTATGGATCCTACAAATAGTTCTATGGGTCTTAAATAGAAAGAAGTGTGCGCAATGAAGACTATACCTACAAATAGTTCTATGGGTCTTAAATAGAAAGAAGTGTGCGCAATGAAGACTATACCAAAGGTGCGTTCCTTTATTTGGAAGATAAACACGAATGTTTTAGCTGTAATGGCCAATCTCCATCGGTGAGGTATGAACGTAGAGCCCAAGTGCCCATTTTGTGACGAGGAGGAAACGGTTACACATATGCTCTTTCAATGTGGTTGAAAGACTCTGGTTTGGTTTGCGACATTAAATATTCGTCTCGATGAATTCACTTCCACGATCATTGGTGAGTGGCTCGCTAAACTGCGGTATACTCCATCCGGAGATAAAGATGAGAGAACGAGACGTTGGTCGTTGATTGGTAGCACTTCGTGGACCATTTGGAAGGAGAGATGTCGGACAATGCATAGCCAAGAACGCCCGAATCCCAGGAAAGTGGTGGAGACGACCTTTCGGTACGATAATGAATTCTGGAATACCTGTGCAACTGGGACAAGTAGAATATTGTTGTTGGCTGAAGAGGTTGGGCACGTTGGCTGGATGGCTCCATTACCGGGATGTGTGAAGATAAATCGTGATGCTTCATGGAAAGCTCAAATTAATAGCGGAGGTATTGGTGGTGTAGCTCGAGACCAAGATGGTGAGATGCTTGGAGGTTTTGGGCGAGCTTCTACGACCCAAGGGAGCTTAAAGCTGGAAATTGAAGCAATCAAAGAAGGAGTGGAGCTAGCTATCACGAATGGATGGGAGAAGGTAATACTAGAGACCGACTCGAATGAGGTAATCACTTGCCTACGAGGAGACGAGTTGCACTCCAACTGTAAGATAGAGACACGAACTGTCAATATTCGGGAACGTGTTGCATTAATTAGTGAAATCCACTGGTCTTTGGTTCCGCGTCGTTTTAATATGTGTGCTAATTGGATTGCGATCCAATTTAGGAAGAGCTCGTGTTTAAACAATTAGGTGTGTTCACCCCCGCCCTCTCTTTTGTTTTTGCTTGTAAGGAACCGGGATTCCCTCCCACCCTGAACTTTTTCTTTGCTTGATTGAATGAATGAAGTATTTACCCGGGTAAAAAAAAAAGTTTAGATAGAAGAATTTAATAATAATAAAAAAGGTCGATTGGTTAGCTCTATATATATATATAGAGAGTAAAGTAGCTAAGGTTGATGTATCAATTTGGTAGCTCATACATAATCAACTTCATTAAATAAATATATATATATATATCATTTCATTTCCTTTTATGTTTTTTATAAAATAAATATTTTCTATTTTAATACGTATAAATATATTTTCTTACTATATTGAATTTGAATATTTTTCTAATTTTGAGTAGTGTAATAAAAGAGTTAAATGAGGAAATTAAAGAGAAAGTGGAAGAAGACATGACAGTGGAACAAGAGCTGTGCAGCAGAGAAAATAAGAACTGTTTTAGGTCCACACGTGTAGTGTTAGTGTTCCTTTGGTTGGTTTAGGGTTCGGTTGATGACTAGAGACATTTCTCGAGTCATTCCACCGCAAATCACGCAGCAGATTCGACAGTCAAACCTTCATCATGTCCACTGACCCAGCAATTTGAGTGTTATATATATGATTTTCTTTTATCTTGTTATATATATGATTGACCAATGGAATCTTACTATATAGATATGTGTTAATATTATACTGTAAAAAGCTTTCAGGGTTGGACAATTATCAAATTAAGAAAGTTATATTTGGACACCCCCCCCCCCCCCATTTATTAAAAATTAGTATTGTTAATTACTAATAAATTTTCTAAAATTTATTTCATTTTGAAATTTGGTGTTTGACTTTTAAATTATGTGTCACGGGTTTCATTTTGGTTGAAATTTGGTTTCTCGGTGTGATTACTTTAGAGAAACCAATCCAGAAGAAACCGACTTTCAAATTCGAGCTCGCATACACGCTCTCTTCTCGTCACCTTGTCGGGACCGTCACATAAGAAGCTGGCCTCATCCGCGCAAATAAATCTCGCTGAGTTGTCGCTGGAAATCACTCCTCACCACTCTCCTATTCTTTTGGATGTTCAAATTTTGGGTGAAATTTGGCGATTTTATGAAAAGTAAAGAGTGATGGATTATGAGTGGGTAAGTGAGTTGATGAAAATGATTAAAATGAGAGAAAAAGACACACGGGACACCAAATTTCAATAAAAGGATTTCAAACTTCAATTTTAGCATTTCAAACTTCAGGCACCAACTTTCAAAATAGAGCAAATTTCAGACAATTTATTAGTAATTAATCCAAATTAGTATGTACTGCTTTATTTTTTCCCGAAAAAGGATGACGACCTTTGTCATTTTTGATATATAATGTTTGTACTCTGTTGTTTTCGGTTTAGGTTTTTCTGACCAGACTTAGTGAACAACCAGCTCATGCACTGATCTCGTCTACGTAGTGATGCAGGCGGAAAAGATTTTTTGCCGTGAATAGTGTTTTTCTGGCGAACGTTCAGATTTTGGCGCGTGAATAATCTTTTTCGGGCGGAAGCGGCGTTCCGGTCCAAAGTCACAGCTACGCCATGAATAGCGCTGCTTTTTGGTCATTTACTTATGGATGCTTGCCATTTACTTCTTGGTCGTCCTTGGCAATATGACCTCGATGTGCAGCACAGCGGTCGTTCCAACACATATTCCTTCATATTTCATGGCAAAAAGATAGTGCTTGTCTCGAACAAGCCTCGTAGTAAACCTATCGCGGGCGAACAGAAACAACCTGTATTGCTGTCTCGTGCCCCTTTTCAGGCTGCGATGGAGGACTCACAAGTAGTGTTTTGTTATTTTCTCATGAAATTACAGCTAATCGTTCTGACGATGTGCCGGTAGCAGTTCAGTCTTTACTGCAGGAGTTTGCTGACGTATTCCCTGAGTTCCTACCGCCTGACTTGCCCCCTCTGCGTGATATTTAGCACCATATTGACCTAGTTCCCGGTGCGGCGCTGCCTAATCGGCCGCATTATCGTATGAGCCCGAAGGAATATGAGGAGCTGCGTAGGCAAGTTGAAGAATTACTCGCTAAGGGTCACATTCGTGAGAGCCTTAGCCATTGCGCTGTCCTGGTCCTCCTCACCCCCAAAAAGGACGGCACCTGGCGCATGTGTGTCGACAGTCGGGCAATCAACAAAATAACTGTACACTATCGTTTTCCCATTCCTCGTCTGGATGATTTATTGGATCAACTGGGTGGTGCTTGCGTGTTCAGCAAACTAGATTTAAAAAGTGGCTACCATCAAATTCGGATCCGAATAGGAGACGAATGGAAGACATCTTTTAAAATTCGTGAAGGCTTATATGAGTGGCTTGTGATGCCTTTCGGGCTTTCGAATGCGCCTAGCACTTTCACGCGTGTGATGAATCAAGCCCTTCGTCCATTCATTGGAAAGTTTGTTGTCGTTTACTTCGATGATATTCTAATAGATAGCAGCACCCCGGAGGAACACCTCATCCATTTGAGGGAAGTATTATCAGTCCTGCGCAAACACAAGTTATTTGCTGCTGTTGTTAAATGTGATTTCATGACCTCTACAACCAACTTTTGGGGTATGTCATCTCTAGCGAAGGGCTTCGGGCTGATCCGAGCAAAATTAGTGCTATCGAGCAGTGGGCGCAACCCACGAAAATCACAGAAGTGCGTAGCTTTCACGGTTTGGCGTCCTTTTATCGACGCTTTATACCCCATTTCAGCGGTATCATGGCTCCTATCACGGATTGTATGAGAGGAACGAAGTTTCACTGGACTCCTGAGGCTGACGCGGCGTTCCTGGAGGTAAAATGAAAATTAACCTCTGCCCCCATACTGGTGCTCCCAGATTTCTCCCAACCGTTTGAACTTCACTATGATGCCTCAAAGAATGGTATTGGCGCTGTTCTTAGTCAAGCTGGCCGCCCTGTGGCTTATTTTAGCGAGAAACTGTCTGGTGCTAAGCTTCGTTTTAACACTTAGATATGGAGTTTTATGCCTTAGTCCAAGCAGTGAAGCATTGGCGCCACTATCATTTTCAGCGGGAGTTTGTCCTTTACACTGATCACGACTCCCTCAAGCACCTCGGCAGTCAAGATAAGGTCTCTCATCGACACGCCTCTTGGCTTTCTTATCTGCAGCAGTTCACTTTTGTGATTAAACACAAGGTGGGGGTCGCTAATCGTGTGGCTGATGCTCTGAGTCGGCGTCATGGTCTCCTTGCTGAAACGCGCCTTCAGGTACCCTGTTTTGAATCATTCGCTGAATTATATGTCGACGATCCTTTCTTTTCCGGAGTGATTGCGAAGATTCAGGCAGGAGAACATATTGATTTTATCATGGAAGATGGGTTTATCTTTCGCGACACCCAATTATGCATTCCTAACTGCAGCCTCCATGCGAAGATTATCCAAGAGCTACATAATGAGGGTCACGTGGGACGTGATCGTACTCTCCAGCTTGTTTCTGCATCTTATTACTGGCCATCGATGAGGAGAGAAGTAGCTAAGTTTGTGGCTCGTTGTCGTGTTTGCCAACTAGCTAAAGGGGCCTCAACTAATGCTGGATTATACATGCCATTACCCATTCCGACGCAACCGTGTTCCGATGTTAGCATGGACTTTGTCCTTGGTCTTCCCCGTACTCAACGCGGGAATGACTCTATTTATGTCGTGGTTGATCATTTTTCGAAGATGGCTCATTTTATTCCATGCAAACGCACGACGGATGCTATAAATGTCGCTCAGCTATACTTTCGTGATGTCTATCGGCTGCATGGCCTTCCCGCGTCTATTGTTTCAGACAGATACACTCATTTTCTGAGCCACTTTTGGAGGAGCTTATGGCGCTTGGTCAACACCCAGCTGAACTTTAGTAGTGCTTATCATCCTCAAACAGATGGTCAAACTAAGGTGGTAAACCGCTCTCTTGGCAACCTTTTGCACATCTTAGTTGGTGACCATATGAAGTCGTGGGATCTGAAGCTGTCCCAAGCAGAATTCGCGCACAATCATGCTGTTAACCGTAGCACAGGTTTCAGTCCCTTTCATGTGGTATATGGCCTCTCCCCCAGAGGTCCGCTTGACCTGCTCACATTGCCTAGCAAGGTCCGTGCTCATGCCACAGCCGAAGATTTCATATAACAGCTTCATCAGGTCCATCAGGCGACCCATACCCAACTGACCACCCACACTGCCCAATACAAAGCACACGCTGATCTGAAACGGCGAGCGGTGGAGTTTGAAGTTGGCGATTTTGTATGGGCTATTCTTACCAAGGATCGCTTTCCCGCTCATGGGTATAATAAGTTGGCAGCAAAGAAGATTGGTCCGTGGAGATTATAGAGAAGATAAATCCTAATGCTTACCGTCTTCAACTTCCCGGACATATCCACACCTCTGATGTGTTCAACGTGAAGCACCTTATCCCATTTGCAGACGATGAGCCTCCCGACGAAGAGCCGACTCCGGATTTGAGGACGAATCCTGTCTACCCCGGAGGGAATGATGCAGGCGGAACCGAGTAGTTTCGAAGATTTTTTGCCGTGAATAGTGTTTTTCTGGCGAACGTTCAGATTTTGGCGCGTGAATAATATTTTTCGGGCGGAAACAACGTTTCGGTCCAAACTCACGGCTTTTCCGTGAACTGCGCTGCTTTTTGGCCAAATTCCATCATCTGAGAGGTCAAAATCGCGTTTTTATGTTATTTCGGGTCTTTTTTATAGTTTTCAATTTATTCGAGACTTGTTCGTTATTTTCGGTTATTTCATAGATTAGGGTTTTCTATTTAAGACATTGTTGGCCGAATTTTACATTCAGTTATTGATAAATCAGAAAATCGAGGTTTTTTCCTCAACACTGCGTGTGATTTTCGGTATTCATAGAATCAACGAATTTCTGCGCTTCTATCCCCGTCACGCTGCATCACTTAGTCACACAACAGTCTAGTATAGTCAAGACATCGACTCGTTTATAAGCCCGTTTCTACTCGTCCATCGTATATATGACGCAACACCTATGTGGACTCTATGCTGAACCTGCTTTTAAACAAGTCACCGCGAGGCGATGCCCTGAAAGAGTTGCGAACATTCCGCGTCAATTCATGTGAGAATAAATTATGCTAATCACCAGACCATCACTGCTAGTATTTATGGCTTACTACAAACTGAATATTTAAGTAAAAAAGAAAAATTAATAATTAAGTTAAACATCTCATCTAGGATCCAAAAAATAAATAAGACAAAACTTCGATACCACATAAGGCTTTAACTGAAGTTTAGTAAATAATGTAATAAACTTAGTAACCTACCTAATTAAACCCGACTTCTACAATTTGTCCGGTTTATAGGATCAATAATTACGTAGTCACTCAAATATATCCTGCTTAATATACTTAACCCTTTTATGCAGATCAATCACGCTACTCCCCTCCACAACACTTTTTTTTCTCGGTCTCCACAACATATATATATATTATAAATATGTTTGAATTAAATGGCTTAGTGGATCACAGGATAGTGATAGATGGGTCTTTGGAGAAAAGACCCATAAAATCCAAAATAGGCCTAATTGAAAGCTAATTCAGCTTTCAGTAAGGCCCATTTTGTATTTGGGCTTTCGAACTAAGCCGAAACGCCGATGGTTCATGCAGCAATGTTATTTTTGCCACGTGATACACCGAAAATTTGCACCACAAGATGCCAAGACTCTTAGAGGGGGTTTTTTTTTTTTTTTTTTTAATGTAGAATCTAGAGTGTTTGGAATGTACAAGTTTTCAACACAGAGGATAGGAGGCCCCCAAAGGAATTTTCTTTTTGTTCGAAATCCGAAGGAAATTCATCTCATCATCATATGCAAAGCAAACTACATAGATGTAGGGGGTCAAAAATTACACATGCATAATCAGTTACCGAACATGGGCATACGTACATGATTACCATACACAATAATGTTTTTTTGTTATTCTTATAGCACACGACAGACTTCTCTATTTTTGTTTATATTGTGCTACTACTACTATATGTTGTGTCCAAATCCAACCGGGGTCGGACTCTTCGGCACTTCGGGTTATACTCGGGTCGGGTCATCGAACGATGACTGCGGGTTGTCGGGAGACGATTGTAGGCTGTCAGCGGACGATAGTGAGTTGCCAACAATGCACGCCTTGCCGGCTTCACGAACTCCTTCCCTGCATGAAGGGCAATAACCAGCACGGAGGGGGTGGTGCCGGTTGAACCCTCTTTGGTGCTTAAATGAGGATCTAGAGAGAGAAAGTTTCTAGAGAGAGGTCAGAGCTCCAAAGCCAATTTCTTGAGAATATGAGTTGAAATGGGTGGCAAAGGTTCCCTATTTATAGACAACCTTAGAATCGAGCCCGGTTTTTGTGCGGTTCGACGCCGGTCTTAAAGGAAGATAGGAACCGTCGTCTGGTTTGATTAAGTTTGGCTTTGGGAGACTCCTTGCTCGGTGTACGTAAGTAGGGTAGCGCGCGGTACCTAGACGGCAGTCCGAACCCCGTCGGACTTAGGCAATTCGCCGGGGTTCGGATTGCCTGTGGACAATCCGGAGGTCCGGTCCGGACGCGCATGCCGCGCTTCCGAACCGTTTTGAACCTCGGGTGAAGCGTTTGGATCTGTTATGTAATTTTCGACGTGTTAACGAAGTCCAGAATGTAAATACGAACCCGACTTGGGAAGATATCCATCACTTGCCCCCGAGTCAAGTAACGGTTCAAACCATACTTGACTCTATTTTAAGATAGGATATAAGCCTAATTTAGGTTCGGTGATGACCTCAGGGGTGGCTTGTTTGACAATTGTGCGCGAAAGCCTTGATTTTGCTCCACTTTAAATCTTGTCGGGAGACTTTTTAAGTGCTGACAGGGTTAGTGCAACAAGCAGTATGCATATGACAATGAACAATAGGCAGTGCACATATGATAATGGACTTAGGCAATAATTTTCATGGATATGTGCAATCATGGTCTATTATGTTAACATGAATGTCATGACATGATATAAATGATGTAAACATGTAATCAACAATTGAATCATGAAAATGATCATGTAATGATATGCATCATGCGTTATGAGATGACATAGTGCGCGCTAAATTAAGTGCGCATAGCATGTAGTCATGATTGCTAAAATGAGTCTAGAAAATGCTAAGTTTTGTAAAAAGAAGATAACAACACATAGTCATGCCATTTTAGGGACTTAACAAGAAATAGTGAAAGTTTTAGGAAATACCCATAGATAATTGTGGATAGATATAGGATAGAGAATACCCATTAATTAATCCTCCACCCTTAGTAGTTTTTAGAATCCTCTCATTTCTTGAAGAAGAAGACACTTTGGAGTAAAGAACTTGGCCACCAAGAAACTTAGTCCGACCACCATTAATCCACTCGATCACGGCGAGACCGAGCAAGGTGGACTCCAGAGGTGCGGCAGCTGTCTCGGGCGGAGCGACGGCGGTTCTTTTATCACCGGCGGCGGCGCGTGACTCTTTCGGCGGCGGCGCGTGAGGTTTCGGGTGGTGGTTCGTGGTGGTTTGCACGGTGGTTCGATCGTCTCAACGAGGTGAGTCCGATTCCGTGTACGGCTAGCCTTTATGACCTTGCTTAGTCTTGATTTACTCTTGAAATCTTCATGAATTTGATTACCTTAACATGCACATAAGGTGTTTGATGAAATTCCCCATAGTAATTAATTTCTCAAATCGGCCAAAAATTTACTAAGTGCTGAAATTTTTAGAAAAATTGAAATAAGTTGTTAAACTTCCCTTATGCATAGTGATCATTGTCAACATGTTGCCCCATGATTTGAATGATGTTTTAGCATGCTTAATGTTGATCGTTAGTCGGTGTCCGGACATAGTTGTTGGTCGGTGTGTGTTGGTTGTTGCATATTGCTCTTTGTTTATTGAGCATCGTACGCTGTCTGCAATCATGAAAAAATACTTAGAAAAAAATTTTGAGATATTTAATGCTCGTTACCATGATTGTCGTTATTTGATCTTTGTCGACTATTGTCGATTTCCGACATAGGAAAATACTTAGAAAGTATTTCTTGATGGTCGACACTTTGTCATACGTCGACTGCTGCTATAGTGGAACACTCAGAAAATATTCATTGTTAGTCGACACCTTGTCATATGTCGACTACTGACATGGTGGAACACTTAGAAAATGTTCCTCGATAGTCGACACCTTGTCATATGTCGACTGCCGACATGGTGGAACACTTAGAAAATATTCCTTGATAGTCGACACTTTGTCGACTGCTGACATGGTGGAACACTTAGAAAATGTTCCTCGATAGTCGAAACCTTGTCATATGTCGACTACCGACATGGTGGAACACTTAGAAAATATTCATTGATAGTCGACACATTGTCATATGTCGACTGCTGACATGGTGGAACACTTAGAAAATATTCCTCGATGGGCTCTTTGTCTCATGACCATACCACCATCCATACGCGTGCTAGCTGAGTATGTGCGCACTTGTATGTGCGCGCTTGTATGCGCGTGCTTGCTCCTGACAGTTAGAATTTTTTCTCTATCCATTGTCATGCATGTTGTATCCATAAGACTGATGTAGTCATAGGGCGGATGTTGTCATAGCGGTTGATATATGCAGAGTGTTCGTCATTTACCGTTTGTCGACTAATGAGCATTGTTCTGACTGTTGATCGTATTTTCAGGTTGCAGGGTTGAGGTGCTTTTGCTCTCATTAATCCCTTCGTTGGAGTCACCATCATGAGTAAGTCTCTTCTTCCCACCCCGCATGCTACTTTATGTTTTGATGACAGCGATGAGTCGGATGTTGACGTTGTTACTGAGCTCCCCGCCGTGTCGGGAGCGACGAAAGAGACGTGGGAAAAGGTGAGGTATTACTCAAACAAGATAGGGAGAGCGCAGTTTTTGTTGAATGCGTCTTCCTCTGGACTCGATCCGTTTTTAGAGGTTGTCTTCCCTCGTGAAATGCTAGCTGGTGTTTCTAAGGGCCAGGTTACTATCCCTCCAGATGATTTTTCCGTACTTTACTCTTCGCAGATTAAGGAAGGCCTACGCTTCCCTTACTGTTCCGACTTGATTGATCTATGTCACTTCTACCGGATCTCTCCTTTGGACATTGCCCCCGCCGGCATTCGTGTGTGGACTTGCTTTCGGGTGTTATTTCACCAATAGTCGTGGCATTACTCTACCACTTTCTTCTGTTGCTTCTACCAGCTTCAACGTCCTGATGTGACAGGGTTATGTAGTGTGAAGATGCGTTGGCCTGGTTTGCAGGATAAGGGTTTTGAGCGGCTTGGGCTTGGAAATGCCGAGTGGGATCTCACTTATCGACTGGATGCTAAGGCTGATCGCTCTGGTTCTCATTGGCGACATCAATACTTCTTTGTGTGTGATGTCGTTACCACCTGGGATACTGACGACGTTACGGCGGTGGATCCTGCTCCCGCCTTTTTTGAGCTCTCGTCAGCGGACAAAGCGACTATGAAGCGCATATATCGGTGCTAGCAAGCGCGCAACTTTCGGTGCTTGTTGCGCGCGTCAGATCAAGTATTGATTGACGCCAAGATTCATGTGCTTCCTTCTGAGAATTCGGTATGCTAAGAATTTTTATAACGTTTATTATGTTGTGATGTAGGTTGGTTTGATGGAAAAAGCTCGACTTTGCAGACAGTAGCAGCGCGCGATGTTCCTCCTGCTGGAAGGACTATCCCTTATCCTGCCCCAGTTGTTCCTGCCAAAAGGTCCGTCGCTGGGGCGCATACCTCGAGCGATCCTAAGCGCTCCAAGCCGAGTGGGATTGTCCAAACTCGTCCTCGTGATAAAGGGAAAGGAGTTGAAGATCGTGCAGCGGCGCCTTCTGCCCCCCGGTCGAGGGAGCGGCCCGCGGAGGAGCGTCCTTCTTGTCGAGGTGTGTATTGTACACTTTTTTGTATTTCTTCGTGTTTTTCAGTTTATGGTTTTCATATTCCCTTGTTGTTTTACTCGCAGCGCTTCCAGCACTTAAGCGTGATGACTTGATTCGTCCTTTGGAGGGCGACATCTCTGGTGATGGTTGGACACCTTTTGCCACTGTGGGACTTCGATTCCCTAAGAATTCCAAGCTTAATACTCCTGAGGTTGGGGTGCGGGTACTCCAGAGGTGTGTTCCTCCGGGCGACCGACGCATTAAGCCATCAACAGATGAGGAGACGCAAAAGTATGTTGAGAGTTCGCTATCTGGGTTTGCTCCGGTAAGTGACGAGACTTCTTTTCTTGATTACATGGTTGTATGTGAATGTCTTGTTGTAACATTCCTATCTTGTTGGTTTTTTCCCTTAGGCTGTTGCGAACATGGTGAACATCTCATCGTTCGCGCTGGAACTTGTGCGTGAAAGGAAGGCCGCTATTGATAAGCGCGGTGTTGCTTCCCGCGAGCTTGCGCTTTTTAAGGAGAAAACACAAAGCCTACTCTCGAAGATTGCTGATTTCGATGCGCGCTATGATTCTTGTTGTGCACATGTTGATCAGCTTGAGGCTGAGATTGCGGCTATCCGAAAACAGATTGTGGAGAGTGATAGTGCGCATGAGGCTGCACTTTGTGTTGCGCGCGAGGAGGGGCGTAAGGCCGGGATCGCGGAAGGACTTGAAAAGTATCCTGCCACTTCAACTTTTACTGCAGCCATTACCATTGCTGCTAAAGCGAAGTCTGACCCGATGATTCGGGAGTTTGCCGCGGACAATGTTCGCGGGGTTCGCTTGCTTGATCCTGACTTTCCTTTTGACAAGTTGGGACCTTATGCGCCATTTGCTGTTCGTTGCGTTGCTGAGTTACGTCGCATAGAGCTTGAGACAGCTAACTTTGACATGTTGTTTGGTGATGATGACGGGATTGACCTTGCTGCCGAGATGATGGAAGTTGTTCCTGATCCTGTTGGAGATGATGGTACCTCTCGAGTGGCGTCAGGTTGATCATTTGGATTATATCGATCTTTTGTATATATTTTTTGCCCCCCGTGTCCGGGTTGAGGTCGGTTTGGGAGTTAGCCCTAGAACCTTTGTTTATATTCTGCTTGCTTGGGATTTTGTCGTCTAGACCTGTTTTGATCATAGTAGAATGCATGACAACTCATTAGTAGTATTTCATACCTTGCGTTGTCTTTGTTGTCCGTGTGCATTGGACTTGAATGATAGGATAGACATCCCTCTATAGTGAACATGATGTCCGTAGTTGCGACTGTATGTCGTGCGTTGTTGATTGTCATGAGTGCCCCTCTTGGTTAGATTCCAAGGCATGGCATGATGCGTACACCAGGTACTTTGTAGTGTTGTAAGTAATGATGTACTTGGCGCTGACGCTTGGCACAAGGGCACTTGGCACTGGCGTTGACTTGTAGGAGAGTCGTCTTGGCGGGGCAAGACATTAGTTTATACCGTCTCTTAGTTCCACTCTAAGGCGACATTGTGACAAGACGCTACTTGTTGTATTTGGTGCGTTTTTCCATCCGTTAGTTGGGCACGCCCCGCGTGACGTTGTTACAACGCTTTCCGTGACTAATCCAATACTTACCATGTGATGCTACTACGCCTCGACTTGGTTAATCCAAGGGGCGGGACAAAGGTCGTATCCATACGCCTTGTAGTTTTTACCGTCTCTTGAACCATTTCAAGGCGACGTTGTGGCAAGACGCTACTTGCTCTATGCTATGCATTTTTCATCCGTCAGTTGGGCACACCCCGCGTGACGTCATTGCAAGGCTTTCCGTGGCTATTCCAGTACTTACCCTGCGATGCTACTGCACCTCTTCATGGTTAGTCCAGAAGGATTGTACAAGACCGCGTTTAAACGAATTGCAGTTTTTCCCGTCTCTTGGTCCACTCCAAGGCGACGTTGTGGCAAGACACTACTTGCTGTGTTTGGTGTGTTTTATCCGTTATATGCTCACGGGCAATATAGCGTTGTACAAGACTCGACTTGTAGGGTTGGTGAGTTTTTTGAACAGGGTGCGCTCCTGCTAGCATATATGCATGAAGTTATCCTAACAAGGAATACGTCTTCATGGTGTATGAACCCTTAAGAGGATATACATACTTTGAGAGTGCATGAAGTTGCCCTAACAAGGAATAAGTCTTCATGGCGTATGAACCCTAAATAGGGTATACATACTTTGTCGATTTGTGGAGTTGTCGTCTAACAAGAGGATTTCCGCCACGGTGGGGTGATCAGTCCCACCTGTTGCCGCATCCTGTTTTAAACTCAGGGAATGGCTATGAACGTGAGGATTTGCCTCTAGCAAGAGGATTTCGTAGCATGCCTTTTGTAGTTGTGAACATGGGGTTTGCCCTCTAAGGATGATGTCGCAGCATGTCACTTTGTAGTTATGAACATGGGGGTTGCCCTCTAAGGAGGATCGCAGCATGTCACTTTGATAAATCTTGGTTTGAACTCAAGATGTAGTATGTTGTCGACAATATTCGGGGTAGTCGTCGTTATAGATAGAGAGTGTTTATGTTCTCATTGTTGATGTTGATAGTAGACATGTCGGCGTTGTATGAAATAAGCCATTTGTTGTACATAGCGCGATAACTTGTATTGTTGATGCGAGTAATGTGCACGTAGTTGTTATTTCGCATGATTCCACGGTAGTAAGCATAATGTAATATGTACCTACAAAAGTAGATTAACTTCATTAGATACTTGGAGTATGTACAGTGGGTTGCGGGAAGGCGTTAACTGATCGCTCCTTCCGAAATGTAGCAAGACTAGTAAGCATAAAACTACACTTAGAGTGCTAGTTGCATTTAATCTAGGAAAACTCAAAGTAGCAATACATAAAGAAGATAGGAGGATTGATAGGGTGTTCGTCGTCTTCATGGTTGGTTTGTCGGCGAGCTGGTTCTGTTACGTGCCACATAGCTCCTCAATGCGCCTAGCGCATGAGCTCTTTAATCTCCACTCTTAGGGACATGCAGTTGTTGGTGTTGTGCCCCCAAGTATTATGGTATTTTCACAATTCTTCGATGTTCTGACCTAGGAAGGTAGTCACTGGCTCAAGTGGACTGGGAAGCTTGTTTTCCATGAGTTTAACATATATTTCTTCAACCTCCGTGTTCAAGGGAGTGAAGAAGCTGTCATAGTTGGTGTTTATCCCTCCTTATTCCGTTGTAGTTTGAGCTTCCCAATTTTAACTGAAAGGTTGTCACGCCCCCAAGCCCGAGTGACTGTCCCCACTTAGCCCAACCCAGCCTAACTAAGCCCGTTGTCCTCACTTGGGCCTTGAAAAGGAGGAATTCATGTTGGACTTGAGTAGTACAACTCTTGCTTATTAAGGCTTCAAATCTTCTTATTCTAACTGATGTGGTACAAACTTATGGGGTATTACAATCTACCCCCTTAATGCGCGCGATGTCCTCGTCGCGGCCCAGACCAGAATCGTTTGCCTCCGGTAGGTGATCGGAACTTCAGGGGTCAATAGCCCTGGGTCTGCGAGCCCAATCACGGTCCCGGGTCGGCTCTGATACCATTCTGTCACGCCCCCAAGCCCGAGTGACTGTCCCCACTTAGCCCAACCCAGCCTAACTAAGCCTGTTGTCCTCACTTGGGCCTAGAAAAGGAGGAATTCATGTTGGACTTGAGTAGTACAACTCTTTCTTATTAAGGCTTCAAATCTTCTTATTCTAACCGATGTGGTACAAACTTATGGGGTATTACAATTCATTCTGTCACGCCCCTAAGCCCGAGCGACTATCCCCACTTAGCCCAACCCAGCCTAACAGAGCCTGTTGTCCTCACTTGGGCTCTGAAAAGGAGGAATTCCTGTTGGACTTGAGTAGTACAACTCTTGCTTATTAAGGCTCTAAATCTTCTTATTCTAACCGATGTGGTACAAACTTATGGGGTATTACAATCTACCCCCCTTAATGCGCCCGACGTCCTCGTCGCGGCCCAGACCAGAATCGTTTGCCCCTAGTAGGTGATTGGAACTCCGGGGGTCAATAGCCCTTGGTCCGCAAGCCCGATCACGGTCCCGGGTCGGCTCTGATACCATTTTGTCACGCCCCTAAGCCCGAGCGGCTATCCCCACTTAGCCCAACCCAGCCTAACAGAGTCCGTTGTCCTCACTTGGGCCCTAAAAAGGAGGAATTCCTGTTGGACTTGAGTATTACAACTCTTGCTTATAAAATCTCTAAATCTTCTTATTCTAACCGATGTGGTACAAACTTATGGGGTATTACAGAGGTGTACCCCATCCCAGCTCATGCTCACATGAGACTGCCGTCTCTAGCTTGTCATTCAGGCTTGTCATCGCGTTGATTGTTCGCCATCCCTGTGTTCTTCCGAACAGTAGAAAGGATGGTGCATTCATGTTCACGAAGAATGCATTGATGACATCTTTTTTGGTTGCCCTGAGCGCAGCGGCATTGTGGGCGAACCTCCTGAAGTAAGCCATTATAGCCTCACCTTGGCCCTGTCTGACATCCAAAACACTTTGTCTTGTTGGAAAAAGCATATTATCGAGCCAAACAGCCGGTGTTGTTTCCTGCTTCTTTTCCTCATCGTCACCACTCAGGTTGGACATCTTTCTCTTTTTGTCGAACTCAATCATGGCAATAGAGACTTGTTGCATTCTTCTTAAAGCATTCACATAGCACTTGCGTGCGGCTGACTGATCTCCAAGCACTTCTCCAATGTTATGTGGAGTTGGGAACTTCATCTTTTGGTGGACGGTGGATGGAACGATCTCATATGGGTTGATCGTTGTTCGTTCCAATATCCCCTTGTATGCCCCCAAGGCGTTTACGACCACAAAAGTGACGTCAATATGCAGTGCCTTCCACCCTTCTCCTAGGATCACAGGAAGCGTTATCATCCCGAGGGGGTAAGTTGCCGCACCAGTGAAGCATACTAGCGGGAATGTTCCTAGAGAGAGATCAGCCACCGATTTCCCCACCTTTTCAAGCACTTTAATGTGTAGAATGTCTGCAGCACTTCCTCCATCTGCCAAGATTCGTTGTACGTCATACCCATTTATCTCCATTGTGATGACCAACGCGTCATCATGGGGGTAGACAATGTGTTTTTTGTCTGCATTCGAGAATTCGATGACGACATCGTCTTTTTCGGGTTGGCGTCTTTTTCCGAATTTAGGGAGTGTCTGCAGTTGAGATGCGTAGACATCCCTAGCATTGGATATGTTGCCTTCTGCGGCTGGCCCTCCATGTATGACATTGATTACGCCGCGCTTTGCAGGAGGTGGGTTGTCATTCATCTTGTCTTTTCCTTTGCCTCTTTTTTCTGATGGTTCCGCCTGGGACTTCTTCGGACGCTTATCACCTTGGTCCACATACTGCTTCAATTCACCTTTTAGGATGAATTTGTTCACGTGAAACCTTAGGCTTACGCAACTATCTGTTTCATGCCAATAGACTTCATGGTTTTCACACCACTTGTCTTGTTCCTTTCCCAGCGGACCATTACGGAAGTTGCTGGGTTCTCTCCACATCTTCGTTTCCTTCATTTCCTTCAAAATAACGGATAGCAGCGCATTCAGAGGAACGCATTCAGCCAGATTGACTTCCTTTGGCTTCTGGAAATCTGATTGAAATGGTCTCTTAGGCCGTGGTTGCCACTGCCTGTTTTGCTGACTGCCTTGCTGAGGCTTTGTCTGCTTGTTGTTCTCTTTTTCTCGGGCGGCGCTTACTTTAGCTTTGTTTTGCTCCCTAAATCTTTCCAAGTCTACAATTTCTTTGACTCTTGCTGCAAGTTCTTCCAATGTCTCGTCTGGACACCTAGACATTTTTTTCAGCGAGCAAGTATCCCTTTCGACCCAGGTTATTTATAAAAGCGCACACTATCTCCCCTTCGGTCAAGTTTCCTTGGATGTCAGCGACATTCTGGTTGAAGCGAACGTAGTAATATGCTAAGGATTCGTCGTTCTGCTGCTGGACGCTGTTCAATGTGTTTGCTCCTTTTAGGAGCGTGCGTCTCCTATATCGCTGAATGAATTTAGCTTTTAGATAGGGCCAAGAAGTCACACTCCCACATGGAAGTGAGAAGAACCCATGCGCTGCAGTCCCTGCCAGTGTTTGGGAAAACGTCATGGCTACATGATGTGGGTTATCGGTTCTTCCTAGCAGAGAGGCTTCATGCTGTTGTACATGCTCTATTGGGTCGCCTTTTCTCCTGTATTTCTCTATTTTTATTCCATAGAGCGCGTCTGGTACATGGCTGTATACCAGCTCGTCTGCGAAGGGATGAGATGCATTCTCAGCTAATGCGTGCATGCCCTTCATCTTGGCTTCATTCATCTTTTTCTCCACTGTTGCTTCCAGGTCTTTTGCAGTGAGTCCCAAGATTGGGACGTCATCATTGCCTACTGGTTTTCTCCATCCAGTGCTGTGATATATTCCAGCATGTTCTTGGCTGGTTGCTTGGTAGGAATTCTCCTTATGATGTTGCTGCGAGCGGGTAGGTGGAGGCTGTCTCCTTGTCTCTTCTTGATGCTGCGCACTTGCATATGGAGTGTATGAGCGCGCTGCTTCATGTCTTGGCTGTTGGTACTGGTATGTACCTTCAGTGTACTGGCCTCCTCCTCCTTGGTATTGTGTCTCTTGTCGGTTAGTGTCGTGTGACACTACCCTTGTCGGAGCGGCTTGTCCGTAGACTGGTGGAGGTGGTGGAGCAAATCCTTGATTCCTTAGAGTTTCCCTGAATGCTAACAGCTGTTCTAGTGTAGCCATCATAGCGGGTGTGACTGATGGTGCTGGGTTTGCACCCCTTTCTTGTCGCTGAGCTCCTTCAGCTGGCATCCCGTAGGGGAACTCTTCATTGACATGTGTCCTGGGCTCAAACCCGGGCGGGGGTGTTCCGCGTGCTGCATTCTGGACTTCAGGACCATACTGTGCGGCGGGCACGCTTCTGATTGGCACGGAGGAAGCGGTGGATGTGGCTTCGGGTATGTGCGAAGGTCCAGGCTGACTTCTCGTTGGCTTCTTGCTTGTGGTTGCAGCTTTCTTTGGGCGGCCAGGGCCTCTCTTGTTCTCCTGCGGGTTGACATCACCCGGAGGAGGTTGATTGCTTGTCATAGCTCATGGTGCGATATAGCCTTTTGTTCGGATCTCGCGGACGGCGCCAAGTGTTGCGTCCAAATCCAACCGGGGGGTCGGACTCTTCGGCACTTCAGGTTATACTCGGGTCGGGTCGTCGGGAGTCGATTGTAGGCTGTCAGCGGACGATAGTGAGTTGTCGACAATGCACGCCTTGCCGGCTTCACGAACTCCTTCCGTGCATGAAGGGCAATAACCAGCACGGAGGGGGGGTGGTGCCGGTTGAACCCTCTCTGATTCTTAAATGAGGATCTAGAGAGAGAAAGTTTCTAGAGAGAGGTCAGTGCTCGAAAGCCAATTTCTTGAGAATATGAGTTGAAATGGGTGGCCAAGGTCCCCTATTTATAGGCAACCTTAGAACCGAGCCCGGTTTTTGTGCGGTTCGACGCCAGTCTTAAAGGAAGATAGGAACCGTCGTCTGGATTGATTAAGTTTGGCTTTGGGAGACTCCTTGCTCGGTGTACGTAAGTAGGGTAGCGCGCAGTACCTAGACGACAGTCCGAACCCCGTCGGACTTAGGCAATTTGCCGGGGTTCAGATTGCCTGTGGACGCGCATGCTGCGCTTCCGAACCGTTTTGAATCTCGGGTGACGCGTTTGGATCCGTTATGTGATTTTTGACGTGTTTACGAAGTCCGGAATGTAAATACGAACCCGAATTGAGCATATATTCATCTGTATACGTTGTGCTAAAATTAGTCAATCGTATTTGTCTACATGAGAAATCTCAAAATACATATATATATCAAATATAATTAACATCTCATAGTACAAACTATATGTGTTAGATTTCAAAATTGTTAATACATTATTGCCAAATTAAGCAACTGGCTAATAATTTAAAAAATATCAAACAAGTCAAGATTTATTTAGAGACGTACTGAAGAATTAAATTTATATGTATAATTTTTTCGTGTTAGGATGTCTGAGTATAAATATTAGTTCTAACCAAACCCAATGTTATTGTGTTGGTGGTGTCAAGACGAATCCCCCCGATCTCCTAAACAACTTCTGGGCCTAAAAGAGGGGGTCTGTTTCGATAAGATTTTTCATATTATATTCATGTATTACTTACTATAACTATACAAAATAGGTATAGCAAAAAAAAAAAAAACATATACGAAATAAATGTAACTGTTTTAGAAGGGATTTTGCTGGCAAATTAAATAACGAAGTTGTGCTCATCTCTGCTGCTCTGACTTGTGTATGAATCGGTTTGTCCTTGCAGCTTCTTTTAACTTAAACCCATGCACGTGTAGAGAGAGAGACTGAGGAACCCAAAAACGAAGTGCAGCCCATTCATTTAATGAAGAAGAGAAGAGATACATACATACAACACAAGAAATAAAAAAGAGAGGCTCTATAACCCAAAAAATGCGACCATTAATGAGAAAACTACCCTATGTATCCCTACAGACAAACCCTACTGCAACTTGAACTACCTACAACAACAAACCAAACCAAACCCTAGCTACCTTGCTTCTTTTAAATTCTCCTTCCCTTTCATTGGCCATACAAAAAATTAAAAAACTAAATTCCCCTTCCCTTTCAAACCCATTATTCCTCACTTGTCCAGCTCAGTCGTCAGAATGCCTTCAAAACCAAACAATAAATATTTATATTTATATATAAAATCAAGAAACGATAAATAATTTCAAAAAAAACAATTACAGAAAATTCCGAATGACAGAACAATAATTTAAAATAGTTAAAAAAAATCGTGTTATATTTGTTTTCGATTATGGTATAGTGGAGTAGAAGATAAGCAAGATTCAAAAAAGGAAAAAGGTTAGCAGAAATTACAGAGAAAATCAATCAGTTTCCACTCTCAGCTTTTAGCTAGCTTTTGTCAATCCGCCATATTTTGGATTGATCTCATTTTTGGGATGATACATAATCTAATGCACCCCCAAAAATTAACCTGCATCTTTTCTTGAGTTGAAGTTGACCTATCTATTCTTCTGCAATGGATACGACGTCGTCTCTGTTTTCACTAGCTAGCTAGGGTTTTGTGTGTGGATTGGTGATATTTTGTTCTTATTCCCACTGTTATTAATTAACGACCTGATTCCTGACAATCCTCAAAACCTTCTTTTTTTATACCCGGCCCCCATTATTGGAAAATCATTCAACTTTTCATTACCCCAATCTCCAAACACTTAATTACCCTTCCTCTAATTTTTGCTTAGGCTAGCTGCTTCTAGCCGGAAAAAAAAAAAAAAAAAAAAAAAAAAGAGTTGTATATACCTATAATTTCCTAGTGCATTAATTAATATTTGAATTACAATCAAAATCAATGAAAAATAGATGAGATGGGGTATACTAGCTATGAGCATGCCCAATTAGTTGGATAAATCTCATTTTAGAATTAATTAACCCTCGTATTCTAATGTAACTGTTCATGAAAAAGCTCCACTATAAGAAATAGAATACCAGTTAAAAGTCCTCGATATTTAGATGAATTTGAGGTAAGATTAGTTCAGTCCATCAAAAGAATACATCATTTTAAGTCCATCATTATGAGTTATGTAGATGCTAGAAATTAAGGATAATAAATTGGTCACAACTATGAAAATTGAAACAAATGAATCAGACATAGGATTTGAGTGAATACCCAAAGTAGGTCACTTTTCGAAACTAATTCCCAAACTAGGCTTGTTCAGAAACTAATTCACAAAATAGGTTTCTTCATCTTTTTAATAATATATATTATTTAATTTGCATCCTAAAGTTTACATTATATTACAAATGAATCCTCAATCAAAATATAATACAAGAAAAAAATTAAAAATTAATTAACAAGATTAAATGTATGAAAAAAATATTAAAAATGGAATTAATTAATTAAATAATGAAAATACACATTAAAAAATAATCAAACAAACAATTTTTTTTGTAGATTTTAATTCTTAAAAAATATGTGAAATTAAAGGAAAAAATTAAAAACAAAGTTTGAAACAACTTTATCTTGGAAAAAAAAAAACTATTATAATGATATAAAAATTATTCATCAAGAGTATGAACAAACAATATACAAACTAAAATTCATTCTTAAATATACTCTAATGATTTTTCAAATTTAAATTAGTTTATCGCTTTTTTTTTCTCAATCACTAATTTTATAAATTTAACATGTTTTATTTAGGGTTTATGTACGCTTTCATTTTTATATTTTCATACTTAAAAAAATCACGAGTATATAGTTTTTTTTTACATTTTATATCACGGTTTTTTTTTATAATTTATATCTTTAGCATAATTTATTTTTAGAATTTTATTCACAATTACTAATTTATTATTTTTTTTGTTTATAAATTTTACATATAATTACCTTATTTTCTCAATTTTTTTAATATACTTCTTGTATTATATCTCGGTTTAGGGTTACTTGTAACAAAATATAAACTTTGAGATTTAAAGTAGAAAATATAAATGATTAAAAAAAATAGAAAAACCTAGTTTGAAAATTAGTTTTTGAAGAAGCTTAGTTTGAGAATAAGTTTGGCAAACAAACCTATTTCGGGAATTCACTCCATATGATTTAGTTGAGTTACCTAAGGTTCACAAAACCGTAGATGTTAAGTGGGTGGGTACATAAGACCAAACTTAAAGAAAATTGAGACAAAAATAAGTATTAAGGCAAAATTAGTGACCAACAAGAGTATATGGAGTTGATTATACATAAGTCTTTGCTTATATGACCCGATTAGATACCATCAGGGTGTAGTTATTGTCTTAGCAGCCCAAAATGGTTAGTCTGTATATCAGTTGAATGTCAAATCAACATTTTGTATGGAAGGCTAGGAGAGGAGGGTGTATGTTCACCAAACACTGTAATCTTATGTTACACTCTATATTATAGAACAATCAAACTCTGGAATCTACATTACATTACGTAGCTCACATTACTTGTAATCTCACATTTAGGGAAAAGAACATATTTAGTGTCTCAGGTTTACCTCATGTTTCAGTTTGGTGTCTCAGGATTAGAGTGTTGATATGGACTGTCTCAGGTTTCATTTTTGTTAAAATTTGGTGTCTCTGCCCGTCTTTTCCTCTTCTTTCAACCATTTCCATCAACCGACTCACACACTTATAATCCATCACTTTTTATTTTTCACAAAATCGTCAACTTTCACCCAAA
This sequence comes from Clarkia xantiana subsp. parviflora, assembly GCA_036873135.1. NCBI lineage: Eukaryota > Viridiplantae > Streptophyta > Magnoliopsida > Myrtales > Onagraceae > Clarkia > Clarkia xantiana. The sequence continues at coordinate 24,126,186 of JAPTYO010000008.1, read as the reverse complement.
AGTTGAACATTAAAAAAAAAAAGATTCCAGCAGAGCGATTTTGAGCGACAACAAAGCATGATTTACTTGGGCAAATGTGGCCAACTTCTTAGGTGATGGTCCTGACAAAGTGACGAGAAAGGAGCATGCTTGGGAGCTCGGATATGACAGTCGGTTTCGTCGGGATTGGCTTCTCTAAAGTAATCACACTGAGACACCAAATTTCAACCAAAATGAAACCTGGGACACTCAATTTAAACGTCATACACTAAACTGAAACATGAGGCAAACTTGAGATAGTAAATAGGTTCTTTACCCCACATTTTAAGTAATCTCATGTTACGTCTATTCCCTAAGGAATATGGTTGTTCTAAGAAGTCGGGTGTATTCTCGTGTGTTTAGTAGTTATAATGTTTGGAAAGACAGTTAATTATGTTAATATTTATATCCTTAAACTTATGAGATGTTTGGATAAGGTAGTTAAGATAAATACTTTAGTAACTTGATAATTTAAGATACAAGATGTTGTACGTTAAATTGAATGAATGAAGTTTTTCATGCAGTTATGTTCTCTGTTTCGATTCCTTCATTTTCTTTTTAGTGTTGTGACTGATCAATGATTGATACATCAAGATCAACAGTTAATCTTAACGACTCATTCTTCTATCGCACTCTACGGATCACGGTCGTCCTAGTTTTGGAAAATAATGTATCATTCTGTCGTAGTGTCGTTATATATATATATATATATATATATTGAAAAACCATGCAAGAGGAAATTTATATTCAATTAATTGACATTGTACGTCATACATTACCTTATATATATTATAAGGACCAACACTTTTGAATTAAAGTGAAAGGCACCTGTTGGTTTCTTGTCCACAGGGAATGTGCCAATAGAATTACTGAATCATTTGAAATGTCATTTTTTTATATAGTGCAGACTAAAATCCAACTCTCTCTACTAATATACTATATATAATATTGCTATTTTCTAGTTTAACATGTATATAAAAAAATCTAGCTCATCATGGACTATAAAAAGTTTGAACTTTTAGTGACATAATTTCATGAATAAATTTAAAGTAATTATAATTCCTTTTAAATTATTTGGTTAGATATATATTTAATTCTTTACTAATAATTAAATAATTAAATCCCGTGAACAAATTTTTATTTATTAAGAAGGTACATTATATTAACATTAAAACACTCCTAAAGTGGTAATTCTAGTGTGATTTATGTGTGTATTCTTTGATAACATCACCCACTTAGTTCTTACCAACTGGTTCAGCCGACCTGAATTGACATTATTTGATATACTACTACTTACTACATAATTCAATATAAAATATTTCCATTTTATTTAATAAGGTCAAGAAAGAGTCGAACTTTTATTGTGTGTTGTAATTAAATAATTCAGTAATATATATATGCCCATTTGGTTGTTGTCAATTGTCATTCCTAGATCATTATTTGGGTCATTTCAATCAAAGGTTAAAATAGTCATGATTATAGTGATGATTAAGATTTGACATTCGTAGAAAAACTGAAATTAGTAGAAGATTAACAAAGTCCAACAGTTTGAAAGGCTTTTTGGTCAGCACAGAGCATGTGAAAAGTCTAATCTCAAAATCTCAGTTGAAAGGTCTCGTACGAGTGTAAAAGAACACATGATCCGACACAATATCGTTTTCTGTCCCCACTATCTGCTTCAAATTAAATTAACAAGCCGAAACCCATAGCCGACGACAACATTACGAACGGAAGCACCCACTCACAATTGATTCAATAAATCGACAAAAGAAATTCGAGAAATTACCAATCATAATACAATAACAGCACTTGTAAATACAATCAATTTTTATTCTATTACATCACGTATCACGTTTGATTCGTAGAATAGAAATATAAAATTAGTATAATAATGTTTGGTAACTTTAATATGAATTAGAATTTTCAATTAATTTTGAGAGAATAATTAAATCTTGATCCAACTCTAAAAATAACCATTTCAATTGCTGCTTAAATCGTGAATGAAAATAATAAGATAATTTAAGCCTTATACTTTAATTTAAACTACAAATTATTTAACTCCGAAAATGGATGGAAAACCAAATCGCAACAAAGTAAGCTCACTGAGAGAGACTTCAGTGGTGTGACGTATAAATAACTTATTGGTACTTTGATGTATCTCACAACATCTAGGCCTGATTTACAATTTGCAATAAGTTACGTCTTTCAATTTATAAAGAATCCCACTGGAAATTATTTATTAATCACGCAGGAAACTCTTCATTGTCCATGTATATAGTCAACTGCCGACTTTCCATTGACCTGTTATCGTCACCGTGTTGTCTCGTTCCGCCTGCTACTTTCCGTTGTCGCTCTACTCGTTCTGCTTGGTTACACTGTCGCTCCCTCCTGCTGGTTCCACTCCTGCCACCGTTGCTACTCCCCTGTCGTCGTCGACGTCGCCCAGCTACGTACCGCCGCTCACTCTGCACAGTTTGAAGTTATTCTATTCATTTACCTATAACATTCTATCAACTAAATATTGCATTTGAAATCTTCACTTCATATTTCTCATATCAACCAAACAATATCATATCAATATTACTTATTCTCTATTCTTATCCCCTAATTCTTATTTCTTATTTTCTATTTCGTGAATCAAATATCCAGTTAGAGTCGGAATAACTGGGTATCTAATCATTGCTATTTCTAACATTTCTCCAAATTGATTCCATGAGCTTAGTTTTATTGAGTTTGCCTGTAAATTCACCACGAAAGGAAGCACCCACTCACAAATAAATTCACCCACTAATTATATGTAAAACAAAATGAAGGGAAAAAGCACCCACTCACAAATAAATTCACCTACTAATTGTCTGCAAAACAAAATGAAGGGAAAAATGTAGGGTTAATAACCTAGGAGAGGTCTGAAGTTTGACCCATATTAACGGGAGAGGTCTGAAGTTTCAAATGTTGATTTGAGAGGTCTGAAGTTCCAACTTTGTTGATAACAACGGTCTCCGTCTGTTTTTACCGTTAATTGCGACGGAAATTGGTCACGTGCTTGGCATGTGACCAGAAATAAAATTAAATTCCAAAAATGCCATTCTATCAAAGTGTGCCCCTCACATGCTTGAAGAAAAAGACGAAAATACCCTTAAAGCCACCACGGCTCCGGCCACCGCCACCCGACTCCGGCCACCACCACCTCGGCTCCGACGACCACCACCGAACTCCGGCGACCACCACCGACCACCAACACGGCTCCGATCGGAGCCATAAAGCTCCGATCGGAGCCACAGAGCTCCCGATCGGAGCTCTGTGGCTCCAGATCGGGGCCACACAGCTCCCGATCGGAGCTCTGTGGCTCCAGATCGGGGCCACAGAGCTCCGATCGGGAGTTCTGTGGCCCCGATCTGGAGCCACAGAGCTCCGATCGGGAGCTCTGTGGTCCCGATCTGGAGCCACAAAGCTCCGATCGGAGTTTTTCGGCTACGATCGGAGCCGTGTTGGTGGTCGGTGGTGGTCGCCGGAGTTCGGTGGTGGTTGCCGGAGCTGAGGTGGTGGTGGCCGGAGTAATTTGACTTTAGGGGTAATTTTGTCATTTCACATTTACTCAAATGAGATATTAAATAAAACAAAATATTAAAAGGGCAAGAATGTCATTTCACACAATTCTGTTAAATTTAACCCTAAAAATGGACGGAAAACCTCAAATCAACAAAGTTGAAACTTCAGACCTCTCAAATCAACATTTGAAACTTCATACCTCTCCCGTTAACATGGGGCAAACTTCAGACCTCTCCTAGGTTATTAACCCAAAAATGTAGGGTATTTTAGTCATTATAATTGAAAGTGATATTTAAAAGGGAAAAAACCTATTTGGTGTTTCAGGTTTAATCCATGTATCAATTTGGTGTTTAAAAAAATTGTTAACATTTGGTGTCCCATGATTCAATTACGTTGTAATTTGGTGTCTCCGTCAAATTTAGACGTTAAATTTGATAGAACTCGGCCATGTGATCAGCAAATGACCAAATAAATTTGAAAATGGCCAAATTACCCCATTACCGGAATTAGGTCATTGTACCCCGCCCTAGCAGCTCCGCCGCCGCCTTGTCATTTTTCGGTGGGTGGCCGGAATAATAGGGTGGGTGACCGTAATCGAAGGTGGGTGGATGGGCTGGAATCAGAGGTGGGTGACCCAAAACGGAGGTGGGTGGCCAAAATTGGAAGTGGGTGGCCCGGAATCGGAGGTGCGTGACCAGAACAGGAGGTGGGTGGTCGTAATTGGAAGTGGGTGTGCCGAAATCAGAGGTGAGTGGCCAGAATCGGAGATGGGTGGGCCTGAATCGGAGGTGGGTGGCCGGAATCGGAATTGGGTGGGCCGGAATTAGAGGTGGGTGGCCGGAATCAGACAGGTGACTTTGCAAAAAAGTAACAAGTATAAGGGGCAAAATCGTCTTTTCAGCTGACTTTGTCAAATTTAACTTCGAAAATGGATGGAAAACCAAATCGCAACAAAGTTGAAACCTGAGACACCAAATATTAGCAAAAAAAAAAAAAATATATTAGACAACAAACTGACACATGGAGTAAACCTAAGACACCAAATATGTTTTTTTCATATTTAAAAAGTAATGACTAATTTTCTAGTATGATTTCTCATTTGGTATTTGTAGTTTGGTACATGAATTATTTTTTTCCAAAAGGTTGTGAGTTTTCACGAGTGAGTAGTGAGTTGTCTTGTTCATTTTCGGTTCCTTTCGTGCTTTCCTTTGCTTAAAGAAGATACACCTGTTTATTCGTGCCAATCACAAGAATGGCCAAACAGAGGTAGCTGACGCTATAGCTTTGTAACCCAAGATTCCACTATAGCTGTGTTTACCTATAAGTAAGCTCAAAATGTATGAAAATACGAATTGAAAAACTAGGCTATATGTAATAATATGGTTAAAACCCTAAATTACATAAACATATAAGTCTATATAGTATAATCTATACGACCATTGCATGCAACACAGAATGTACATTAATTTTTGAGTAAAACAAAATTGATTTTTTTTTTAAAACTTGTTGGATATGTACTTAATCATTTTGTCATTTTAAATTAGTTATTATAACATTGTTACCAAGTTTGACTTTAAATTCTGCATTTTAAAATTTTACAAACGAGTATTAAGTAATTTGATGGCATTAAAGATGACTTAGTTGGTTAATTATGACGAAGGAAGAGTGTTGACATACAGAGAGAGTTTCAAGTACCGGAACTATAGAAACTAAGTATACACAAACTCACAAGAAAGGCGTTAACCTTTCCAAAAGGGTCACACCCCACACCCCTTTAACAGTTACGCACTCATACTTAAACCGAGTGAAGAGCCCTCAAATGGTAGGTATACTTTTAGAAACTCTACCCCACCCTTATTAAAAAAAATTCTAACGTTGGCAAATTTTGATATCACACATTACACGAATACACACCGCAAAAACTGTATTCATTTAAGTATATGATAAAACGATAGTATGCACACGATTATTACAATATAATTTTCATGTTGTGTTTAGGTACCACAACACGACACATACGATAGAATAATAACATTGTGTTACTAAATCGAACTCTTGAGTACTTTTCTGAACAAATCTAACTTAATTGCTTTTAATACTCTACTAGGTGGTTTAATTTTTATAGTTTGTCAACCTTATATTACAAATATATGAATATGCCATATTATTTCATAGTTTTTTGTCATATAAAGTTCATTGTTTTGATTTTTGTTTAAAGATATCGTTTCGAGTTATACAACTGAATACCCTAACACAACTCGATAGCTCGACACGAATACGCGCAAATTTTTTTTGTATCTTGTTCGTGTTTGTAAAATGTGACACGATAAGCTTACCATGCGTGTTCGTGTTCAGTAAGTATAACACAGTTCAATTGTTGACGGCACCATAGCACATACAAATGCAGGAAATATAATTCCTAGTCACTTTATCATAATAAGAAGAGGTAGATCCATGAATACTAAACTAGTAGAGTAATTATTGAGAGTCTGTAGAGATGGAAGGAAGAGAAGATACAACAACATCCACATAGTTAGCACTCTAACTAACTAATTAACGTTGAAACTTAAACTTTTCTAACACATGAACATACAACACAAGAAAAAAGGTTGTCACATTTGAAAGAAAAACGATGGATACTCTGCTATTCTCACTCTCCTTCTTTTTCAGCATGAATTAATATAAGTTGCTGAACAGAGTCTCCCGTATCTCCCTGAAAACCTCGACAATGGTGGCATGGTGGTGGACCGAGTTCAGTGCCAAGAAGCACTGCAGAAGCTTCTCCAGCTCCGCCCTCCCGAATATCTGCCTTTCCACGATCATCTCCACCATCGATGTTCTGAAATCGCTGTACGGATCGCTTGAACGTTTCACCACCGCGAAGCTGTCCTTAATTTCGTATTTCGACTCATTCAAAGGTAGTACATCCCCTTTTTTGGCGGTTCTCCGGCGAGACGTCGAGTTGCTGCGGCGGTGACTCCTGCGGCGGCGAAGGTTGTTGCGGCGGTTTGGTGATGAGTCGTCGGAAGAGAAAGTACTCCTTGAAGAAAACAGCGTCTCTACCTCGTCGTCCTCCTCCCTCTCGTCGTCGCTGCTGAACCAGTCCTCGCCGCCGTAGTAGTCGTATGGAGTGGTGGAAGTATCCTGCGACGTTGAACTCAGCAGCGGTCGACGTCGGTTCTTCCTCTCTGTCTTCTTCTTCTTCTTTACGGCGGCGCTTCTCTTCTTCATCTTCTCCGTTTTGTCGTAGAAAAGGCTAGGGCTCAGGGGAGACGACGGAGGGCAGAACCGTGAGTGGCCAGAGATCCGCGGCGGCTGCTCCGTCAACTTCTGCCGCACCCTGGAGGCGGAGCGGCGAGCGACATCCCTAGCGGAGACGATACATGTGTTGTTGACGGTTCGGGTTGGGTCGGGGCAGATGGAAGGGAAAGGACGAGGCTTGGGCGGTGGAGATGGCAGCGGAAGGTGGTCGGAGGGGACGAAGACGGCTTTCTCGATGACGTCGGAGATGTTCCGAGAGCGGCAAGAACCGAATGAAGAGCGAAACATGCGGGAGAGTCGCAGTTTGAATCCATTATCCTTCTCCATTGGTATTACGATACTAGAGAGAGATAGAGAGAAGAAAACGTGGAATTAATAGGAGAGAGTAGAAAGTTGGTGTGGTTTAAATGTATTGGAATAGAAGGCTCTTTAAATGATGAAATTTCTCAATAATTTTGCTCTCTTTAAAATAATTTGAAGATATATAAATGAATAATATTTGATATAATAATAATTAATTATATTTATTGCATTAATATATCTTTTATATACCCAAAACAATTATTACTTTATTAGTAATTGCAGATTGAAATATTTAGCTTGGAGTCTCTTTTTTTTTACTATCAATTACATTGATATTATTTAGGTGGCCTGTTGAGTTGAGGGGCTTGGCTTAGAACTGATCAATCATAAAAATTGTAGAATTTATATGTTTCGTTGGTAGACAAAATATTAAGTTTTGTTGGAAAAGAAGGCTTTGTACATACTGATAAATAATTATGATAATATATGATATAATAATAACGATTAATTTAATTCTCATGTATGTTGGTGTACCCACATAATTGCTAGTAAATTCGAGATTGAAACGCATCGGTATGGAGTCTCTTCTCCCAATGAGTCTCAGTTACATTGACGTTGAAATGGTTTGTTGATGGTGTTTGTCTTAGAGCTGATTAATTAAACAACTTATGAGAGATATATTTATATTGGTAGGTAAAAATCATATTCCATAGGAAAATAATAAAAATAATTAAACGCATTCTCTTGTCCTACTAAATATCAATTACATTAATATTACTTAGTTGGCTTGCTGATGGTACTTATCTTATAGTCTTATTAGAAAAATTCTTTTAAATTATGTATAAAATTAAAAATAAAATGCTCGAGGGACTAGTAGCCCTTTAATGACTGTGTTTTGCTCCCAGTCCCTAGAGCATTTTATTAAAAAAAATTAATTTTATATGATATTATGTTAAATAAATTAATTAATTTTTCTAATAAGACTTACTCTTATATTATACTCGATGTCAGGTCGATCATACTATTGTATCATCTTCGGAGTCAACTTGATCATGCTCGTGCATCATACATACGACGACAACGCGTACGTGTGTTGCGCGGGCAGATATCTAGTATATATAATATGCTAATGTTATTTACTAACCTGACTTGCAGAATTATTGATGTTAGTTTTTTTAACTTGACGACTTGAGGACGTTGCTTTATTTTAACTTGACGATGTTTAATGCTCTGACTAAATGCACTTGAGGATGTTGACTCTCGACTATGTGATACCAATCCAAATGACAACTGTTAACATCCTTAATTCAGTGAGATATTCAAACTATAATACAACCCTAATTCAGGTCACAAATAGATATCAAACCTCTAGGCTAAAACCATGATTGTGAGCAAGAACCAACCTGACTATCACTTGGGTTTGGTGGTGCAGCTCTTGGCTACAGTGAGCACTTGGAATTGGTTGTGCACCATTTTATTTTTGTTGTGCAGGATAATCGATGTGCTCCCAACTCATGTAAGAAAAGACACAAAATGATCAATAGTAAGTTTGAGTTTTACAACATGGGAATGTTGCTTTTTAAACTTGACGATGTTTACTGACCTGACTAAATGCACTTGAAGATGCTACCACTTGACCATATAAATACAATACACGGAGAGTTTTATATCACTAAACTAAATAAATCATGCAATATGAAAAATCATGAAACCTGAAAAAAAAAATGAATTGCTAACATGACTATGAACACTTGAGTAAGAAGTATCACCACTTAAATTTCTTGACTTACTTATTCGCATTATTGGTCGACGATAATGATCGTTCATTATAACAATCCAAACCACAGTTGTTAACAACCACAATTCAGGTCACAAGTATGTTAGAACAAACTTTTAAATGGCATTCTCATATATATATATATATATATATATATATATAATAAAGACTTATAGATACCCAACAAGCTAAAATATGAGTGTGAGTAAGAACCAACAGTATAAGTAGGGATTTGTGGTGTAACACTTTGGTATAGTGGTACAACATAACTGGTATGCTCCCAACCTCTCTGCAAGAAAAGAAACAATAGTAATTTGTTTGTTGTAATGAATTTCGTACTTGTCTATATACACTTACAGAACTTGGATTTGTCAAACCCACTCCACCTCTAAATGCATTTTCAACTGAACTGAATTGTACATATATTACATATACAAGTAAACAAACAAATATTTAACAAAAAGATAATATTTAATTTGTTTGTTTGACTTGGGATAATGTTGCTTGATGAAGACCATCATATATATTGGTTTCTTGACCATACGAATGCACCATAAACCGATGAAATGCATTAAAATCGTTAGCACATACTTTTAAATCTACTAGTGAATTATACACGTGCGTTGCACGTGTGGCCGTAATATATATACCCATATCTATGCTGAATGCTTTCTATATATATTTTACGAAAAAACACTATATAATTACACGAGAAAGACATCATAATTGCACTCTATGAATGTAATGAATTGCCTGAGAAATGGCTACTTAGAGATATGAGATTTGCACTCGTATGAGCATCAAAGAATTTGCATACGAAATAATTAGGGGAAGTATATGATCGACTATTCAATTATATGGACATCTCTCAATAAATATTTATATATTACTGTACATTTACTATATACCATATATATAAGAAGATCCCCATAGTTAATGTATTTACCAAATTATGAACCAATTGGTTAATTTTAGCAATGAGTTTAGTTTATTAGTCTAAAAAGTATATTCTATCAAAGTTTAATTTATCTAACATAGCATGTTATTATACTCTAGCTAGTTCATGTATGATTTTTTTTTTTTTTTTTAAATACTGCACCATTTTAAAATTAACTCTGGCACTATGACGAACCAATTTATCGAGATTGTAAACTAAGAATATAATACAATAAGTGTTAGAATATAATACATTAAGTGTTTTAAATTTGCAATTTTAAATCATGCGAAAGAGAATCACAACCAGATGTTAAAGAGTTACATACGTAACTTACAAGCGCATGCTTCGAGTAGAGTTTACATAATCAGATTTTTAAGCAAAGACATTGGTTGAATTTCTTTGTATCCTAGGCAAAAAAAAAAAGACAAAAATTTGTTTGTATCTCTAGAGAATTAGCACCACTTTTTGCCTACCATTCTCAAATTTTGTCTTGCCTTATTGGTAGGAATTTTCAAGTGCGAATATTATCCTTCAAAAATTACAATTGCTTCATTTAAGAATATATATCCTAGGCAAGGTGGGTTAGATAAGGTCATTTGGGCAATAAAACAAATATATTGCGTGCATTCTCTTTAATGTAAATAGAAGCTTAGAATTCTATTTGTGGTTCACCTCAGGTCAGATTAGGATGAGATAAGAGGACACATTAAAAATGCTAGTACCTCTATGTAAAAATTTGTGTTATGTATTCAGAAGGTACAAAAAAAATAAAGAAAAAAAAGGAAAGGGTGCATTAGTGGTGATTTAGTTACCAAGTCGTGCAGATGTTGCTAGTACCTCTATGTAAAAAATTGTGTTATGTAATTCAGAACGTACCAAAAAAAAAAAGTAAAAGGGTGCATTAGTGGTGATTTAGTTACCGAGTCGTGCAAATGTTAGTTCGGTGGACTTGAATAGCCCTATCGTCCGTGTTTGAGCAAGTGTAGCATACGGAGCGTGATTGATGCATAATAGCAGTTAGTAGTTCGTTCCCCGTAAGCAAGTGGACCAGGTCGAACATGATTGATGCAACGATGAATTCCACTGGAGAACATGATTTGAATTGGGTTAATATCCTGCAACCAGAGAATAGCAACGATTGATGAGGAGACTGAAGTGAAATGAAAGTCAACCAGTGAATTAGAATAGGATCGAAGGGGCTGCGGAGCGTAATTGAGTGTCAAATGAATTCCAAGCGAGAAGGCAGATGTGAAAAAATTAAAAAAAGAAACAAAAAACAAGAAGGCAGTTAATGGTCTGCAAAACCAACAGTAAAAAAGAATGTGAAAATGTGTGAAAATTTGTTGGCCAAAAAATATGTGAAAAGGTGTCTAAATTGTTTTGCCGAGAAGGTGTTTCAACTTGAGTGTATCGTTATGTTTTTCTTTTTTTGCCAATCACAATTAGACTTTGTTGGAACCAGCTCAAGGGTAGTTTGTCTTTTAAATAAAGAATATATAATATATATTTTCTTGAATATTATGCAGCATTTCATATTGTATTCGCATTTTTCTTTATATTTCTTCCATTTTTTGTTTCATATCCTCCATCAGACGTGCAAGCATGCGCCTCTCTAGTTCAGCTTCATTCAGATTGCGTGGTCCATACACCTTCGATGGAAAATACCAAGCCCATATCCCCGTACGTACATACCTGACTTTCTTATTCTCACGTATAATCTTCCTAAACACCTATTACTCCATAATAATTTGCTCTGGTTTGACCCGTGGAACTCGACCCAGTTCGATTCGGTTGACCCAGTTCGGATTCCTTTAGGTTTTCCGGGTCAGTTGACCCGACCCGGATATGCAAAATTGGACCGGCCCATGACCTACTAGTGGTCCGGCCGAAATAATCACTTGTGGGCAAAGTAGGGTTTTAAAATTCACTAAAAACTCAACTTAGCCATCAAGTAATATTAACTATAGATATAATTTCCGGCACATATATGTACATATATATATTGTCAAAATTCTATATTTGGGATATAAATCTATCAAATATATACATATATATATATATATATATATATATATATATATATATATATATATATTGTTAAGATTCTATATTATGGATATAAATCTATCAAAAATATATTTTCTCAATCTTTAGGAAACTAATATCTATCAATATCTCTAATATTGTGCTAAAATATATTGATAGTTTCTATCCACAATTATCATGTGAATCTAGCCATAATTGTGACCTTATACACTAGGTAATATTCGGTCAACAATTAAATTTTAATTAAAAAATTTGGTTTTGGCCGAAAACCCTTGGTTACTTGGAAACTAAAAAATTAAAAATTTCACTTTGTAAACCATAGGTGGTTCGGCCGAAACATTAAACTTAGGGCTAGTGGTCAAATTTCAATTTTACTAAGAACATTAATCTAATGTTTGATTTTGATAAAAGTCACGTTTTTCTTGAAGATCATGAACATCAGTTTTACCGAAAACACTCAGTTTCATGATTATCAGTTTTACTAAAAACTCAAGAACGTCAATTTATAAAAAATCATGAACTCCCTAACACAGACTCTGATATCACTTGTTAGGATGTGATTCGAAATAACCTGGGAAGTATCGAGAACATTAGAAGTCGAGACCTCAGAGAGACATGTCGACGACCAATTATGATCAAGAGAAGAAGATAAAGATAAATAGTCGACACTGATGCTAAGAGGTGTCGAAAGCCAATACGATACTCGAACAAAGGTGATAAGTCTACTCAAGAACTCTTCCTCTTAAGGTAAGAGTCGAGTCGGCAGCCAAACGGTATTGAGGAAACCCTTCCCCTCAAGGTCAACTGATAACCCACTCGCCGCCCCATGAGAACCTTTCCTCCTAAGGAAGAGGCACCAACTGGAAACCTGCTCGCCACCTTCTTTACAAAGGAAACCTTCCTCTCAAGGTAAAGCTGAGGTGGCAACCTGCTTGTCACTTTATTAAGGTAGCCTTCCACATTAAGAAATAATAATGTGTCAACCTGCTTGTCACCTACTGACATTTCACCGCCCTTCTCAACCAATCAGAAGAAGGCGGCCGCCACCAGGCCACCAATCAGGACACCACAGCCGCCATATAAATTCGGTATAATCCTCTTTTATAAATATGAGTGTACATTCATTACTTAATTGAATCTAAGATACTTTTTACAGTATTCTCTTTAAAATTCCATTACTGACTTAAGCTTCGTAGTGAAATCAGGGGTAAATCCCCAACCCCTTTTCAGGTTCTCGCCTACCAGACGCTCAAAAGAAAACTAAGCACCCCTCGAGGTCGAGATAGATACCTAGAAGAGCTAGTCAAAGGCGAAACCTCGAAGTCCATTACCAGAAACTTCAGGCCACGTCATTTTGATCCCATGTCGCCACTGTGGGAATGGTGACCAAAAAGTTATGGCCCCACCAAGGAGTAACTCGAGACGAAACCAGACATGGAGACCGGAGGATTTTTTTTTTTCCACGGATCGACAGAAACCTTGGAAAGTTACTTAAGGCATTTCCAAGGAGCCTATATGGGAGGCAAACTTATGGAGGGAGAAGCCATCCGTGCACTCTTCAGAGGGTTTGGACCATGATTCCAATCCTTAGCCATCACTCAATACACGGAACCTGTGGAGAGATGGGAAGATCTACTCTATAGAGCGACCCTTCATATTAGGGCAGAACATGCTCAGGTGGATCGCCCATCCCAACAAGAGACCCCCCCCCCCCCCCGAGGTCGAGGCGAGAGTTCGTCCATCCGAGGAGCTTCCTCAAGAGAATTTTGGCAAACTCAACAGAGATTGGAAAGAATTCAAATGGCTCAGGGAACTCGTCGCCCCCTCTCCTACTGTGAAAGTTACCAAGCAGAGGGGCACAACACAGAAGATTGCCTCCTCGCCAGGAGAGAGCTAGAATTTATGCAAAGAGAGATCCAACGTTACCACCGCCATCGTTCCCGTGAAAGTCGAAGATGGAGAACCCCTCCAGACAATAATATCAATGTCTTATCGGGAGGATTTGCGGCCGGAGGCGAATTGAAAGCTGCTCGGGACGCTTATGCAGCCCAAGGCGTTTCCTCACCAGGAACTCACAAGAGATCAAGGGATTTAGAGTCAATGGAAATCACCTTCTCCACAGATGACTTGACAAAGGCGACACTGCCCCATGAGGAGGCTCTGGTGATCGCTGCTCAGGTGAATGATTTCGAGGTAAAAAGGATACTCGTCGACGGAGGGAGTTCCGCCGACGTAATCACCTTCTAGGTTATCGCCGCAATGGGATACAAAAAGGAGGACCTCTAAGAGACGACTTCCCCACAGTGGGATTTGCAGGAAGAACGAATTACCCTTTAGGAGCAATCCGACTCCCTGTAATCCTGGGCCAAGGATGGAAAGCCTTACAACTGAAGGTGTGCTTCGTGGTTGTCGACCAAATCAATGCGTACAAAGCCATACTAGGGAGAATGACTCTAAACTCCAACTACATCGTTTCCTCTACCGCCCATCAGGTCGTGAGATTCCCTACTCATCATGGAATGAGAGAGGTATGGGGTGACCAAAAGATGTCCCGATAATGTTACGTCAATCTCCTCAGAAGATGTAATCAATGGGAAGCTTTTTCCATTGTCATAGATGAGGACCCTCGGGAGGAAGGCGGACGACCAGCCCCAATGGAGGAACTAAGGGAAGTCGCCATCGAAGGTGACGACAGAAAGGTCAAAATCGAGACTGCTCTACCTCAGAAACTGGCGGAAAGGATAATGTCCCTCCTTAAGGAGTATAAGAAATTATTCTCTTGGGAGCCTAGCGACATGCCAGGGATAAATCCCTACATCATCTCCTATGAGCTAAGGATAGACCTAGTCGTGAAGCCTATAGCCTAAAGAAGTAGATCCATGGGAGCAGAGAAGAATGCGGCAATACGCCAAGAGGTTGGAAAATTAGTCGACGCTAGTTTCGTGAAGGAAATACGATTCCAAACCTGGGTCGCTAATCTCGTCTTGGTAAAAAAGTCTAACGGAAGGTGAAAAATGTGTGTAGATTTTTGAGATCTCAACAAGGCGTGCCCCAAAGATTCTTATCCACTACCCAGGATCGATCAACCCATGACATGAGCTTCTAAGCTTCATGGATGCCTATTCTGGTTATAATCAAATACAAAAGCATCTCGACGACGAGGACCACAGCGCCTTTTACGCCGATAGTGATATCTATCACTATAAGGTCATGCCTTTTGGTTTAATAAATGCTGGGGCCACCTATCAAAGAATGGTCAACAAGATTTTCAAGTCCATGCTGGGAAGGAACATGGAAGCTTATGTGGACGACATGCTTGTAAAAACTAAAAGAGCCCAGGACCATGTCCAAGACCTAGAAGAGGCGTTCATTTGCATGCGACGCCACCAAGTACATTTAAATCCAATCAAATGTGCTTTTGGCGTCTAATCAGGAAAGTTCCTGGGGTTCATGGTTATCCAGAGGGGAATCAAGGCCAATCTAGAAAAGATCTCGGCCATAGAGGAAATGTCCTTGCTTCCCTGCCATAGGGAGGTACAAAGTCTCAATGGAAGGCTAGCCTCATTGGGAAGATTTCTAGCGAGATCATGTTATAAATCCCTTCCCTTCTTCAAAATATTGAGGGCGAATAAGAAGTTCGAATGGACGCTCGAGTGTGAGGAGGTTTTCCAACAACTGAAGAAGCATCTCCATTCACATCCCGCCCTAGCCAAGCCACTACCTGAAGACCCCCTATTCCTCTACCTGAGCATAAGCTCGGCAGCAATGAATTCAATACTGATGATGGAAACGTGCAACATCCAAATTCCGGTCTATTATGTTAGTAATCTTTTCGGTTTCACCGAAGCAAACTACATGGAGGTCGAGAAATACTTGTATGCATGCACTATTGATAGCGGTGAGGAATCTACGACCCTATTTCCACGCCTATGAAATCACAGTGCTCACCAACCGGCCTCTAAAGCAACTCTTGCAAAAACCTGACATCTCAGGGCGAATGGCCAAGTGAGCAGTAGAATTAAGTGAGTTTCGCATTCACTGAGCCTCGAAAAGCGATCAAAGGCCAAGCATTAGCCGACTTCATTGCTGAAAACACAACAACACCAGACGCCAAACCCGTCCTCCTCCCCCAAGAAGAGCATGTGAGGACAATGCCCGAGAATGTGGCTAAAGATACTATGCCATGGTTGTTATATACCGACGACTCATCTTCCGCTCAAGGATGCAGGGCAGGTCTGGTATTAACGCCACTTGATGGAGAAACCCTATGGTATGCGCTGGTTCTCACCTTTCGAGCTACCAATAATGAAGCCGAGTATGAGGCCTTACTCACAGGTCTTCGCATAGCCAAAGGTATGGGAATTACGAATTTGAAAGTGCGATGCGACTCTAGTTGATTGTCAATCAAAACCAACGGAACTTATATCGCCAAGGGGGAGAATATGAAGAAATATGCGGAACAGGTGCGACGAATCGTATGAGACACGTCTCATTTCCAAATAGAGGCTATCCCTTGCGAAAGCAACCAAGAGACTGACGCCCTTAGCAAATTTTCTTGGGAAAACACCATCCTCGCACCAATACACTTCATCGAGCGCTCCCTCTATTCAGCTGTGGAGTCGGGGGCAGAGGTTCTTAATATCCAAACCCATGACTCATGGATAACCCCCATCCAGAATTATTTGGAACAAGGGAGCCTTCCAGAAGATCCATTGGAGGCGACCAAAATTCAGAGAATGGCGGGACGATTCACAATCCTGGATGGATGCCTCTACAAGAGGGGATACTCCACGCTTTATCTTTGATGCATAGCCGCCCCTTAGAAGGAAAATATTATGGAAGATCTACATAAAGACGACGCCGAATGTCACAAATGAGCCAAAAATTTGGTGTTAAAAGCCTTACGACAGGGATTCTACTGGCCAACAATGCATCAAGAAGCAATAATGCTCGTGCAAGCCTGCCCTGCCTGCCAAGTTTACGCTCCAAGAATAACGAGACCACCCGCGTAACTCACGCCTATGATGAGCGCCTGACCCTTCGCACAATGGGGAATCGATCTCATAGGGCCTCTGCCCAAATCAACAGGTCAACGAACACATATCGTGGTTGCCATCGACTACTTCTCTAAATAGATAGAAGCAAGAGCTTTGGCATCAACAACTACTTTCCAAATGATAAAGTTCATCCGTGAACAAATCATATGCCGAAAAGGAGTGCCGAAAATCCTCATCAGCTATAAAAGCCCCCAATTTTCCAGCGACGAATTGGCAGACTTTTGTGAAGAGATGATTATCAACCATCGCTTCGGCTCTGTCCATCATGCGCAAACTAATGGACAAGTCGAGGCGGCAAACAAAACGATCCTAAATGGACTAAAGAAGAGGGTCTCCACTCTCAAGGGAAATTGGGTCTAGGAGCTGGACCAAGTACTTTGGGCGCTCAGAACCACACCCAAAAGAGCCACTGGCGAAACCCACTCCAGCATGGTCTACGGGTCCGAAGCTGTCTCGCCCATAGAGGTAGCTAATATCTCTCAAAGGGTCGCCGCGTATGAAGGCGATCAAAACGACGAACAAAGGAGGATCGATCTGGATCTCGTTGACAAAAAAGGATGGGCCTCCAAAGAAACTCAAGGAAGAATGAAGCTCGCCACCACTAGGTATTTTAACCGAAATTGGCGCGACGACAATTCTTTCTAGGAGAGAAGGTGCTACGAAGAAACGAGTTTATAACGGCCGATCAAAGAGGAAAAATGGTGCCGAAATGGGAAGGTCCTTATGCAGTGGTCGATATACCATGTCCCAACGCCTACAAATTAAAAGATTCTCAAGGGCAACGCCTCAATAGGACTTTTAATGCGGAGCACCTGAAGAAATTCTACGTCTAGAAATCCTTTCATGTATTTCTATTACAATAAAGTAATGAATAAATATGTGATTTATCTCCTCTTAATGTGTTTACATGACTCCTCGACTCCATAGAGTCGGCGACGATCCAGGAGATCAGTCATAATACTGACTGCCACGACTTCCGAAAGTCGCCATCTACAAAAGACATCAGTCATAGTACTGACTCCTCGACTCCATATAGTGGGCGAAGATCCAGGAGATCAGTCATAATACTGACTCCCACGACTTCTGAAAGTCGCCATCTACAAAGGAGATCAGTCATAATACTAACTCCTCGACTCCATATAGTCGGCGACGCTCCAGGAGATCAGTCATAATACTGACTCCCACGACTTCCGAAAGTCGCCATCTACAAAAGAGATCAGTCATAATACTGACTCTTCGAATCTATATAGTCGGTGACGATCTAGGAGATCAGTCATAATACTGACTCCCACGACTTCCGAAAGTCGTCATCACAAAGGAGATCAGTCATAATACTGACTCCTCGACTCTATATAGTTGGCGACGACCCATGAGATCAGTCATAATATTGACTCCCGACTTTCAAAAGTCGCCATCTACAAAGGAGATCAATCATAATGATGACTCCTCGACTCCATATAGTCGGCGACGATCCAGGAGATCAGTCATAATACTGACCCCCACGACTTCTGAAAGTCGCCATCTACAAAAAAGACCAGTCATAATACTGACTCTTCTACTCCTCATAACTAACAAGGACCAAGGAACACGATTTCAATATCAAAATTCTTGACCTACGAGGTAAATGAACCATCCACAATAGGAGACAGAGACAAGATTCGCTTCTCATCATAAGAAGGTACTCGACACAATCCCTTCCCCCTTTTATCAAAATAAGATTAATGGCTTATGTCTCGGGGGCAAGTGTTAGGATGTGATTTGAAGTAACATGTGAAGTATCGAGAACATTAGAAGTCGAGACCTCAGAGAGACATGTCGACGACCTATTATGATCAAGAGAAGAAGATAAAGATAAATAGTCGACAGTGATGCTAAAAGGTGTCGAAAGCCAATTCGACGAACAAAGGTGATAAGTCCACTCAAGAAATCTCCATCTTATGGTAAGAGTCGAGTCGGCAACCAAACGCTATTGAGGAAACCCTTCCCCTCAAGGACAACTGATAACCACTCGCCGCCCCAGGAGAAGCCCTTCCTCCTAAGGAAGAGGCACTTGCTGACAACCTGCTCGCCACCTTCTTTACCAAGGAAACCTTCCTCTCAAAGTAAAGCTGATGTGGCAACCTGCTTGTCACCTGATGAATGTAGCCTTCCACATTAAGAAATAATGAGGTGGCAACCTGCTTGTCACCTACTGACATTTCACTGCCCTTCTCAACCAATCAGAAGAAGGCGGTCGCCGCCACGAGGCCACCAATCAGAACACCACAACCGTCATATAAAGTCGGTATAATCATCTCCTATAAATAGGAGAGTACATTCATTACTTAATTGAATCTAAGATAATTTTTACAGTATTCTCTCTAAAATTCCATTAATGACTTAAGCTTCAGAGTAGAATCAGAGGCAAATCGCCAACCCATTTTCGGGTTCTCGCCTACCAGACACTCAAAAGGAAACTAAGAACCCCTCGAGGTCGAGATAGATACCTAGAAGAGCCAGTCAAAGGCGAAACTTCGAAGTCCATTACCAGAAGCTTCAGGCCATGTCATTTTGATCCCAACACCATTGTTGGATTTAGGGGGATAAATACTACAGAAATAAAACACGTGTACATGCCAGGTAATATAATTACACAGCGGAATAGAGGCATATAGCAGTAATTGCTTCTGTAGTCCCAAGATCTTCAAGGGGAGTTCTGATCCGCCAGACAACTTATATAAGGATTATGGTTAAGGAATCACCTACACGGAATGGTCTCCACAACAAAGCCTCTTGTCGAATCCTAGTAGGGACGGTTCTCGGGGGTGTATGGCTCAAAGCAATTTGGCACCTCCTAGGCACTATGATATTTGGTCGAACTAGAGAGAATAGGGAGATGGATGTCTTTTGGTCTCAACACTTAGGAGAATAGAGTGATTAGCTTCTAATAAATCTCTGACAACCCCTATTTATAGACGAGGTGGGATAAATCCCACCTCCTTAACCATCACTAGTTTCGGCCGGCCTAGGAGATTGGGGAGGTGTTGGATTACGGGGACGTAATACTACGGAATGCGAAACGTGTACATACAAGTAATCTAACTACGCAGCGGAATAATGTACACATACCTTTTAGCTTTCCTGCCCAAGAACGTCGTGGAGGGAGTTCTGATCCTCCGGTCAGAACCACGTACAAGTTCTTCGTATGAAGAAGTCCTACGCGGTGTAAGCTCCACAACAAAGCCTCTGATCGATTCTTCAACGGAGACAGAACCTCGGACTAAGATGTGCACCGAAAATCACTACTAAGGGGGTGAGAGGGTTTCTCTCAAGTTTCTCAATGGAGGTTCTTCTTATTCTGAATGAATGAATAAACCCCTTAGGTGAGTCCCCTATATATAGGATTGGTGGAGTGGACAAAAGTCCACTCCAACCAATGTGGGACAAATCCGGCCGAACTATGCTATTAAGGGGGAAGGCCCAATTTTGGGCCTCCCATGTCAATTAGGGTTAGGGTTTGGCCCAATTACCCTAATGTGACAATTACCTAATTAACTTAGGTAATTTCCTTAGCATTAACGGGCTACCAATTACGGCGCCACGTCACCATATGCTAACAGCTCCCACTCGCCGGAATGGGAGGGTGCCTGTTAATATATAGTTATCCAATAGTATTAACATCTCAGTCTTCAGTCTTTGTCTCCGTCTCCGAATAGTTCATACGAGGTTTGCCGTGCGACCGGCGGATACGACGGTCATCGTGCTATTCATCTGTTAGGAGTATTGTAGCGCCCACAGGACGTTGATTCCCTTTCGTAAATCAATCCTGTTAAACTAAAACATGTACTGTATCCTTGGTCAACTGATAATTCTCCATGCCCATTTTTCACATAGGAATACTTTTCCAGGGCATCCGTCAACCTTCAACTAATATCCGGTTGGCGGCCACCTAGTGAACACAAGAGTTGGTGAATTATAGGTGAACTTGACCATCCCCATCGCTTATACCCTTAGTCTAACTCAACCGGTTTCCAAGACGTGGTCACTTGGCCGTTTCTTTGGCTCTACGCTCGTACGCCGGGAAGCGAACATTGAGCTAGACCTTAGGTATAATAACTGAGTCCGTGAGGATACGTTGGATGCCTCTTCATAAGACATTCGGGATCAATCACACGCTCAAGGTGAAGAAGTATGCGCCCTTTGAATCACTAGGATTCTAGCTAGCACAACCGAGCATGACCCCGTGGTCGAACATGACACGCGCAGTATGAAGCACGCGTCGATAGCTCACCTGGATTAGCAAGGATTGGGATATGTCAATCATGCTATCGCAGAATTTTTCATCTGGCCCTGAATGTGATTTTAATGATGGACTGGGTCCAACACGGCGATGTACAAAACGAAGATTAAGTCATGCATTAAGCGTGACAAGGTTATCGTTTCGTTTAACCAGGTTTATCTCCCTGGTTCTTAGCCAATCTTGTTGGAATAGAGGTCCCCCTCTCCTTGCAAGATGACCGTGCCTGTGTGACGAGGCATGGTTCACATTCGACATAATTTTGGTGGAAGAGTTTTACCTCTTCCTACGACTTAGTTTATAGACCGAAAAATCCGATGTTATATTTCATTATGACGTCGATAGATCATATACTCAGTTTGAAATTCTTTTATTCAATCGAAATAATATTATTTCAAATGTCAAAATGTTATTGCTTATACAAGTTACTCACTTAAGCCCTACGTAATCCAAGCAGTTTTACGTGCTTTTCGAAGATCTCTCTACGTAATGGCTTAGTTAATGGATCTACAACCATTTTATCTGTGGACAAGTATTCTAAAGCGATTATGTTGTCTTCCAGAACAGATTTAGCATAATTTTTTTCACATCAATGTGTTTGGTCCTACTATGGTACTTTGGATTCTTAACTGCTGCAATGGCTGCTTGACTGTCGGAGTATACCTTGACGGGATTACTCTCTTTGCCAGTGCCAATTAATGCAATAAGAAGCCTTTTCAGCCAGACCGGTTCTTGTGCGTTTTTAGAAAGGGCAACGAATTCTGATTCCATAGTGGAAAGCGCGACACATGATTGCTTCTTGCTCACCCAAGATATGGCAGCATTATCAAGAAGGAAAACTCCTCCTGTGGTGGACTTACGATCATCTGGATCGCCACCATGGTCGGCGTCACTATAACCGGTCAATTCTATTTGCTTGCCCTTATAGCACAGAACATTGTCGGCAGTACCTTTCAGATACCTTATAATTCGTTTTACGGCCTTTAGATGTTGATAACTAGGACTTGAATGGAATCTTGCTACTAGGCCAGATATCTGGTCGAGTGCATAGCATGGCGTACATAAGACTCCCTACCATGCTTAGGTACTCTGCCCCCTTCACCTGTTCTCGCTGCTGCTAGTTTTTTGGTCCATCACGCTTTGACAGCGCGCACCCGAACACAACCGGCGTATCCACGGGTTTAGCATCGAGCATTCTGAATCTTTTCAACAGTTTGTTGATATAAGATTCTTGAGACAGACACAATGTCTGGGCGGCACGATCTCGGGCAATCTTAATGCATAAGATGTACGTGGCCTCTCCCATGTCTTTCATCTCAAATGCTGACGCTAACCAGGACTTTGATTTGTTCATGAAACTCACGTCGTTCGCAGCAATGAGTATATCATCTACGTATAGTGTTATGATGACATACTTAGACCCAGAGGTCTTAGTGTATACGCAAGGATCCTAGTGAAGATTCACAAATCCGTTTCCGAAGATTTCCTCGTTGAATCTGCGATACCATTGCCGAGACGACTTTTTAAGACCATAAATAGAACTTTGGAGTTTGCAAACTTTACGTTCTTTCGCCAGGAGTAATAAAACCCTCTGGCTGCTCCATAGAGATCTTTTTCTCCAGGTTTATGTGGAGAGGTGTGGTCTTAATATCCATTTTGGTGCAGCTCTAGATCGAGACATGCAACGAGGGCAAGGATGGCCCTTACTGTGGTGTAACGCACAGTTGGTGAGTATGTTTTATCAAAGTCCATTTCGTGAATTTGGGTATATCCATTCGCAATCACTTGAGTTTTGAACCAATCATCTTTCCATCAGTAGTGAATTCTAAAATTTCACTTTCAAGTTCTGCGGTTAGCAGATCAACTAAGGACCATAACCGAATTTGTTCTTATTTAGGCATATTTCATCCTCCATTGTTTTCCTCCATTCCCTCGTTTTGAGGTCCTTCCCTTGCTTTGCTGAATCGTCACTGATTCGAGAACGAATGTTAAGATGTTTAACACATCTTATTCGATGGAAAACTTCTCGAGAGAAGTCCGTTGCCTTTGACTATGTCTAGGCTCGTTAATCTTTAGTCTGATTGTAACTCCCACTCAGAATAATGCTTCTTATCGGAGCATCACTCCCACTGGGAAGAATGACAGTGCTTGAACTCTGATTAACAACTTTTCAGGATGACCTTTTGGTCTCAGAATTTTACCTCCTAACATTATTCCTTGATTACTAGGATCAGGAATCAAGTTGGTCGTTTTTCCCTCCCACTAGGAATAATGGGCAGTTGTTTTAATTCAGTGTTCTTGATTGTCAGGTTCCGACTTGATTCGCATTTGTATTTAGTGATGATTATATGTGAGGGGGAGTAAGCTCTCTCACTGGATTTATTATGAAGACTTTTGTATTCATCATATACCATATCAATCACTTATTCTTTATCAATTCTCCCACTCGAAGTAAGTGGGACCTGATAATCTCCGTTAACCACTCATTGATTCTATCAGCACTATGTCTGTTCGTTTTGAAAAACATAGAAAATTTATCCTCAAATCTTTATAATATGTCATGTTCGACCACAATACCATCAATCTTAGCTAATTTTAAACTTGTATTCTTTTAAGAGTAGACCGTACTCTTAATAAATACTTGTTTAATGCGCAATGTAATGCTGCTAATGATAAGGTTTTACCCGTACCATCCTTTTAGCTATGGTGATGTGTCAACCAATTTTATTAGAACATAGAGTTACATTAATGTGAATCAACTTAATTTTATCCATAGGAACAATTAATGGTGAGTTCTAACATAATGTAATTTTAAACTATGTTTCTCGAAGTATTTAATAATATGATTGCTTAGCCAAACTTTTCGTTAAAGGCTTGTAGTGGAAGTGTCATTTTACTGACTACTTCCTTTCGTTTATTAAGAGATTTATCCATCTCATGGGCTATGCATTTAAGCTCTCGCTTAAATGCTATAGTTGATGTTCTACTAAATCGTAGTAGCATTAAAGCATACATCTTGACTATAGTAGTCATCAATGAGTTATTTCCAAAGGATTATAAACGAAAATCCAGCATTCATTCATTAAAACGCTTCATTATTAAATTTGTACTTCAAAACGATGTGTTCCGTCTCTCGAGGAACACGCGCGTACGGCGCATAAAACCAGTTTAAATCGTTTCGTTTCCAAATTTAATTTAATCGGTTTTGAACATGTTTAATTATTACGCAAATAATCATTTTAAATGGAGTACTACCAAATAAGAATTACTAAATCTTTCGATCTAGCTATGCAATCGATAGGTATATTCAGTTCAGTTGTCCTGACTGAGATGACGGAGCATGTGTATCGTTTCGTTTTATTCATCCACTTTTACCTGGCCGAAATTTTGGTCCTAACCCGTAGGTTTGTATTTTCGTTTCGGATCGTCCTTGTTCAACCGAGACGTTAAATTGATAAGCAAATTGAGCTTCGAATCGAGCAACGATTACTTTATTCAATAACTCCAAATCTCAAAATAACCAAAATTTTAGTAACGAACGAGGAACGATAAATGACAATGGTATAGTTCTTGATCTGAAGTTTGCATATTTGATCCATGATTCTGGTGCATATAGTCAAGAACTTTGAGTCATGTTAAACATCTCGTCTGAGTAAATTCACGAGTGAATCACTTCAAATGATTTGTGTCCGTATAAAACATTTTACAGCTTCATACACATGACCTACGAGGCGTAAGACGCACTTTATCAACGGGGTTTAACCCACTAGATTATCGTGTAGGACTTATTCGTTCCATTTCTGTTCTTGCTATGCGGATCATGGTTCACTTTTTTCGAACTCACTATCGTGAGCAGATAAGGTTTCCCTTTCACTGTTGTGGTTACTGTACATGATTAGGCTCAAGGTTATTGAGTCATGTCAATATCAGAAAACCATATACATCATTTCCATGTTGACCTTTCATCCTGAAGATTTGAAGCGGGTTTTACGCCGACATTCATGAAAAGAGAGAAGACCATTTCATTCAACCGAAACATTTCTAGCGTTTGCATCCTTGCTTCCACCGAGGCGGATGCGAAGGAATGCTAAGCTATAACATCGTCTAGTTTCAATTGAAGTCTTCATCAACCCCTTTTTACCAAGGTCGAATGTATCACCATACATGCGTTTAGATCATCAAAGAACCTACTCCAATTCTTGGGGAAATAAATTATCAGATTCATTTCTCATTGTCAAAATCATACAGATTACTATATTCATCCGTAGTTGTCCTCTCCACTTTTCGGAATCGTAGTGGAGAGTTCAACACACACTCCAATTTTACTCATCATAATTAATAACATCAAGATCGCGAGAAATATCGAATCGCACTAATTGAGCCAACTCTCACATTGATGATTATGCAAATCTAGGAAGACAATAACATTTTGACAGAATTGAAAACATCGAATTATCTATTAAGATGGAACACAACAAATAGTGATCCCTCAGTCATCTAGACCAAACCGACCGCCAGTAAACTGAGGGAAGAGGGACAGTGAAAGAGTTCACACTACCGTCATGTTCAATCTAATAAATCAGTCTTTTGAAAACGGTTATTATATTGCAAATTACCGGAACGGGAATTTTCAAATAAGTATACCCGATCTTGGCTTTCCCAAGGCCCTTATAATTTTAAAAGGAATTATCTGATAATTTACGTATGCATAATACCATATTATGCTATAAAAATCGAACAAACCAAAGCATGCTTACGCGTCATGCGTCTAATGTTCCTAGCATATATAATTCTACGTAAAGTAAATTATCATATTCTTTCTATCCTTGAACATCCTAGCATACGTGTCAAAACATGCAACATTCGCACAAATCATGCATAATTGGCGACTGGAATTTTCAGTTTTAAAAATGTTTGAAAATATTAGGGGCTGTTTTGCAACTCATGCTTACAATCAATCATACGACATTTCTA
Organism: Clarkia xantiana subsp. parviflora; assembly: GCA_036873135.1. NCBI lineage: Eukaryota > Viridiplantae > Streptophyta > Magnoliopsida > Myrtales > Onagraceae > Clarkia > Clarkia xantiana. Next base: position 24,099,988 of record JAPTYO010000008.1, on the reverse strand, counting down.
GACATGGATTCTAGGCTCTTTCAATCAGCATAGCATGTATATCCTATTGTGCAATACATATATTTAAATCCCAGAGCTCAATGCTCGCAATTGATATTCAGCAGCTTGACTGAGTCAAGACGACAGTTCTAATATATGTAGCAGAAAGTAAACAATTGCAATTCACCCCACTAATTTAATCCAGTCCCAAAAACATGCATATCCGAGATCCATCCCCATAATCGAAACTAGGTATTAGGGTTTTAACCGAAAAACGTGTTAAAACGTAAACCCTAAGAGCACTGTTTAGGCTTAATTTTAAAGTTCGAAAACATTTTGGATTTTAAAATTTGACATCCTATTTTATTGAACATTTTAAAATTTCCGAGAAATTTAAAAATTCTGGTCCGGTCCAATTTAAAATCTTGTTCAAGTCGGTCCGATTTTAAAATTCCGGTTTGGTCCGAAATGGTTCAGTAAAATATGATTGTGGTTCGGTTTATCACTCAAAACCGGTTAGGTTAGGTTCATTTTAGTTACCTTAGTCCGACCCGACCCGACTAGGTCGACCCGATTAAGAAAATCTGGATCGGTTTTATCCGTTCCGGTTTAGCAATTGGACCGGCCCATAAACCCTAGGGTTCGGCCGAAATATGTCTTGTGGGCTAAGTAGGGTTTTAAAGTCCACTAAAAACTTAAATTAGCCACCAAGAAATATTAATTATTTAAAATAATTTCCAATATTGATAATATATATATATATATATATATATATATATATATAAATATTGTCAAGATTCTATCTATAAGATGTAAATCAATCAACAATAGATATATATGCATAAAATATTGGGCATATATATATATATATATATATATATATATATATATTATTGTCAAATATATCTTTAGGGAATAAAATATGTAGACAATATATTTTCTTAATCTTTTATAGCAACTAAATCTATCAATATATATTAACGCTATCTTTAACTATATATATTGATAGTTAATATATTTTACAATATTATATTATGAACCTATCCATATTTTCCAACTTATAGATATATAGTAAATAAAATTTAAAAATGGCAACCTATATCCTTTAAAAATTCGGCCGAACTAGGTAACTTGGTGTCCAAGAAATTAATTTTTTTTACCTAGAATACCCCTAGGGTTTTCGGCACAAACATGTAAATTGGAGAAGTTGTCAAATTTTAAGATCAAACCCTAATTTGATCATGAATCCAAAAGATGCTCTTGATAAAACTCATGGTGTTCTTGAAAATCATGAACATCAATCTTAAATTCGAACATAAAAGTCGGTTTTGATCTATAAACATGTAAATTTCGAAAATTTTAAGTTTTTAAAGATCAAACACGTGAAATTTACTTAAAAATTTCGGATTAATCATGGTGTTCATGAACATGAAAATTTCGGATTTTTCAAAAACTTAAGAACATCAGTTTATAAAAAATTTAAGAACTCCTAACCATGCTCTGATACCACTGTTGGATTACGAGGACGTAATACTACGGAATGCTAAACGTGTACATGCAAGTAATCTAACTACGCAACGGAATAATGTACACATACCTTTTAGCTTTCCTGCCCAAGAACGTCGTGGAGGGAGTTCCGATCCTCCGGTCGGAACCACGTACAAGTTCTTCGTAAGAAGAAGTCCTACGCGGTGTAAGCTCCACAACAAAGCCTCTGATCGATTCTTCAACAGGGACAGAACCTTGGACTAAGATGTGCACCGAAAATCACTACTAAGGGGGTGAGAGGGTTTCTCTCAAGTTCCTCAATGGAGGTACTTCTTATTCTGAATGAATGAATAAAACCCTTATGTGAGTCCCCTATATATATGATTGGTGGAGTGGACAAAAGTCCACTCCAACCAATGTGGGACAAATCCAGCCGAACTATGCTATTAAGGGGGGATGCCCAATTTTGGGCCTCCCATGTCAATTAGGGTTAGGGTTTGGCCCAATTACCCTAATGTGACAATTACCTAATTAACTTAGGTAATTTCCTTAGCATTAACGGGCTACCAATTACGACGCCACGTCACCATATGCTAACAGGCGGCCCAATTTTGGGTCTCTCACGTCAATTATGATTTTAGGTCTAGCCCAAAATTCCCAATGGACTTAACTCAATAACTTTAACTGTTGATCTTTCCCATTCACCAAATGCCAACACTGAAATCTCATTAAAATACTATGGAATAAACACTTCTCATTGCTCTTCATCGGATTCTCCTGGTTTTGGTTCCGTCAGGGTGCTATCCACAAAACTAAGCTTGCTCTTAGCCTTCAAAGCACTCTGAGTTATTCTCAGCCATATGTGGTAGTTCCCTCCAGTCAAGATGTAGGTGGTGAAAACGGAACCAAGTTTGTTTGATGATGCCAACTTTTATGGAGTTGCTTTCTCGGTATCTTTGCTCGTCATTGTGGAGTGTTGAACAACTATATGGTGGATTTTGTGTTTAGGATCTTGCCTAAATACCATAAACAATTTAGAAACTTGATACATATGTATTAATACATGATGGTATATATACAAGTACAAATGATCGAATAAAGAGATTGTCCATGAAGGTAAATATCCTAATAGACAATTCTAATAAGGAATCGAACTTAACTCTATGACTCAATTGGAAACTATCAATAACTCTATAATACAAATGGTATGGTGATTAATAATATCAATCACTATTCAGTTACTATATTTCAGTTAATCTAATATGTAATATGTGTAATATATCACAATAATTTTACGGTGACATTAACCAAATAATTATTTTACCAATTCTACCAAAACAAAATTGGAAATATATTTGCATGTTTCACTTCTTCTCTTTGGTTAGATTATATAATTAATATATAGTTTTAAAAAAGACAATAGAATAGTAGGTATCCTAATTAACTAGATTTAAAGATGCAGTAGTATATATATGTATTTTTTTTCCAACCAAAATGAATATGCTTGTAGTAGCGATTATTGGTTCATCCTGCTATGTAATGTTCAGGCTTTCATACTCACGATTTGATGATTTTGTTAGTCGAAAACAGGGGTAAAATAGTAACTCTGAAATATGTAGGAAAAATGTCCGTTTAATTTTTTATTCGGCAATCTACATACAATTAACTGGTAATATGTATGTTAAGATAATCGAAATTAGCGATCTGTAGATCGAATAGGAAAAACGAATTTTACTGAGGCACGTGCTGACCACGCTCTCCTTAAGGAAATTTCGTCACACCTCATCCTCAAGCTATGCAACGATGTTTAACACAAGGGGCAATCACCTCCCAGGATACAACAGTGTCGTTGACACGAACCGTGCATACAGTTCGTTCAACCGAACCGAACAATACCTGAACTCAAAAGAGAATGTGGGATCTGGATAGGAAAATAAAAAGTTGAAATTAATCACAGAACTGGAATAAAAATCTGAGAGCAGTTGACTGTAGTAAATCCAAGAGCAGAATTTTCGAAACAGCAGACAAGATTTTCGGATGCAGCAAGAGCATAACTTCAGACAATAATTTTGGGAGGAAAATTTCGAAATTTTGGTGAGTATTTTCGGATTTTATTTGTGTTCAAAAATGAAGGAATACCATCATATCTATAGAGTGAGGATTGCTCAAAACCGAATTTGGACAATTTATTTTTTGCATATATTTTCGGCCATATAAAAATTATACACCGAATATACACTGTGTATAAATTTTTGGTATGTATATTGATTATACAGTTGCCTTAATAAAATTATACAACGTATCTGGACATCACTAAAGTAGGTAACTACAGTTTACAATATTAACATAATATTTTTTACTAAAATCGGTTTTGACAGTAAACAAAAAATAAATTTCGTTTACTAGGTAAGCTTTCGGGCCGACAATCGTGTACGCACGTCACGGGCACGCACACAAGCCAAGACTACCGGGGTGTGCTTCGGATCCGATGATTTGCACCCCCCTGCGCACACGCGTGTAGAGAGAGCCTTCCATCTAGTAAGTTGTTACCACTTTAAGATGCTTAGCAATATATATACTATGTGAAACAGCTAAAACTAGCCGGTGTAGGACAAGTAACACTACTTGAAATCCCACGGCATATTCAATGCCATTCACCAAGTAAAGGTGCTTATTGGCCAAGCCCAATATTATAGCAATTGTCCAACAATCCCCCACATAAATGGTATTGGAAACCTAAGTAAGCTCTAGACTCGATATTTTGAGTTCAACGGTTAATACCTGCATATGATATGTATGGGGTCTGCCCTTTGAACCTTCCCTTGTGAACTAATACCGACTTTACTGGCTGGTTAGTAGACGCGATGTCCTTGAACTAACTGTCGTTGGTGTAAATGATGATACAAGTCACACGGATATCTTCCTAGTATTATTCGGTTCACGCCTCGATGTCCGTTATGGCCTTGGACATCTTGCCTGGTTCTGCGAGCGTTTCTAAGAATTGCGCCAACAATTCCTTTCGAAGCGGCCCATCTTCTCACTCACATAGGTGATTCTTTATCTCAACAGATTCATCACGACTCTGCTAAGTCAAGAGTTTCACCGTGGTTTTGAGAGTTCTCTTGAATCATTTAAAGTTTTCACTTAACCTTTTCCACTCTATCACTGTTTACATCTAGGAATGGGTTCGAGAGTTTGACCCCCACAGTGATCTCACTCACTCCTGTGATTAGGTTGTCCCTTTGAACCTAGATCTTGGGATCTCCAGTCAACTAGGTTGGGTTTTCCTTCTCAGGAATCTTCTCCAGGGCTTTAAACTCATCCCCTTAGATAATTTGGCCAAATAGCTCTCCGTTTAACCCTATGGGTAGCGGATCCGCTTTATTTATCAGCCGATCTCTGTCGAGCGTGATATTTCCAATTGAGAGCGATTGTGTAACATGAGTCTAGACTTTCCATTATACATGTTACATCACATCATACCAAGTGCCGATTGATTATCTCAACATTGCTTCAAGGTCCTCAGACCGCTAACATATCCTGCAAGAATATTTTTGTTAATCCAACATTTATATTCAAGTTTATTCTTCTAGCAGGCAACAAGTTTGTCAGGTGTCCCATTAACCAACCTTTAACAAAGGTTATCAGGCTAACTGGGGGGTGCACCACTTATTTGCTTCAAACCTTGTCATCTAGATAGAACCATAAAGCTCTTATAATATGTTGAATTTTATATGTGTTTGGATTAAACCAAAATAATCTCATCAATCGCAGTATTGGTATTCATACCGATTTTGGCCAACTTGTAAAATCCTCTAATAAACGGCATAGTCGTTTCAATTGTACGATGCACTTTCGGTGCTCATAAACCTAGAATCAAAATATCCCGGTCTTTAAATTTCGTTTAGAGGATTATTATTTTACGACGACACCTTAATAAATACCCAGTTTGCATCACTACAGTCTTCAAACCTTGTTTGTATGTCTGGTATAGTACAGTCCGTAATTACGAGTATATCTCAGGTACCTAAGTAACCTGACGATATCATCCCAATGATCTGTACCTGGGTTACTCGTGTATCTACTCAGTACGATCATAGCGTGTACTACATCAGATCTTGCACATGTTATTGACTATAAAGCCTTTATCTGACATGACACTATCTATTTTTACATCATTATTTCGGTGCTTGCTTAAAACCGTATAATGACTTGACGAGTTTACAAACCATCTTTTGTATGGAGCTGAGAAACCTTTCAGGTTATCACATATAAATCTCTTATTAAAGTCTCCATTCAAGAAAATTGTTTTCACATCCATATGATATACTTCAATATTTCGGAGGGCCGTTATTGCAAGTACTATTTTAATGGACGTGAATCCCATCACTTAAATAAAGTGTCAATGTAATCCTTGATTACAGACCAGACCTTACAAGAACAACTTCACCATGTTCTTGATTTTTATAATTTTCTGCAAACAGTCTTATAGACTTGTCTTTAAGAACTTTGTTCTCCTATAGACTTGCAGGAAAATATTATTCTTAACGATTTATCGTAGTTTATGTATATCCAAAAAAAAATTGAATCATGCATAACATACCGATTTTTTGTAAACATCCGAAGACATTGCAATCAACAATTTTATGAACAATGACACCACCACATTTGAAAGTGATTGCATACAAATTTCCTTCCTCTTGAGTCACAAACATCGCTCTATTTCTAGTCAAGATGTTTTGTACTCAGAATGGGAAGTCATTTTAGTAGGCTTGGCTTCCGCACATATTATGTGTTTGTCAATTCCGAATATAGAGATATGACTCATGCTAATTAATCTTCGCAAGGATTCACAATTAACATGTCCTAATCTATCGTGCCATAATTTAGGAGATTTCAGCATAAAAGCAGAAAATCAATTCTATTCATAATTTTATTTTAGGCGCTAAGGCCATTACATATCCCTACTTTCCTGCCTTTCCATACAACTACATTGTTCTCAACGAGACAAAACAAAATTAACTCGAATCAACAATTTGGAAGTCATGCTTATCAAGTAAGGCCCCCAGTCACTAAGCTACCAGTTCCAGGTCCTCAAGGTCTTCCGTTACCTCTGCTAGATTAGCCTCCTTCCTTTTCGGGAGCCTGCAATCATAAGATTTGTGCACTTTCTTACCACAGTTATGGCAGTTCCCTTGGAAGCCTTGAGATCCTTGCCCGCCTTTTGACGGCTGGTCGGTTTTAGATGACTGGTTTTTGGACTTCTTGGAGATGCCGCCCTTTGGTCCAAGATTGGCACCACTATTGTTGGGCATTTTCTGCTTCCCCTTCGAGGCATGCCTGCCGGAGCCTTGGCCATGCTCAATAACATTAGCATTCGCGGAATTCATCATGCTTATTGGTCTGACCGGATTTCCATTAGAATTCTTCAGGAGATTCTCTTGATTGGTTATCATTTGCACCACCTCTGACATGCTTACCTCCTTCCTCTTGTGTTTTAGGTAGCCTTTGCAGGTGTCCCAACTCGAGGTAGCTTCTCAATGATGGTGGCTACCTTGAAAGACTCGGTGAAGGCCATATCAGCTTCATGAATAGATTGCATACGCGCAATTAGCGCATTCACCTGAGCAACACAAGATTTGTTATCAACCATCTTAAAATTAAACAACTGGCCGACAAGAAATTTCTTCTTTCAGGCATCCTCAGCTTCAAACTTCTGATTCAGGGTGGCCCAGAGCTCCCTTGCTGTTGTTATGTTGCTGTAGACGCCATACAACGGATCAGTCAGAGCATTCAGAATGGTCATCTTGCAAATGTATTTTGAATGTTTCCATGTCTCCGAAGTCATGAAGGATTGTGCATCATTGACATTGATCACCGGTGGAGAATCAGTTAGGAATCTCTCGAGTCATACCGCGGTCAAGTAGAATTTCATCCTCTCCTGCCACCTCCTAAAGTTGGTCCCATCAAACTTCTCGGGCTTCTCCGGATGTATCGCTCCAAAATGTCGAGGAACTTGCAGACCTCGAGTTGCGTTTCCAAACCCTGTGATAGGAGCAGCAAAACTTCTGAAACTCAAGTTCGGGAAAGTACCTGCAGAAAGGTTAAACCCTCCACCTGGAACAAACGGGACTCCAGTAGTCGCAGCCGCAGAAGTGGTGACGACGGTTTCAGTAGCAGGTACAGAAGTAGGCACAGTCATATTTGATGTTCCTTGTCCAGCCCCCACATTTGTCACACCCGTCACTGGAGCGACACCACTTGTGGTCGGAGCAGCATCATTGTTGTTGTTGTTGTTGTTTTCCATAATATCTGAGAGCAACAACACACAAATATTTCAGAATAAACCCTACTGTAATCGAACTAGAATTGCCTTAAGATTGTTAATCGAAAACATGGGTAAAACAGTAATTCTGAAATATGTAGGACAAATGTCCGTTTAATTTTTTATTCGGCAATATACATACAATTAACTGCCAATCTGTATGTTAAGATAACCGAAATTAGTGATCCGTAGATCGAATGGGAAAAACGAATTTTACTGAGGCATGTGCTGACCACGCTCTCCTTAAGGCAATTTCGCCCCACCTCACCCTCAGCCTATGCAACGAGGTTTAACACAAGGGGCGATCACCTCCCAGGATACAACAGTGTCGTTGACACGAACCGTGCATACAGTTCGTTCAACCGAACCGAACAATACCTGAACTCAAAAGAGAATGTGAGATATGGATAGGAAAATAAAAAGTTGAATTTAATCACAAAACTTGAATAAAAACCTGAGAGCAGTTGACTGTAGTAAATCCAAGAGCAGAATTTTCGAAACAGCAGACAGGATTTTCGGATGCAGCAAGAGCAGAACTTCAGACATTAATTTTGGTAGGAAAATTTCGAAATTTTGGTGAGTATTTTCGGATTTGAGTTGTGTTCAAAACTGAAGGAATACCATCATATTTATAGTGTGAGGATTGCTCAAAACTGAATTTGGACAGTGTATTTTCTGCATATTTTTCGGCCTTATAAAAATTATACACCGAATATACATTGTGTATAAAATATTCGGTATGTATATTGATTGTACAGCTGCCTTAATAAAATTGTACAACGTATCTGAACATCACTAAAGTAGGTAACTACGGTTTGCAATATTAACAGAATATTGTTTACTAAAAAGAAAATTCCGTTTAACAAATCCGGGCTCGCGAAAGGTAAGCTTTTTGGGCCGACAATCGTGTACGCACACAAGCCAAGACTACCGGGGTGTGCTTCGTATCCGATGATTTGCACCCCCTTGCGCATGCGCGTGTAGAGAGAGCCTTCCATTTAGTAAGTTGTTACCACTTTAAGATGCTTAGCAAAATTTATACTATGTGAAACAGCCAAAACTAGCTGGTGTGGGACAAGTAACACTACTTGAAATCCCACGGCATATTCAATGCCATTAACCAAGCAAAGTTGCTTATGGGCCAAGCCCAATAATATAACAATTTTCCAGATTTTTCTGTCTATACGTCAACGTAGCCCTACTAGCAGCCTAGTATAGTCAAAATGCTGATCCATATATTCACTCCCCTTATACCTGAGGTGGTGTACCTGAGATGGTGTACGAGTCAAACGAGACTTGATATTTTAATCAGGTCACCACGAGGTGACTCCTCGATAGTTTCGAACTTAAAACATCGGAGCTAAACATTGTATGAGTAAGTGTTCTTAACCACTAGTGAGTTAACCACCATTAATGTCAGTGCTTTATCTATATATAAGATTAGAAAGCCTCATTAACTTATTTTTCACCGGATATGGACATAAGTATTGTAACAAATGAGCATAAAAGTCCGCACATTGCGTAGTGAGATGAGTATGGGGTCGCCACTATTAGTCCATTCATTTTCTCTTCCTAAAAAAAGTATGAAACAAATTATCTACATAAACAAATTATTGATGGTTGGTGCACGTACGCTAGTAAACTGAAACGCAGGTAGCAATTGATGGTTGGTCACCGACTGATGGATATACACCCGATTTGACCTCAATAATGCTCAAACACGGTCGCCCCCGCCGACCTCGAGGTAAATCACTCTATTTTATAAGAGTAAGCGACAACAGGTTCAGAGGGACCGGACTAGTCTGGTCGGCCTTGGCTGGATGTGTGCTCAAAGCAAATGCTTTGAGCCTTTGCCCGGATGTGGGAAGCTCAAAGCAAATGCTTTGAGCAAAGTCCGGTCAAAGCAGCTTTAACCGGACCTGTTTCTCAAAGCATTTGCTTTGAGCAACATCTGGTTGCCCAGAACCCGAACTAGTCCGGTGACGACAGTGCCGACCCATCCCGCGTCGGCCCCTAACCCCCGGGTACCAACACCCGGGGCGCACGTATACCCGACCACTCTCTTAAATCTCTGTGCGGGCCCCACTCAAAATGTGGGCCCCTCCGGTGCCTGGATCCAAAATTCTATAAATAGGGGCCTAGGTCCTTCATTTAGAACTTTTTTTTTTTTTTGATATATTTACATTGCTTTCGCAAGTTCGGACCGGGAGCGTTAAGGTTAAAGTCCTCCCCAAGGCAGCGTCTCCTGCGGGTTTCGAGCGTCTCCTTCATTTAGAACTTAATCTCAGATTGAGACACCTGAGCTCTTTTGGCCAAAAAAAAAAGACACCTGAGCTCTGATTTCTCTCTACTTTCTCTCTCTAGAATTATATTCTTCTGGCACTGCCCTTTGTGCAGGTTCGCCAAACACGGAGTTGGATTGACCGTAACCCGAAGATTGGAGGAACATGACTCGACTTAAGGCCGCCAAGATCGGACCCCCGGACGAGCAGGTTCCAACACCGACGCTAGTAATATTTTTCCTACTATACTAATTAGGATGCTTAATACCGCTCTTACTTACAATGTGGTCAGCGAATTAATTACAGTACATCTGTTGTAGACCATAATTTCCCGCCATGAAAATTATATATCACACCAGTTGTGGATTAACAATGAAACTTGATCCCGCCGCTAGTGATCATGGAATGAAAAAATATTCATAGTCAACACCTTACTCTTTAAGGACTGACCCTCGGTGCGTGTGGAGATTAGTTAAGGCTTGGAGCAAGCATGTTACGGATGCTGCCTTCCTGATGGGTGTCCACCTAGGAAAAAAAACTGCATTATATATCTCCTTCTGCTCCTCTCGGTTAATTAGTTTTATGATCAAATTTCACTTGAATAAATAATAGTTATTGTCTGTTGGCATGTTGATTTGGGTCAGGCAATGCGGAATTATTTAAAAACATCAACGTAGCCTTACTTGGTTATTTTAACCATTAGGGTATCCAAGGATTCAAGGCGAAGGGAAGTTTCTTTCACTACATCAAAGTATTTGAGTGTATATATTTATCTTATAAAAATAATAGTACCCCAGTTGAAAATGATCGTTTATTAGATTAGAGTATGGAATTGGAAACAGTTACGGAAATGGGGCGTGCAGCAAAAAGCGAAATTGTCATATTATCCATGTCTTTTCTCTCTGCAGGATACATTAATGAATAATGATCAACTTAGACATACGTGTATATTTATACATACTATTTATTAACGCATGCGTTGCACGCGCATAAATCGTCTAAGTTTTAAAATACATAATTTATCTTCAGTTTTCTAATATGATAATATATAATTAATACATGGCCAAGTTTAGAGGTTGCGAAAAATGAATCTGTGATCGAAAAGACCGACACAGTAATAAAACGGGAAAAATAGAAGAAGATAATTAAGTCAAAAATTAACAATTGTTTTAAATTACGATACTAAATTACTGTTATAACTAATAGGGATGAGTTGGATTGAGCATGACGTGAGTTATTAACGACAAAATTGTATCTAATTTATCAACTTGAGGAGTGACGAATGTAAGCCCTTAACCACTTAGAATCTTCGGTGGAGAAATTTGACATATACAAACGTAACTATACACTTTTCATGCAATTTTATACCATAATACCAACAAAAATTGATTTAATGCTAAATGAAATTTCAATTCATTAAAATCTAAAGTTTATACTTGATTTTATGTCAGTTACTTATTTAACTACTAATTAGGTTGTACACAATTTGATTTAATTGACAGACGGAAGAACTAAATTAATCATTCAAGAACCTAAATGTTGGACGATGAGTACCAGGTTATCCGTAAAAGGTCAAAATTCAAGAACCGTGGCTGACCCATATTTTGACAATTGATATGATTTGACAAGTGACTAATCTATGTGATACAAAAAACTCTCAACATGTACTCGAAGTTTGCACGAGTTAAGTACATATCATACTTTATGGGTGGCTCAAATTTATCGGTATATTGTATTAATAAGTTAATGATAATTATGTAACATGTCAGTTAAGCGACCTTAACAAAAAATTAATGCAATTTATCTAATGAAATTTTTAGTAATACTCAAATATTGTAGGAACTAAATCATCAATTTTTTAAAACACTAATTTCTAAAGTTTATACTTGAATTCAACTTAACTATTTGTTCATCTACCATTTAGGAGATACCTAATTTGATTGAATTTACAAACGCAATAACTAAATTGATAGTTCGAGTCAATAAGTATTAAACATAGAGTAACATGTTATATGTAAAGTCAAACTTCAAGAACCACGTTTGATCAATATTTGATATGTTATTTGAGTTAGCAAGTGACTAATTTATTTGATACAAAAATGTTAACAAGCGGAACATCCTCAAATCAGTGGTATAGTGAATGAAAAAATGCATCTATCTGACATTTGCACCTATTAAATGCATGTTGACTCTAATTGATATATATTTGATTTAGAAATCAATAATAACCACGGTGATCTACCAATTAAGCGACCTAAAAAACTAAAAATAACAAAATATAATTAAATGATTTTTTTAGTAATAAATAGTAAAGATAAAATAGATGGGTCTCAAAGATAAAAAGACTAAATTGCCATTTTATAAAAATAGGGGAACTAAATATATAATATATATATATATATAATAATAATAATAATAATAATAATAATAATAATAATAAAATAAAAATAAAAATGTTCAAGAGGTACCTATTTGGGGTGATTGACAACTCTCACATTTAATATTGGTATATAAAGATATATATTTATACATGTATATGTATGCATGTATAAAGTAGACAAGAACGTTTAACCAAAAAAAAAATAGACAAGTATAGTCTTTCAAATGGTAAACCAACCGTATATTCAAAGCAAAGCTCACTAAAAAAAAAAATATAGTATGACTATGGCAAATAATTTATTTGTAAATGACATATAAACTATAAATTTATCTATAAGGAAATGTTGAAAATATTTTATAAATACAACATTTAAAAAAAAATTATAAAGAAATGACTAACAAAAAGTTTGGTTAGAAACTTGTAAGGAAAATCCATACAAAATTTTGAGTTTTGTAAAGAATTTTTATCGAAACTTAATAAATCTCTTAAAAATTCTTAAATTTGTAAGTGATTACTTTCTTGAAAAAAAAAATCGTCATAAATTACTATCTTTCTTGTAGTGGCTCGACTCGAATAAAAATCCGGCCAACAAGACATATGTTGATTTTTTGATATTTTATTTGAAACTGAACGATCTAATTTGTAGGATATAAGGGATAGTTACTACAGACAAAAACACGTGTACATGCCAGGTAAACTAATTACACGGCGAAATAGAGACACATACCAGTTCTTTCTTTCCGTAGACCCAAGATCATGAGGGAGTTCACGGTTCGCCGAACGAATCCTGCAAGGATTCTTGTTAAGGAATCGCCTACACGGAATGGTCTCCACAGCAAAGCCTCTTGTCGATTCCTCGCAGGGATGGATCTCTAGGGTAATTGGTCAAAGCAATTTGACACCTCCAAGCACTAGGTTCGGCCGAAACTTGTGAGAAGGGAGAAGGGATTTATTTTGTCTCAACACTTAGGAGAAGAGAGTGATTTTATGATTAACTGATTAACCCTAAAGAAATCCTGACACTCCCTATTTATATGAGGAACCCACCTCTACCCTTATGTGAGAATCGGCCGGCCTATAGTAAAGGGGAGACCAATTTTGAGTCTCTCATGTCAATTGAGATTTTAAGCCTAGCCCAAAATTCCTAATGTAACATTACCCAATTACTTAGGTGTTTGACTTATATTAAAGGATTTCTATTACGGCGACTCATTTACTGAATGCCAACATACTTATCGAGCTTGAACTCGATTCGGTCGACTTCAAATTTTTGAAACTTGAATTTGGCTCGCATTCAAGGTTGACTTACTCTATCTCGACTCATAAGCCTATGATATATCACAACAAGATAATATTTCAAATATCTAACAAATCAAACTCGACTTGGCTAAACTTGAACTCAGATGACTTTTGTAGTAATAAATAATAATAATAAATAAATAAATGTTGTTTAAGTTGAAGAATAGTTCAAACTGAGTATTATAAAAGTTCAAACTCTTGAGTCGATTGCTTGACTCATTTACACTCCTTCATTTCCTTAACTTCGGTGCCGTATAAATTAGCTCACCTTCTGTATGTCGCCTTCTCCGATTAATCCATACAAAGATTAAACGACAATAGAGAAGACATCTCTCTCTCTTGTGGTGTCATCACCAAGAAGTTGAATTTTTTTAGAGAGAGAGAGAGGGTATCTCAAAGTCATAGAATCTTCCAAACAACACAAGAACATAGAAGACAGGAGCTTTGCAGCTCTTGATTTCACTACTTCAAATGTCCAAACCAAACCAAACACAAACAGACAGTTTAGGTTAGTTTGTTTCAGCTTTAATTACCTTACCAAGATTGAATTTATTTAACTATGGCGACAACATTAACTTCGCAAACTAAACATTATATTCAGGGATTAACTCTTATATAATTTTTATCTTCGCTAGGGTGCAACGTGCAAGAAGAATTAGAGTAGCTAGTGAGCTGACATCGAAACGAACATTTTTCAAAAGTGGCAAATGTAAAGTTTACCAAACTAATTAAATTAAAAGCAAAGAATGTATTATCAAAATTGGTATCTTCCCAGCGTTGAGACAACAAGGCTGGAAAAATAGCTAGCTTAGTCACATTTCGAATTCATAACCCATTATCCGTATATTTTGTAGGTATATACGTATAATGTTTTACTAAAATGTAGTTAAATTTACAGTCCACTGCAATTTAGCCGAACGGGTTTACAAAATATATATATATGGATGGGTTGAACTTTGAAGTAACTAGCTTGTGACAAGAATAGACAAGCTCTCTTGACCTTGAAGATAAGGGACGACCTAGATTTCTTGACCCCACTTTTTTTTTCCTCTTTAAGGCTTCATTCGCTTATGATCTATCACAATATTTGGAGCCATTATTGATTTAACATGACTCACGCTTTCAAATTCTTTCATGCAAGTTATATATATATCCAAAAGTGATGGATTCACTATCACCTACGTGGTCCATATGTGTTTGGTTTCAAATAATAAACTAATTAATTAAAGGGTTAACAGGTGTTTTGGTCCATGATGTTTGACAACTTTTGGATTTTGGTCAATTATGTTTTTTTTTTACCTAGTTTTGGTACCATATGTTTGCAGATTTTTTCTAGTTTTGGTCTAACCGTTACATTCCGTCCATTTTCTGACATGTTCAAGTCACGATATCCACTCTAAACTTTAAATTTAGTTCCTCTAATACTTTCTAAACCTTTTTATTGTTCAATTTAGTCCCGAAGTTTCAAAATTGACCCCAATTGGCAATAGGTCAAATTGAATTTTTGAAACTTCGGGACTAAATTGAACAATAAAAAGGTTAGGAGAGTATCAGAGGGACTCAATTGAACAAAATTAAAAGTTTATGGTGGATCACGTGATTTGTACATGTAAAAAAATGGACGGAATGTAACGGTTAGACCAAAACTAGAAAAAATCTGCAAACATATGGTACTAAAACTAGGTAAAACAAAACATCATTGACCAAAACCCAAAAGTTGTCAAACATCATGGACCAAAACACATGTTAACCCTTAATTAAACATGATATGGTTTCAAATTGAATTTGCTTGGTAAAGTGAAATCCAGAGAAAAACAAATATTTTCCTGAATGCAATTGTTGACTTTACCAATAATGAACTCGATGTTGGAACCCAATCAAACTC
Source organism: Clarkia xantiana subsp. parviflora (assembly GCA_036873135.1). NCBI lineage: Eukaryota > Viridiplantae > Streptophyta > Magnoliopsida > Myrtales > Onagraceae > Clarkia > Clarkia xantiana. The sequence goes on along the minus strand of JAPTYO010000008.1, from coordinate 24,084,350 downwards.
TAATTATTTAAGAATGGATTGGTAAATGTAATTAAATTTATATCATTATATATATAAGTTAAATATAAAAAACAACAGCTTGTGTCCAAATTAACACCATCATCATTAAAAAAATCTAGCCAATGGAGTCCAGGCACCAACTTCACTGTGAAATTCTCATGATATTGAATGTGACATGACTAATAAATAATATATTCTTTTTTATTTCAACCATAATTGAACTACGAAAAAATAATAATCCTAGAGTGATATAGAGAAGAAATCAAACATTAGTAACGAAAGGATATAATGGCATGGCAGTTATTATTATATATTTTATTAGTGTTGTAATTTGGAATTGTTATTATTTCCAAACACCCCCATATATACTTCACAGAACGAGTACGGATGATATAGGAAAGTAAATAAAGAGTGTAAGTTTTCCTAAAAAAAAAAAAAAAAAAACTCACCAAGCGAACAATAAGATTAGCGTGTAAGATAAGTCGTAACTTACATTCGACCAGGGATAGATTATTATTGTATGATTCCATCAAATCGATCCAACTAATTATAATACTTCTACTTTAATATATAAAAGATAGTTCTTCTATTACGAAGGGTTAATATTTCAATGGTGCTACATGTTTAGGTCTTATATTTAATCTAATAGTACATTTCTAATGTTTATACAATTGTACCGTATATTTTAAAATATTGTTATTAAATTGTACCAAACAATGAAAGAAAACGATTTTTTCCCGTTAATAAAAATCTCGGAAGAAAAAGATGTAGATTTAAAAATATAATAGGATAATTTGAAAATTTTGAAAATAAGTTAAAATTTTAGTAATTTACATTTTAGGGTTAATTAAATTCTGAAAAATAAGAAAATTTTTTAAATATTCATTAAAAATAGGAAATTTCTATAATTCATAAAAAGTTTAGAAATATTTAAATAAATTTTTTTTAAATAAATTATTATTTTTAAGTTTTGAATTAATTATATATTTTTTCATTTTTTACTGAATATTAAACATTTTTCTGTTTCAAAATTATTCTCTATTTTTTATCAAACTTTAAAATTTTAAGCTATTTTAAAAATAAATTATTTAAGGGAGGGTAAAACCGTTAATTTTTACTATTTACTATATGACAACATTTTGAAACATGACTATCGAATACCAAAAAAAAAAATTATTGTTTTATTATATCACATGACTCAAAATATAACACTAAAATTAGTCCTATTATTAATTTCAAATTATTTTGTAATCTGTTAAAACCATCAAATGCGATGCTATATTTCTCATTACTTTTTTTTTTTTATAAAAAACAAACATATATTAAAACCGCATTGAAGAAGCAAAAGAACCTCTGACTTCCTCAAAAATATGGGGAATGTCGGGGGCAAACCAGCATCCAGTTACATCAGCCGCAGCTGCCAATGAAACAAAGTTATGTGCTAGCAGAACGCGAGATCTATGGACAGTTTTAATATTAACCGAAAGTAAACTTAATATAAATCTAATATTATGGACGACACCGAACAAGGAAGGAATACAGCCAGTAGAGGAGGATGATATATGTTTCAGCAAGTTTGTCGAGTCCGTGAACAGAGTGTGAGGACTTCGATGTGAAGAACGTGCTAACAAAAGTCCTTCCCTGCAAGCCAATCCTTCCGCAAGGAGGGGGTCGTCGTCGTACGCCGAGGTGATGGAGACCGCCGAGATGTTCCCACTCCCGTTTAGTAAAATTGCGGCTCCGTAAATAGTATTAGTGCTTCTGACGGCCCCGTCACATACGATGGTGGGTCTTGTATGTGTCAAGGTTGTGGTTCTGGGTCTCAAGGAAGCTCGGGTGAGTCCGGATTGCCTTCCTAGAGATCGAACAAAATCAAACATGTTTGCACAGTCAAAAGAAGCTCTGTGTATCTGGTACATAACAGAGATCGCAGAGGGGATCTTCTGTCGAAAAATAACTAGATTCCTCTCCAGCCAAATCCCCCATAAGATCAAGCATTTCTAACTAAAAAGGTTGGCCTCAAGCCCATGAGAGTGACTCCCCGGGTCCTTCTCAAAAAGCCATTCCAACACAGAACGGAATTGAGTGGCTGTGGGGTGAATGCCCAGACTCGAACTAGACCATATTCTTTCTGCAAAGGGACATTTCCACATGACGTGATCCCAGGTTTAGTTTGCTTGAGAACAAAGATGACACCTAGGATTGAATGAAGGAATTCGTCTTTGGATATTCTGCCCGAGTGGCAGACCGTTGTTACAACCCTTCCAGATGAACATACGAATTTTTGGAGGTAACCTGGAGTTCCATAGTTTCTTCCAAAAGGATGTATTGGCGATCTTGGTCGTTGCAGATGAAATCCTTCTGTCTCGGGATGGAGACAAGAGTAAATGAAGTGATGGCCGAATTTTATAGTGTAAATACCGGTGTCACTATGGAGCCAGAGGAGCATGTCCGGAGTGTTGAAGAGTGGGAGGTCCAGTAGGGAAATCGCATTCGTGATGACGACGGGGAGAAGGTTTTCCAGAGTGTCCATAATCCAGCGGCCGTTGGAAATGAAATGATTAAACTTGACGTTAGGGGTGATTTTGTTTTGGGGTACCTAGTCCTTCAGGAGGCCCATGTTGGGAACCCACAGATCTGTCCAGAAGTTGATGGAGTGGCCGTTGCTGACATGCCATCTTGTCCCGGTGAGAAGGAACTTCTGTAATTTGGTTAACGTTATCCAGACATGTGAGTGATACTGTTGTGGTTTTGCGTTGAAATATGTTGTGTTTCTTAGATATTTGTCTTTTACGCATTTAACCCAGAGAGAATCTTTGTTTGTAATCACTCTAACTGCGTGTTTTACCAGAAGAGCCAAGTTGAAGGCTTGTGTGTGTCTGAAACCTAGCCCGCCATTTTGCTTAGGTTTGCACAGCTTATCCCAAGACACCCAGTGTATCCCTTTTTTTGTGTTTGTGTTCCACAAAAAATGTCTGATCAGTTTGTCGATTTGACATGTCGTTCTTTTCGACAAGTTTATGCAAGACATTGTGTAGGTTGGTATCGAACTGATGACTGATTTGATGAGTACTTCTCTTCCTGCTTGTGATAGTAACTTATTCATCCATCCCTGGATTCTTGAAGTGGTTCTTTGAACTATCTTTTCTCCCACTCTTTTTTTTTTGCATCTGGACCAGTCTGTTGGTAGTCCCATACATAATTCTTCCGGTAACATATCTCAGACGCCTAGAATGTCGGAAATGTTAGAGGCCACCGCAGCTGGTACATTCGGGCTGTAGCGAATGCTTGATTTGATATAGTTGATAAATTGACCTGATTCCCTTTGGTATGTATCTAGAATTTCCTTTAGATTGATTGCATTGTCCGAAGAAGCTTCAAGGAAGAGAAAGCTGTCGTCTGCGAAGAGTAGTTGGGTGAATTCCTGTGTGAATTTCCAGGTCTTATACCCTGTAAAAGACCATCGTGCTGGTCTCTTGACAATTCTTGTGATAGCATTTGGGAAACCAAGATAAAGAGGTAAGGTGACAGGGGATCTCCTTGTCTTAGGTCTCTTGTGGGTTTGAATAGTCCGGTTGCTTCCCCGTTTATCAGTATTTGGAACGAGGAGGTGGTTAGGAATTCCATGATCCAGTTTATGAATTTTGAGGGAAAACTCATACTTGTTAAGACTGAATTAAGGAAAGACCATTCCACCTTGTCGTACGCCTTGCTCATATCTAGTTTCAAAGCCAAAAGCCCTTTCCGTCCTTTCCGTCTCATTTTATTGTGTGGACCAACTCTTGAGCGAGGAAAGTGTTGTCTGTGATGCTTCTTCCAGGAACAAAGGCTGTTTGGAACGGGGAAATTAGATTTGAAATTATCCGGCGAATGCGGTTAACCAAAATTTTTGCGACCACTTTGTAGGTTGTATTACACAAACCTATTGGTCGCCAGTCTTTCATGGATCTTGGAAATTCGCATTTCGGGAGGAGGAAAATAGTTGTGTAATTTGTTTCTGGTTCCATCTTCCCATTGCCAAAAAAGTGACGAATGACCTTAGACAAATCATTCCATGTGTTTGCAGACGTTTTCTAGAAAAAACGAGGAGGGTAGCCATCTGGCCCTAGTGCTTTGTCTGGTCCGAGTTGAGAAAGCGCCGCGTCTGTTTCCAGTTTTGTTATATCCAGGCATAGCAAGGTCATTTGGTTTGGCCCGATTCGTAGAATGTTTGTCTCTGTGGATGTTGGGTTGGCGAGGTTTGGTTGCAATTGGAAGAGGGTTTGATAATGATTTGTCGCGTGTCGCTTTACCTCATCCGGGTTATCGATGGTTGTCCAGTCATCTAGATCAATCGTTAAGAGGGCATTTCGCCTTCTTCACGTAAGAGTGTACGCGTGAAAGAAATTTGTGTTTCTATCACCGGCGGTTAGCCATAGCTTTCTCGATTTTTGTCTCCACATAACCTCTTGATAAGTATAAAGCTCCGTGAGACGGTTATTGGAAACATCAAGGGAGGATGTGGAGACATTGTTTTCCTGTTGCCAGTTCAATTTATTGAGACAATTCCGGATGGCGATGTCTATATTGCCGAAGGTTGTCTGGTTCAATTTCCTGACGTCTGCTTTGAGAAGGCGAAGTTTTTGACAAAGGCTTTCTTGTGAGTCACATCTTGGGGACCACGACCATGATTTTTGTAAGGCGAACGAAGGATGTTCCAACCACATTGACTCGAAACGAAATGGACGATTTTTCCGGGCTACGTGCTTCTCGGGTGAGCATGATACAAGAATTGGACAGTGATATGAGGCAATTATTTCTAGACGGTGGTTTGTTGCATTTGGAAAATGGAATTGCCATTCAGGGTTACTAAAGGCCCTGTCCAGTCTCTCTCAGACTAGGTTTGGGGGGTCGCGTCGATTTGACCAGGTGAATTTTTGCCACGAAAAACCCAAGTCAAGCAGGTCGAGTGAATCTGATCGGTTATGAGCCTGTAAGATTCTGTTTGCTAGTACCTGGGTACCGCCTTCCTTTTCTTCGAAACTCCAGATGTCGTTGAAGTCGCCTATTACCAACCAGGGAGACAGGCTATGTCTGGAATTTCTGTAGGAGGTTAGATCGTCCCAGAACTACGGCCTTTTGCATGGTTTGGATGGAGCATAAACAAAAGAGCCTTCCCTGGAGTTGTTTCTGTGAGGCATCACAATGACCGTATGAATAACATTCTGGTTTAAATAAATGATATCTAAATTGATGCTGTCATCCCATGCTAAAATTAACCCCCATCTCGTTTCCTCAGGTTGGATGGAGAAACTTCTGCTTAGCCCTACCCGAGCAATGGTTGAGTTGAGTCTAACTAGTTGACTTTTAACTTCTGCGAATACTATACTAGGTTTATGTATACTAATAATATTCCTAATATGCTGAACTGTCAGGTTATTCCCGGCCCCCTGACAGTTCCAAGCTAAAATAATCATAATGATTCCGGCAAGGTCTCATCAGGACCTGCCGTACTTAACAACTTAGTTCTCTCAACGAGATCGCAATTTAAGAATTGAAACGAAGGAGACTTCTGAGGTAAACGTACTACCTCCGGGATGACAGGTTGTTGCATCAGCATGCGTCGGATAGCTCGCTCGTGAAAAGGCCTCAGGCTGACTGACATCTTGCTCTGATACAGGGGGAGAAGCGTCATGGGAGTGTCACAGTTGGAGTGGGGTTATTCCTGTTTCTCTTTTTCGGGCGCAGCTCCTCTTTTGTGGCCTCCGACTGGAAAAAATTAGGTTTTTTCCCGGGACGTCTCGTCGTAACCAGTTCCTCGCCCACCGGTGGGGGCTCGGAGTTATCTACTTCCATTGGATCTGCTGTGTCCTTGCCCTCCGGTGGGGGCTCAGATCTCTCTGCGGGCCCGTCCTGTGTTACCAGTGCAACCTTGTTCTAAGGTTCCTCTTCTAACAGTTGGAGAATTTTTGTTCCCTGTATGTCCTGCTGATTGGGCAGCTCTTCTTGGGGTGACCACTCAGTTAACAGGTATATCTGAATGTCATCCAAAACCATGTCAAAATTGAAGTCTGGCAGGGATGGACAGGGGGATTTGTAAGGATTTTCCGGACGAGAGTGAATATCGGTTGCCAACATGGGAAGAGGCGAGAGTGGTGGGGAATGAGGGTTCTGAGAGGGGGGGGGGGAGTATCTTGGGTGGAGGGTATTTTGTTGGTTGTCAAAGGTGAATTGGAAGAAGCTTGGTTTACCGTAGTCCTCTAGTGTGGTTCCGCCGGTCAAACCGAAGTCTTGGATCTGGAACGTGGGGTTCCAAGCAGTAGGAGCGCTCAGGGACTGGGTTGTATCTTGGGTCATGGGAGGTATGAAGGACATTGGATTAGGTTGCCATAAAGGTGCCAGACCGGATGTGTTAGTCAGGTTGTGTTGTGCCATTTGTGGGATCACCATGGCCAGGGCTGCATTTAGAAAATTCTGAAAACAGGCTTCATTGGACTGCCCCCACGGAGGAGGTTGATTTCCGGATGTCTGATTTGCCTGGTGGGAGGATTCTGCCTGATGATGTTGCTAGTGTTTTGGCATTCTGGGTCTGTTGGCGTTGTCATTTCCCGGGGCACTGAAACCCACCGTTGGGTCCCATTTGATCCAGTTTAGGATTCTTCCGCTTCCCTTGTTGTTCTTTGGTTTGTAGAGAATGCCTGCTACACGCTCAATTGCTTGCATTCCGGGATGACTATTGACCCAAAACTTACAAAAGAGAAGTTGGTCCTTAGCTAGACGTTTAGGTGTTGGGCATAACTTCTTCCGGTGGCCAAAACGACCGCACGCATGCAAGGGAGGCCATTTCGGTACAAGATAGTTACTGGTCTATCGGGTGGACTATTGGGGAGATACATACCGAGTACAACCGGTCTATCCACATCTAGAGCTACTTGGACCCTGGGGAAACTATTTCCCATGGATTAGACAGATTCTCACCTATTTGCAACACCTCGCCATCACAAGAAGCGATCTCGAAAATTGTTTGGAGATTCACTGAGCTAGAGGGAAGGTTTTTTTAATTCTATCCAGGACGGGACGTTGTGAGTGTTAATCACGTCAGGAACCGCATTGTTGGGACACTCGGACATTATTAGGAGGGAGCCATCTATGACATATGGTGCATTTTCTAAAACTTCCTTGACATCCAGGGGATTTTCAAAAGAGAAGGTAACAATTTGGTCTGTCCTAATAAAAATCTCCGGTTCTTTCTCGATTTTCCAAAATTGTTCCATGCATTTTTCGATGAGGTCACGCCTAGCACGATTATTATGTAGGAACCTCCCAAGTAAAATTAAGGGCCAATCAGTAGAATCCATTACCTCTGATTTTTGTGTAATTTCCCTGGCGCCCTGGTCGGAAGCAGAAACCTGGGGAGTAAACCGGTTCATCGAGGACTGTCCGGTCTGGTTTGATGATCCGTTACGTGTTGCCTATGGGGCCGGGTTTACCGTTTGTGCCCACGAACCCGGTGCAAGAGGTAAAGCAAGTCTATCTGGGCTTCTTCTTGTGACTTCCGTCTGGGCCGAAGAAGATTCTTTCCGGGACAGGACCAAGCTCACAATCTCAGTACTTGGGCTGGCTCTAGTATGCTGCTGACCCCGTAGCTGGGCTCTCTCGCGGGTCTGGGTTTGGATCCATCTGTTAAGGGCCGACTCCTTTATGAGTTGGGCCGGGCGAGGAGCGGTCTGGTAGCTTGGTTCTGGAAATTCGATATCACCGGAGAGACTGCTGGGCCGGGGGTAAGTGTTAGGGTTGGACTTGGGCCACACGTGAACACCTAGAGGGCCTGCCTGCAGAGGATTTTGAGTGAGGCGGGAAAACAGTGGTCCAGCTCCATCGTTTAATCGTCCTGACTGTTAGGTTTGGTATGCGACGCGTGGGATACACGCTCCGGGAGCGTCGTGCGTGCTTGGGGAGTGTGGAGAAGCGTTGGGTATCAGAGGAAGGAGGGTGAGTGACTGTGAGCTGTTGGACGGTGATGAGATGGGTTAATGTCCGACGTGAATTGTTGTGGCGACGGTAGGGAAGGGGTGTGGTGTTGACATTCCGCGTTTTGAACTGGGATCTCGACGGAGGATAGGGTTTTGAATGGCGGTGTAGTTTGGTTTGTAAGCAGCCCATAGCTAGAGAGGGGATATATAAGGGCTCAGGTTCAAGAGAGGAGTTTAGTGGTTGGGGAGCATCATTGAAGTAGTGGATTTGACAAGCTCTTCTATCGACGGGCGGCTTCTGCAGAGGGGACTTCTTATAGAACACATCAAGCTTGTGCCTTAGTTAGTTTGGTTAGTTGTGCCTAATACTTGTGCTATAAGTTGTGTTCTCCTCCTTTCCTATGTACGTAGCTAACTTAGTATAAATAGTTAGTTAGATCACATTGTACAAACTGATTTGGAGTTTATGTGAATAACAAGATCATTGCATTCTCTAAATCCTCTCAAAGTCTTTATGGTATCAGAGCCAACTGAGTTTCCTTGGTGATCAAGAAAGCTCGGATTCCTGGAGATTGTTGAAGATCAAGCAGATTGAAGATGATTCCCGGTGATTGAGGATGCGTCTGGACTGTATTCATTGCTGAGAAGTAGATCTCTTGGCGATCAAGTCACAGATTTCTTTTGCTTCGTCGTCACGCTTCTTCGATTTGCTTCTTAGATCTGCTTCGTTTCCTCAAATTGAGATTGGATTCATGTCGCAATCTTGATTACGACTCTGTGTAAGTCTTTCTGAATCAAGATTTGTTGATTTCCAACTCATTTGGATCATCGATTGGATTGGAAGCTGTTTCTGTACACTGATTGCTATCGCCTGGATCTTGACTGAAATTGAGCTTGATTCTGATGATATGCTTGCTCGTGCTTATTGATTTCGTCAAATTGAATCAATTGCGATGCTTTCTGTGGTAATGTGATGAAGAAATTCTTCGCGGATTTTTGCGGATTCACCTTTTCTCTACGCATGTACGGAGATCACTTGTTGAAATAAACAAGCTGTTTGTTATTTGCCTTCGCTGTTGCCTTAGCTGATTGCTTTCGCTGTTGCCGTCACTGGTGCCTTCGCTGGTGCTTGAACTTGTGCTTTTCCTTGACAAGCTATTTTGCATTGGATTCTTTGCCTCCTAAGTCACTTGTTACTTACGAAATGGCTGAGAACACGATTGAGGATCCCTTGTATCTTCATCCTTCGGACACCACTGGTTTGTTGTTGATTCCTTTTCAACTTCAAGGATCAACTAACTATCATGCTTGGAGCACAGCCATTATGGAAGGACTTTTGGTGAAGAACAAGCTGGGATTCATAGATGGTACTTTCACCAGATCTAGTGTTCAAGTGTCTCAAAGAGTGAAATGGGACAGGGCTAATGCATTTGTGAAAGCTTGGTTGAGGAACACGGTAGCCAACGAATTGGTGGGTGGATTGGTCTACAATTCCACAGCTTTGTCAATATGGATTGATCTCAAGGAGATGTTTGACAAGGTGGATGGTACACAGGTTTTTCAATTGACAAGAGAGATTTACCAAACATCTCAAGGAGCTTTGTCAATCACTGAATTTTTTGGCAAGATGAAGCAATTGTGGGATGCTCTAAGCTCCATTGATGACTTGCATTTAGTATGTCAAGCTGACATGAAGATGGTGAGTGAACATAAGGAGAAACAGAAGCTTATAGCTTTTCTCTTGGGGCTCAATGATTCCTATGCACATGTGAGGAGTAGTCTTCTTATGAGGCAACCTCTTCCTTCACTAAGTGTGGCATTTTCTGTGCTTGTGCAAGAGGAAAGTCAGCGTGTCATTGCTAGTTCAATTGGAGATGTAGGAGAGTCCACAGCCTTGTACTCAATGAGGAACTCTTCTAACAATCAAAGGGGCTTCAATTCTGGTTCAAGGTACATTGGTGCAAAGCCAATCAGACAAGGAGCTTCTTATGGTCAAGGTTCTTCAAATGCATATGGTGGTGATGGAAGACCCTCCAAAGCTGAGAAGGCGAATTGGAAATGCATTTATTGTGGAAAAATGGGTCACAAAGAGGACACTTGCTACAAGAAGCATGGTTATCCTCCTGGTCATCCTAGTTTGAAGCGCAACTTCAACTCAGTCAATGTGAGTGTTGAGAATGATTCTTCTCATATGGTTGAACATATTGTGGCTGGTGACAAGAGGATCTTCCATGGCACACCTGACAAGAGAATTATACATGCTGGCATTGAGAAGAGAGTACAACATGTGGCTGTCCAAGATGATTTTGAGCCACTCTCTTATCAAGAGGATGATCCTATGTATGTGAACATGGCAGGTATGAACTTAACTCCTTCAATGGATTGGATTGTGGACTCAGGGGCCACCAATCACATCACTCATCAAATGGGATGGCTCCACAACTTGAGAAGAACTGATTCCAATAATCAATTTGTCCATTTGCCTAATGGTCACAAGTGTAGAGTGACTCACATTGGAAGTTGCTCATTCTCTGGATTCACCTTGAATGGCATCCTCTTAGTGCCCGATTTCAAGTTCAACTTGATTTCAGTTTCTAGACTTCCAAACCAACTCAATTGCAAGGTGATATTCACTTTTGATCATGTCTTGATTCAGGGCCAAACTGGGAGGCCTATGGTGATTGGTGAGAGGGCTAAGGGACTCTACATACTCAAGGATGTGGTGCCTTCAAGATCAAGCAAGGTGGTGGCTGCTCCTTCCATTAGCTCAAATAAGGTGGATGCTTGGACATGGCACAAGAGATTGGGACACATTTCAGCTACTCACATGGATCATTTGAAGAATATCTTGAACTTAGATGATTCCATTGGATGTGTCAAGGATTGTACTCTTTGCCCATTAGCCAAGCAAACCAGATTGTCTTTTCCTATTAGTACCTCTCATGCTCTTAAACCCTTTACACTGATACATATGGATTTATGGGGCCCTTATAAGGTTCCTACCATTAGGAATTATCAATATTTCCTTACAATTGTGGATGATTTTTCAAGAGCTACTTGGTTGTTTCTTATGAAGAACAAGAGTGATACTTTTCTTCACATCAAGGGCTTCTTGACAATGGTTAAAAATCAGTTTGGGGTTGAGGTCAAATCAGTTAGGAGTGACAATGGGAGTGAATTCATCAACTCCATTTGCAAGGAGCATTTCCTTTATTTAGGAATCATCCATCAAACAAGCTGTGTACACACTCCTCAACAAAATGGAAGGGTGGAGCGCAAGCATAGGCAAATCTTGAATGTTGCAAGGGCTATTAGATTTCAAGCATCAATGCCTATCAAATATTGGGGTTATGCTGTTCTCACTGCCTGCTACTTGATCAATAGGATGCCATCTTCTTCCTTGAAGTTCAAGTCTCCCATGGAGGTGTTGTATGGGAAGACACCTTCAATTGAGCATCTAAGGATCATTGGATGCTTGTGTTTTGCAACCAAGTTGAACAACTCGGACAAGTTTAGTGCAAGAGCTGAGCCTTGCATTCTAATGGGATATTCCACTTCTCAAAAAGGATATCTTGTTATGAATATATCCAACTCAGCTTTTCAAGTATCTAGGGATGTTGTTTTTCATGAACACATCTTCCCTTTCAGCATGTCAAAGGCTGATTTGAAGGCTTTGTTGCCTACTTGTTTGGGTTCCAAGTCTCACCTTGATGAGTCTTTCCTTAGAGATTGCTCTATTTTTGAAGACTTGCCAACCACTACTCCATTGCTTGATAAGGATAATATACCTCAGCCACTTCCAACTGATCAAGCACCTCCTCAAGTACCTCCTCAATCACCTCCTCAAGCTCCTCCAAGCAATGAAGAGACTCATGTTCCCATTCTAAGAAGGAGTGCTAGGATTGCTCAACTAAGGGCATGTTCATTTTCCAATGCTGCTTTTGGAATTGAGAAGTATATTTCTTATGCTCATTTACATCCAAAGTTCAATTGTTTTATGGCCTCTATTGACAAGATCAAGGAGCCTACTACTTACAAACAAGCAGTCAAAGATTCCAATTGGGTGATAGCTATGAAGGAGGAAATCAATGCTCTTCAAGATAATCACACTTGGAAGATTGTTGAATTACCTCAAGGAAAGTCTACTATTGGATGTAAATGGGTGTATAAGGTGAAGTACAACTCAGATGGTTCAATTGAGAGGTACAAGGCAAGGTTGGTTGCCAAAGGCTTTTCTCAAGTAGAGGGGACTGATTTCAATGAGACTTTCTCCCCAGTTGTGAAGATGACCACTGTGAGAATTGTCCTTGCAATGGCTGCAGCCAAATCATGGGGCTTGTATCACATGGATGTAAACAATGCCTTTCTACAAGGTGATTTACATGAAGAGGTTTTTATGGACATTCCTCAAGGTTTTGACTCTTCTAAGCCAGTCTTTGGGTCACCCAAACGTGTGTGCAAGCTTTTGAAGTCTTTGTATGGACTAAAACAAGCTTCTAGGCAATGGAATATCAAGCTCACTCAGACCTTGTTGAAAAATGGCTACATTCAGAGTGTTTCTGATCATTCCTTGTTCACGAAGACTAATGGTAAGGAAAATGTTATCCTACTCATCTATGTGGATGACTTGCTTATCACTGGTTCAAGTGAAAGCATGATTAACCAATTGAAGTCCACTCTTCAGTCTCATTTTAAACTCAAAGATTTGGGCAATTTGAGATATTTTTTGGGATTGGAGATTGCTAGATCACATGAGGGGTTAGTCATCAATCAGAGGAAGTATGCTCTTGAACTTATTGAGGAGGCTGGTTTGGGGGCAGCAAGACCAACTGAAACTCCTATGGAGTTCAATATCAAGCTGACCACTTGTGAGTATGATAAGGCAACCAAGTCCAATCCTGATGATCACCCACTTAAGGATGCTACTTCTTATAGGAGGTTGATTGGTAAGCTTCTCTACTTAACCATGACTAGGCCAGATATTAGCTTCTCCGTGCAAAGATTGAGTCAATTTGTTGACAAACCCAAGAAGTCACATCTTGATGCTGCCATGAGAGTGATTAGGTACATCAAGGGTTGTCCTGGTCAAGGCTTGATCTATCCATCTACAAGCAATTTCAAACTTAGTTTGTATTGTGATTCAGATTGGGCTGCTTGTCCTTTGAGTAGAAAATCAGTGAGTGCCTATTGTGTTAGGCTAGGTGAGGCAATGGTAGGTTGGAAAGTGAAGAAGCAGGAGACCATTTCCCTTTCAAGTGCTGAAGCTGAGTATAGATGTCTTAGAGTGGCAATTCAGGAGGCTCTTTGGGTTAGCAGACTACTAAGGGAGTTGGGTTTGCCTTTGTGTTTGCCCATTCCAATATATACGGATAGTGAGGCTGCTTTGAGAATAGCTAGAAATCCTGTGTTTCATGAGCGCACAAAACACATAGAGCTGGATTGTCATTTCACGAGACATCACATTGGTTCTGGGATAATTGATGCCATTCATGTTGCTTCTAAGGATCAACTTGCTGATTTGCTTACGAAGGCCTTGGTCAAGAAACAACACATTGCCTTATTGAGGCTTTATGGCATAAAAGATGTGTTTCACGAAAAGAAGAAAGAAGAAGAAAAAGGTGGGGGAATATAGAACACATCAAGCTTGTGCCTTAGTTAGTTTGGTTAGTTGTGCCTAATACTTGTGCTATAAGTTGTGTTCTCCTCCTTTCCTATGTACGTAGCTAACTTAGTATAAATAGTTAGTTAGATCACATTGTACAAACTGATTTGGAGTTTATGTGAATAACAAGATCATTGCATTCTCTAAATCCTCTCAAAGTCTTTACTTCTTTGGCCAGAATAATGATTATATATGCCATAAAGAGTCTGGGCAGGGATAGGGTAAGCCTTAACTTCTGAAGTGACTTCCGGAGGGTTGTTTGGTCGATGACAAAGGGGGAGGAGGGGATTCATTCCTATCGCTAGGCTCGTCAAAGGAGTTAACGAAGAGTTGTTAGAATGAGGTAGCTGGGTATTGATGGTTGAGAGGGGTTTGCTGTACTGAAGGTGGTTAACGTAGGACGATGGTAGGCATTGAAAGTGGTGGTTGCTGTGAGCTTAGTATGGTGTCCGGAGAACTTCCGTGCCCTCTATAGAGAGTATGTGAACAGTGACTACCAATTGAAGGTGATGCAAAATTATTCTCATTACTTATGTAAGGATTATATGACATTACTAGCCACCGTTATACTTCGACCATATGACAAGTTAGGTTAGTATGGGAAAATTAGTTCATAATAATGGAATGGTAATACAAGAGCCATTGAAAAGAAAAAAAAATAGTTCCCACTGGCAAATCTAAATTTATCCTGCTACGTTATTTGAATTATAATCTCATCAAATATAGTAAAAAGTCAACACATTATTGACCATGTCAATAGGCCAGTATATTAAATTCACTTATACTCATCTCATTCTATAATTAATGTAGTATGGGTTAGATGAAATCGATACCTGATATTTTTATAAGATTATCGCAATGTAACTCCATAAATGATTTCAAACTTAGAATTTTGAAACCAAATTATACGAAAGTAAGCTTTCTAAACCATTAAATTATGATGGCGTACGGTATGATAATATATGTTTTAAAAATCCTCACCATAAGAAATTTCTTTTGTGGCCGAGTATTGTCATGCCTGGGTTTTTTATTACGTAAATAGCCCAAAATATCGCTTTGCTGAGTTAATTTGCTTTTGGGCCATTCCCAAAGTGTCTAAAATTTTAGTGCCCCATTACCCATATTCAGTGGCCCATTACCCATATTTAGAAAAATTTCAACTATCTTGGTAATAACTTGCCAATTTTTTTAATAATCGGTATTTTAATTACAGTCAATGTTGCTTATGAAGTTATGATTGATTTAAATCTATTTGTCACTTGCATATGGAAATTTTTTCATATGCATACTATATATAATTTCATATTCATCTAACTGTATTCTGTATTTGAATCCATTATATATAGTTTCATCCATATATTAGTTAAAACTTAAATTCCCTTAAAAAAGGAAAGATTGAAAATATTATAAGCATAATCGAACGTGAGGTACACTCTAGGATCTCCCATTTGAATATAAACAGTCAAGACATCATTCACAAATGATGAGAAAGTTTATTGAAGTTAACCATAGCAATACTTACCATATTTAAGGTACATATGATTAACAAGAAAAAAGGGTTACATCAAGTCACAAAAAATATATACATCTATTATATATGAGACACCAAGTAAATAGCTTTACATTCTATTTAAAATATACAGAATGATTGAGAGTTATTAATAAGGCTGAATTTGGGCCTTTTGAGATGAGAATTTTCTAATAAAAAAATATAAGTCTGAATTTTTGAAATTTCATACTTATGGCCAGATCCTGAGTCTAGCCTAAATTTTCACCTAAAACTGAAGAAAAATTAAAAATCAATATTATAACCATTTCTAGTTACTTAAAGTTTAAACACAATCGAGATTCAAAATTAACTGACATCAATGTTTCAATACAACACAAAATTACATAATACAAACCACAAAACTACATTAAGTGGGTTAGGGTGTATGCTAAAGCCGGGACAGACTCAAAACATTAGAATTTTTTCTAAAAATTCTTGGCCAACTTTGGAGGGAAATGCCCCCGTTTGGTTTCGAGCACGATTTTGGAAAGAGTTTTTCAGATAAGCTTCTCTTGATTTTTGCTCAACCCTAATGAGACTTACAAAAAAATCTTGTTAGAAATAAAATAGAAATAAAGAATGAGAAATGATGAATGATCATTGTTAGAGTGAGGGCAAAAAAAAATCTTGTAGATGGTGGAATTTAAAATTATATTCCGACTATATTTCAAACTTATTCAAAGCTAATTTTCTTTTTCATGATTCTAAATTTATATTTTTTTCATTTACACCTACAAAGAGAACATGACTAGCTTGTTCAAACTTTCAGAACACGGGTCTAAGGCTCCTACATGCATATTACACCTCGGGGCGGTGTTGATATTTGGTGTATATGGACTGTCGTAATTGGAAGCCCATTAATATAAACCCAACAGAATAAACAGAATTGGGGTTAGGCACATAAGGTGTTTCGACCTGACCCGCGCGAGATAACGGGTAGTCGAATGCTCGGGTTCTGTCTCATGTAAAGTCTTCAAGTCCGCGTTGTCTGCTCCACGCGTTCTTTCCACACCTGCACACGGGGCAGTAACTAGCACACAAAGAGGGTGTGGGTGGGGTGGGGGGGGGGGGGGGGCTAGTTGAACCCTCTCAGATGCTTTAATGAGAATCTAGAGAGATAAAGCTAGAGAGAAGTCAGAGCTCCTAAGCCAATCTCAAAACGAGTTAAAATGAAATGGCCGGCCAAGATTCCAATATATAAGAGCTCTTGAACCCGAACCCAGTTTTGTGCGGTTCGACTTTGGTTTAAGAAAGAAATGTGAACCGGAATCGGGTTTAATCAAGGTTGGCTATCGGGAAACTCGAACTTAGTGTAAAAACACGTTGGTAGAATACGCGCGTCAAGGGCGTCAATCTGGTTTGTAAAAACACGTTGGTAGCAGTCGTGGTGTTATTCCACGCTTAGCTTTCGTTGCTTCTATCAACTCCGACGTCAGGATTCTTCAGGGTTATCCTCTATCACGACTCGTTGGCCTTCCTTGAAAGGGAATGGGTTCTCCACACTTGAGCTAGGAGATGTGGAATGGGATCGCAGCGTTCGATTTGTCAAAGTGATTGATCGCTGGGTGGCCATTGGCGGCACCACTATTTCTTCGTTGACGATATTGGGACCACTTAGGAGACGGTGCACCACATGGAAACTGATCATGTCCCCGTCTTCTCTGAGTTCTCTTCAGCTGATAAGAAAGCCATGAAGCAAATATATCGTTGCCACAAGGCGCGTTCCTATGAGGCTCTGACTCGCGCGTCGGATCGGGAGTTACTTGAAGCAGGGATTCATGTGATTCGTTCCAAGGAGACTTTGGTATGCAATAGACTTCTATAACTCTTATTATGTTGTGATGTAGGTTGATTTGATGGAAAACGCTCCTCCTTGCAGACGGGACCTGCCCATATCGCTCCCCCTTTAGGACAAGTTGCTTCATCCTCTGCCCCCACGACTCCTAGGGTTTCCCCACCAGGTCGAGGGAAGGGATTGATGAGTAAGATGTTTTCCTGTAAATTTATTTTCTTTCCTGATATCGCATATCGTTGTTCTTATCTTGCTCTTGCTTGCAGGTCATTCGACAGTCGTGACTGAGCACGTTGTCCGTGTTTCAGACTCTTCTACACCGCAACTGTCCAAGAGGTCTGACGTTGGGACGCGTCCCTCGAGTAATCCCAAGCGTTCCAAGGCTGGCGCGACACCCCAGACTCTTTCCCGCGACAAAGGGAAGGGAGTAGACAGTCGTGCACCTGCATCTTCTGCCCCCCGGTCGAGGGACCAGACCATTGACGAGGGCCTTCCTCGCAGAGGTATATTATTTGCATTTCAATCTTTTGCTACAACTTGTGTTTCTGCCCCCCGGTCGAGGGACCAGACCATTGATGAGGGCCTTCCTCGCAGAGGTATATTATTTGCATTTCAATCTTTTGCTACAACTTATGTTTCTTTATTTGCTGCTTATATACCTTCTTATCCATGTATTTTGGAGCTTTCGCCGCGCTTGGTCGCGCATACTTGATCCGTCCCCTTGAGGGCGATGTTGTTGGTGATGAGTGGGCGCCTTTTGCTGTTGGCGGATCTTGATTTCCCAAGGAGTCTAAGCTTAGCACTCCTGAGGTGGGAGTGCGCGTGCTGCAAAGATCTGTCCCTCCAGGTGATCGGAGGGTTCGACCAGCTCACTCGGAGAGCGCGCGTGCGTATACTGAGGATGTGTTGACATGGTTTGCACCGGTAAGTGTCAATCTTTGCTTCATATGACTTGTATGCGTTCATGCACTGTTGTTATAATTTGCTCCTTGTTGGTTGTTGTGTTGTGATTAGATTGTTGCGGGTGTTTTTAACCTCTCCTCGTTTGTGATTGAACTCACGGACGAGAAGCAGGCAGCTGTTGATTTGTGCGACGCGGTCTGTCGCGAGCTTACCCATGCGAAGGAGAAAACGCGTGTTTTCAGCTCTTAGGTTGCGATCTGGAGGCACGTGTTACTACTCGCCAGGCTCGAGTTGTGGAGCTTGAATATGAGATTCTTTCCCTTCAGGAGAAGGAGGTTGAGGATCGCGCGACTTTTGCCCTAACTCTGCAGGCTTCGATTGATAGCGCGCGTAAGGAAGGCAAGGAGGAGGGGCTTGCGGAGTATCCGAGCACTCCAGCCTTTCATGCTGCTGTTAAAGTGGATTCTGATGCGCTGATGCAGAATTTCGCGGAGGATTTCATCCGGAGAGTGAGTATTTTTGCCCCCGATTTTCCTTTCGGAGAGTTGAGACCTTATGCCGATTTCGCTGTCGGACATGTGGAGGCTTTACGCCGTTTGGCCGGTGAGGAACCACGTACGAGGTGGTGTTTGGTGAATGCGGTGAGGTCAACGTTATTATTGCGGGGAGGTGGAGGCTGCGTCTGAGCCCACTGGAGATGTCGACCCTTCGCACATGGCATTAGGTTGATCATTACGAGCTTATCAAACTCTTGTATATATCTTTTGTTCCCCGTTTCAGGGTTGAGGTTGCACTAGGTGTTATCCCATGAACCTTATGTTTATATTTTGGTATCCTTCCCTTTTGGTCGTATAGACATGCCAAGGAAACACTAGGAATGCATGATAACTTACCAGTAGTATTTCATACCTTTCGTTATCGTAATTGCCCGTATGTTTTGGACTTGTATAGTAGGATTCATAATCCTGTTTGAATGTATGTAGCATACATAGTTGTGGTACTAGGACGTACGTCGTTATGTGTCGCGTGCCCCTCTTGGTTGTCACCAAGGAATGGCATAATGAATGAATGGCACTTAGCACTTGGCGCTTGGCACTCGGCACTTGGCATTCGACACTCAGTAATTGGCACTCGGCACTTGGCACTCGGCATTTGGCGCTCGGCACTTGGCGCTCGGCACTTGGCGCTCGGCACTTGGCGCTCGGCACTTGGCGCTCGGCACTTGGCGCTCGGCACTTGGCGCTTGGCACTTGGCCTTTATTATGATATCATCTTGATTTGTCAAGAAGTTAGTTTATACCGTCTCTTAGTCCACTCTAATGCGACGTTGTGGAAAGACGCTACTTGCTAAGTTTGGGGCGTTTTTCCATCCGTTACTCAGGCACGCCCTTCGTAACGTTGTTGCGGGGTTTTCCGTGGATATTCCAGTACTTACCCTGCGATGCTACTACGCCTCGACTTGTTTATTCCAAAGGGCGAGACAAAGGTTGTTTAAAACACTTTGTAGTTTTTACCGCCTCTTGAACCATTTCAAGGCGACGTTGTCACCAAACGCTACATGTTAAATTTGGTGCATTTTTCCATCTGTTACTCGAGAACACCTCTCGTAACGTTGTTGCAAGAATTTCCATGGATGTTCCAGTATTTATCTTGTGATACTACTGCCCCTCTCCTTGGTTACGCCAAGTGGTTGCACAAGATCGTATTCGTACGACTTGCAGTTTTTTCCGTCTCTTGGGCCATTCCAAGGCGACGTTGTGGCAAGACACGACTTGCTAATTTGGATGTGTTTTGTTTATCACTATTTTTTCACTTACGAGATAGCATTGTACAAGACTCGACTTGATGATTTGGATGAGTTTTAATATAATGCGTATAGCGGTGACCGCAAGATGCCCCCTGGTCGATTTGTAGATGAACATTGCCGAACTTTAATAGTAGGCAGTAGGTTGACACAGGTCCTATCATGTATTGGAAGGATGGTCCCCGGAAGGGAGATTTCATACCTTGTAGTAAACATGGGGATACCTCCGATAGAGGATGTCACACAGTTGCGGGGAGTCCCAGGAAGGGGATGCTACACCCGGCTCTGATCATGGGGATGCCTCCGATAGAGGATATCATGCCATGGCGGGGAGTCCCAGGAAGGGGATGCTACGCCCGACTTTGAACATGGGAATGCCTTCGATAGAGGATATCACACCATGTGGGGTGATCAGCCCCTAATATATGTGGCCGTAACCTTGGGAGAATACCAAGATGCAGTATGTTGTTGACGTTGTTCATAGTAGATGTCGATAGAGATAGAGAGCGTTTACATGCTTGATGTTGATGTTGATAATATATATGTCGGCGTATTTAAAATAAGCCGGTTGTTTTATTTAGCATAATAGCTTGTATTGTTGGTGCAAATAGTATGCGTATAGATTGCTACTTGGCGTGATTCCAGAGTAGGGTGTATAATGTAGTAATGTACTACGAAAATACATTAACTTCATTAGCTTCATTTCTTATATACAATGCTTACAGGAATGTGTCAACTGATCACCCATTCTGAAATGATGTAAAACTAGTGCGTATAACTAGCCTAGGATGATTCATGGAAATAGTCTAAAAATACTTTGTAGGTAGATAAGCAAAAAAACACAAGTAAAAAGGAAGGGAGTTGTTCATCTCCTTCATGGTTGGCTCAATGCCAGTGTGTAGTGGTCGTGCGCGACGCACTTTCTTAACGCCCCAAAAGCGATCATTTCTTCAATTTCGAGTCTTATAATGATTCAATCGTTGGTGCTGTGTCCCCACGTTTTATGGAACTTGCACCAATGTGTGACATTGGTTCCAAGGAAAGCATGCGGATACTCGCACGGGGAAGGTAATATGTTCTGCAGGATGTTGATGTACAACTCTTCCACTTCCGGAGAAATAACCAGAAGGAAACCCTCTCTATCATCACAGATGAGGATCCTCGAGAAGAAGGAGGACAACCCGCCCCTATGGAAGAATTGGTAGAGGTCGCCTTGGAAGGAGAGAAGAGGAAGGTCAAGATTGGAGCTGCTGTCCCCCAGAATTAGCCAAGAAGATAATCGCCCTCTTAAGGGAATACAAGGAGTTATTTGCTTGGGAACCTAGCGACATGCCAGGGATAAGCCCGTAAATCATCTCCCACGAGTTGAGAATAGATCCCGCTGAAAGCCCATAGCTCAGAAAATAAGATCTATGGGGGCAGAGAAGAAGGCAGCAATTCGCCAGGAAGTGGGAAAGCTAGTTGTGGCTGGTTTTGTTAAGGAGATACGATTCCAAACCTGGGTCGCCAATCCAGTTTTGGTGAGAAAATCTAACAAGAGGTGGAGGATGTGTGTGGATTTTCGAGATCTTAACAAGGCCTGCCTAAAAGACTCATATCCTCTCCCAATAAGCGATCAGCTGGTCGACGCCACTTCCGAACATGAACTCCTGAGCTTCATGGACGCATACTTCAGGTATAACCAAATACGGATGCATCCCATGGACGAGGCCCATACCGCCTTCTACGCCGATTGTGATATCTATCACTATAAAGTCATGCCTTTTGGTTTGATAAATGCGGGAGCTACTTATCAACGCATGGTGAACAAGCTCTTCAAACACATGATACGAAGAAACGTGGAAGCATACGTGGACGACATGTTGGTCAAGACCAAGAGAGGGCAGGACCACGTCCAAGATTTGGAGGAGGCCTTCGCATGCATGAGACTTCATCAAGTAAGGTTGAGTCCTACTAAGTGTGTTTTTGAAGTTCAGTCGGGAAAGTTTTTGGGCTTTATGGTCAGCCAAAGAGGAATCGAAGCTAACCCCGAGAAGGTGACGGCCATAGAGGAAATGTCCTCGCCTACCTGCCATAGGGAGGTGCAAAGTCTCAATGGAAGACTCGCCTCGTTGGGGAGATTCCTGGCAAAATTGGGGGACAAGTCCCTTCCTTTCTTTAAAATCTTTATGGGCCAACAAGAAGTTTGAATGGACGCCAGAATGTGAGGAGGCCTTCCAACAATTGAAGAAACATCTTCACTCTCTTCCCGCCTTAGCCAAACCTCTACCAGAGGATCCCTTATTCCTATATTTAAGTGTCAGTTCGGCGGCGGTGAGCTCAGTCCTCATTAAGGAAACTTGCAACATCCAAATCCTAGTATACTACGTCAGCAAACTCTTTGGCGTTGCTGAAGCTAACTATATGGAGATCGAGAAATACCTGTATGCTCTGTTGATAGCAGCCAGGAAACTTCGACCCTACTTCCACGCCCATGAAATCACGGTGCTCACCAATCAACCTCTAAAGCAACTGCTACAGAAGCCTGACGTATCAGGAGGATTGGTTAAGTGGGTAGTAGAGCTAAGTGAATTCCGTATTCACTTTGAGCCACGAAGGGCGAATAAGGGCCAAGCATTGGCCGACTTCATAGCCGAGAATATGATAACACCAGATGCTAAACCCATTATCCTCCCGCAAGAAGAGCATGTCAAAGCTACACCAGAAAGTACAGCCAATGATACCATGACATGGTCGTTGTACACGGATGGATCTTCATCTTCCTTAGGGTGTGGGGCAGGTTTTGTATTGACACCACCTGATGGGGAGCCACTCCGCTACGCCTTGGCTTTAACGTTTCGAGCAACCAATAATGAAGCCGAGTATGAAGCTTTACTCACCGGTCTTCGAATAGCCAAAGGTATGGGAATTACCAACCTAAGGGTGAGATGTGACTCCGAGTTGATTGTCAATCAAACGAATGGGACCTATGTCGCCAAAGGGGAAAACATGAAAAAGTATGCAGGAGAGTTACGAAGACTCATCCAAGATATGCCCCATTTTCGAATAGAGGCTATTCCTCGCAATGAGAATCAAGAAGCAGACGCCCTCAGCAAACTCGCCTGGGGAAACACCCCACCAGTAGCGGTGCACTTCGTTGAAAGTTCTCTTTATTCAGCCATGGAAGCCGGAGCTGAAGTCCTCAACATTCAAGCTCCCGACTCATGGATTAATCCCATCCAGAATTATCTGGAAAAGGGGACTCTTCTCGAAGATCCTCTAGAAGCAACCAAAATTCGAAGGGCGACATGGCGTTTTGTAATCTTAGACGGATATCTCTACAAAAGAGGATACTCCACCCCTTACCCCCTCAAACAGAAAGGATATTGAAAGACTTACATGGAGGTGATGCAGGATGTCACGAAGGAGCCAAGACCTTTCTATTGAAAGCCTTACGACAGGGATTCTATTGGCCGACGATGCATAAAGAGGCGACAACGTTAGTACAAGCCTGCCTTGCCTGTCAAGTTTATGCCCCTAGAATCGCAAGGCCGCCGGCGGATCTTACTCCCATGATGAGTGCCTGGCCTTTCGCACAATGGGGAATTGATCTTATTGGTCCTCTACCTCAATCCACAGGTCAACGCACACATATTGTAGTCGTCATCGACTATTTCTCCAAATGAATAGAGGCCAAAGCTCTGGCTTCTACGAATACTTTCCAAATGATTAAGTTCATACGAGAGCAAATCATATGTCGATATGGAGTCCCTAAGATCCTCATCAGCGACAATGGTCCTCAGTTCGCCAGCGATGAGATCGCCGACTTCTGTGAAGAAATGTTGATTAACCATCAATTTGGTTCTGTTCATCATGCACAAACGAATGGAAAAGTGGAAACAGCCAATAAAACGATCCTTAACGGATTAAAGAAGAGAGTGGCCTCTCTGAGGGGAAATGGGTTGAAGAGTTAGAGCAAGTACTATGGGCACTCAGAACCTCACCCAAGAGAGCCACGGGCGAGACGCCCTTTAGCATGGTTTATGGGTCAGAGGCCGTCTCACCTATTGAAGTAGTCAACATCTCCCAAAGAGTCGTTGCATACGAAGTCGACCAAAACGAAGAACAAAGGAGGATCGATCTAGATCTAGCCGACGAGAGAAGATGGGCCTCTGAAGAAGTCCAGGGGAGAATGAAGCTCGCCACTGCTAGATATTTTAATCGAAAAGTGGGACGACGCCAGTTCCTTCTAGGAGAAAAGGTCCTACGAAGAAATGAATTTATAACAGCCGATCAAAGAGGAAAGATGGTACCAAAATGGGAAGGCCCCTATGTAGTCGTCGGTATACAGTGCCCCAACGCCTACAAATTGGAGGATCCGCAAGGGCAACGCCTCAACAGAACTTTTAATGCGGAGCACTTGAAAGATCCTTTTTTACGTATCTTGAATACAATGAAATAAATAAAGATGTAATTTATTTTCTCCTAATGTGCATGAAACAGGACTCCTCGACTTCATACAGTCGGCGACGATTCAGGAGATTAGTCATAATACTGACTCCTTCAACTATCTACAAAGGAGATCAGTCATAACACTGACTCCTCGACTTCATACAGTCGGCGACGATTCAGGAGATTAGTCATAATACTGACTCCTTCAAATTTCTACAGAGGAGATCAGTCATAACTGACTCCTCGACTTCCTACAGTCGGTGGCGATCAAGAGATCAGTCATAACACTGACACTTCCCCCCCCCCCCCGACTACCGAAAGTCCCCTCTACACAGGAGATTAGTCATAATACTGACTCCTTCAACTATCTACAAAGGAGATCAGTCATAACACTGACTCCTCGACTTCATACAGTCGGCGACGATTCAGGAGATTAGTCATAATACTGACTCCTTTAACTTTCTACAAAGGAGATCAGCCATAACACTGACTCATCGACTTCATACAGTCGGCGACAATTCAGGAGATTAGTCATAATACTGACTCCTTCAACTATCTACAAAGGAGATCAGTCATAACACTGACTCCTCGACTTCATACAGTCGGCGACGATTCAGGAGATTAGTCATAATACTGACTCCTTCAACTTTCTACAAAGGAGATCAGTCATAACTGACTCCTCGACTTCAGTCGGTGGCGATCAAGAGATCAGTCATAACACTGACCCCCCCCCCCCCCCCGACTTCTGAAAGTCGCCTCTACACAGGAGATCAGTCATAATACTGACTCCTTCAACTTTCTACAAAGGAGCAGTCATAACTGACTCCTCGACTTCCTACAGTCGGTGGCGATCAAGAGATCAGTCATAACACTGACTCCCTCCCCCGACTTCCGAAAGTCGCCTCTACACGGGAGATCAGTCATAATACAGACTTCAACCTTCTACAAGAGATCAGTCGTAGTACTGACTCCCCCCGACTTCTTAAAGTCGCCTCTACGAAGGAGATTAGTCCATATTGACTCCTTGATTGTAGAGGGGCAAATTCCTCTCATCATAAAAGGTACTCGACATAACTCCTTCCCCTTTATTTTAAAAGACTAATGACTTATGTCTCGGGGGCAAGTGTTGGATATGATTCGAGGCAGCCAAGTACGAGTCGATAGAGTAAAGGTCGAGTTCTCAAAAGAACGTATGATCGACCATTCAAGTCCGGAATAAGGAGACAAAGATGAAAGGCTGACTACCCTATAAACAGAAGTCGACCCACCAGACAACAAAGGACAAGGCGAGAAACTCATTCAAGGCTCCCCTTTGTTGAAGTATATGTAAAGTCGAGGATTAAAGCTTCCTTACTAAAGTACGAATCAAGTCGAGTCGACCATCAGATTCTTAGAGGAAACCTTCCCTCTTAAGAAAGGACAGGTGGAGACCTGCTCTCCGCCTCTGAGAAGACTTCCTTCCGAAGGAAGGGGCACCAGCTGGCGACCTGCTCGCCGCCCTCTATACCACGAAAACCTTCCTCTGAAGAAAGTGGCACCAGCTGGCGACCTGCTAGTCCTATTGATTTTCGCACCGTCTTTCTCAACCAATCGAGTGAAGGCAGCCACCGCCATTAAACAGCCAATCAAGGCATGGTAGACGCCTCCTTGAAAAAGTCGGTAAAGATCTCCCTATAAATAGGGGCTCACTTTCATTATTTAAGTTCTAAGATATATCAATTACTCTATATTATTCTCTCGATATCCATTACTGACTTAAGCTTCGGAGTGGAATCAGGGGCCATCCCCACCTCTTTTCAGGTCCTCGCCTAGCACAAAGCCACCAAAGGAAACTAAGTGTCCACGCGGCCAAGAAAGATACCTGAGTGAGCTAGCTCCCGGCGAGACTTAGAAGTCCACTACCCGAAGTTCCAAAGCTACGTCATTTTGATCCCAATAGAAGGCAACCATCAAGAATGGGAAAACTCCTCTATAAATAGCCGCATGGGATCAAGGAAAGTTATCCATGATAAACACATTGTAGAGGGAACGGGATCGAATCGATCCTAAAACGATGTCATGTGCAACAAACACCGTTGGTAAAAGTGCGTCTCAGGTACGACTCGTTTGCCATATACATAAAGCTGTAAAACGTTTTATCTAACTCATTTCATCTGATATAATTCACTTGTGAATTTCCTATCAGATATGTTGGTCAAGATGGCAGAAGTTCTCGATTACTACCTTTCCCTTTCATTGCTTTGTGAATGATCTAGAATCTTGTCATTGTCCTTTAATCTCCTTGTTCGTTTGAATATTTGAATTTTTGTTATTTGAGATTCAGAATTATTGAATAAAGTAATTATTATTCGACTTGAAGTACAAATTACTTATCAATCAATCGACTCTGAAAAAGGGAACGATCCAAAACGAAAATCCAAACCTACGGGTTAGTAACCAAATTTTGGCCAGGACAACTGGTCAGACAAAACGAATCACATGACACATTCCATCATAGTTACAAATACTACCGTCGATTGTGTGGCTTAGAATGCAAACCTATTTAAATCTTCCTTATTTGTTAGTACTTCATAAATTTAAGTAAAACATAATGATGAACATGCGCGAAACCGATTAAATTAAATTTTGGAAATGAAACGATATCACCATGGGTGACAGCTGGTGATTTACGTGCCACGCGCAAGTTCCTCGATAGATGAGACACATCGATTCAAAGTACAGATTTAATATGAAGTGTGCTTTTTATTTAATGGTTAATACAAATTTTCATATGCATTTAACACCCATTTTGGGATTTACTCATTGATTTCTCGTAAATCGAGAAGGAGTACGCTTCAAAAGCTGCCACGATCTCGTAAAGAATCAAATGATGCAAAAGTTAGAAAACCTAATGCACAAATCAGATATTGTCAAACCTATGAAAATGAGTATGCAATGAAAATGATATGTCTGACAAGTGACTATCTAATTATACGCCTCTAACGATAAGATTGCCGAAGCATTCATTTTTAATCATACACTTCAAGGACATAGTTTGAAACATGGTGTCAAAAGTTCAACTTCTGATCTCCTTCCGGGATGATATGATGTTGACTTCCGCTTATGTAGATATTGTTCCTACAATATCGGTTGACACGAAACCATATGAGCTGTAAATTGGTAGTGAGACGGATCTTACCGAAATTGCGACCTCACAGTTGCAAAAGCAAACATGTATTATACCGACAGCTGTTAAGGCAAAGTTTGAACTTATTTTACTAAACGGCATACATGTTTGTGGTAGCTCAAGAACTTGGTGTTGTGGTCGAACATGAGACGTTAC
Source organism: Clarkia xantiana subsp. parviflora (assembly GCA_036873135.1). Taxonomy (NCBI): domain Eukaryota; kingdom Viridiplantae; phylum Streptophyta; class Magnoliopsida; order Myrtales; family Onagraceae; genus Clarkia; species Clarkia xantiana. Next base: position 24,056,935 of record JAPTYO010000008.1, on the reverse strand, counting down.
GTTACTTGAGGACGAATTCCTAAGCTTTGTGACATCAACGTAAATGAAGTATTGATTGAACTAGCGCAGGATAATGATGATCAAGTCCCACTTTATTCGAGTAGGAGATTTGAGGCAACGCAAGTAAATGACATGGTAAATGAGAATTGAGAAATTTTCATAATCAATCTAGTGGGAGGAGTCATTCCGATCAATCTTGTGGGAGGAGTTAATCCGACCACTCAGATCACTGTTGCTGCAGGTGCGAATCAAGTCGAACCTGATAATCACATTGCTGAACCGTTGGATGAAAATCCAATAATTCCTCAACTACCTACTGGTAGGCCTGTTAGAACGGGTCGACCCGTGAACCGAAACCCGTAACCCGTGGGTTAATATGCAATCAACTGGAACCCGAACCGAACTTTATAACAAGTCAGGACTCAAAACCTGAACCCGACCTAGCGGGCCACCGGGTCAACCCGTAACCCGTCCATAAATCCATATATTTCTCTTTGGTCGCTGACTGCTGCTTGCTGCTCCTCCCATTCCATCTTCTTTGCCAAACTCTTCTCTTCTTCGAGCTCGTTATTTGCTACTCTAACCTATAAAAACTCCATCTACATGTCTATTTCAATAATTCTATCCCCACCATATAGAATCCAATCGTCAATTTCGAGTCATCAGTTCAAGCGTCGGGAATTTTTTCTAATAGACTTAGAGTCGAACGCGGCTTAGATTTTTGCTTTCCTGTATCCGCTTACTATGAGTCGTGCCCGTGTGTGAGGTCTGTGATTCGATTAGTTGAGTTGTGACTATGTCTAAGCGTTGACTGAGCCTTTGAAATTGATGAGAAGAAGGCTAGTTGATAGAAAACAAAAAGTGATGACGTTATGCTTCCTACATTTTTGTTTGTTTGATTTTACTTTTTCTTTTAATATATTATATATTAATTAATATCCATAGTTTAATTATATACGAGTTAGACGGGTCGGGTTAGGGTCCAATATTAGAACCCGAACCTGACCAGTTTTTTCCCGGGCCAGATTCGGGTCAAACCGAACACTTAAAGTTGGGATCCGAATCCGACCCGAGCCCAAGTCAATTTTGGGTTCATTTTGTAAGCATATGGTAATGGGCGCCGTAATTAGTAGCCCATAATATGTATAGTTTACCTAATGAACTTGGGTAAATGTCACATTAGGGTGATTGGGCTAGACCCAAATCCCAATTGACATGGGAGGCCCAAAATTGGGCCTCCCCAAATACATAGGCCGGCCGAAACTATAGTGTGAGGTAAAGTGGACTATTGTCCACTTTACTCCTCCTATAAAGAAGAGGTGTTAGAGAATTTTTAGGGTTAATCATAATTCCCTCACAAGAGTGTTTTAGAGAGAAAAACCCTCCTCCCACACCTAGTGTTTCGGCCGAACCATATCCCTCACTAAGGGTGTGCCAAATTGCCTTTGAGCAAACTCTCCAGAGATCTGTTCCTGTACCAAGAATCGATCAGAGGCTTTGCTGTGGAGCTTGCACCACGTAGGGATTCTCTAACAAGAACCTCTACGGGTCCCGATCAGAGGATCGTGAACTCCCTCCTGAGAAGATCTTGGGTCTACGGATCACCTTAAAGGTATGTGTGAAGCTTCCGCTACGTAATTCTAATTACTAGCATGTACCTTGTTTGAGTATCTGTAGTGATTATCCCCCGTGATCTAACAGTGGTATCAGAGCCTGTGTTAGGAGTTCATGATTTTGATAAATTTGTGTTCTTGAAATTTAAATTGAAAACCGAAAATTTCAAATTAAAATTTCGAAAATTTCAATTTTTTTATGATTGTTGGTAAAACCGAAATTTTCATGATGTTCTTGATAAATTGATGTTCGTGATCTTCAAGAAAAGTGTAATATTTATCAAAATCAAACATTGGATTGTAGATCTTATTAAAATTTGATCTTGAAATTTGACCAGTTGTTCCCAATTTGATGTTCTTGGCCGAAACCCTAATGATTTACAAGGTAAATTTTTTAATTTTCTTGGTTTCCAAGCAAGGAAATTTCGGCCACTATTAAAATAATACTGTTTACCATATTTTAATTTTTAATTAAGGTAACAATATATCTCTATAATTGGGAACGTTATGATAGATTCACATTAATATATAGAAATATATATCAATATCAATATATCCAAATATTTAATAGGGTTAAAGATATTATGGATAGATTTCAGTTACCTAAAAGATTGATAAAATATATTGTTGATATATGTTTCCTTATTTAAGATATTGAAAATAAATAAAATATACATTTATATATACTAGCCGATTTTTTCACACACACACACACACATATATATATATATATATATATATATATATATATATATATATTGTTAATTGATTTAATCTTAAAGATAGAATCTTAGCAATAAATATATATATGTTATATTTTGGCCGAATTATATATATATATATATATATATATATTTAATATTGGAAATTATTTTTAAATAATTAATGTTACTTGGTGGCTAAGTTAATTATTTTTAGACTTTAAAACCCTACTTGGGCCACAAGTAAACATTTCGGCCCAACCTTTTGAAATTTTAATTATTGGGCCGGTCCAATATGTCAAACCGGGACGGACTTAAATCGAACCGGGTTTTCTCAATCGGTTCGACCTAATTGGTCGGGTCGAACCGAGGTAATTAAGTGGATCTAACCGAACCAGTTTTGTGTGTTGAACCGAACCAAACACTATTTTATTGGATCGGTTCGCACCGAACCAAATTTTAAAATTTAAAATCGGACCGAATCGAATCGGATTTACCGGACCAAACCGAACCGGGCCGAAACGGATTTTCTGGACCGAACCGGACCAAACCGAACCGAAATTGACTGAACCGAAATGTTTTTCAAAACCGAATTCAAGTCAATTAAATAAAATAGGGTGGTCAAGTTTTAAAATCCAAATGTTTTTTAACCTCTAAATGGACTACACAGTGCTCATAGCCCATAGGGTTGCTAACATTTATGCCTTGTTTCGATTATGGAGATGGATCTCGGAGATACATGTTTTTGGGACTGGATTAATTAGAGGGCTGAATTGCATTTGTTTATTATTCAATATATATTAATGCATGATTAGAAATGTTGTCTTGACTTAGTCAAGCTAGCTGGATATTGCATGTTGTGGGCGGAGCCCTGGTTAAATATATGGAGTGCACACTAGGATAGACATGTTGTGATGGTTGGAAATGCCTAGGATTCATGTCTAGAATGTTGCGTAATTGAATATAAGAATGAATTGCAAATCAACCCCTAATGTTTAAAATTATTTTAAAATCGAAAACCAGTCGCCAAATTTGTATGATTATTGTGGAATTTTCATGTTTGACACGTATGCTAGAATGTTGAGGATGTAGTTGCATTTGATAATTTACTTGTAAGTAGAATTATGTATGCAAGCATGAGTTCTTGGAACATTAGACGCATGACGCGTAAGCATGAGTGTGGTTTGTTTGATGAATGTTACTTGCATATGATAATTTACATGGTTAGTAGAATTATATATGCATGAGTGAATTCATCGGAATATTTTATCAAAATACAAAGGGCCTTGGGAAAGCCAAGATCGGGTATGCTTGTTTTAAAATTTCAGTTCTGGTAATTTGCGATTAAAACCGTTTTAAAAGACTGATCTATTGGATTGAAAACGGCGGTAATGTGAACTCTTTCACATCCATCTTCATTGGTTTACTGATGGTCGGTTGGTTTAGATGACTGATGAATCATTATTTGTCAAATTCAATCTTAATAGATATCTGATGTATGCAATTCTTTCTCAAAATGTTATTGTCTCTCTGATTTTCGTATAATCATCGATGTGTTAGTATGAATTGGTTAGTTTAGTGTGATTCAATATTCCTCGCAATCTTGATGGTGTGAATCATGATGAATAAAAGGAGTACATGTTGAACTCTCTATTTATGATTCCCAAAAGTAGAGAGGACAACTACAGATGAATATATGTAGTATGTATGATTTTGACAATAGGAGACGAATGTAATAATTTATTTCACCAAGCATGGGAGTAGGTTCTTTGATGATCTGAACGCATATGTGGTGATACAGTCAACCTTGGTAAAAGTGGGTTGAAGAAGACTTCAATTACAACCAGACAACGTTAAGCTTAGTATCCTTTTGCATCCGCCTCGTTGGAAGCAAGGATGCAAAAGCTAAACGTTTTGGTTAAACGTGATGGTCTTCTCTCTTTTCATGGATGTTGGCGTAAAACCCGCATCGGATCTTCGGAATGAAAGGTCAACAAGGAAAATATGTATATGGTTGTCTGATATTGACAGGACTCATTGACCTTGAGCCTAATCAAGTACAGTAACCACATCAGTAAAAAAGGAAACCTTCTCTGCTCGTCATACTGGGTTCAAAGAAGTCAACCATGATCCGCATATCATAGAGAGAACTAGACCATAAAGGTCTTATACGATAATCCGTTGGGTTAAACCATGTTGATAAAGTGCGTCTCTAGTACGCCACGTAGGTCATGTGTATGAAGTTGTAAAACGTTTTATATAGACACAGATCATTTGATGTAATTCACTCGTGAATTACTCAGATGTGATGTTCAACATGACTTAAAGTTCTCGACTATCTATGCGACGATCGTGGATCGAATACACGATCTTCAGATCAATTCAGATCAAGAACCCTATCATTGTCATTTACCATTCGTTTGAGTTACTAAAATTTGGATTATTTCGAGATTCGAAATTATTAAATAAAGTAGTTCCCGTTCGATTCGAAATGTGATCTATTTGTCCAAATTAATCGACCCGGTTAAGAGGGATCGATCCGAAACCAAATTTCGGCCAGGTAAAAGTGGTTGAATGAAACGAAACGATTCACGTACTCCGTCATCTCAGTCAGCAAGACCAAGCTGAACTGTATAAACCCATCGATTGTGTAGCTAGATCGAATAATGTAACTCTTTCTTTATTATTAGTACTCCATTGAATGAAATAAAATGTAATGATAATCATGTGCGAAACTGATTGGATTAAATTGTATTAAATCCAGACATGAAACGATTTGACCGAAGAGTTCCGCCTCGCGCAAGTGGACCTTGAAAGAGGAACACATCGTTTCAACGTATGAGTTTAATACAAAAGTGGTTAAAATGATGATTTGCTGAATTTTCGTTTCCACTCCTTCGGAAATAACTTATTGATAGCGTTTACATCGGTAGAAAGTAGGCTTTGAAAGCTACTACGACCTTGTAAAAAGTATCAACTGACGCATAAGGTGAAAACCTGAAATGCTCAGTTCGGAGATGGGATAAAATCTCTGAAATAAGTTAGAAAACGAAGAAGGATGAAGTCGGTTACACGATTTTCCTTCCGTACGCCTTGAACGATAAGTCAGGCTAAGCATTCAAATCAAATGACACACTTCTATAAGCATGGTTTGTAAACATAAATGTTGTAGTCATTTCTTCACACGTTCCCTATGGGATGATGAGAAAACGATTCACATTAATGTAAAACTATGTTCCACTGTAATCGGTAAGACACGCCGCCATAAAAGCTGAAGAATGATAATGAGTTACTCATATCATCATGCGGCATTAATTTGCTCATTAAACACGTATTTAGGACAATAGTATATTACTACTCTTTGAAAATACATGTTTACAGCTTAAAGACATGGTACCGTGGTCTAACATATGACATTACATACTTGAGGACGGATTTTCCGATGCATTGACAGTTCAGAATATTGAGTCTTGATCAGACAGAAGAGGATATTACTGACATCAGGTCCCACTTAATTCGAGTGGGAGAGATTTGAATCAGCAACTAAAGTGAATGACATGGTAAATGATAATGAGAACATTTTCATAATAAATCAAGTGGGAGGTCTAAACACCTACCACAAGTAATCACTGTTGCTGTTTGGACGAATCAAGTAAAACTTGATTATCGTAATGCTAAACCGAGGATACCACAACTACATATACTACCCATTGTTCCCAGTGGGAGTGATCCGACAAACTTGGTTCCAAATCCTAGTGATCAAGGAATTCATCTTGGAAGTAAAATTCTGAGACCAAGAAGTCGTACAAGGAAAGTTGTCGTTTATGGTTAAAGTACTCCTCTTGTACCCAATAGAAGTGATGCTCCGATGAGAAGCATCATCTCGAGTGAGAGAATTGATCCCAATTGGAATAAATGCTCCGATAAGAGGCATTATTCCGAGTGGGAGAGACATTAAGACTCAAAGACGGGATAATCAAGCCTAGACGAAAGTCAAAGGCATCGAACTTTTCCAAAGAAGTATCCCATCTGAAAGAGTGATAACCTCACTCTATCGATATGCATTGTGCGACTCTTTAAAAATCGAAATAAAGAGATTTTTTTTTCTTGGAAGAAAATAATAAATGAGAGAGACTGTCTGAATAAAAACCATTAAAGTCAATAGTTGATTTACCTGCTAACCACAGGCGCATAAGGATAATGTGAGTCCTGAAAGAAGGCTCACCACTGATGGAAAAGGTCGAGCGATACACAACTCGACTCGTTGCGAAAGGCTATACCTAACTTCACGGAGTGGACTTTGACGAAACATACTCAACACCTGTGCGTAAACCACGGTGCAGGGCCATTCATGGTCATGGTTGCATGTTTCGATTACGAACTCACCAAATGAGTATAAAGACCGCATTCCTCCTCGGAAACCTGGAGGAAGAGATCTACATGGAGCAACCAAAGGGTTTTATTACTCCTGGTAACGAACGTAAAAGTTTGTAAACTCCATAGTCTATCTACGGTCTTGAACGGTCGGTTCGGCAATTGTACCGCAAATTCCACGAGGAAATGGTAGGAAACAGAGTTGTGAATTTTCATGAGGATCCGTGCGTGTATTATAAGACCTCCGGGTCTAAGTATGTCATCTTAACCTTATGCGTGGGCGACATACTTATTGCTGTAAACGACATGAGATTAATGAATAAGTCAAAGTCCTGGTTGGTATCTGTATTTGAGATGAAAGACATGAGAGAGGCTACATACATCTTGGGCATTAAAATTGCTAGAGATCGGGCTACCCGAAAATTGTGTCTGTCTCAAGAAGCCTATATCAACAAGCTGTTGAACAGGATTCAGATTACATGATGCCAAAATCTGTGGAAACGCCAATGTTGTTTGGGTGCGCACTGTCAGAACGTGACCCCCCCCCCCCCCCCAAGAACCTGGCAGAGCGTGGATAGATAAAGGGTGCAGGATGATTAAGCATGGTCGGTAGTTTGTTCTACGCCATGTAATGCACCCGTCCGGATATCTGTTACACCGTAGGCCTAGTAGCATGTTTCCTATCAGATCCTGGTCATCAACATTTAAATACTATAAAATAAGGAACTCGTTATTCGAAAAGGTACTGCTTACTATAAACTGTGCTATGAGGGCGGGAAGTTAGAATTGAACGATTACATTGACACCGACCGTGGTGGTGATCCAGATGATCGTAAGTCCACCACAGGAGGAGCATTCCTCCTTGCTAATGCCGTCATTTCATGGATGAGCAAGAAGCAAACCTAAGTCACGTTGTTCACAATGGAATCAGAATTCATAGCTCTCTCTAAGAATGCACAGAAAGCGGTGTGGCTCAAAAGGCTTCTAACTGCACGTCTTGATGGTGATGTTGAGAATAAACCTGTGAAGATCTTCTCTGACATTCAAGCAGCCATTGCGACAGTTGAGAATCCGAAGTACCGTAGTAGGACAAAACACATTGATGAGAAATAATTTCATGCTAAATTTTAATAGTAGTAGACAATATAATCACCATGGAATACTTGTCCACAAATAACTTGGTAACATACCCATTAACTAAACCACTAAGCAGGGACATATTCGAAAAGCATGTAAAACTGCTTGGATTGTGTAGGGTCTAGAAATAGAATGTATCTGTGATAGCATTTTGATATTAGAAAGTTACATTTTGTAAGCGAAAGAATTGCAACTGAGTTTATGATCAATCGACGTCATAATGTTTTGATTACATCAGATTTACGGTCTATAAACTAACTCGTAGGAGGACGCAATCCTCTGCCAAACTATGTCGAATGTGGGTCTTACCTAGTCACACATGTACGGTCGTCTTGCGGTGGAGGGAGGCCTCCACCAAACAACACCGGCTAAGAGTCAGGGGGGATAAACCTGATTAAGAAAGACGATTATCTAGTTTCGAAGTAACTCAACGTGATCTTCGTTTTGCATATCGCCGTGATGAACTTCGTTCGTCATTTAACCACATTCTGGGCCAGATGAGAATCTGTAATAGCATGATTAACATATCCCTTTCCTTTAAACCCAAAAGGTTCAGGTATGCTATCAACGCGTGCTTCATACTACGCGTGCCACGTTCGACCACGGGGTCATAACTCGGTTGTGCTAGGAAGGAATCCTTGTGATTCTGGCGGGCGCAAACTTCTTCACCTCAAGCGTGTGATTGATCCTAGGAGCCTTATGAAGAGACACCTAAAGTATCCTCACGGACTCAGAACTCATATTTAAGGTCAGGCTCAATGCTCGCTTCCCGGCGTACGAGCGTAGTGCTGAACAAAAAGGCCCAGTGACCACGTCTTTGGAAACCGGTTGGGTCTGACTAAGGATATGAGAGATGTAGATAGTCAATTTCACCTGTAATTCACCGACTCTTGTATTCACTAGGTGGCCACCAACCGGATATTAGTTGAAGGTTGTGAATACTTGTACGGATGCCTTGGAGAAGTGTTCATATCTGGAAACTAGGCAAATGGAGAATTAACAGTTGACCTAGGATACATCGCGGTACAATATAAATGTTGTTTATAACAGGTTGATTAGAGAAAAGGGAATCAACATTCCGCGGGCGCTACAATACTCCTAACAGATGAGTAGCACGATGCCCGTCGTATCCGCCGGTCGCACGGCAAACCTCGTATGAACCATTCGGAAGCAAGGAGCAGATCGAAGGAGTGAAATGTTGATGCATATTTGCACGACAATACATTAATAGGCACCCTCCCATTCCGGCGAGTGGGAGCTGTAAGCATATGGTAATGGGCGCCGTAATTAGTAGCCCATAATATGTATAGTTTACCTAATGAACTTGGGTAAATGTCACATTAGGGTTATTGGGCTAGATCCAAATCCTAATTGAAATGGGAGGCCCAAAATTGGGCCTCCCCAAATACATAGGACGGCCGAAACTATAGTGTGGGGTAAAGTGGACTTTTGTCCACTTTACTCCTCCTATAAATAAGAGGTGTTAGGGAATTTTTAGGGTTAATCATAATTCCCTCACAATAGTTTTTTAGAGAGAAAAACCCTCCTCCCACACCTAGTGTTTCGGCCAAACCATATCCCTCACCAAGGGTGTGCCAAATTACCTTCGAGCAAACTCTCCAGAGATCTGTCCCCGTGCCAAGAATCGATCAAAGGCTTTGCTGTGGAGCTTGCACCACGTAGGGCTTCTCTAACAAGAACCTCTACGGGTCCCGACCGGATCACCTTAAAGGTATGTGTGAAACTTCCGCTGCGTAATTCAAATTACTAGCACTTACCTTCTTTAAGTATCCGTAGTGATTACTCCCCGTAATCTAACACGTTTCGGGTTGGGTCCAAAATTTACAGGTCTACCTACTGGTAACAGTGGCAGTGGCACTACCAACTTGGTTCCTGGTCCTAGTAACCTTGGAATTCATCTCGGAGTTAGAATCCCGAGACCAAGAGGTCGTCTAAGAAAAGCTGTTGATGAAGGTTCAAGTACTGCTCTTGTTCCCAGTGGAATTATTTTTCCGATAACGAGCATTATTCCTAGTGGGAGGGATGTTCAAGCTCAAGATGGGACTAACGAGCCTAAACGTAGTCAAAGGCATCGAACTTCTCCCAAGAAGTATCCCATCAAAAAGGGTGAGTTATTCACTATAACTTCGGCTGATGAACCAGTAACGGTTAAATAAGCCTTGGAAGGACCTCAAGCGAAGGAATGGAGGAAAGCAATGGATGAAGAGATCACCTCCATGAAAGCCAGTTCGGTATGGTCTTTAGTTGATTTACCTACTAGCTGTAGAGCCATAGGGGCAGAGTGGGTTCTTAAGCTGAAACTCACTGCTGATGAAAATGTCGAGCGCTACGAATCGTTTTGAAAGGATATACCCAACTTCACGGAGTGGACTTTGATGAGACGTACCCACCGACTGTGCGTTACACCGCAGTCCGGGCTATTCTAGCCCTGGTCGCAAGCCTCGATTTAGAGCTGCACCAAATGGATGTTAAGACTGCATTCCTCCACGGAAACCTGGAGGAAGATATATATATGGAACAACCAGAGGGTTTCATAATACCTGGAAACTAACGTAAAGTTTGTAAACTCCAAAGATCGATCTATGGTCTTAAACAATCGTCCCAGCAATGGTACCGCGGGTTCCACGAGGAAATCGTTGGAAACGGATTCGTGAATCTTCACGAGGATCCGTGTGTGTACACTAAGACCTCAGAGTCGAAGTACGTTATCTTGACATTATATGTGGATGACATACTACATGCCGCGAACGATGTGAGTTACATGAATGAATCAAAGTCCTGGCTGGCATCTGTATTCGAGGTGAAGGACATGGGAGAAGCCACGTACATCCTAGGCATTAAGATTGCTAGGGATCGGGCTGCTCGTAAACTATGTCTCTCCCAAGAATCATATATCAACAAATTGTTGAGAAGGTTCAGACTACAAGATGCCAAACCCGTGGATACGCCGGTCGTGTTTGGGTGCGCGTTGTCGAAACGTGAGGGCCCAAAAGACCAGGCTGGTTGGTAGTCTTATGTACGCCATGCAATGCACTCGTCCAGACATCTATTACGTTGTGGGCTTAGTAGCACGATTCCAATCAGACCCTGGCTATCAACATTTAAAGGCTGTGAAACGAATTATTCGATACCTAAACGGTACTGCCGACTACAGACTGTGCTATGGGGGGTGAAAAATTAGAATTGACTGGGTTCAGTGACACCGACCACAGTGGCGATACAGATGATCGTAAGTTCACCTCAGGAGGAGTGTTTATCCTTTCTAATGTCGTCATTTCATGGATGAGCAAGAAGCAATCCTGTGTCGCTCTGTCTACGATGGAATCTGAATTCGTAGCCCTCTCTAAGAATGCACAAGAAGCATTCTGGCTTAAAAGGCTCTTAACTGCGTTGTTTGACGTCGAGGACGGGAGTAAACCTGTGAAGGTATACTCTGACAGTCAAGCAGCGATTGCAGCAGTTAAGAATCCTAAGTACCATAATAGAAACACATTGATGTAAAATATAATTATGTTAAAAGTATGGTAGAAGACAAATTAATCACATTAGAATACTTGTCCTCTGAGATATGGTGGCGAACCCATTGACCAAACATTTACGCAGGATGTTTTTTAAAAGCACGTTAAAATGCTTGGACTGCGTAGGGTTTAAGAGGCTTGTGTTGTGATTATAATTTTTTTAGTTTTAAAGTAATATTTGAATAATAGGAATTGCAATTTGAGTTTATGATCTAGCGACGTCATAATGTTTGAATTTATTCGGATTTTACGATTATAAAGTAGTCTTAGGAGAGGCAATCCTCCTAAATAAAACATGTCGAATGTGGGCCAAGCCTAGTCGCACAGGCTCGGTCGTCTTGGCAGAGAGGAGGACCTCTACAATGTCAAGACCGTCTAAGAACCATGGTGTTTTTGAAAGATAGGTTAAGCAAGACGATCATTTGGTTTCGGGGTAACACGACATGATCAAGTTTTGCGTATCGCCGTGACGAACTTTGTTCATCAACAACCACATTCTAGGCCAGATGGCAAGTCTGCGATAGCATATGACATTTCCCACTCCTGACAATATGTATGTTCAGGTTATGCTATCGACGCACGCTTCATACTGCGCGTGCCATGTTCGACCACGGGGTCAAGCTCGGTTGTGCTAGGTAGAATCTAAATGATTTAGATGGGCACAAACTTTTTCACCTAGAACGTGTGATTGATCCCGGATGCTTTATGAAGAAGCATTCAAAGTATCCCCACAGACTCAGAACTCATACCTAAGGTCAAGCTCAATGTTCGCTTCCCGGCGTACGAACGCAGTGCTGAACTAAAAGGCCCAGTTAACACGTCTTTGGAAACCGGTTGAGTTTGACTAAGGATATGAGCGATGAGGATGGTCAAGTACATCTGTAATTCTCCGACTCTTGTATTCACTAGGTGACCACCAACCTGATAATTAGTTGAAAGGTCGTGAATACTTGTACGGTTGGCTTGGAGAAGTGTTCCTATGTTGAAACTAGGCAATTGGAGAATGACAGTTGACCAAGGATACAGCACGACACAATATTATTGTTTTCATAGGTTGATTGTACATGGGGAATCAACGTTCCGCGGGCGCTACAACACTCTTAACTGATGAGTAGCACGATGCATGTCGTGTCCGCCGGTCGCACAGCAAACCTCGTGTGAACAATTCAGAAGCAGGGCTGGATCGAAGAACAAATGTTGATGTGTTGGTCGACAACATATTAACAGGCACCCTCCCATTCCGGCGAGTGGGAGCTGTTGGCATTTGGATATTGGGCCGCCGTAAAAAGGAGCCCATTAATATGAGTCAGTTACCTAATACAATTGGGTAATGTCACATTAGGGATTTTGGACTAAGCCTAAAATCTCAATTGACATGAGGGGTCTAAAATTGGGCCTCCCTTACTTTATGGCCGGCCGAATTGTGTAGGAGGGCAAAGTGGATTTTTTTTTTCCACTTTGCTCCTCTTATAAATAGGGAGTGTTAGGATTAATTTAGGGTTAATCACTTAATCACTTTCTTCCTTTGAGGTGAGACAAAAGAAATCCCTCCTCCCTATACACATAGAGTTTCGGCCGAACCACACCTATTGCCTTGGAGGTGCCAAATTGCTTCGAGTAAATTACTCTGAAGATCTATCCCTGCAGAGGAATCGACAAGAGGCTTTGCTGTGGAGAAATATCCGTTTAGGGCTTCCTTAACCAGAACCCTTACGGGAACCGTCAGGTGGATCGTGAACTCCCCTAGAAGATCTTGGGGCTACGGAAAGCATTGTAGGTACGTGCGACTTATTCCGCTGCATAATCTGTTTACCGAGCATGTATCTTGTTTATGTTTCTGTAGTATTTACCCCTATAATCGCTCATATGCGCATGATGCAGAATGAATCGAGCAACAAAAGGCTCAAACAAAATTCTTGTGGGTCAAAGTACTGTTGATGGAGCGCGTCTTAGGTACGCCTCGTTTCCCATCTACATAAAGTCGTAGAACTTTTTATACAAACACAGAATATCTGGTATGATTCACTTGTGAATTTTCTTTTCAAGTGTGGTGTTTGACTTGGCTCGAAGATTCTAGATTATTGAATAAAGTAATTTTTATTGAGGTTGAGTCCAATTTGATTCGAGTACAATTTACAATTTTTAGAGGTGTTCTCCATCCCGATTCGCCATCTCCGTTCCGCCATCTCCTATCAGTCGCACGAAGCTAACACCCGCCTCTTTTTCAACCGCTGAAATAGCTGAAATTCGTCGGGCTCTTCTGTCGTCACAATCTTCAAAACCGATTTATGGTATGTTGCAGCACAGTGTCCGCACCTCAACTTCAATTGTTTTATTCGTCGTGATCATCTACTGACTCACCGCCGTCCAGTCACCACCGCTGTTTCTTCGGTCATCTTCATCAGTCCGTCTAATGTTTGGTCTTGATTCCTGGTCTCAATGAATGTTGCGTTGGTCTGTTGCGTGGGTTTTTAAACTAATCAAGCAGTCTACTGATTTGATTTGCATTGCTCTGATGTGTAGCTCTGTTAATATGAGGCTTTATTCCTGGTTATTGATTTGATTTTATGTTGCTGCTTGTTTGCTCAAATCAATTTGAGGTTGGGTTTAATTTAGAAATTTGAATTTGACATCTGGTGACTTTATTGACATGGATGAGGATGTTTTTGAGTTGGCTGCGTTATTGAATGGTTAATTTGAGTTTTATGCAACCTTTTGTTTAGATTAATCTGCTTGGCCATCTGATGGGTCATACTAAAGGTGTTAACAATCGTCAATTATATGAATTGTTTAAAACCTAGATAACAATGACTTTTTGACATGGCTAAAGATTCTCAAGGACCTTAAGAAAGAGTCCTGCTACAATGTCATTGTAGTCCAAGACCCTGAGCTTGCCAATTATAATCCACCTTGATTGTTGTGCTCTTGATTGGAGATTTGTTGTTGCTGTTATCTAGTTAAGCTACAACGAACTTTCACTGAAACATTTTCATACCTAAAACTTATTATGAATGATTATCAGGTTATTCAACTTCAAGCGACTAGAGAAAAAGCGTTTTCACCTTTCTTGTTTAGGCCTGTTATTTTCTCTTCATCTTGTTTGTTGTGATAGACTATGTTTTTCTGTGCTTTCATAATTCTTCATCCTCATTTTAGCGCTCATTATTTGATAGGGCATGTAACAAATAAAGCAGTACTTATTTACCCAAACAGTGAAGAAACCTATGATGCCTAGTGCAAACAGTGGGTGGTGAGTTATGCTTGATATTTATAACTAATTAACGAACGACTTGTTTCTGATTTAAAACAACCATTACTCTGCTAATTCGAATTTTCAGCTTCATTTTATCTTGACTTGCAGAGAAAACATGTTGAGTCTTTTGGTCGTTCATCTCAGTTGCATTCTGGAAGAGTTGGTTATTAATCACTAGTCGCTAATCTGTCCTTTAACCTCTATTGCAACTGAGGAGCTATTGAAGTCATATATTGTTTAATCTATGTGTTTTTGATATTGTAGGTTTCTTGTATGTCTATTGCAATTGAGGAGCTCTTTACTATAACTTTTCTTTTTTGTAGTAGTGTACTATAGGTTTGGATTGTGTCTAATGACTTGTGCTTTGTAACTTTCTTCAAGCATGATTAGCTTTTGTATATTTTTTATTTATCGAAATACATCTTTGATTATTATAATTCAGTATGTAATGGATGTGAATTTTCTTGTTGGTAAAACCATTTTTATTGGTGAATTTTCTCCCAGGTAAAAGTCGTTTTTTATCGGTGAATTATCTAGCCGGTAAAGCCTATTTTTTCGGCAAAAAGACTCACCGGAAAAAGTCATTACTTTTACCGGCTCAACAATTCACCGGTGATGCCTCATTTTTTCTTGCGAAATGACTCACCGGTAAAATTGTATTTTTTACAGGCAAAATATCCAGTCGATAATATCTATTATTTTATTAGCTTTTAGTAAGTTTTTACAGGTGATTTTATCTCACCGGTAAAAGTTAAAACATTTTCCGGCCACTTCTAACTCGCCGGTAAAACATTTACTGGCGGACCCTTTTGCGGCGAAAACATCACCAGTGTATGTTTTACTGCGAAAATAGGGCTTTTATCAGCCACTAACCATCGCCGAAAAACTGGGTATTTCTTGTAATGGGGATAGGTCTACGATCGTTGGTCGCCACTACTAACTGAATCATTTTCTTGAAAAAAAATACAAAATTTACAACAAGTTGAGCCGATAAAATGTATACAAACCGAAAATGTCTTCCGACCATGACACATTTATTCCCTCCCTCTATATAAGGAAAACCTTGAGAGTTGGGACCAACAAAAGATTATTCCCAATCTCCTTGAACTACCAATGATACATTACACGCAAATCAACCTTCACTCATGAATATTACAAATTCACTTCCTAACTTGTATTAAATACTTAATATTAGCCCTCAACTTTTGTGATCCTCAAAAAGTGCCTCAATCTCTTCCAAGCTCTTTCCTTTAGTCTCCGGCAAGAAATAGTAGAAAAACGCGGTTGCAACCACCATAATCCCCGACAACACAAAAAACATCCCTCCGAAGCTCATTGCCCTCGAAATACTCAAAAACGACATCGCCACTGCCCCGCTCACCAACCTATTTACCGATATTGCCATGCTCGTCCCCTGAGCTCTGAGTCTGGTCGGAAATATCTCAGATGAGTAAACCCAAGTGATCGGCCCGAGCCCGATCGAGAAGAACGACACGTCAGCACACACCGCCACCACGCAAAGCGCGATGGCCCATGTAGGCTTTTCGGATCCGGAGTTCTGCAAAAACTTAGACCCCAGGCCCAACCCGGCTAGTGAAACCGCCATTCCTACCGAGCCTAAGAGTAGTAAGGGCCGGCGCCCGTAGTGGTCGAGGAACAATGCGGAGATAAACACAAAGAATGTTTTTGCGAAACCCATGATGATGGTGACTCCGAGGAGGTCGCTTTTGTTCTCGATCCCGGCGTCTCGGAAGACTTCTGGACTGTAGTATACAACTGCGTCGTTCCCCGAGGCTTGCATAAAGAAGTTGACCCCAATGGCGGCAATTAGGATACGGCGAACGGGCCTTGACGGGTTCCAGAGCAATTCCTTCCAAACGCCCTGCCCGTGCCATTGGGCCGAGCCAGGCTCAACCGAGGGAGTGGCTCGAGTCATCTCAAGTAACCTGTTAAACAAATTTGGTAATTTGCGTTACGAGTAAAGAATACAATTCATATGTTACAACGTCTCCATGCAAACTGCTCCCCTCAACTTACAACAAATAGTAAAACTGTTATTATGAAAATAATTACATAAATTGGGTTAATAAAAAAATTCTATGAACTTTAACTCGATAACAAATGGCCTACATGAATTTTAAATTTTTAAAATTAATTATCTAAACTTTCAATTTCGCTATCTCTATTATATAGAATTACTGTTTTTTCGGCATTGTGAAATTTTAATTATTTTTAATTTAATCATTCAAAATCTTGTATTACCAATCAAGTCAACTTGAACTCGTTATCTTCACATAATAAAAATTAAAAGCAAGATTATTACGCAATGTATATACACCATCAACTGATGGTTAGTATATTCGTTATAGAAATTGAATATTCCTACAAATATATATAATAATAGATACCTGTAATCAGCTTCATCTTCGGTCTCCGAAGTCTTTAGTAGGACCCATCTCGCCTCGGCAATCCGACCCTCCATGACGAGCCACCGTGGCGACTCCGGCATAGCCAACACACCAAGCCCAACCGCTAAAGCAGGCACTGCCGCCAACCCGAGCATGAGGCGCCAGTTAATATCGGAGCTCAGGCCCGACAATGCATAGTTGGACACATACCCGAGCAAGATTCCCACATTGATGAACACCTCCGGCAAGGACGACAAGAAACCCCTGGTCAACGCCGGAGACAGCTCAGCAACATAAACCGGAGCAATAATCAGGGCGTACCCGACACCGATTCCAGCCACGACCCGACCCGCCATTAGGTATCCGAAAGACGGAGCAAAGCCCATTAGGAGGGCGCCGACAAGGAAGGTGAAGGAAGCTAAAACAATGGTGTACCGCCTCCCTATCCAATCAGAGGTTCGTCCAGACGCTAGAGATCCGACAAGGGATACGACGTTCAAGGAACCCACCAAGATCTCTACTTGTGTTGATGTGATGTTCAGATCTTCCTTTATGAACAGTATTGCTCCGCTCATCACCCCAATGTCTACATCCAACAATCCGCAGCCCAGCCAAAATCAATTTCAATTTCCAAAATTAATTTGACAATTCAATCGACCAATTTAAACGAATTCAAATTCAAAATACAGGAGCGGCGACCAAATCCGACATTGATTTGAAATTAAAAGATTAAGGATTCGTTTTCTCACCGTAGCCCAACAGGATAGAGGTGGTGGAGGCCAGAACGGCGGCGCCAAGGGCGTAGCCGTTAAGGCGAGGGCGAGATCTGGCGCCATTACCGTGGTCCGCCGCTGGGCCGGCGCCGTGTTTGCGATTTTTGAGCGGGGAAACAGGTCCGCCAGGTTGTAGGGTGAGTAGAGGATCGCGGAGTATCTTGTTTCGTGGCTGCTTCATGATTCATGAAAGAGGGCGACGACGAATTAAAGACGGAAGTGTGTTTCAAGAATATAGAGAAAGAAGGAAGGTCACGTGGCTTGGGTGTGTTGTTTATATTAGGATATGAATTTATTAGGTGGAAGCTTGTCCTTTACCGCATTACCATTTTGTCGTGGCGCAACTAATGCCTCCCACCATGTGTTCTTCCTCATTAAAGTTACTACTATTTAATTGAGTAATTGTTTTCCATGTGTATACTTTTATCAATTAGCAAATTAATTATTGACCGACCGTTCAAAACACGGAAGAGCACCCCCAACAAATGGTCCTTTTCAAACATTGTACCCTAAGACCCAAAAAAAAAAAAAAAACATTGTACCCGGTTGGCCAAAAAAAAAAAAAATTCTTTGCACCCTCATTTACTATTAAGAGGGAATAATTGTAATTTTTATATAAAATGACACTTGTGTCCTTCATTTGAAGTAATATATTCTCTAATATTTTAATTGTTCCATTGTACCATAAGTTTTACTTAAAGTGTATATAACTGTATAATGTAGTAAATTTAAGAATACAAATTATGTAGGAACATTTAAGGATATTACTTCAAATGAAGGAGCTTCAGCTTTAAAAAATAAAGCATCAACTATTTAAATTGTGATTTAGCAGTCAATCATTCTTCGATTCACCTAGTTAAAGACTCGTTTTGACTCGAGTCTATGATAGACTTAGTCACCTAATCTTGGAGACCATGTTTAGCATGAGACTAGGTCAGTGTAAGCCCATTAGCTCGGCCAATTGAGTCGTGACCAATTTAACGGTTTGATAGGCCATGGCGAGCCTAAGGCATGGTACTCGCCCATGTCCAAGCTCGTCCAGACATTATCTTCTACATCAGGTGAACATGTTTGACAAGGATTATGTTATGAAGAGTTTCTAACTAGATGAATCGAAATATAACGATCGACAAGACGCCATTTTATATAATTAAATATCCTCAAATATTTTTTTCCTTTGGAAAGAAAATGATATTTTTCCATAATAATATTACAGTATTTACCGTTTACCAATAGCTATACCCATCATGTAGAAGTACAACATAAAGTATATAAATAAATAATAAATTTAGAAAGACATATTTGACCGCATCTTCATCATTTATAATCCTTATTCGAAAAGAGCATGCAATGCAACCCATGATGCTATTTGCTTTTTCCTCCACTTAGACAAGATAAAGCAGCTTTATGAGTAAAATAAGGATGACATTACCGAAAAGTTATGGAAGAAATGTGTGGAAGGCACACGCACGCCTCTTCTACTTTTTTTTTTTGGTAAACCGCCTCTTCTACTTTATTACGCTTCTTGTGAGAAATATATAAATATATGTAGGTGGTAACAATATCTAACACGACACGAAATATGAATCATAGCCAAATCTGTAAGAAAATTTGTCTCATGTCTATTAACTCTCCGACACGATTAGACACATTTTTAAGTATGTCTCTATAACTCTAAGCTATAGGTTTACCGGTAAAACGTATAGATATGATTTATCCGAAATTTAATATTTATATATAAAGTTAGTAATTTTAAAAATATTACAACTAAATCATTGCATTAATATATATATATATATATTCAATTTAATGCAAACCTATTATTTTTAATCTTTATATAGGAGTTGGTGATCCAATATAAATTGGTGCTGATATTTTAATTTTGCATGCATTTTCTTCTTGATTAGCAAACTCCAATAAGAAAGTTTCCCTATAAAAATGGTTTGTGAAGCTACTCTTTTTTTTATTTTTTTTTTAGAAATTGGAAATTTTACAAGTTGCATATGTAATTAATTTCAATTTTGTGAAATAGGATTTTTGAGGCAAGTGTGGGAAATGTATTCAAATAGAGATCGAACAATACGAGGTTCTTGAGCATATTGGGAAATGTTCATTTGGTTCTGCTCTTCTAGTGGGATATAATTATGAAAGAAATTAAAAATTCTTTCAAATCTATACAAACATGTATATATATATATACTGGTCTTACAGTTATCTATTTTTCTGTTTAAATTTTATTAGGTTGATGTTTGGAATTTTTATTGTTGTTTAAAGAACAATTACCAATTTTGGATTCAATGTGTTAGCGTTAAGTTTGTTGGGTTGTGATTAAACCCGATGCTACAAGCATAAGGTCGAGTACAATTGAAAAGGCGAGAATGACAGAGTTGTCGACCTTTCTTACTTGTGTTAATAAGATGAAGATAAAAGGTCGACAACGATACATAGGGAAGTCGACTTTCAAAGTACGGCTAGTCGACCAGGAGATGATTGAACTACTTAATCTCTGGCAAAAGACGCTAATTGAAGTCGACCACGGAAACTTCTGTGGAAACCCTCCCTCTGAGGTAAAGGACAGGTGGCGACCTGCTTCAAACCGTCTTCAAGAGGAAACCTCCCTCTGAAGTAAAGGACAGGTGGCGACCTGCTTGTCACCTGGTTGAAGAAACCTTCCTCAGTAAGAAACACTTAGTTGGAGACCAGCTTGTCACCAGCTGACTGCTCACCGTCTCTTTCAACCAATCACAGGAGGGTAATCGTCGCCCCTGAACAGCCAATCAAGGTATAGCAGCCGCCTTTAGTAAGCCGGTAACTTGTACCTATAAATAGGAACTCTTTCTATTCATTAATCTAGGCTGAGCTCAATATACTTTACATTATTACTCTCAAATCCATTACTGACTTAAGCTTCGGAGTGGAATCAGGGGCCATCCCTAACCCCTTTTTAGGTACTCGCCCCACAAAAAACCATTGAAGGAAACTTAGTGTTCGAAGGAACTAAGTCCAAGGCGATATCCTGAAATCCATTCCCCGAAGTTCAAGGCCACGTCATTTTGATCCCAACATTTGGCGCCTCTGTGGGAAACAGATCAAAAAGTCATGGCGCCACCAAGAAGCCGAGTTAGACAAAATCAAACTCGCTTGGTAGAAGGAGTATTTCAAGGGCCAGATGAGATCCTAGAGAACTACTTCAGACGATTTGAAGGAGGATACACTGGAGGCGAATGTACAGAAAGAGAAGCCATCCAAGTGTTATTTAGAGGCTTGGGACCCCAGTCCCGGCCTTTAGCTATCACCCAACATACTGAGCCCGTGGGGCGAATAGAAGAACTAATGAATCGGGCCAACCTGTACATAGGTGTGGAGCAGGCTCGAATGGCTCGTAATAACCAGCGGGAAACCCCACAAAGGCGAGGAGAAGATTCATCCAGGCAAGGAGTTTCGGCGAGAGAATATCTTCGAGTTCAACAAAGGTTAGAGGGACTTCAAGTGGCGGGAGAAAACCATTCTCCCCCTTGTTGCGAGCATTACCAAGAAGAGAGGCATGACCCTGAGGATTGCCTCCTTGCCTGGAGAGAATTGGATTTCACAAGGGAGGAAATTTAACGCCATCATCGACATCGCCCAATATGCTGCCCAATGCATGCCCTTGACAAGCTCCTTGAAAAGGTCGAGAGACTTGGAGCCAGTGGCGATTACTTTCTCAACGGAAGATTTCTCAGAAGCCTCTCAGCCCCATGAGGACGCTCTGGTAATCACTGCTCGAATCAACGATTTAGATATTAAAAGAGTACTTGTGGATGGGGGAAGTTCCACAGATGTAATCACTTTCAATGTCCTCACCGCCGTGGGATACAAGAGGAAAGATTTGCAAGAAATGACTTCTCCCTTGGTAGGATTTGCGGGAAGAACAACTTATCCCTTAGGGGCAGTACAACTCCCAGTAGTCTTAGGCCAAGGTTGGAAAGCCTTGCACCTGAAGATTCGCTTTGTAGTGGTCGATCAAATCAACGTTTACAACGCAATATTGGGGAGGACCACTCTCAATCCCAATCATATTGTATCATCCACCATTCATCAAGTCATGAGATTCCCAACCCACAATGGGTTAGGGGAAGTCTGGGGCGACCATGAAGCCTCTCGACAATGCTACGTCGATCTCCTTAGAAGATCAAGTCAAAGGGAAACCCTCTCCATTGTTACGGAGGAGGATCCTCGAGAAAAAAGTGGACGACCCGCCCAAATGGAGGAATTGGTAGAAATCACCTTAGAAGGGAGAGAAAGGAAGGTAAAGATTGGAGCAGCTCTGCCTCCAGAGTTGTCTAAAAGAATAACCGCCATTCTAAGGGAGTATAAGGAACTATTTGCTTGGGAGCCTAGCGACATGCCAGGAATAAGTCCAGAAATTATCTCCCACGAGTTGAGGCTAGATCCCGCCATTAAGCCCATAGCCTAGAAGAGAAGATCCATGGGGGCAGAAAAGAAAGCCGTAATCCGGCAAGAGGTGGGAAAGTTAGTGGAAGCGGGTTTTGTCAAAGAAATACGATTCCAAACTTGGGTCGCCAACCCGGTCTTGGTAAGGAAATCCAACAAGTGGTGGAGAATGTGTGTAGATTTTCGAGACCTCAACAAGGCGTGTCCAAAAGATTCCTACTCTCTCCCAAGAATCGATCAGTTGGTCGACGCCACTTCAGGAAATGAACTCCTGAGTTTCATGGACGCTTATTCCGGGTATAATCAAATACGAATGCACCCCAAGGATGAGGCTCACACTACTTTCTACGCCGACAGTGATATCTATCACTACACCGTCATGCCATTTGGCTTGATAAACGCGGGAGCTACTTATCAACGTATGGTGAATAAGCTCTTTAAACCTATGATAGGAAGAAATATGGAGGTATACGTCGACGACATGCTGGTAAAGACCAGAAAGGGGCACGACCACGTTCAGGATCTAGAAGAAGCTTTTGCATGTATGATGCTTCACCAAGTAAGACTAAACCCTACCAAGTGCGCATTTAGGGTCCAATCAGGAAAGTTTTTGGGTTTTATGGTCAGTCAAAGAGGGATCGAAGCTAATCCAGAAAAGTTGACTGTCATAGAGGAAATCTCCTCGCCTACCTGCCATAGAGAAGTACAAAGTCTAAATGGAAGGCTGGCCTCATTAGGAAGGTTTTTAGCAAGGTTAGACGATAAGTCTCTCCCCTTCTTCAAAATTCTACGAGCAAATAAGAAGTTTGAATGGACGACTGAGTGTGAAGAGGCCTTCCAACAGCTAAAAACGCATCTCCACTCGCTCCCCGCCTTGGCTAAGCCTTTACCTGAAGATCCTTTGTTCTTATACTTGAGTGTCAGTTCAGCAGCGGTGAGTTCAGTTCTCATCAAAGAGACTGGCAATGTCCAAATTCCAGTGTACTATGTTAGCAAACTCTTTGCCGTAGCTGAGGCTAACTACATGGAAATCAAAAAGTACCTATATGCTCTGTTGATAGCAACCAGGAAACTTCGACCCTACTTTCACGCCATGAAATCACGTGCTCACCAATCAACCTTTAAAGCAGCTATTACAAAAGCCTGACATTTCAGGAAGAATGGTCAAGTGGGCAGTAGAGTTAAGCGAGTTCCGCATCCACTTCGAACCACGAAGGGCGATCAAAGGTCAAGCATTGGCCGACTTTATAGCCGAGAATACCATGACGCCAGACGCTCAACCCATTATTCTCCCGCAGGAAGAACACGTGAAGGCCACCCCGGAAAGCGTGGCCAATGATACCATGCCATGGTTGTTATATACTGATGGGTCATCTTCTGCCTTAGGATGTGGGGCAGGTCTAGTGCTGACGCCACCTGATGGTGAACCACTCCGCTATGCTCCGGCCTTAACCTTTCGAGCAACCAATAATGAAGCCGAATACGAGGCCTTACTAACAGGTCTTCGAATAGCTAAAGGTATGGGCATTGCTAATCTAAAGGTACGATGCGACTCCGAATTAATCGTCAATCAGACAAACGGAACATATTCCGCCAAAGGAGAAAATATGAAGAAATACGCCGAAGAAGTGCGAAGGCTTGTTTGAGACATGCCTCATTTCCAAATAGAAGCTATTCCTCGAGAGGAGAATCAAGAGTCGGACGCCCTCAGTAAATTCGCCTTGGGAAATACCCCGCCAATCGTCGTGCACTTCATTAAGAGCTCTCTCTATTCTGCGGTAGATGCAGGAGCTGAAGTCCTCAACATCCAAGCACCCGACTCCTGGATTACTCCCATTTAAAATTTCTTGGAAAAAGGGACCCTCCATGAAGATCCGGTGGAGGCAACTCAAATTCGAAGAGTGATAGGACGATTCGTGATCTTGGATGGATACCTCTACAAAAGGGGATATTCCACTCCCTACCTTAGGTGCATAGCCGCTCCTCAAACAGAGAGAATAATGGAAGATCTACATGGGGAAGATGCTGGCTGTCATGAAGGGGCCAAGACCTTAGTTTTAAAAGCATTACGACAGGGCTTCTATTGGCCAACAATGCACAAAGAAGCAGCGGCATTGGTACGCGCTTGCCTCGCCTGTCAAGTTTATGCTCCCAGGATCGCCAAACCCCGGCAGATCTTACTCCTATGATGAGCGCCTGGCCCTTCGCTCAGTGGGGGATCGATCTTATCGGACTTCTACCCCAATCCACGGTGCAGCGAACGCATATCGTAGTCGCCACCGACTACTTCTCCAATTGGATAGAGGCCAGAGCTCTAGCATCCACGACCACCTTCCAAATGATTAAGTTCATACGAGAACAAATCATATGTCGATATGGAGTCCCTAAGATCCTTATTAGCGACAACGGTCCCCAATTCGCTAGTGATGAACTCGCCGACTACTGTGACTGGATGCTAATCAACCATCGATTTGGCTCTGTTCATCACGCCCAAACAAACGGACAAGTGAAAGCCGCCAACAAAACAATTCTCAATGGGTTGAAGAAAAGAGTGGCTGCTCTAAAAGGAAAATGGGTTGAAGAACTGGATCAAGTACTATGGGCTCTCAGGACCTCACCCAAAAGGGCTACTGGCGAGACTCCTTTTAGCATGGTCTATGGCTCAGAAGCCGTCTCACCTATCGAGGTGGCCAATATCTCCCAAAGAGTCGCCGCATATCAAGTCGACCAAAACAATGAACAAAGAAAGATCGACTTAGATCTGGCCGACGAAAGAAGATGGGCTTCGGAAGAAATCCAGTGAAGAATTAAGCTCGCCACCGCTAGATACTTTAATCGGAAGATGGGACGACGCCAATTCTTCCTAGGGGAAAAAGTCCTACGAAGGAATGAATTCCTGACAATGGATCAAAGAGGAAAGATGGTACCGAAATGGGAAGGACCCTACGTAGTCGTCGGCATACCATGTCCTAACGCCTACAGATTGGAAGATCCTCGGGGGCAACAGCTCAATAGGACTTTTAACGCACAACACTTGAAGAAGTTCTATGTTTGAGAAAGGTTCTTTTTTTTATTACAATAAAGTAATGAATAAAGATATGATTTCTTTACTCTCAATGTGCTAAGAGCAGGACTCCCTCCCCGACTTCCGTAAGTCGCCTCTACACAGGGGATCAGTCATAAATCTGACTCCTTCAACTTTCTACAAAGGGGCATTCCTGACTGACTCCTCGACTTCCTACATCGGTGGCGATCAAGAGATCATTCATAACACTGACTCCCTCCCCGACTTCCGAAAGTCGCCTCTACACAGGGGATCAATCATAAAACTGACTCCTTCAACTTTCTACAAAGGAGCAGTCCTAACTGACTCCTCGACTTCCTACAGTCGGTGGCGATCAAGAGATCAGTCATAACACTGACTCCCTCCCCGACTTTCGAAAGTCGCCTCTACACAGGGGATCAGTCATAAAACTGACTCCTTCAACTTTGTACAAAGGAGCAGTCCTAACTGACTCCACGACTTCCTACAGTCCGTGGCGATCAAGAGATCAGTCATAACACTGACTCCCTCCCCGACTTCCGAAAGTCGCCTCTACACAGGGGATCAGTCATAAAACTGACTCCTTCAACTTTCTACAAAGGAGCAGTCCTAACTGACTCCTCGACTTCCTACAGTCAGTGGCGATCAAGAGATCAGTCATAACACTGACTCCCTCCCCGACTTCCGAAAGTCGCCTCTACACAGGGGATCGGTCATAAAACCGACTCCTTCAACTTTCTACAAAGGAGCAGTCCTAACTAACTCCTCGACTTCCTACAGTCGATGGCGATCAAGAGATCAGTCATAACACTGACTCCCTCCCCGACTTCCGAAAGTCGCCTCTACACAGGGGATCAGTCATAAAACTGACTCCTTCAACTTTCTACAAAGGAGTAGTCATAACTGACTCCTCAACTTTCTACAGTCGGTGGCGATCAAGAGATCAGTCATAACACTGACTCCCTCCCCGACTTCCGAAAGTCGCCTCTATACAGGAGATCAGTCATAACACTGACTCACTCCCCGACTTCTGAAAGCCGCCACCTACGAAGGAGGTTATTCATCGCATTGACTTCTTAAACTCGTTAACCGAACGATGGTGGAAAGAGTTTGAAGATACAATAAACTCGACCGCAAACCGTATGACCAAACGGAGAAACGAGAATAAAAAGGTACTCGACACGACCCCTTCCCCTTTTATTATAATAAAATGAAAGGACTCATGTCTCGGGGGCAAGTGTTGGGTAATGATTAAACCCGATGCTACAAGCATAAGGTCGAGTACAATTGAAAGGGCGAGGAGGACAGAGTTGTCGACCTTTCTTATTTGTGTTAATAAGATGAAGATAAAAGGTCGACAACGATACATAGGGAAGTCGACTTTCAAAGTACGGCTAGTCGACCAGGAGATGATTGAACTACTTAATCTCTGGAAAAAGACGCTAATCGAAGTCGACCACGGAAACTTCTGTGGAAACCCTCCCTCTAAGGTAAAGGACAGGTGGTGACCTGCTTCAAACCGTCTTCAAGAGGAAACCTCCCTCTGAAGTAAAGGACAGGTGGTGACCTGCTTGTCACCTGGTTGAAGAAACCTTCCTCAGTAAGAAACACTTAGCTGGAGACCAGCTTGTCACCAGCTGACTGCTCACCGTCTCTTTCAACCAATCACAGGAGGGTAATCGCCGCCCCTGAACAGCCAATCAAGGCATAGCAGCCGCCTTTAGTAAGCCGGTAACTTGTCTCTATAAATAGGGACTCTTTCTATTCATTAATCTAGGCTGAGCTCAATATACTTTACATTATTACTCTCAAATTCATTACTAACTTAAGCTTCGGAGTGGAACCAGGGGCCATCCCCAACCTCTTTTTAGGTACTCGCCACCACAAAAAACCATTGAAGGAAACTTAGTGTTCGAAGGAACTAAGTCCAAGGCGATATCCTGAAATCCATTCCCCGAAGTTCAAGGCCACGTCATTTTGATCCCAATAAAGTTCACTTAGAATTTAGATATCAACTTACTTAGTTTTAATGTTGGATTTTTTATATTTAAGTAGTTTTTTTTTATGAACTTGTTATCTGTATAATTGGAAGACTTCAAGATTATTGGTCGAAATATGACGGTGCTTAATTTAGAATGGTTTTTTAGCATTTGTAAAAGTTTTGGGCTAAAAAGGTAATATTTTTTGTGTCAAAACAAAATCTCGTGTCGAAACACCAAAATCCGTTTCACGTGTCGTGTCACCTGTGACACGAGATATGTCCGTGTATTCTTCCCGTATTTAAAAAACTAGTGACACATTTAAGGGTGATGTGGATGAGAGCTGTGTAGACAAGGATGACACTAGAGACACGACACGGTTGCCATCCCTAAATATATGTGATAGACTACGAACTAGAAAATATAGTTAGAAGGGACAAAATATAAATAAATAGTGTTATAAATAAAAATGAGAATTCAAAGTATTAATAATATATGATAAGAAAATACTTTTATAATCGCTCCTTGCAAGTTGTCATGTTCTAAAAACAATATATAATTTTCTCTCATTATTGAAATATAAGATTGTAAGTTGAGTAATTTGAGTATTCATGAACACAAATTAAATAAATTCACTCCAAATTTATTTTTCTACTTAAGTTTATAAGTGTTGGAACCTAATCCGCCTTGATGGTCCGTGCTTCTTAACTTCAATGACCTACAAAAAGGAATTAAGCCAGAGGTGTCTCCGGCGATTCCTCTCCGACAGTCAAGTTAGGAGAGTGATCTCTAAAAGGAAAAAGCTTATACAGAAATGATATTTATGTTAACATAAATGGAAAGTACAAGGAGTAGAGATATTGATAGGGCTGGAGAACTCCCTCTGTTGCGTCCTGGATGAACTGGGTCGTGGGGACGCGTCTGTTCGTATGGTTGTGCGGGTTTTCGGGCTGTAACCCTTCGTCTGGAAGAGGTTTGGGCCACTGCGAGTGTTCGGTTGACTCCCGTAAAGGTCTGTGTCTCAAAACGCGGTTGTGTCTCGGGGGGCGTCTGAGTCTCGGAAAGGCAGTGATCTGTGCACAAGTCTGAACGTTTGGGCGACGATTCCTGCAAAAAGGACCGATGCTAGCACGGAGAGGGGGGGTGGTGCTAGCGGAGCCCTCTCCGATTCTTAAGTCACTATAGGGCTAAAAGAGTAATTCTAGAGAGAGAAAATATTTCTAGAGAGAAGTCAGAGCTCCAAATACCAAAGTTGGGCAAATGAGAGGATGTGTGAAAATGGGTGGCCAAGGCCTCCTATTTATAGGCTTCCTTGGGACCGGACCCGGTTTTAAAGCGGTTTGATGATGGTTCACAAACAAGCGGTAACCGTCATCCATATTGGCAATGCGCGAACTTGACTTCTCTACACGTAACG
The DNA here is from genome assembly GCA_036873135.1 of Clarkia xantiana subsp. parviflora. Classification (NCBI taxonomy): domain Eukaryota; kingdom Viridiplantae; phylum Streptophyta; class Magnoliopsida; order Myrtales; family Onagraceae; genus Clarkia; species Clarkia xantiana. The sequence continues at coordinate 24,028,264 of JAPTYO010000008.1, read as the reverse complement.
GTAATCGCGGAAACGGTAATCGCACGATACCCGCAATGCAATCCGGACGCGCGTAACACACTTCCGGACCGTTTTGACCCTTTGGGAGACGTTTTCCGAGCCGATATGTAATTTTGACGTGTTTACGAGGCCCGGAATATAAATACGAACTCGAATTGGGCACATATCCATCACTTGCACCCGAGTCAAGTAACGGTTAAAAACCTTTCTTGACTCTATTTTAAGTTAGGATACGTGTCCAATTTGAGCTTGACGCTAACCTTCCGGTTTTGATTGTTGGTTGGACGTAGGAGTCTTGATTTCGTCCGTCCTTTGATTTTCCGACCGAGTGACTTTATTTCTTGTCATTACAGTTAGTGCAATAGAGAATGCGCATATATAACGTACAAACATGATTATCGTTAGAGACACGTCATGCGGACATGCTTCTATCATCGTACATGCACAAGTAACAGTCATGGCAATAACGTAATTACGTGACGTAAGAAATATAATCCGTATACTTCTCAAACGACTTATCGATTATTAAATCATGAATCATGCGATATGTAAACATGCATGTAAAATGACGGATTCGATACGTGTAACACCAAAACAATCATGTATGTAGAGATAAATACTTAGAAGAGGGCGGAGTATACCGTAAGTACTTGTAGGTGCATTACTTCTTTGATCCTTATCATCAAGGAGTTTCTTGGAAGTGGTCGTTTGTTGCTTTGATGCCTTAGAGAAATATTTCCTTAAGTGTTGTCGTATTTGTTCTTCGCGGTTCGTCATATTAGTCGCATCGCTTGTATGATAGCTTCTTGAGATGTTGGTCCTTTTTACTGTACGTACCAACTTTGCTATGCGCGTTGACTTTGGCTATGCGCGTTGACTTTTGCTATGCGCGTTGACTTTGGCTATGCGCGTTGACTTTTGCTACGCGCGTTGACTTTTGCTATGCGCGTTGACTTTTGCTACGCGCGTTGACTTTGGCTATGCGCGTTGACTTTTGCTACGCGCGTTGACTTTGGCTATGCGCGTTGACTTTTGCTACGCGCGTTGACTTTGGCTATGCGCGTTGACTTTTGCTACGCGCGTTGACTTTTGCTATGCGCGTTGACTTTGCTACGCGCGTTGACTTTTGCTATGCGCATTGGCGCTAATGGTTGAGCATCAGGTATAGACTGTTGGTCATTGCCTGCAAGTATGCTAAAACACTTAGGAAATATTTAAGCGATATCTAATACTTGTTACCATAGATGTCGTCGTATGAGCTTTGTCGATGAGCGTCGTATGTGTGATTAGGAGGCATAGCTACTTGTTGTATGCAATCAATCTTTGTCGACATGTAAGTATGTACATGGAAACACTTAGAAAATATTTTCTCCTTGTCGATATGCATCCTTGTCGACATGTACGTACGTACATGGAAACACTTAGAAAATATTTTCTCCTTGTCGACATGCATCCTTGTCGACATGTATGTACGTACATGGAAACACTTAGAAAATATTTTTCTCCTTGTCGACATGTATGTACGTACATGGAAACACTTAGAAAATATTTTCTCCTTGTCGACATGTATGTACGTACATGGAAACACTTAGAAAATATTTTCTCATTGTCGACATGTACGTACATACATGGAAACACTTAGAATATATTTTCTCCTTGTCGACATGCATCCTTGTCGACATGTATGTACGTACATGGAAACACTTAGAAAATATTTTCTTCTTGTCGACATGCATCCTTGTCGACATGTATGTACGTAAATGGAAACACTTAGAAAATATTCCACCATTGTAATCTTGTACGCTGCGAGTATGAGCTCGGTGTTGTCATGCAAGGTTAATGTGTTGAAGAGGTTGCCCCCCTTGTGTGATGCTTGTTACTTGTTGCACGAAGACTAACAAGTCTTGTACGTACATGGTCGTTTCACATGTAGCGTCTGTTTCATAAATGCTTGCATAAGTGTTGGTGCGTGTTTACGCACTGACTGGATTGTTGGTAGCATCTTCCAGGATATCAGATCTTGCTGTCCTCTTGTCAGAATTAATCTTCCCACGGCTGTTACCATGAGTAAGTCCATTATCTCCATCTTGATGAGAGAAAGCTTGTCTTTGCAGATAGCTGATGTGTCCGGAAATCCATTTGTTGGGAGGGATGTCCATACAAGTGCCCCCGCTACTCTGGAGTCTTCGGGCACGGTCGCGGTAAAAGGCTTGTGAGTAAGACGTCTCATTGTATCTTCTTTGAACCTGTTAATTTTCCAAGTTATCGCTGGCTGCAGCTTCTGTTTTTAGCATAATCTTCGAAAGATCCGACGCCGGGGCGCGTTCCTCGAAAGATTCTTAGTTCTTTATGCCGAGCATGACCGTGCTAATTCCTTCTTGTGATAAAGGAAATAAAGTTGAGGGTTGTGCAGTGGTGTCTTCTGCCCCCCGGTCGAGGGACCGGCCCAAGGAGGAGCGTTACTCCTACCGAGGTAAGTATTTGTTGATTGATGATTGTCGCCCTTATGTTGAAGAGCTATGTTGTGCTGAATGTTGAAATAATCATTCTTGTCGTGTCTTCTGTGTGGATGACGACATTGCATTTGATGTTGACGTTATGAACTATTTGCCATAAGTTCTTAGAGATGATGTTGACTCTTGGTTGCTGTTGGGCTGTCTGCTTCCAGCATGTTTAACCCTTTGTGAATGGGTTGATGTTGATAATTCTTTGTTCATGCCTTTGCTTGCATGATATTTCGTCACCTGGACCTGTTTTCAATAATAATTATGTGATAACTTGTTAGTAATATTTCATACCTTGAGTTATCTATGCTGTCCATATGCTTTGGACTTGAAAGATAGGATATATATCCTTAGATGATGAACATGATGTCCGTAGTTACGACTGTATGTTGCCCATTGTTAAGTGTTATGATTGCCCCTCTTGGCTAGACTCCAAGGCATGGCGAGATGGGTAGAGCATAGGATGTTGCGACTTGCGCACTGTAGGTTTTGTTTGGAGAAGACGGTGGCAACACTAATGTGCAACTTTTGCCTGTTCCGCCGAGTCCTGTCAGAGATGATGGCATTCTTTAATCTGTGACATCTTTTGGATATGTTGAACTCGTTTCTGAGTCTGTTTGCCCCCCCCCCCCCCCCCCGGCTTCTGTGTTTGGAAACTTGTTGTAGTTGTTCCTTAGCTGCTGCTTACGACTTGTTCGCTTTGAACTACGTCGTTTGAACCTGCTTTATACATAGTAGTTTGCATGATAACTTGTTAGCAATATTTCATACCGTTATCACTTACTGTGTTTATTGAATGTGGATGACTAGTAACGTAGACATAGTCCCCGCAGTCGTGACCGATAGCCACTTCTTGATTGATAAGTTGAGATGCTCTCCTGATTGCTTGCATGATGCATTATGCATATTGCCCTTCTTTCCTAAATAGCTTGCCGCTATATGTGTTGCAACCTGCCAAGTATTTTTGCGTATAGCAATATTTCTCAACAAGTAGTGTATTTGAAAGGTGTTATCCTGGCTAAGCAAGATACTAGTTTATACCGTCTCTTAGTTCCACTCTAAGGCGACGTTGTACAAGACTCGACTTGTAAATTTTATGAGTTTTAAACAGGGTGCGCACCTGCCAGCGTGTATCAACCCGCGTTGGGGAAGCATACGTAGAGACATTTTAGTATTTGAAAGGTGTTATCTTGGTTAAGCAAGATACTAGTTTATACCGTCTCTTAGTTCCACTCTAAGGCGACGTTGTACAAGACTCGACTTGTAAATTTTAAGAGTTTTAAACAGGGTGCGCACCTGCCAGCGTGTATCAACCCGCGTTGGGGAAGCATACGTAAAAATATTTTAGTTTTTGAAGAAGCATTTTGTGAACCCTAAAAAGCTTGTTGATAAAATATTTGAAAAAATATTTTGGCATTGAATGTGATACACCCAAAAAATTGTGTTGATAAAATTTTTGGAAAGGTGTTTGATACATAAAATATTTGATAAAATATTTGACAAAATATTTGGTAAAATATTTGAAAAAATATTTGTGATACATGATTCCTGCGTCCAGGAACCATGTAACACTTTTTTGAAAATATGAATTGTGATGCATGCTTTCTGCGTCCAGGAACCATGCAACACGGTTTGAAAATCTGTAGTACGAAATTGTCATCTAACCAGAGGACTTTTGCCGTATAAAACGAACCCTAAACAGGAATTCGTAATATGGGATTGTCGTCTATCAAGAGGACTTTCGCCATAAAGAGTGAACCCTTTAACCAGGAATTCACACTTGTTATAGTGTAGGGTCGTTGTCTAACCAGAGAACTTCCGCCACTTATGGGGTGATCAGTCCCGTATGCCCATCCTGTTCTGAATCCAGGGAATGGCTATGAACATGAGGATTTGCCTCTAACCAGAGATGTCACAGCATGTCATTTTTTAGAAGTAAACATGGGGTTTGTCTTTAAAAAAGAGGATACCTCAACATGCTATTTTTTATAGTAGGCCTTGGTGTTAATCCAAGATATTGCTTGCAGTTGACGTCTTTTGAATAGTCGTCATTTTGATAGATGATCTTGGTGTTAATCCAAGACATTGCTTGTAGTTGACGCCTTTAGAATAGTCGTCGTTTTGATAAATAATCCGCAGGTTGTCATTGCGGCATATAAGTTGATTGTGCACATAGCTTGATGGCTTTGTGTTGCCGGCATCTTCTTGAGATAGACACCTATGTTATGAATGGAGAAATAAACTCCCTGTTGGTGTAGATAATAGATATGTTGGTGTTGTATACCATAAATCTCTCCTTGAACACAATGCTTAGCTTGTATTGTTGAAGTAAATTTTCATGCAGAGGTTACTACTTGGCGTAATTCCTGAGTAGTATTCGTAGTGTAGCATGTACCTACGAGCAGAGTTACTTTTGTAAGATAATCGTAATTTTTATAAGTTTGCAAAAGTATGAAGTCATGAAATTTTCTTTTTAGTTATGCATATAATAATTAAAGTAAAGGAATCTGATACAAGGATTCCTTGTTTGTGTAGGAAACTTCCCTGAGTGCGGATACGTTAGGTGTAGATCATGATAGGCATGTATGTATGTTAGCTAGAATTGCCGAGCACTTGTCAGCTTGGTGCCTCCCAAGTCGCTTGGCAGTTGTATTGTTGTTTCCTGATTGTTTATATTGTTTCATCTTCTAATAGTGCATGATCTGTCCTTGTGTAATGCCCCCGCCTTGTTTATTATTGCGACACGATTTTTAGTCTTGCGCGTACAAAATGCTTGGAACTTTGTGTTTTTGACGCGAGTAATATGTGCGTAGTTGTTACTTGGCGTTATTCCAAGGTAATATGCGTCATAATAATGTACCTACGAAAGTAGATTTAACCTTTATTAGATATTTAGAGTTCGCACAACGGATTACAAGAAAGCGTCTACTGATCACTTCTTTTGAAAATTACTGAGGCTAATAAGCATGAGTTGTACTTAATCTTTTAAAGATTTAAAATAGATATGCGAAAAAGGAGATAAGGAAGATAAAGGGATTGTTGATGTGTTTGACGTCCCCATAGGTGATTTGTTGGCTAGTTGACTCTGCCACGTGCCACATAGTTTCTCAATGCATCTATCGTGTTGAGCTCTTCAATCTCCACCTTTAGGGATGAACAAAAGTTGATGTCATGCCCCCAAGTTTTACTTTGCTTGTGTTGTTCTTCAACATCTTTGCCAAGGAAGGCAGTCGTTGACTCAAGTGGACGGTGAGGTTTGTTTTCTGGGAGTTTGAGATTTGCTTCTTCTGCATTCATACTCCAAAGATTGTACAAGTTGTCACAATTGGTTCCATAAGTGACGTTGTTTTTCTGGCGTTTGGCGATAGGTGGATTATCATCCGCCTTTTCTTTTCCCTTGCCTTTTTTCTGAAGAACTCACTCGAGGCTTCCTTTGATGCTTATTGCCATGGTCGATATACTTCTTCATTTTTCCTTCTAGGATTAAGCTGTTTATGTGAAATCTTAGTCCGACACAGCTTTCGGTTTCGTGGCCGTACAGTTCATGATTTTCACACCATTTGCTTTCTTCTTTTCCCAATGGTCCCTTGTGGAATTTTGAGGGCTTTTTCCACAGCTTGGTTTCTTTCATTTCTTTCAAGATGACAGATAACAGTGTGTTCAATGGAACACATTTGGCGAGTTTGGACTCTTTGATTCTTTGGTCATCTGACTGGAATGGCCTCTTTTGTTGCGGTTGTCTCTTTTCCCAGGAAACGTGTATCTCTTTTTCAATTATTGCCTTCAAGGTTCTTGTTGTCAATCCCGTGATTGGGACGTCGTCGTCACTAGCAGGTTTTTTCCGTCCCTCCTTGTGACAGATGTCAACATCGTCTTGGCTTGTCCTTGTGGAAGGACCTTCTTTGTGTATTTTGGATGACTCTGCTTGAGTCTTCTTTGGAAGTCTATCGCCTTGATCGGTGAATTTCTTTAATTTTCCTTTGAGGACGAAGCTGTTAATGCGGCGTAGGCTGGCACAACTGTTCGTCTTGTGGCCGAAGACCTCGTGGTATTCACACCACTTGTTTTTGTCTTTCCCCAACGAGCCGTTTCTGAAATTGCTCGGTGCTTTCCACATTTTTGCATCTTTCATCTCATTCAATATTTCGGACGGCGGGGCTTTCAAAGGAATGCAGTCAGTGAGGTTTACTCCTTTTGGCTTCTGGAAATTTCCTTGAAGAGGTCTTCTTGGCTGAGACTGCCAATTTCTTCCTTGCTGACCGCTTGAGGGCGGTTTTGCTTGATTCTGCTTTGGGGGTTGTTTCCATGCCTCTTTTTGGTGTTGTGCTATCACGTACAGGTTGTATGAGCGTGCAGCTTCGTGCCTTGGTTGTTGGTACTGGAAGGTACCTTCCGTGCATTGCCCATCTATTCTTTGGTGCAGTGTGTCTTGATGACTTGTGACTCGAGACTTTGTCCCTATCGTCTCAACTTGTTCGTTAATTGGAGGCAAAGGAGGTGACGGGTTGACACCTTTGTATTGGAAGGCTCCTTGGTCGCATTGTGCGGAGAATGCATTTCTTGTTGGAGTGAAGAAAGCATTGGATGTGGCAACAGGGATGTGGAAGGATCCAAGTTGTCTTTTTATCGGCTTCTGCGTGGTTATGGGCAAGGCGTTGTGGTATGCGATGTGCTCTCTGTCTTTTGATGAGAAATCAATGACATCTTCAAAGGCGGCATCCTTTATGTCAACATACTCCAAGTTGGTGTCATCGGTCTCGTGCATTGTCTTTGCGGTATGGTAGCTTTTTGTTCGAATCACGTAGACGGCGCCAATGTTGCGTCCTGGATGAACTGGGTCGTGGGGACGCGTCTGTTCGTATGGTTGTGCGGGTTTTCGGGCTGTAACCCTTCGTCTGGAAGAGGTTTGGGCCACTGGCGAGTGTTCGGTTGACTCCCGTAAAGGTCTGTGTCTCAAAACGCGGTTGTGTCTCGGGGGCGTCTGAGTCTCGGAAAGGCAGTGATCTGTGCACAAGTCTGAACGTTTGGGCGACGGTTCCTACACAAAGAACCGATGCTAGCACGGAGAGGGGGGGTGGTGCTAGCGGAGCCCTCTCCGATGCTTAAGTCACTATAAGGCTAAAAGAGTAATTCTAGAGAGAGAAAATATTTCTACAGAGAAGTCAGAGCTCGAAATACCAAAGTTGGGCAAATGAGAGGATGTGTGAAAATGGGTGGCCAAGGCCTCCTATTTATAGGCTTCCTTGGGACCGGACCCGGTTTTAAAGCGGTTTGATGACGGTTCACAAACAAGCGGTAACCGTCATCCATATTGGCAATGCGCGAACATGACTTCTCTACACGTAACGGTAATCGCGGAAACGGTAATCGCACGATACCCGCAATGCAATCCGGACCTCGTCAAATTTGGGCAATTCGGCGAGGTCCGAATTGCTTTACGCAATCCGGAGGTCCGGTCCGGACGCGCTTAACGCACTTCCGGACCGTTTTGACCCTTTGGGAGACGTTTTCCGAGCCGAGATGTAATTTTGACGTGTTTACGAGGCCGGAATATAAATACGAACTCGAATTGGGCACATATCCATCACCCTCCATGGGTCATTAGGGAATTCGGGCACGACATATCGTCCTGGATCCAAATCATTATAGATCCAAATCTATATTAGATTATTATTGGCTTTACGTAGAAACTAAGATCATAGAATGCATTTTTGGCAATAAAAAATGCGTATCTATTTTATATATATTATATGTTAATTCTTCCTAAAATAAACATAAATATAGAATTTGAAAAGGAAACTTAATATATAGAGAAATTCCCTAAAATATATAATACTAAATTAGGATACGACTAATAATTATGCAATAATTTTTACCAATCAAACTATATATATATTATTGTCTAAAGTAAATATATTTCTCATAATGTATATATTTCTCAGAGTTTGAGACGTTCAAAATTTCTTTTATTATTATTATTTTCAATTTTTTTTTAATAATATTATGGTCTTAATGGTCATAAATGGTCTCAAATGGTCTTAATGGTCTTTTCGGTCTAGGACCAAAACTAAGACAAGGACCAAATAAGACCAAAATAGAAGGTGGTCTTGGTCCAAAATGGACTTGGTCTTTTGGACTCGGTCTTGGGCGGTCATGGTCTTGGTTTTGGTCTTGATGGACCATTGCTCACCCCTATTGGCGCCCGCCAGGTAACGCTAAGGTTCCGTAGGTCGCCACCCTTTGACGGAAATTCAAGAGAGTAGTCACGTGCTTGTTGGGTTGGCACGTGGAAGGGGAGATATCCATTGTCATACCTAAATCTAACTTACGGCGAATTACGTTTTGAAACGTGCAATTTTGAAAGAGTCGCCACTAGTTAGTTATTAGGCTAACTAGAATCCTAAATTACCTAAGTGAATAACGAATTAACCACCTAGGTATAAAACGGTCTATGATCATAAATTCGAGTTCGGGGGTTCTGTTACGAATTAAAGCTCATGGAATTAATCACGCCCTTTCGGTACTCAATTCACTTAATTTGCCAATTTTATTCTTTAAATTCATGTTATATCAGATTAATCTAACAACGTAAATATTTAATTAAACTTAGAATATGCAAAAAAAAAAAAAAAAAATTATCGATCATTAACCTAAATCTAGAAACTAAAAAACTATTAAGCATCTAAAACTCCTAACAAAACTAAACATGCTCAAAAGTATGATACAATTTAATATTTACATGTCATACACATACACTTATTAAAACATGCCATCTAATTAATTTAGACCTAACTAATTAGTTGATATGGTATAATAATAATAATGATAATAATAATAATAATAATAATAATAATAGAAAATAAAAGAATAATAATAATAATAATAATAAAAATATCAATAATAATAATAACAATAATAATAATCATAAATAAATAAATAAATAAAAGAGAGAGAGAGCTGGAAGAAGACCTGCAGGCTGCATCGACGAAGGCCAGCGGACGACAGCGGCTCCAGACAGCGCGGCAGACGGCGAGGACGACAGCGAAGGACAGGCGGGGCTCCGGCGCGGTGGCAGCAGCAGCGGACGGTGGTGGCTTGGTGACTTGGTGGACTGGGAAGGGCCGGATCTGGACTGCAGCACAGGCAGGATGACGACCGGACGCTTGGCTGGCTGAGGGCGACGCAGGGCGGCGGACCGGCGTGAGGTCGGAGCAGGGCGGAGCTTCGACCAGGTGGCTGGCTGCAGGGTTGGCTGAATGCGAGAGAGAGAGAGAGAGAGAGAGAGAGAGAGAGAGAGAGAGAGAGAGAGAGAGAGAAAGAGAGCAGGGGTCACCCGAGGGGCCACCGGCGTCGTGGTCGGGGAAGGGTGGTCAGGCGAAGGTGTGGCGGAGGTGGGTGCGAGGGCTGCGCCGGTCGCCGGCGACTGGAGGTCTGGTGGCCGAAGGCTGCAGAAAGAAAAAAAAAAAAACTGTTTCTGAGCACTAGAAAATGAAATCGCACAGACCCCGAGAAATAATGTATTATTGCTTGTTGTGGTGTTTTTCCGTGTCTTACAATGTAAACCTAGACCCCTATTTATACTAAAAATCTAGTCTAGATTACAGATAAAATTTAAATAAAAAAATGCTAACAGATAATTATTCTAGAGAATATTCCTAAGGATATTTATCTTTACAGATAATTATTTTTTTGAATAAAAAATAATATCTGGAGATAAATATCTTACAGATAATTTTCTAAAATAAAAAAACTAATTATTATATATATATTTTTAAATATTCCGAAAATATTAAATAAATTCGAAATAATTTAAAATATATTTTATATTAATTTCCCTAATGTGCCCTTAAGCATTTTTGGAGACTTTGTGGCTTGACGTGTCCGGAATTTGACGTATCATGTGTAACGTCGTTACGTCTGGGTCAAAATCGAGTGTTTACATTAGATATGAGTTCTGAGTCCGTGAGGATATTTCGGGTGCCTCTTCATAAGGCTCCCGGGATTAATCACACGCTCGAGGTGAAGAAGTTTGCGACTGTTAGAATCATGAGGATTCTTATCTAGCACAACCGAGTTGTGACCCCGTGGTCGAACATGGCACGCGCAATATGAAGCACGCGTCGATAGCATACCTGAACTTTTAAGTTGACAGGAATGGGATATGTCAATCATGTTATCGCAGATTCTCAACTGGCCCAAAATGTGGTTTAATGACAAACTGAGTTCATCACTGTGATTTGCAAAAACGAAGATCATGTCTAGTTACTTCGGGACTACATAATCGTCTTGCGTAATCAGGTTTATCCCTGCAAGACGACCGTACCTGTGTGACTATGTAAGGCCCACATTCGACATAGTTTGGCAGAGGATTGCGTCCTCCTACGACTTAGTTTATAGACCGTAAATCTGATGTATTCAAACATTATAACGTCGATGAATCATAAACTCGATTGCAATTCTCTCGTTTATTAAAAACGTAACTTTAAATTATCAAAATGTTATCACAGATACATGCCACTTTTAAACCCTACGCAATCCAAGCAGTTTTACATGCTTTTCGAATATCTCCCTGCGTAGTGGTTTAGTTAATGGGTCCGCAACCATATTATCAGTGGACAAGTATTCCAAAGTGATTGTATTGTCTTCTACCATAGATTTAGCATAAAAATATTTCACATCAATGTGTTTAGTCTGACTATGGTACTTTGGATTCTTAACTGCCGCAATAGCTGCCTGACTGTCAGAGTGTACCACGACGGGTTTACTCACGTCTCTGTCACCAGGTAGTGCAGTAAGAAGCCTTTTCAGCAAGACCGCTTCCTGTGCGTTTTTTAAGAGAGCAACAATTCTGATTCCATCGTAGACAGCGCGACACAGGTTTGCTTCTTGCTCGTCCATGAAATGGCTCCTCCTATGGTGGACTTAAGATCATCTGGATCGCCACCATGGTCGGCGTCACTATAAACGGTCAATTCTAATGTCTTTCCCTCATAGCACAGTGCGTAGTCGGCAGTACCTTTCAGATAACGAATAATTTGTTTTACAACCTTTAAATGTTGATAGCCAAGATCTGATTGGAATCGTGTTACTAGGCCCACGGCGTAACAGATGTCCGGAAGGTAGCATTGCATGGCGTACATGAGACTACCGACCATGCTTAAATACTCTACACCCTTCATCTGTTCTCACTCTGCCAGGTTCTTGGGGCCGTCACGTTTCGACAGTGCGCACCCAAACACCACCGGCATATCCACAGGTTTGGCATCTTGTAATCTGAACCTTTTCAACAATTTGTTGATATAAGCTTCTTGAGATAGACATAATTTCCGGGTAGCCCGATCTCTAGCAATTTTAATGCCTAAGATGTATGTGGCTTCTCCCATGTCTTTATCTCGAACACAGATGCCAACCAGGACTTTGAATTGTTCATAAAACTCACATCGTTTGCGGCAATGAGTATGTCGTCCACGTATAAGGTTAAGATGAGATACTTAGACCCGGAGGTCTTATAATACACGCACGGATCCTCGTGAAGATTCACGAATCCGTTTCCTACAATTTCCTCGTGGAATCTGCGGTACCATCTGTTGAGACGATTGTTTAAGACCGTAAATGGACCTTTGGAGTTAACAAACTTTACGTTCGTTACCAGGAGTAATGAAACCCTCCGGTTGCTCCATGTAGATCTCTTCCTCCAGGTTTTCGTGGAGGAACGCGATCTTAACATCCATTTGGTGCAGCTCGAGATCGAGACCTGCGACCAGGACCATAAATGGCCATAACCGTGATTTTACGCACAGTCCATGAGTTCATTACATCAAAGTCCACTCCGTGAGGTTGGGTATATCCTTTCGCAATTGGTCGGGCTTTGTGTCGCCCGACCTGTTCCATCAGTGGTGAGCCTTCTTTCAGGACTCACCATATCCTTGTGCCCCTTTGGTTAGTAGGTAAATCAACTATAGACTATAATGGCTTTCATTTAACCGATCTCTCTCTTTTATTATTTTCCTCAATTTCCCCATTCGAGGCCTTTCCAGTGCACGTCAACAGTTGTTAGAGTGAGATTTTCACCCTTCTCGATGGGACACTTCTTGTGAGAAGTTCGATGCCTTTGAATTTCTTCTAGGCTAGTTAATCCCATCTTGAGTCTGAACGTTTCTCCCACTCGGAATAATGCCTCTTACTGGAGCATCAATCCCACTGGGAATAAGAGCAGTGTTTGAACGTTGACCTACAACTTTCCTTGGACGGCCTCTTGGTCTCGAGGTTTTACTTCCGAGATAAATTCCTTGATCACTAGGACCTGGAACCAAGTTGGTCGGTTCACACCCACTGGAAACAATGGGTAGAATAGGTGGTTGTGACATCATTGGTTCAGCAATATGACTATCAGGTTCTACTTGACTCGTTTATGCGAAAACAGTGATTTCATGTGGTAGGGATTATTCCTCCCACTGGATTTACTATTAAAATGTTTCCATTATCATTTACCATGTCATTCACTGGTGTTGCTGGTTCAAATCTCCCACTCGAAGTAAGTGGGACCTGATTGTCAGTGTAATCCTGCTCCGGTTCGATCAAGACTATATTAGTTTGAAAAATGACCATGCATTGGAAATTCGTACTCAAGTGATGTAATGTCTCATGTTCGACCACGGCACCATTTTCCAAGCTTTAAACAGATATTTCTAAGAGCAGTTATCGTGCTCTTTGTCCAAATACGTGTTTAATGTGCATATCAATGTCGCATGATGATATGATTTAACTAATTATCATTATTTAGCTTTTATGGAAACGTGTCTTACCGATTTCATTGGAACACAGTTTTAAATAAATGTGAATCATTTCCTTTCATCCCATCGGGAACGTTCTGATAGATTGACTCTAACATTATGTTTACGAATTGTGCTTCTTGAAGTGTTCCATTTGATTTGATTTTTGAATGCCTAGCCTGACTTATCATTCAAGGCGTATGGAAGGAAAATCGTTTAACTGACTTTATCCTTCTTCGTTTGCAAACTTATCTCAGGGATTTCATCCCATCTTCGAACTGAGCATCTTGGGTTATCACCCTATGTGTCAGTTGATACTTTTAGAGGGTCATGGTAGCTTATGAAGCATACTTCTTTCCGATGTAAACGTTATCAGGAAGTTGTTTCCGAAGGGACACAAACGAAAATTCAGCACTTAATCATCAAAACACTTCATCATTAAACTCGTATTTTGAAACGATGTGCTCCATCTTTCGAGGTCAACATGCGCGCGGCGTTAATTATTGAAGTTTTAACCCTTGGTTAAATCGTTTCATTTCAGAATTTAATTCAATTTAATCGAATCAATTTAGCACATGATCGTCATTAATGATTATTTCATTTAATGGAGTACTAATAATAAACTAAGATTTATAACCGGTTCATTCTTAGAGCTACGCAATCAATGGATTTTAATGGCATTATGATTTTACTCAAAGAATTGGATGTAGGAGAAGATGTATAGAGTTGTTTGATTCGGCCATTTCCAACAGCCTTATTCCTTCGGTTTAGTTATATTTCGGATCGATCTCGTTTCTAGCCGAGTCGATTAATCTTGATAAGAAGAACACATTTTAAATCGAATGGTAACTACTTTATTCAATGAATCCAAAATAATAATAACCAGAATTCAAACATAAAATTGAACAATAGGAAATCAAACATAAACAATACTGGGGTCTCAGATCTCATACTTGAAGGAATCTCGAAATGATGATGGACAGTGTGTCATAACTGAGTCGTACCTAGAAGGTAAAGTTATCATGGTGGTTATCGCATCGGATCATCGTTTAGAGCTTTTGTTGTCGGGGGTTGCCAAGCTTTTCAGCATATCAATGAATGTGTCATCGAATGCCTCGGGTTCTTTCGGAAAGTTTCCTTCTTTATGATCTGCTTCGAATAGGTCTATTTTCGTCTTAATCGATGTGATTAGATGCGTGAGCCCTTTTTCGTCAACAAACCATAAAAGAGGAAACACCCTCATTACTTTTTGAGTCCTTGTCCATACGTCTAACTCGTCAGCGGGATCATGAAAGGCTATTACACCGTCATCACTGCATAGAATACTGTAGTATTCTGCCATTAAGGCTCGTGCTTCAACGGCCTTACCTTTACCGAAGCGAAGGTATATGGCACACCAAAGATGCAATGCGCTGAGTTGTATAAACTCACCTTCTACTTCAGTTGACAGTTGCGAGAGAATTAATTCTCGTGCATTATGATCCTTACTCAACCTCTTCTTGTTGTTGCTCTCATGCGGGTTTCCATATTCGTCCAAGCTCATCATTTTCGCTTTCAGATTGACTTGATCGTCAAGATCTGCAGCGATCAGGAGCTCCATAACATTATCTCTCCATGCATCATAATCCATGTCGTCCAGATTGCGAGGTTCATAGAACTGTATCGGTTCAGCCATGAAAACTAACACATTGATAATCACGCAAAATCAGGGAGACAATAACATTTTGAGAAAGAATTGCATACATCAAATATCTATTAAGATGGAATGCGACAAGCAATGATTCCTCAGTCATCTAAACCAACCGACCACCAGTAAACCAATGGAAGATGGCTGTGAAAAATTTCACATTACTGTCGTCTTCAACCCAATAGATCAGTCTTTTAAAACAGTTTTTAATCGCAAATTACCGGAACGGCAGAACGGGAATTTTAAAACAAGCATACCCGATCTTGGCTTTCCCAAGGCCCTTTAATTTTGATAAATATTCCGATGAACTTACTCATGCATATACAATTCTACCATTCATGTACATCATCATACGCAAGTAACATTCATCATACAAACCACACTCATGCTTAGGCGTCATGTGTCTAATGTTCCGAGGAACTCATGCTTGCATACATTATTTCACTTTCAAGTAAATTATTAAATGCGGCTACATCCTCAAAATTTTAGCATATGTGTCAAACATGCAACTTTCACATTAATCATACACATTTGGCGACTGGTTTTCGATTTAAAAATATTTTAAACATTAGGGGCTGATTTGCAAGTCAAGCTTATATTCAATTACGCATCATTCTAGACATGATTCCTAGGCAATTTCAACCATCACAGCATGTCTATCCTAGTGTGCATACCATATATTTAACTAGGGCTCCGCCCCAACATGCATTTTCCAGCTAGCTTGACTCAGTCAAGACGACAGTTCTAATCATGCATAAATATATATATATATATATATATATATATATCGAATAATAAACAATTGATATTCAGCCCACTAATTAATCAAGTCCCAAAAACATGTATCTCCGAGATCCATCCCTATAATCGAAACAAGGCATAAAGGTTTAATTGTTATGTAAATAATATTAAACCCTTTGAGCACTGTGTAGGCCATTAGAGGTTCAAAACATTTGGATTTTAAACTTGACCACCCTATTTTAATTGACTTGAATTCGGTTTTGAAAATTCGGTTCGGTTCAATCAATTTCGGTCCGATTTGGTTCGGATCGGTCTAGAAAAATCCGATTCGGGTCCGGTTCAGTAAAATCCGGTTCAGTCCGGTTTTATTTTCAAAATCTAGTTCGGTCCGAACCGGTCCAAAAATAGGGTTCGGTTCAACACTAAAAACTGGTTCGGTTAGATACACTTAGTTACCACGGTCCGACCCGACCCGACTAGGTCGAACCGATTAAGAAAACCCAGTTCAATTCAGTGCGTCCCGGTTTGATATATTGGACAGGCCCAATAATTAAATCAAAAGGGTTTGGGCCGAAATGTTTACTTCTGGGCTAAGTAGGGTTTTGAAGTCCACTAAAAATTTTAACTTAACCACCAAGTAACATTAATTATATTAAAATAATTTCCAATATTGCTAATATATATATATATATATATATATATATATATATATATCGGCCAAAACTAAACATATATATATTTATTGCCAAGATTCTATCTTTAAGACTAAATCAATCAACAATATATATATATGTGTGTGTAAAATTCGGCACATGTATGTAAATATATATTATATTTATTGTCAATATCTTAAATAGGGAAACACATATATATTGACAATATATTTTCTCAATCTTTTAGTTAACTAAATCTATCAATATTATCTTTAACCCTATTAATTATCTAGATATATTGATAGTTATATATATTTCTATATATTAATATGAATTTATCATTTTGTTTCCAATTATAGATATATCTTTACCTAGAATAAAAATTAAAATATGGTAAACAAATTTTTATTAGGTTCGGCCGAATACACTTACTTGGGGCCTAAGAAATTAAAAAAATTACCTTGTAATTTACTTAGGGTTTCGGAACAAACACCAAATTGGAAACAAGTGGTCAAATTTCAAGATCAAATTTTAATAAGATCTACAATCCAATGTTCGATTTTGATAAAAAAAAATAAATAAATAAAAACATATTTTTCTTGAAGATCATGAACATCAAATTTTCCTAAGAACATCATAAAAATTTCGGACCAGTAACATCATAAAAAAATCGAAAATTTTAACTTTTTCCTTTTAAAATTTTCGGTCCAATTTTAAAACTTTCAAGAATACCAATTTATCAAAATCATGAACTCTTAACACAGGCTCTGATACCACTGTTAGATTACGGGGAGTAATCACTACGGATACTATAAACATGGTACATGCTATACCTCAGACGTAATCCGTAGTCCCAAGATCCTGCAGCAGGGAGTTCACGGTCCTCCGATCGGCACCCGTAGAGGTTCTTGTTAAGGAATCCCTACGTGGTATATTCTCCACAGCAAAGCCTCTGATCGATTCTTGACAGGGACGGATCTCCGGAGTGTTTGCTCGAAGGCAAATTGGCACACCCTTTGTGGTGGTAAAGTTTCGGTCGAACTAGGGTGTTTTGGGGGGAGGATTTTTCTCTCTAAAACACTCTTAGGGGGAATTAAGGATTAACCTAATAAAACCCCTAACACCCTCTTTAAAGTCGTCTTCACCCTCCATCGGAGAATCCGCCACAGCCGCCCCGTTCCGCCGAAGGACCCGCCGCTGTCGCCGCCCGGAGACGATGCCGATGGCCCTCGCCGACCGGAGTCCTCCCGTCCAGAAACTCCCATCTGTTGGTACCGTCGTGCGCTGGTGCCACCGTGCCACGCCGAAACTCCTCCTCGTTGGCCTTTTTCCGCCACCGTGAAACCCAAATTCCAGTCACCCAAAAATCGGGCAAAGTAAATTTCTTGGTACCCAAGAAAGAGATGGTTGAGAGTGAAAGTGATGGTGGCTACTGTTGGGTTACGATTAAAAGGATAGAATAGTATGAAGTCGAGTACGTCTAAAGGCGAGACTAAAGAAAATTAAGTCGTCGACCATTTCTGCTCAGAACGACAAGGCAAAGACAAATGGTCGACGACTATATATGAAGAAGTTGAATTTTGAAGAACGACTAACAAAAAGAATGCGACTAAATCACTCAAGGCTCTCCTATTAAGGTACGAGTCGAGTCGATGCCAAAACACCACTGAAGAAACCATCTTCTTAAGGAAAGGGACAGGTGGCGACTTGCTCTAACAGCCATGAAGAAACCTTCCTCTTAAAGGAAAGGGATAGGTGGCGACCTGCTCTAGCCGCCATGAAGAAACCTTCCTCTTAAGGAAAGGGACAGGTGGTGACCTACTTCAGCCGCCAAAGGAAAACCTTCCCAGCTAAGGAAAGATGAGGTGGCGACCTACTTGTCACCTGCTTAAACCGACTCCGGACATAGACCTCCCAAGAGGGTAGCCGTCATTTAAAGTCGGTAATGTCTCCCTATAAATAGGGGAACATTATATATATTTTACAATCTTGATTCTAATACTTGACAATACTCTTACATAAATCCATTATTGACTTAAGCTTCGGAGTGGAATCAGGGGTCATCCCTACTCCTTTTCAGGTCCTCGCCTAGCACAAAGCTCCCAAAGGAAACTAAGTACCCAAGAGGTCGAGAAAGATACTTAAAAGAGTTATCTCCCGGCGAGACCTCGAAGTCCACTACTAGAAGTTCAAGGCCACATCATCTTGATCCCAACATTTGGCGCCGTCTGTGGGAACAGATCAAAAAGTCATGGCCTCCGAGAAGAACAAGATGTCGAACTTCGTGGTAGAGGAGGTGGAAAGATCCCAAGTGAATCCCACCACTTCAAAATCAACACCGGAGGAAGATCCGCCTATGCCCCAGGCTAATGGCACTGGCGGTGAAGAGAATCCTAGTCACTCCAAGTGATTACCAAATCCTGAATAGGCGAGAACGGTCCCTCTGGCGGTCCATCAAGAGGTAATGGCGGCTTTCATAGCCTTTTGGAACCAAGCCCAGGCGGGAACTGTTCCTGACAAGAATGAACCAACCTGAGAAGTCTCCCAGAAGGAAGAGGTGGCTTCCAGTGTAAAGGTAGCAGAGGAAAATCTCTTGGAAAAAGAGATTCTTAAGGCTCCCGAAGTCGATGCGGCGAGCAAAGAACCCGTCATATTCACTATAGGACAGGTGGAAGAATTGTTGGAAAAGAAGACAAGAGGGGCGAACGATCTGCTAATTGTTCGTGACCACACCTCTCACCCTTTCTCCAAAAGGCTGTTCAATACTCGAGATCCCCCGCAAGTATTCGCGAGGAACATCGACGACTATACAGGCGAGGGAGATCCTATTCGCCATATCAACGCCCACAACTTTTCCCTCCTAGGGAGAGGGGCATCGCACATCATTATGCAGCTCTCTTCCCAACAACTCTAAAATAAGAAGCCTCCACTTGGTTCTATGGTCTTCATGACAACTCGATAGACTCATGGGAAGAGTTGAAGACCAAGTTCATAAAGGCCACATAGGCCAAAGACAACGCCTCAAGAGCATGGACTTTATAGATAAAATTGAGCAAGGTCCTGATGAGACCTTAGCCAATTATTATACTAGATACCACAAGATACTCCAGCAGTTGAATGAGGACGCCACTGATGGCGAGCTGATCAGGACCTTCTGGAGAGGCCTCAGAGTTCAGAGCCAAGCTCTGAAGGATAGCATGGTTATGAAGCCCGTGCGAAAGATTGATGCCCTCACCATAAAATTCAAGATATACATCGACTTGGAGAGGTCACATGATAAATCTCCCATGGAAGCCAAGAGGCAGGTCATTCCTGCTAAAATCGAGAAAGGTTCTGCTTCTCGACCCCCCAAGCGAGATAAAATGCGAGAAGTGACTATCCAACATGGAAGTCGCCAAGGACCAAAAAGGTACATTAAGCCTTATTTGGAAAAATTCACTCCTCTCACACATAATATTTCTGTGGTACTTCAAGAGATGGAAAAACTCAGGCTGGACGACCCTCCACCAGTCAGGAAGAGTCCGATGGGATCCCAGAAAAATGACTAATGTCGTTATCATCGAGTTCAGGGGCACGACACAAATGAATGCATCGCCTTGAAGCAAGATATCGAGACATTGATCCGAAGAGGTAAACTACTAAAATTTATTGAGAAACCTTTCAAAGCTCCAAGGAAGCGAAGTCGCAGCCCGCGAAGGAATTCCCGATCTCCCCCTCATGACAACCCCGCTCCAATCCAAAGAGGGACGGTGACGTCATCGCAGGAGGATTCGCCTCAGGAGGAGAGACCAGCGTCGCAAGAGAAGTATATGCTACCCAAGTTTCAAAGAAAGAAGATAAGGGAAAGGCACATCAAGTAATCGACCCAGTGGTCATAAACTTCACAACCGATGATCTCATGATGGTGACTCAACCTCACGATGACGCCTTAGTTATCACTGCCACCTTGGCAGAATATGAAGTCAAAAGGATCCTCATTGACAGTGAAAGCTCAACAGATATACTCTTCTACGAAGCTTTTCAAAACTTGGGGTTAACCAGAAGCGATCTAATGAAGGTCGACTTTCCTCTCATCGGCTTTGCTGGAAGAACCACCTATCCAATGGGTGCTATCAAACTACCAATGGTCTTAGGAAAGGAGAAGAAAACTTTGATAATCGACGTACTCTTCGTTTTCGTCGACGCCGCCTCAGCATACAATGCTATTATCGGAAGAACTACTCTTAACCCTCATCGGATAATCCCGTCGACTGCTCATCAAGTTATGAAGTTCTCAACACCACATGGGGTAGGAAAGTTAAGAGGAGATCAAATCGCCTCTCGACGATGTTATGTCATCTCAATGCGACGCCGCAATCAAAGAGAAGTCATAGAAACAACGCCTAATTAAAGTAATAACTTTGTTTATCTTAAGGCTAATGTTTGTTGATGATGTTTTTGTAAAATACTCAAGAAGGATAAATAAATATAGCCTTTTAAGGCCCTTTTCCAGATATCTGAGTTTCTCTGGGAGGTGTCAAGCATTCAAAAATCGATTGTCAACCATCAAAAATCAGATATCATCTAAATCACTCAGATTGGTTGACAACTCGAAAGAGATATGGCGGCGAAGACAAACTTTTTCTGAATCGAGTGTCGACCATCAAAAATCTGGTATCATCTAAATCACTCAGATTGGTCGACAACTCGAAAGAGGTTAAGTATCGAAGACAAACTTTTTCCGAATCGAGTGTCGACCATCAAAAATCTGATATCATCTAAATCACTCAGATTGGTCGATAACTCGAAAGAGGTTAAGTATCGAAGACAAATTTTTTCCGAATCGAGTGTCGACCATCAAAAATCTGATATCATCTAAATCACTCAGATTGGTCGACAACTCGAAAGAGGTTAAGTATCGAAGAAAAAAGATTTCCGAATCGACCATCAAAAATCTGATATCATCTAAATCACTCAGATTGGTCGACAACTCAAAAGAGTTTAAGTATCCAAGACAAACTTTTTCCGAATCGAGTGTCGACCATCAAAGATCTGATATCATCTAAATCACTCAGATTGGTCGACAACTCAAAAGAGGTTAAGTATCAAAGACAAACTTTTTCCGAATCGAGTGTCGACCATCAAAAATATGATATCATCCAAATCACTCAGATTGGTCGACAACTCGAAAGAGGTTAAGTATCAAAGACAAACTTTTTCTTAATCGAGTGTCGACCATCAAATCAGATTGGTCGACAACTCGAAAGAGGTTAAGTATCGAAGACAAACTTTTTCCGAATCGAGTGTCGACCATAAAAAATATGATATCATCTAAATCACTCATATTGGTCGACAACTCGAAAGAGGTTAAGTATCGAAGACAGACTTTTTCCGAATCGAGTGTCGACCATAAAAAATATGATATCATCTGAATCACTCAGATTGGTCGACAACTCGAAAGAGTTTAAGTATCGAAGACAAACTTTTTCCGAATCGAGTGTCGATCATCAAAAATCTGATATCATCTAAATCACTCAGATTGGTCGATAACTCGAAAGAGGTTAAGTATCGAAGACAAACTTTTTCCGAATCGAGTGTCGACCATCAAAAATATGATACCATCTAAATCACTCAGATTGGTCGACAACTCGAAAGAGGTTAAGTATCGAAGACAAACTTTTTCTGAATCGAGTGTCGACCATCAAAAATCTGATATCATCTAAATCACTCAAATTGGTCGACAACTCGAAAGAGGTTAAGTATCGAAGACAAACTTTTTCCGAATCGAGTGTCGACCATCAAAAATCTGATATCATCTAAATCACTCAGATTGGTCGACAACTCGAAAGAGGTTAAGTATCGAAGACAAACTTTTTCCGAATCGAGTGTCGACCATCAAAAATCTGATATCTTCTAAATCGCTCAAATTGGTCGACAACTCGAAAGAGGTTAGGTATCGAAGACTAACTTTTTACGAATCGAGTGGCGACCATAAAAAATCTGATATCATCTAAATCACTTAGATTGGTCGACAACTCGAAAGAGGTTAAGTATCGAAGACAAACTTTTTCCGAATCGAGTGTCGACCATCAAAATCCGATATCATCTAAATCACTCAGATTGGTCGACAACTCGAAAGAGGTTAAGTATCGAAGACAAACTTTTTCCGAATTGAGTGTCGGCCATCAAAAATATGATATCATCTAAACCACTTAGATTGGTCGACAACTCGAAAGAGGTTAAGTATCAAAGAGGCAAATCTTCTTGAAGATAATTATCGACCACCAGAAATCTGATATCATCCAAATCACACAGAATGGTCGACGACTCAAAAATAAGGTTAGGTCTTAAGGATAAAATCCTTCTCAACGTTAATTATCGATCGTGTGGGAATCTGATATTTACTACAAAATTCGTAAAAAGGTCTCCCTTCAATCATTGATAAACACGGCTTACATCAAGTCGGGAAAGATAAAAGAACATCTATACAGGATTTTTTCTACTGTCCCTAGCCCTAGCCTCGGCGACTAAATATTCTCGAAGTGCCTCCACCTTCGAGAAGTCAAAATTGGGGTCTATAGCCCTGATGTCTTTAACCACCGACGCGAAGGTCGAAAGAAGCATCTGCCCACTGGTCATGGCAGCATCAGTCTAAAAATCAGTACTGGCCTTATAACCAGCAATGATCTCCGAGGCAGGTCCCTTGTACTTCTCGACCTCGATCTCCGGAGTGGCGACTTCCTTTTTGCAGGAAGCCATCTTGGTGCGAAGACTCTCCAGAACGTAGGTAGAGATACGACGCACGTTGTTGCACTCGGCGTTGAGAATCAAGAAGGTCTTCAGAGTGTCTTTGCAGATAGAAAGCTCCTCGGTAGAATTGAAAAGAGCTTCATTCAAGTGAAGAACCTCCCAATTTAGTCGAGCAACCTCCTCTTGAAGACGTTGCGTCTCTCCTATATCCGCCTCCACAGTGGCAAGTTTCCCTTTAAAAAAGGAAACCTCCTCGTCTAGGTCAAGGATCAGGCGGTAGACTTGCAGAAAATCGCGAGTGGCCTAAAGAATACGACGAATTAGTAAAAAGTCGACTTCAAAACTATATAGACAAAAACAAAGGAATACAGGGTGATGGATATACGCCCAATTTGAACCCGTTGACTTCCAAACCGTTGTATTTTTATCGTCCCATTACCGATTGTAAATCGAAACTTCAACCCGAACACTTCGCGAACACATCAACGGCTCGGACGAGGCCGGAGCGCTCGTCCGGCCGAGGCAAACTCACCTAGGTGAGGTTGGGTGGCCACACCCGACCTCCCCTAGGAGAGATCGGGTCAGCCAACCCGATCTCTCCTAGGGGAGATCGGGTGGACCAACCCGATCTCTCCTAGGAGAGATCGGGTCGGCCAACCCGATCTCTCCTAGGAGAGATCGGGTCGGCCTACCCGATCTCTCCTAGGAGGGGGTTGGCCAACCCCATCCTCCCTAGGAGGGGTTGGGTGCCCTCACCCAACCCCTACCCTTGGGGGTCGGATTTCTCCTCCCCCAAGGGCCCCTGCGCCATTTTCGGACACCCACACTCGGTTCACGTCGCCTACCTTCTCCGTATCCTAAGGTCTTAATTATGCGCTTAAAGGTTAATTAATTGTGTTTAAAGGTTAACGATGTCATTAAGCCACCTTAATGACACCGTTGCCTATAAATACCCCACCTCCACTATTCATTCGAACATCTTGGCAAGTTGCACAATTTTGCTCTGACATCTCTCTAGCTTTATCTCTCTAAAACTGTACTGACTTAGGCATCGGAGAGGGTTCATCAGGCACCACCCCCCCCCCCCTCTGTGCCTGGTATTGCCCCTCTTGCAGGGTGGCAAGGAGAAGAGAACCAAGGAAGCAGAAGAGTATAGAGCAGTAGGACAAGCCCCAGGGATAAGAAGTACAAGCCTCAGGAGGTCATAAGGAGAGAAGGAAAGGAGGTCAGAAGGAGAGAAGGAAAGGAGGTCAGAAGGAAAGGAGGTCAGAAGGAGAGAAGAGAAGGACACATATCAGAACGACTACCCCAAGAGAGTATAAGGGCAGGGATTAGAACGACTACCCCAAGGGAGTATAAGGGCACGGATCAGAACGACTAGTCCTAGGAGCACTGAACCCGACATTTCATTAGTGGGAGATAAATTCTAGATTGACGACCCGTTGACCTAGACTTTATAACCTAACACTTGGCGCCGTCTGTGGGCTTCGAACAGAAAGCCTGGCAATAACAAGAGCGATGACGAACAACTTAGTATCTAGGCATCACCGCCCACCTGGGGGCAATAGGCGAGGGAGACATCCTATACCTCCAGCAAGGCAGCCTAACCCAGAGAAACAGCCTGCACACCAGAGCCTCAGGTAGCCCCACAGGCACCCCAGCCTAACAAGCAGGGAGGAGGCTTCCACAGCTCCAACTCCATTGACTAGGAAGCCACAGGGACAGGGGGGCAACAAGGAGTGCCATCCCAATACACGGCACCTCCACAGGGGTACTACTATGAGGCACAACCTCAAGGGTATCCATGTGGAATAATGACTCAAAGGAACGACAATCGTGCCCACACAACCAACATAAGGCCCGCATACTCGCAAGGAGCACAAACAGTGACTCCGAGGTTGATGCACGCATTGGATGAGCTGCTAGCCTATAGGGAGACCCTGAGGAACAGGCAGAGAAGGCAACACCAGCATGAAGAAGAAGAAGTTCATGAGGAAGAACAAGTCCCAGAAGAAGAACACGACTCGCACCCTAGAGCAGGGCAGCGAGAAGAACAAAGAAGAAATTATCAAGAGCCACCCCCAGAGGGAAGGCAGCAATTTGTGCCTCCTAGGCAACAACAGACACAACAGGACGCCAGGGCCTACACCCCACTGGGGGCAGACAGACAGCCAAGACCTCAAAGGAGGCAAGAATTCCACCAAGTACCCCAACAGGGACATACACCACACTAAGGGAAGACATACATGACAGACCAACAAGGATATAGGAGTTCCAACATCAACCATGGCAATGTACACATACAGTCCGTATCACCACAGACATGCCTAAGGGACATACCAAGGAAAGCTCAAAGGGAGGGACATAGTCCCAACAACACACTAAAGCAACCACCTACCCATGATACAGCACGACAGGTCCAAACCCCTTGTGCATGACAACCCTTGGCACACGTCCTCCTAGGACAGAGGAGGAGTTGAAAAGACAAGGATTTGAACAGGGAACTAATAGAGTACCACACCACGTCAGCACATAGCTACTACAATGGGAAGTCGCATGGAGAGACATAGTAGAGTGAGACCGCACATAGCATACATGAAGGATACACCTCCACCTAGTCCGCCTTGCAAGGATGCGACCTCATATTCCTCAAGTGGAAGGAATACACACAGACTAATGGAGGAAGACAGTTACATTACCAAGGAAACAGGGGATATCAACACCCCCACTCCCATATCCTTCCCATATCCTCTTATTTAATTTAACTGCATAACAAGTCAACTCCCTAAAAGGGGTAGATTTTGATACTTGATATCAACATGTTTTCCAAGAATGACCATACCGGACGCCTCCGGGCTCCGTGATATATATATACACAGGTGGACCACTAGAAGAATTAGTAAAAGGCTGTCGCCAATCAAGAGATGCACAAGCAACAGATTCCTCAATCCCAAAGAACACCTATAAGGTCAAGTTTCTGGGAAAGATCACAAGATGGAAGGCTCACTTACAAAAATAAGTTGAGCACTCCCAACATCCTATAGAGGAACTACCATGAAGGTCACAAAGGATTACCCCTACTACAACCTTCCACTAAGCTTCCTAGGGCCAAGCCCGTCAAAGGATCCCATCTGGCATTGGTATGCAAGGGGGGCACTAATCACAACATGCCCTCCCCACAAACGCCCATTAGCACAAGAGGGGGTAGCCGCGAACACATCCCTCCAAAAATGGAGGAAACCATATCACATGGGCAACGCCCACCATTAGAAGCAAACACCTCCAGCGGATCTTTATGATTTCACAAAATAGCCAGGAGATACAACTACACTTAGTAAGCTCATCCCAGGTAATGGAATACACTTCCATCAAAAACCCTCAAGGACACCAAGCCTAGCAAAGGAAGAACGGTGACACCATCATCAAGCTTTTAAAAAGGGATATGGAAAACATAGTATTTCCACACAATGATATGTTAGTCATAAGAGAGGGAATCACCAACTTTGACATGAAGAGAACCATAGTACATGAAGGGAGTCCGTCAGACATCTCCCATGACCAACCATTGATGATACTAGAGAAGAGTCAGGCATACCTAATATCAAGGGACCCCCTACTAGTAAAGGTGGTCAGAACATCAACACACCCATTAGGGACACGGCACTGCAAATGAACCAGGAAAAGGATGGAACACATATCCTTACAAGTATCCTTACAAGTATCCTTGCATTTATCCTTGCAAAAATAAACTCCGTAGATAAAGAAGTTATCTAATAGATGACTATATCTCTGTTCTCAAGCTATGATCCTAACCCGGAGATCCTTGGACTCCGTACTATATATGTAATGAATAACATGTTCATCAGAGATAGGTACACGAAGATTCAAGACAGCGCCATAAAGATTAGGCGCATACCTCTACCAAGTACGACACATTGGAGTGTTCACAAACACTCCTTCGCCATCTCACAAGAAAGGAGGGAAACCAAGGATACAAGTCCTAATAGAATAAACATCGGTAGAAAATCCTGTCATTGAAGTCATGCACCAAGAGAGAAACTCTAAAGATGCAAGTTTAGCAAAGGAGATAGTGCAACAACTAGAGTGTGAAAAAGGAGATACATCTCCTACCAAGAGCCTTAGGGCAGGATAATAGTTCTACAAGATCAACCAAAGAAGAGCTCTAAAGCTTGGGGAGTAAGGTTTCAAGATCGACCTTCACACTAGACGCACATCCCGATCAACCACCTTGTCTGCAAATGATAAGACATTTGACTCTGGCATCCCATCAAGAGGAGAACCCCGATAAAAGGGGCACTAGAAAAATATCCCGCCTCTAAGGCCATACGCCAAATACATGATGAATGAAGGTTATGACAAAACAAAAAAGGAGGGACTTGTCAGCTCAACACACCTCAAACACGTATACGTACGCAACACAAATGCAGCCTCTAATGAAGCTATCCAGCAAGGAATAGCCAATACGGGGACAAACCCATAGAAAATCATGGAGCATCACTTGCAAACCTAAAGGAAAACATCATTTTTAGGTTCAAGTCCTAATTCAAAGGAAGTCTATAATCAAGATTCAAGGTGGGAGGAGCATGACCAATGTGACACTCCCTAAAAGCATTGAAGAATACTCCAATGTAAAGGAAAAGGAAAGCACACTAAGTGCCACAACACTCCAAGATTATCACAGCCCGGTCAGACCCCCCCCCCCCCCCCCCCCCCATGCACGTGCAAAAAGCATGGATTAGATTGACTAGTCTGAAACACACCTACGAGATTAACAACTCAAGACACCATTCTATGAGAGAGCTCTTCAACCTACACAAGGAAAGGGGGGAAAAATTTACAAGCACCCCTAGGATACAGACATTGCCACATCCTAGTTATCAAGAGAATGAAATCCACCCCCACCCACCCAAAGCAAAAGCTCTTCCACACAACCTCCAAAGACACATCCGACAAAGGCATCATCCAAACCATGCCTATGACTGAAACAAGCAAGCATGAGAAAGAGTAAATCCTACAAGGGACACTCATCGCATTCAAACAAGCAGACAAGGGAGCCCCGAGCATAAGGGGTACCCAACCAAGAAAATGAACGAGGGGCCTTCAACGGCCAAATATGAAAGGCGGTGTGACCACCAAGCAACTTGGGGGCACCGAACGAATAAGTGCTTGGTAGTCCACCTAAGTGTAAAAGAAGAGATTAGAGGCAGAAGATCACAAGAACATGCAATACCACTTTTCCTAGAAGAGGTCACATAAGAGGAAAACATCCTCAACTCCCTATACGAACTCGTCCTAAGTTGGCAACACACAAACATCGCCCTCGAAAGGTGATCTCCCACATTGAAGAAAAAGCGTGGTAACAGGCAATATCGTAGAAGGAGAAGTCAAGTAAAGACTCGAAAAGCTCACTAAAAATGCACCATACATGAGAAGGGACACAAGATAAGGTAATATTATGAGCCCTCCGGGAGCCAATCCCGCGAACACATTCGACGCCCCCAAGAGCGTATCTTGAGAGTAGTTCTAAAACTACGAACCCTGTGCCCTCTGGGAGCCTATCCCGCGAACAGATTCGACGCCCCCAAGAGCGTATCTTGAGAGTAGTTTTTATACTACGATCTTCGACGCCCCCAAGAGCGTATCTTGAGAGTAGTGTTCATACTACGACCTTCGACGCCCCCAAGAGCGTATCTTGAGAGTAGTTTATACACTACGACCTTCGACGCACCAAGAGCGTATCTTGAGAGTGGTTTCCAAAAACTACGAATTTCGACGCCCCCAAGAGCGTATCTTGAGAGTAGTGTTCATACTACGACCTTCGACGCCCCCAAGAGCGTATCTTGAGAGTAGTTTATACACTACGACCTTCGACGCACCAAGAGCGTATCTTGAGAGTGGTTTCCAAAAACTACGAATTTCGACGCCCCCAGGAGCGTATCTTGAGGTAGATTTGCAACCTACCAGATTCGACGCCCCCAAGAGCGTATCTTGAGGTAGAAAAAACACTACCAGTTCGACGCCCCCAAGAGCGTATCTTGAGGTAGATTTCAAACTACCAGTTCGACGCCCACCAGGAGCGTATCTTTGGTCTAACCTGAGCCCTCCGGGAGCCTATCCTGTGAAACGTTAAGTGCCATCCGAGAGCCTGTCTCGTGAACAGTTTTCGACGCCCACCAAGAGCGTATCTTTGGTCTAACAGTACAACGTATACCGTGTAAGGGGTATCAGAAGAGATCATCACACCATGCTCAGAAGGATCCCATGAGAAAGTAATCTTAAAGTAAGGTTGTATAAAGAACACACAATATTTTTTCTTGATGAGATGGCAGGTATAGCATGAAGGAAAACACAAAAGAAAGATAAGGAAATGAAAGCATATACAAGGGACAAGTCCATGACCAAAGGATCATATACAGAAGCACAAGAGGCTATCATAAAAAGTAACGAGTTATCCTACCATCCATATTACAAGTCAAGAGAAATATCTCAAAGGAACCCAACACCACCAAGAAGGATAGCAAAGACATGAAATCCAAAGTTCAAGGCTCTCAAAGTAAACTCGACCCATCAAGAAGAGGAATTGCCTTACAGGTCGCACAAAGCAACCTTCGATAAACGTTATTGTCTTACACGTCACCCTCGCGTGACCTATGGTCGTATCAGACTTGAACATCGTCAAGCACAACTCATTAAGGAGACATCTAAAGAGCATAAAGGATACAACATCCGACAAGACGAGACATCGGGACCTAACCCAACAAACATAGCCTAAACATAAGGCAGCTATAGCAATAAAGGCTCTCCAACGAGAAAGGAATACTAAAGCACAACTCCATACATCGTGATGTGGCTATCATGTCCACATACACTGAAGTGGCTATCATGTCCACATATCTTGAAGTGGCTATCATGTCCACATACCTTGAAGTGGCTATCATGTCCACATATCCTGAAGTGGCTATCATGTCCACACACTACAGAAGGGCTATCACTCCGATACATCACGAAGTGGCTATCACGTCCACATACCCCGAAGTGATTATCATGACAGCACGTCATAAAACATCTGTCAAAGACATGCATTGTAAAGACACCATCCCGACCACGAACATCAAAAGGCTACGCCTAGCCTCAGGAGGAGGTTCAAGAAAAAGGAAAAACAACACCCTTCGTACGCTCATCAAAGGTAGGCACTTATATTTCAACCCACTGGGTGATACCAGGAAGGAGACGTCCTCATTATGAAGACAACCTCCATATCTCACGAAATCAACCATGAAGCAAAGAATCACGACAAGCACTATTGAGGGCATATAACAAAACGATCCCCACAACGATCACAACTACGATACTAATAGAGGCTAACTCAAGAGCAGTCTCAACCAAACTCCAAAGCAAGAATTTGCTATCTTAATCAGACCATGGCAAGAGAGGGGAACCTCAATGTAAGATGATGATCACACCCGTCACCAAAAGAAAAATATTCAACGCAGGGGTTAATAACATAACCCATAGGAAAGACAAAGACACCTTCAAAAGTCGTCAAATCTACATGAAGATGAAATAAACTTGAGACTCGGCCCCTCGGCTGGGGGGCAGGGGATAGAGAAGAGACATCAAGACCTATGATCACCCCATCGCCAGCCACAGGTTGTTTCCTTTTGTCAAGCAAAGAGGGCACCTCTTCAACCACTACCTCCTTATCATGGGAGGGAGTCAGCAAGGGGGCACTTGAAGGAGAGCCTCTCGCGGTTTCTTTCTCCTTGGCAGCCGAGGGCCCGACCTCAGAGTCAGATTTCCGCGCCTTGGATTTAGATTGACTTGAACTCTCACCCTCCACAAGAACCATTCGGTAACCAGGGAAGAACGCTCTAACAACAAGAAGGAAGCAGCATGAGAACAATCATAAGTATATCACAAAGAAAAGAGAAGGGAGAAAGAACATACTGGAAACATTAGCAGCCATCCCTGACTTAGAAAATTTCTTGGCCTGATAAGCAGAACTAGAGGGTTCTTCCCTCTCATCCGATCCAACGGACGGTCAAATTTGGTCTGATTACCTTGGAAAACGATCTTCAAGGTCTCCCTGTCTGAAGAAGAAAGCTTCCCAAAATTGAGTCATCTATACGAGCAACCAACGCAAAGATCGACCCTTACTCATGGAGGGGCGAGATACGCCTACTACGGGGGCAACCTTAACACCAATGGAAGAGGGTGAACTTTTAGTTCCCCCAAATGGAGCAACGCTCCAACGCATCCGAAGGAAGGGTCAACCCTTAACACATGTCAATAGACCCCTTCGCTCGCGGCGGTAAGAAGAAAGCTTGTAAGCTTTTTCACCCTCACTTTTATGGGGAACAAATTGCAGGTTAAAGGTCAAGAGCTATACACACGCTCCAACGAATGAAGGAAAAATGTTACACATGCCGAAGGTCAAGATTAATGGAAAATGCTCACGCTAGTACGAGGGAGGCGGAACGTTGTGTCCCATTGAGTGGCAGAGTTCCCACCCTCAAGTAAAGGAGAAGTCTATGCTCTCACCTTTGCACTTATGCTCATATTCATGATTAACATCTACAGGTACATCAATGTCATCACTCATGCTTATACTCACAACCCATCCATACATACATACATGTTCATGCTTGCACTCATATGCATGCCCACATACACACTCCCGTGTGTTCAAACATTTAGACGTCCATGCACATGGCCGCCATATATTCATGCATACATTCATGACTACAATCGCAGCATGTCTCTACTCACTCCCATCCTTATGTTCCTACTTGCATGTATGCTAGTACACATCCTCATGTTCATGATATGTCCATGTTCACTCCTAGTTAACATCCTATAGGCATATTTTCTAGTATCCCATACTTAGAAAAAATTTGGGCCAAAATTAAATTTTTCTCCACTTAGGCAAATCACGGCATGAAATTGAAGCATAAATCACTTAGATGTATCAGTATTACATTCCTATGCAAGCATGTATTTTTTTAGTATACGCCTGTAGCAAAGATAGATTTATTGCTCCCGCCTCAGACGGACGCATGCTTAGGCATACGTCCGTGCTATTCTAACGTTTACAACTCCTCTATCTCATAAGACAGGGGGCAGAGTCGAAGACACGCATCCATGGGTAAGCTGGCACTCAGATGAAAGGTAGAAACCCCGGTTCCAAATTGCGCGTATCATACCATCCTGAAATAGAGTCAATCAAGGGTTAGGCCATTGGTTGACTCGGGGGCATGTGATGGATATACGCCCAATTTGAACCCGTTGACTTCCAAACCGTTGTATTTTTATCGTCCCATTACCGATTGTAAATCGAAACTTCAACCCGAACACTTCGCGAACACATCAACGGCTCGGACGAGGCGAGCGCTCGTCCGGCCGAGGCAAACTCACCTAGGTGAGGTTGGGTGGCCACACCCGACCTCCCCTAGGAGAGATCGGGTCAGCCAACCCGATCTCTCCTAGGGGAGATCGGGTCGGCCAACCCGATCTCTCCTAGGAGGGATGGGGTTGGCCAACCCCATCCTCCCTAGGAGGGGTTGGGTGCCCTCACCCAACCCCTACCCTTGGGGGTCGGATTTCTCCTCCCCCAAGGGCCCCTGCGCCATTTTCGGAAACCCACACTCGGTTCACGTCGCCTACCTTCTCCGTATCCTAAGGTCTTAATTATGCGCTTAAAGGTTAATTAATTGTGTTTAAAGGTTAACGATGTCATTAAGCCACCTTAATGACACCGTTGCCTATAAATACCCCACCTCCACTATTCATTCGAACATCTTGGCAAGTTGCACAATTTTGCTCTGACATCTCTCTAGCTTTATCTCTCTAAAACCGTACTGACTTAGGCATCGGAGAGGGTTCATCAGGCACCACCCCCCCCCCCCTCTGTGCCTGGTATTGCCCCTCTTGCAGGGTGGCAAGGAGAAGAGAACCAAGGAAGCAGAAGAGTATAGAGCAGTAGGACAAGCCCCAGGGATAAGAAGTACAAGCCTCAGGAGGTCATAAGGAGAGAAGGAAAGGAGGTCAGAAGGAGAGAAGGAAAGGAGGTCAGAAGGAGAGAAGGAAAGGAGGTCAGAAGGAGAGAAGAGAAGGACACATATCAGAACGACTACCCCAAGAGAGTATAAGGGCAGGGATCAGAACGACTACCCCAAGGGAGTATAAGGGCACGGATCAGAACGACTAGTCCTAGGAGCACTGAACCCGACATTTCATTAGTGGGAGATAAATTCTAGATTGACGACCCGTTGACCTAGACTTTATAACCTAACACAGGGCATTTCTTACCTTGGTCTGTCGGTGTAAGAGCATGCGAGAAGTCTCGCTAGCTCTTTCGGTGGGCAAGCGAGGGCGATCTTGAGGGGGGATGGAGGCATTCAAAAGATGAAGGGCCAAGTCTCGATTGGCGAGATAGTGACCCTCCTTCAACTGGTACCCCTTCAAAGAGGCAAGAGATCCCAGTGAACATTCTCGGACGAGGTCTCGGAGGCAGAATGAAGCATCCTCCAATTGAAAGGAGGACCTTCAAACTTCAAGCTCGTCATGGCTTGAGAAGTCGAGGATTCAGCAAGACCCTTACCCTTCGGGTCGACTTCTGCAAAAAAGAAGAGAAATATTAGAGATACTTCGAGAAATACGAAAGAAAGTGAATTCAAAAAAGTTCATACCTTTGGAGACTTGGGAACTTGAAGTGGCAGGAGCAACCAAGGAGGCAGCCTCTTGAAATTCCGAGATACAGGTGGCGGCTGTCACCTTTGCCTTCTTAGTGGGCTTCGCGCCGCCCTTATTCGCCGCCCTCTTGGTTCTCCCTCGAGGAGTCTTCTCTACCACCTCAGTAGTATCAGCAGGGACTCCATAGAGGGTAGATTGTTCAGGGGCGACCTCGGTACTGGTCGCCGCAGGGTCTTCAGCCATGGGCACCCCTATTGCCGCCTGATCACGAGCATCAAAAAGCTTCGTAAACATACCTACATAAAGAAAAAGAAGATTCAAAAATGTGATTATGAAAAAAGAAATATTACCCAGTTAATTGGGGGATCCTCAAGGCATAGTCGAATTGATGCTCGAATAAGAGCCTCCTATGTCGTATCATCGACAGGCACCACGGCTCGAGCATGGATTTTGCCGACTGTGGCAAACTCCTCAGGAGTCAAGCCTTGTAGAGAAGCGGCACCACTGGTACCGATAGAAGGAATCAAAGGCCAAGAAACGCCTTCTTGACAGAAAAAATAGTAATTTTTCCAATTGGCGTTATAAGATTCAACCCCAATCACCAACTTCTTGGCCGAGTCCCAGGAAAAGTGATCATCCGCAGGAGGTCATCGACCTTTGAAGCCAAAAATTGATCCTTCGCTCCTTAACAACTGGAAGAAGCATCGAAAAAGTTGGAGAGTGTACGTCCAGCCGTAGGCATTGCACAAACAACAGAAACCCACCCAAAAACGGATGGCATTAACCGTAAGTTGGCAGGGATGCACGCCATAAAGCTCAGAAAGTTCTTCCAACTCTAAGCAAAAGGGGAATCGAAGCCCCGCCTCAATTTGGCCCACGTAAACTGGGACTTCCCTAGCTCGAGCTTGGTGACATTCCTGATGGGACCACCATATCGAAGCCTTTCAGCATCGCTCAGATTGGCCAACGTCACAGCTTTTATGAAAGCGGCGCTCGATAATTTATTCTCCTTAAGAGGTTTAGAGAAATAGGGAACGAAACCTTGGAACCTACTGTCAGGGAATCTAGCGGCCATTGGGGTCTTGGAGAGAAATTGGAGAAATGAGGCTTCTCGATTGGGGATCGGAAGGACCAGCAGTAGCTACTCCGATTAAAATCCTCTCTTCAGGAGTGCAAGAATGAGGCGAGTTTGGGTTGATGAAAAAAGAACTATATCGGTTCGCCAGAGTGAATGAAAAACAAGAGCAAGGGTGAAAAATGAACGTGAAACAGTAGTATTTATACTGAAATCTCCACCGCCTAGGGTAACTTCTCAGGGAAGCCTTCCCAAGGTCATCACCCATTGGTGCAATTACTGACAACATGACCGTTGTCTAGAGAACTGTTGTGAATTTACTGAGACGACTCTTGAGCTTCTCCAAAACCACCCAACAGTCAAAAATTCATTAACCAAGGGCTACGTCTCGACTAAAGACATCTGTCTCAACCTCAAAAATCAGAAGTTCGTAAACTGATGGGCGGATTGGATACAGAATCTCGCCAATAGATCCTGGAGGTTATACTCGACTCAAGACCTCCACTTCACAAATGAAGTTGACGACTTAAGTCTCGGGGGCAAGTGTTGGGCTACGACTAAAAGAATAGAATAATATGAAGTCGAGTACGTCTAAAAGCGAGACTAAAAAAATTAAGTCGTCGATCATTTCTGCTCAGAACGACAAGGCAAAGACAAATGGTCGACGACTATATATGAAGAAGTCGACTTTTGAAGAACGGCTAACAAAAGAAGGCGACTAAATCACTCAAGGCTCTCCTATTAAGGTACGAGTCGAGTCGTTAGCCAAAACACCACTGAAGAAACCTTCCTCTTTAGGAAAGGACAGGTGGCGACCTGCTCTAACAGCCATGAAGAAACCTTCCTCTAAAAGGAAAGGGATAGGTGGCGACCTGCTTCAGCCGCCAAAGGAAAACCTTCCCAGCTAAGGAAAGATGAGGTCGCGACCTACTTGTCACCTGCTTAAACGGACTCTGGACAGAGACCCTCCCAAGAGGGTAGCCGTCATTTAAGGTCGGTAATCTCTCCCTATAAATAAGGGAACATTATATATATTTTACAATCTTGATTCTCATACTTGACAATACTCTTACATAAATTCATTACTGACTTAAGCTTCGGAGTGGAATCAGGGGTCATCCCCACCCCTTTTCAGGTCCTCGCCTAACACAAAGCTCCCAAAGGAAACTAAGTACCCGAGAGGTCGAGAAAGATACCTAAAAGAGTTAGCTCCCGGCGAGACCTCGAAGTTCACTACTAGAAGTTCAATGACACATTATCTTGATCCCAACAGCTACTAAAATGGGTAATCTCATTTCTCTCATTCTTTATAAAAAAGATGTTGTAGGGTTTTTGAAATCTTGTAATCTCTACCATCAATCTAAAGTAAGGAGATCTAGTGGCCAAGATTAAAACTGACACTTTTACCATTTTTAACTATGGTTATCATGCATATATCCATATTAACATTTTTATGCACCAATATCATGAATTTAATACTTAGGAATTTTTATACATGATTAAGCACATTTTTACGCATGAAATTGTCTCGCACGTACAACTTCATGATTATGCCGGCATGGATTGGAATTTTACTTATCTATGATCATGATCACGTCATACCCATGTCCATGCTCATATGACATGCACATAGGAAAACATGATTTTTGTCATACCCGCATTTTTCGGATATATGTCTGAATGCGTGCATGATTACACTAACATTTATGTTTTCTCTGTCTCGGGAGACGAAAATGAAGTGATGCGACATGCCTATGGATATATGTTGGATTCGTCAAGAGGTAAAACCACGGATCCAAACTGAGCGTCTCATCCCATCGTAAAATAGAGTCAACCCATTGTTTGACTCGGGGGGGGGGGGGGGGGGGGGCGAATGATGGATATACGCCCAATTTGGACTCGTTTTAGTTCGGATTATATTATCACGATAACCCCACACTCGATAGTAATTCGAAACATTGACCCGAACACACTACCCGCATCAAAGAACGGTTCGGACGGGAAAAACACCCGTCCAGACCATGGCTGGTCCCATCTCCCTAGAGGAGATCGGACCAGCTGTCCGATCTCAGAGGTCTCCGTACCACCCCCAGACGACGTAATATGCCCGACCAAAGGGTGTACGCAATGTCCGGGAGACAGTCGTCCGGGTCACACCTCGCCGAGATCAGACATCATTTCACACGTCCGACCCTTACACAATACCACGAACTCTCCCATGCTTACAAAGGTTTAAACCCTTCATTATCCATTAATAAAGTATGTTTAGGGGTAAACGGCGTCATTAACCACATTAATCTCCCTTGAGGCCTATATATAGTGCTCAAGTGCTTCTTATTTGATACTTGATAAATTATTACACATTTGAGCTCTGCCTTATCTCTAACTTCTCTCTCTAGAATACTGTACTAATATAAGCATCATAGAAGGTTCGCAGGTTCCACCCCGGCTTACCCCTCGTGCAGGTCAGCGAAGGAGCGGATTACAGGAAGAATAAAGGAGAGTGGATCGGGAGAAGGAAGAATTCTAGCCATGGGACGAGTATTCGGGTCAACATCCAGTTGCCCCGACATACACGTCCTAACAACGGGGATGAAAGCCATCGAAACGGGAAGGGATATGTGGATGGGTTGTTGGTGCGATTTGGGGCGGTAAGGTGATGTGGTGGTGGAGGATTTTTTGGTAGAGTAAAAAGAGGTGTGGAGGGAGATAAGTGATAGGCCTGAAAGGCATATGGAGGATTGAAGTTAGAGAAAGGAG
This sequence comes from Clarkia xantiana subsp. parviflora, assembly GCA_036873135.1. Classification (NCBI taxonomy): domain Eukaryota; kingdom Viridiplantae; phylum Streptophyta; class Magnoliopsida; order Myrtales; family Onagraceae; genus Clarkia; species Clarkia xantiana. The sequence continues at coordinate 23,990,630 of JAPTYO010000008.1, read as the reverse complement.
GGAGGCGGGTGGGAGGGAGGGAGAGGAGAGGGTGGGGAGTTAATGCTGGCAGCTGAGATGGGACAATCTCCGTCATGATTCATCTCCACAGTATCTTCCTTCAGAGACTCTAGTTCGATCGGGACTGGCATTGCAGGAGAATTTATGGCATTGGGATTCATCGGAGTATGGGAGAAGTGTGTTGGGTGATAATAGTATGCTGAGGTGATGTTTTTCTATGGATGGCAGGCACCCAGTAGATGAGCAAATTCTGGTTTGTTTTCTTGCAGATACGTAGAAAGGTCGTTACTATGAGATTCCGGTGGGTTATTTGAGGTGGGGATAGTTGTCGGAGTTAAGGTATTGGTTTTGGTAGATGAGAGAGCATCTGAACTTGTAAATGATGATTTCTTCATCACTAACACTCCCGTGGGAGATTTTAAGTAAAAATAAGGGAAAAAAAAAACTATTTCTGGACTTGGAATACGAATAGCTTCGGTAGTTGGAATATAACATAAACGAAAGATTATTTAGTGGCACCGAGCCAACAGGTGGTGGCTCAGTCCACTCTCATATGGAAATGGGGCAATTTTAGGTCCCACAACTCCTCTGTGAGTATTATCGAGCCACTACCTAATGGTTCGGCACTACAGTATACTTTTTCAAACAGAAAAATGTGTAGTTCACTCCACACTAATTAAATTTGACAAATTTTGGATTTGATGTGAATTTTTATATATATATATATATATATATATACGCTCTAAATTTCTCATTGCCCAAGCCGGATTTGAATCATATGTCCCACTTTTTCTACTATAAATCGTGTCTTACCGTTAAGATCTTTATATATATTCTTATATTTAATATTTTCGCTTTAGGATTCACCAATCTCTATTGGTATTTTTTTTTAAAATAAATAAATTACATCAAATACACATGTCAAAATCATGATCCGAATCCGTCCGGCAATATAATTGAATGGATGAAGAATAATTAAGGTGAAGTGCAATGTAATGTAAATAAATATATCCCCTATCTACATACAAACAATATAATTCCCAACCAACTTACATAATCTGTACAGTGTGAATATATTCAGAAAGCTGAGCCGCAATGTCGGAAACCCAATTAACCGTGGACCCGAAGAATAGCTCCCAGAACCACAAATCCACAGCTAGCACAGACGAGAATATCAGTAGAGCCAGAGTTTGGTAGCGGTTGAGTGGCCAACCCGAAACCTCAGCCATGGTCTTCAGCAGTGGAATCGTACTGCTTTCAAGGTTCCGGTTCGTTATGGACCATGCTGTAACCCACCGTACCTGTGACGGAACCAAATCAAACTCCTCCTTTAACCGCCTTCCTAAATCCGGCATGTGCCCACCTCCATACAAAACCGCAATTCTGTTGTTTCCATCCTCGATCGCTCTTTTCAGTGCATCTGCGGCGGCCCGGTTTCTTTCACCAATGATCACCGATTCTTCCTCCACGTCGGCAGTATCCTGTGTGAACCTTTACAAGAAAATAACAAATCATGCACAAATTAGTAATACTCAAAACTCATATAAAACTATCGCATTGTATTATTGTGAGCCACCAGAAAGTGAGACCAGATTATGTAAATAATAGTAATACTGCTCTCCCATGCGCCAAAATTACTATTGCTTAAAGAAACTATTACTCCTGAAATATTCATGTGGACAGTAGATACTGCTAACATAGAGCATCCTTATAGAGAAATGCTAAATAATATGCGTTGGAGCAATTTTTTGCATTTCTTAGACGATTAAGTAATAGTGCTGATTCAAACTTAAATAATATTAATATGCATTAGAGATGCTCTAAGTTTCACAGATAGTACAACTTTCCTATGTTTTTAAACATAAAATGACCGAGTAACCCCTCCCTGTTAGAGATATACTAATATAGAGAAAAGAGAACCACAAGATCACCCTCTTGATTGGAAGAGCTATACTACTTCACAAATTTCCAAGGCCTTTAGATTCTAAAGATTTGTAGGGGTTTGTTAAGTATTTTTATTGAAAATCTCTTGCAAATATCACAATTTTGTAAAGCTATATCAGAAATTTTGTAAAGGATGTTCGCCACAATTTTGAATATTTCTAGCGAGCTATTTTGTTGGAAAATCGTTGGAACGCAATATTTGTAAAAGATTTTCAGTATTTCCTAACATATAGATTTCTCTCATAAACATCTTGTCTTGATTAGATATAGATAGAAACACTTACTCAGTTGTCAGTCTCCTTGCCAAAAACACCTTCATGGCAGCACCAAAGTCGAGTCTTGACAAAGCTTCAAACTCTGGATTTTCAGACGGTTGATTCTCACCATCAGCACAAACACTTCCTATGATAAGAAGTCCAACAAGTGGCATTGGAAGAACCCTAGAAGCCCATAAAAGTTTCGATCTCCAAGGACCAAGGTCTTCCGGAATGGAGGCAGATTGCACCATGGCTTTCGTTGATTTAATTGTCATGTCTCTTGCAAATGTGAGCATGCTTTCACCTTTTTCATCCTGCAAATTCAATATAGAAACTAATTTCTCAAGTTGCAACTCAAGAACCAAAAAGACCTGATTACACTACTTTATCTCTTTAAAGGGGAAAGAAAGACGCGATTTTCTTTCACATTGGCAAAATTGGGATAGGAACATTATATTCATATCTTGTTGTCTAAATCCAATAATGCATTTAGTGTACATAGTATGCAAAACTAAAGATACATCTATGTACACATAATGCAATAGTATAATTTTTATACAAAGTTGCAATACGTTAATCCAATATAATTTGCTGTTAAATGAGGACATAAATTTTTATGCACCCATCACATGCCATCTGAAATCAACTAGCAAATTGCAAAAATTCCCCAAAGTTTAGCAAATTATAATGATAGTAATGAACTGCATACCTGAAGCTGCTTAAATGTCTCGAAATCAAGATCTGCATGGTACCACTTGTCGGATTCGTAATCCATACAATCTAACTGGAAATCGAGTGTAAGAACACGAGACATTTGCCTTTGGATGCATCCAATGATGTTGAAACCTCGTGATTTAGTACTCTTAACCAGTCTTGTGGGAGCAGATTTCCGTCTATTCTCTAGACTCTCTCGACTAGCCACCATCTCATAGAGCACACAATCATAGGATTCTAACTCTTTTTGAAGAGTTGAAAAGTACCTTCAAGGTAGATATACGAAAATGCATAAATTACCAGACAATATAAGTATGAGCAACCAAATATGCAAGAGTAAACATGCTTCAAACAATTTTCACCAGCAAACAAACAATTCAAGTTGAACTGGAAATAACAGTAAACGCTCTAACTTGATATAGCTTGAGCTAATAAACGCTTGAATTCCCGTTGATTGGAAGCTCAGATTCAGAAATTCATAGTCTTTCCAACATTAAAAGCCAACATAAGCAGATGCTGCCCATCAAAATTGAGCATAATCCCAATGGTTCAGCTTTGTTTCAAGTTTGAAAGTTTCTAGGATATCTTAATTCTTCAAGAACAAGAAATCATAAGACAGGACATACTCTTTGTCTGCGATATGAATCGTTGAAACCAAATCAACCTGCAGGCCAATAAAAAAACACAGCCTTAGTGATCAAGCAAACCTTATCTGAAACAGCCCCTAATTAAAAAGCACATAAATACCTGAAGAAACGGCGACAGTAGAGACCAAGGAAACTTCTTTCTATAAGTAACCACAGCAGTCTGCAACTCGCCGCTGCCGTTAACGGCGCCTTTCTTGAACCTCATGAAATCCGCAATCGAGTTGTTCTGCCGAAACTGGTCCGGGGATCCATCATCATCATCATCAATCGAGAGGCTAGAAACCACCCTCAAGGATAACGAAGACGGTTTTCGAAACCTCAGGTGGTTACGCTTTTGCTGGGACTGGGAGGAGCTGAAGAAGCTGGTTCTAACAGCTGTGTATGTTGAAGATGGAGAAGGAGAAGCTAGCACCATAGTTGAGAGAGAGAGAGAGGCTTCTAATTCGGTTGTGAAGACAGGATAGCCATTAGCCACAACACATTTATTCGATATATATAGATATATTTTTTTTCCCCTTCCATTCATATTCCAAAATTCCAATGGTTCATTTTCCTTTTAACTAACTACTTCATCACTCTACTTCCATCTTTTCGCTTACACGCAAAGTTGTAAGAAAAATAAAGACTATGGAGAAGACTTAAATGATTGATCGATAAATGATCGTGGAAACAAAACTTTCATCCTTTCCTTTTGCAAACAAAATTTGAGGGTTTTCCTTTTTGAGCTGTTAGCGTGACTATTCCCTATCTACTTAGTTTGGGTAAAACTAAAAAAGGTACAAGTTTCACATTTTATATCGTTGCGCTTGAAAACTGTCTTATGAATATCATCTCTGATAGACAAAACTAGACAAATTGAAGACAGATATTGTTGTTCACGAACGAAAATTCAAATTTTTAAGGAAAAATATCATTATGAAGATTATGTTTTATTACAATCCATCAATTCATCCAAAGAATCACCCTACAAGGAGGAATCAATAAGAAACCTCAGCTTAATGTTACAGACCAACAAAAAAAATCAACTTTTTCCTACCAATGAAATCTTAATCCAAGCAGCTACACGTAAAATTCCTTCTTTAACAATAAATAGAAGCCACCACTTACAGCAATACAATACCCATCTGAATTGCAGCAATACTCTGTTCAAGAATCTTCTCCAAACCCACAAACAGAACATCAATGCGACGATAACAACCTAAGACCCGATTCTAGATCATCCACGATGATGGTTCTTAGCTGCTCTGTATCTATACAGTCAAAATCGAGGCGGAGATCCAAGAACTCTCGAGCATTAACCAGAACAGTATCCACTATCCCACCATTCATTTCACGGCGCTGCTTTTCACTCGTTTCTCTCTCAATCAAAGCAGCCACCGCATCTTCACTGCAAGAATCATGTAATTTGAATCCGTACAATATGCTGTCTTCTCCTTGGTTGTTCATCTTGATGTGGAGGATCTTGGCGAGGTCTTTTGAGGTGAAATCGTCGAAATGGAAAAACTTGGTCACCCTTCTGCAGAAACCCTCGTTTGAAGATATTACACGTTTCATTGGTTCACTGTAACCCGCGAATATAACAACAACGGTCCCACTGTCCATAACGGACATTATTTCTTCTAGAGCTTCCAAGCCGTAATCTTTATCATCAGATTTCTGCATGGGTATTAGACGGTATGCTTCGTCTATGAAAAGAATTCCTCCCTCTGCTTCTTTAATCTGCATTTTTCAGTTCGAAAAAGATCAAGGACAGCACTTCAATTGCTTTTTAATATCATTTCTAATTTGATTCTGCATGGGATGTCTGATTCTTGAAAGATGTACCTTTCTCCTAGTCTTTGGCCCTGTATGCCCGACAAACTCCCCAACCAAGTCAGTCCGCTGCACTTCAGTTACCTTATCAGAGGGTAAGATTCCCACCAAATGGAGTAATTTCCCAAGGATTCTTGCCACCATAGTCTTACCTGAGTCATTAAGTAGTAAATTTAATTTTCAATTCACAGTTGGAGTTGCATAATGAACATAACATAAGTTTATAATTCTTCTGTTGTTATTTTACTAACACAAAAATAAAAGCACACATCTTGATTTTGATTAGAGAAAAAAGCTCATGTTCATGAAATAAAATAAAATAAAAGGAACTGATCTTGAATATGAACAAAGGATCAGATTCTGCCACCTCATCAATATTTCTGGTTGGGATATTGCTTACAAATTTATTGAATTATGTGGGAGAATCTCATCCATTGATCATTCCAGGGATCAAACCCCAACCATAAAATGGACAGATCAAAATAAAGTCCTTCAAACAATATTTTCTGGCATCTAAAAGTACCTGTTCCAGGGTTGCCCAAAAAGGCCATATGGGGAGGTCTTCTAGCACCAACTTTAAGGCCAACTGCCCTACGCCTCTCATCCAAAAGCATGCCCTTCGCCCACTTCCTTAATTGTACCTTAAGTTCATTCAAACCCACAATATAGGACAATTCGTTCTCTAGTGCATCCATTTTGGCTTTTGTTTCGCTGCATGCTTTAACAGCTCTTCTCCTCCTTTGATCCTCAAGGTGATTGTGCAGCAGTTCACGCAGCTTCTCACTTGCTGAACCCCGAGATAGATGGTTAAACGGTGTCATTTTCTCCTACAATTATGATTATTGTAAATCCATGATCAAATTTTGTAATAATAGAGATACTGAAATTTAAAAAAAAAAATGATTATTCAGGTTTTACATCATCTTCCGCACTGCAGTCAGCATCGTTCTCGAGCAAGATCTGGACAGTGGAGCAGTCCTCAGCATGCAGAGAGTACCAGACCGCAAGGTGCAATGGTGTCATTCCATTCTGTGAAAGATGTAGAAGAAGAGAAAATAATTACATTTTTACAGCCACTACAGCGCATATTATGTAAAAAGTAAAAACCAGGATTGAAGTGATGAGAAGACGAACATTTGCTTTGGCTTCAATAAAAGCACCATTAGCAAGAAGCAACTGTGCAGCATCGGTGCAACCATTCTTGGCAGCCATATGCAATGGAGTTTCTCCATACTGTAACATAAATTTGAGATGCTATTAACAGCACTTCATTTTCGGAATTCACTGGTAAATACAGGTTAAAAGAAACAAGAAAACGAACCCAAAAAAAATTATATTTACTGAATCTGTTGCTAAAATATGCAAAAACTGTTGTTGGGTTTCTTCCTGGTCGAAATTTTGATGAATTGTAAGTTCTTATTGTTTTCCTTTGTTTTCTAGTTCATATTTTTCAAGGTGAACATAAGCACAGAATCTATTACATGTGAAGAAAGCTCAATGTAGAGAGACGGTACTCTTTGAGGCTAAGACTTTGTCAATTTACTAAGATATAGAGGCTACTCACCATGTTCTTAGCTTCCAATTCAATCTTCTCAGGTCCTTCCCACTCGAGGAGAAATTTTACTACATCAGCCTTATTATTACCAGCTGAAACATGGAGTGGCGTCTGTGCCATCTGTATCAACGAAAAATCCAAATGAGTTTTGCATCACATTTGACATACAATAGAAAACCATTGATCATATATATCCATTCAACTCTCGAGTGATCATATCATACATTCTGAAGTAACTAGTATCAGAATCAACATCATGCTTTAATGATCCTAATTGCGTATTTATTCAGCAAACACAAGAAAGGGTACCCGAGATCCTAATTTGATCTAAATCAGTAATTATACAAAATTTGGTTCGTTTATTCCAGAATGCAATCATAATATAGAGTATAATGCATGCATTGTGAAACATTTCAGCTTTCACTTCAGATTCAGCAACCATCTGATGATATGACAAGTTAAAGAGCACAGGATGCTCCACTGATCAATTGCCAAACTGCCCATGAATTTCACAAATTCAACGCACACACAATCACTGCAGATCCACAAAACGTAAAGTTGTTCTTGACTTCCTCACAAAATTGTGAAAGGAAACAACATTTTGCTACGAATTTTCCACCAAAAGCATTGATCCAGCAATACCGATCTCAAGGATACAAAATTATCACATTCTGAGGAATGTCCGAACAAAAGGAACCTAGAAAAAGTGAAGTTTGCAATCCAAGAAGCATGCCTCCGCCAATTCTTGATCAGGAACTGGGAGATCAGGAAACAATGCAGGTAGATAGATGAGAGAGGGAACTTACGACGGCATTTCTTTCATTGAGGAGAGAAGGGTTGTCGCGAAGAAACTTCTGGAGGCCAGAGAGGTCTCCAGACAGCGCGCAACCGTGGATGGTGGTCGGCTTGGCAGATCTGGAACGAAAATCCACAGACCTATGCATCCGTACAGAAAGGAGGTCGGTCCTGGTGTTCCTTTTCTCCTCCCTTCAACAGAAGAAGAGCAGAGCGGAAGCACCACAAAATCAAATGCAGAGAGAGGGAGAAAGAGAGTCTCTGTTTGGTCAGACAAGTAGAACCCCGCGTCCGACTCTTGCGTGGGCACGGCAACTTCCGAGGATCTATCGATCTATATACTTACTCTCCGTCTGTTCACGGATATCAATTGCGAAGTCTACCCTTTTTGGAGGTGCTACTCTTTAGACTTTATGTAAGTTGGAATATTAATTAGATTACATTGTTTTGATTAGGGCTGGCATAAAAACCGGTTCGGGCGAACCGAACCGGAACCGAACCAATACAAACCGGTTTTGACTGAACCGGTTTTAAATGGTTCGGTTTTGATAATGAATATATGGAGCGGTTTTCAACTGGTTCAAAACAGGTTCCGAACCGGTTTTGAACCAGTTTTTCAAAACCACTTTTATTACATAAAGCCTAAATTGTTAAATAGTAACACACTCTTGCATCTTTTTTTTTTGGGTAGATTAAAGGGCTATTAACAAGCCGAGTATCCGGCAAGCTCGACTCGACACAGTTTACTCGAGCTCGAACTCAACCGAGCCTTAATTTTTCAAGCTCGAGCTCGATTCGGTGCCATACTTGACATGTTCGAGTTCGGCTCGATAAGGTTAAAAATTCAATTAAATAATAAATGGTGCATCTTAGCTCGATGTCGAACTCTTCCTCGACTCAATATATACATATATAATATTATTACGTAAAACTCGAAAAACTCAAACTCGAACTCGACTCGAATATGTAAAACAAAAATGCTCGATTAGGCTCGCGAGCCTCTCGAGTCGAGTACAAGTGAACTCGAACTCGCCTCGGTATCAAAAAAAGTTCAACTCGACTCGAAATTTAGCGAGTCGAATTTGAATATCGACCAAACTGATCTCGAGAAGCTCACAAGTAGCTTGAATCGTTTACACCCATAGGGTAGATCCTTCACTATTTGGGTTTGGTTCATATTGGATATATAGGTGGTCGTAGCAGGTTTGTTTACTTATATATAGTTATTATATATTATGTTAACTCATATCAGTTCTACAATCAATTGAGTTTAGTTTTGAACTCGAAACTTAACTCAGGAATAGTTCTATATTGGCTGTATATTTTGAATTTTAGTAAAAAAAATGTGTATATTTTGAATTTTAGTAAAAAAAAAATGAAAAAAGGTTCAAAATCGGTTCGAACCGGTTCAAAACCGGTTCTCCTATGGTTCGTTTTTAGGACCTAAAATATGGTTCGGTTCTTACCTGGTACAGAGAACCAACTGAACCTAAAATCTGGTTCCGGTTCGGTTCTGAACCGGTTCGGCCAAAAACCGAACCATGCCCAGCCCTAGTTTTGAAATCTATGGTAATGTGAATTGTAATGAAACATTAGATTACATTGTTTATTATTATTGTAATGTAATTTTATATTATTAATTATATTAATCTATATTAGAGTATATTATAAGAATATATATTTTGAGAACAATTAAATATTAAAGTTTATGTTTTATGGTTAATACTATAGTCATTTATTAATTCTAAAAACTAAATATTTAAATTCAATACGCACAACTATTAAATTATCTTATTTAAATTATTATATATAGTTTTATAAAATAATTTACATAAAAATGCAACGATAAAGATTTTACTCATTTTATACGAATATCATGTGTATTATTATTTATTATAATAATGAGTTATGAAGTAGCTAATAATAATAACAATATTATTATCATAATAAACTATAAAGATAATACAAAGTATTTTATCTATTTGATAAAAATAATACTAAAATAATAACACTCTGTAATGTTGGACGTAATCTCACGTTACATCCGTTTTTTTGATGTAATCTTACGTTGATTGGAGTTTGAACGTAATATCATATTACAATAAACATTACATTACAATGCACATTACGTGATTTGACAAACCAAACAACGTAATGTGTATATAATGTGAGATTACATCTCACATTATATCCATCCAAACAACCCCTTAAATTATGTGTCTGTGTAAATAATAAAATGATTAATTACCAAATTCATAACTGAATTTTTTTAAACAATGGCTAGCTCATATTTAGTTTGTGATGACAAATTAATAGCTACAAAATATTATGCCTTATTTCAACATAATTATTTATATGACTGTAAAGCAAAATAGTGAAACATACGGATATGCCTTAACAAAAAAATGGGATTCTTACCATAAGTCTCATGTTAGGAGTGAGCTTTGCAATATTGATTATGAGGGTGTTTATGATTGACTATGTGGTTGAGGTTAATTGTGTAATTTATGTTATTTTTTTAATTGTTTTTAATCATGTGCAAATCACATAATCAATTAAGTTCAAATTATAAAAAAGTTTGACATAATTAGCAATATGTCCACAAATAAAACATGAGCTAGCAAATCGTCCGAAAAAACTTCAGATGGTGATTTGTCTGAGTATCCAAATGTTAGCTAGCAATACTCATAATAATAATAATAATAATGAAAGCATGAATATGCCACGACTTGGAGAAATACTATTGTTAAGACGTGTGCCTCGGGTTGATGGGTCTCTGATCCGAGTAACACATCTCACGGGTAATCGGCTCTTCTTTTTTATCCGCTTAGCTTGTCGATGTGATCCGTTACTCTGTTCCTCGCAAACCTGCACAATGGGCAATACCGAGCACGGAGATGGGGGGGGGGGGGTGGTGCTCGGTGAACCCTCTCTGATGCCTAAATAAGTTCGGGCTCTTTAGAGAGAGAAAATCCTAGAAAGAAAGCAGAGCTAAAACGTGCGAAGATGTAAACTTGTCCAAATGAATAGAACTTGAGAAGTATATATAGGCTACGGGGGGATTAAGGTGGCTTAATGAGACTGTTAATCCCTAAACGTACTTAATTGACACATAACAGCAGGATTAACCCTTTAAAAGCATGGAGAAGTGGGTGAAAACGTCTAAGTACGAGTCGGGTAAAATGGATGTCGGGACCCTCGGGGTCGGACGGAAAACTCGACCCCTAAGGCCTAGGATCGAGTCCGCTTGCCCGACCTCTCTTGGGAGATGTTGGGTCAGCTGACCCGATCCCTCCTAGGAGAGATCGGGTGAGGCCACCCGATCTCACCTAGGTGAGACCAAGGGACCGGTCCGGACGAATATTTTGGCTCGTCCGGGCCGTTCGCGTTGCGAGTGAAGTGCTCGGGTCCAAGTTTTGATTTATAATCGTAAGTGGGGTGATTAAAATAAGAAAATCAGAAGGGAGACAGGTTCAAATTGGGCGTATATCCATCACATGCCCCCCGAGTCAACCAATGACTTAACCCTTGATTGACTCTATTTAACGATGGGATGATAGACACAATTTGAAACCGTGTTGTTACCTCTTGACGAATCATTTGCTTGTCTGCAGGCGCCTTTTTCGGGCCTTATCCTCAATTTCTCAAAATAGAGGAAGAATTAGCGTTAGAGCAAAAGGGGACGCGCCTAGACACGTGTCCGAAAAATGTGGATATAAAAATCCGACATTCTTTTCTATATGTTTTAAAAACATGTACATGCGTGGGGATGTAATGCAATCATGAGTATGGACTAATGCAATCTAATTTCGTGTCATCATATTCAATACGTGATCATGTGGGATGAATCCTGTTTGTGAAAAAAATATTTAGACCAGGCCCCAAAAAATTTCTACGTATGGGAAAGTGAGATATATGCCTAGGGGGTGTTAACTTGAGTAAATGATTTTCTTCACTCTAGTTAAGGAAATGTAAAGGTTTTAATCCTTAATTTCGACCCTTGGATTTTTTTCATCTTAGATTTGAACGGTGTAGATTCAGAGGTTCTGAAAACCATAATTTCCTCTACTATAAAAGGGGATAGGTGCTTACCTCATTTTCATTGTCTTTATCCTTCTTTCTTTCTTTCGGTGGTCGGACTTTTCGGTCGGTTCTAATTTTCTGGGTGCGTGCCACGACAAGGTACGTAGATTGCTTTTTATTGTAAACGATGTTCCTTAGAAGAACGACTTTATTTCTTTTGATTCGTTCTAGGTTCTCATCTTTTTCTTGACCGTCTTGTTTGTAATTTTCATCCCTTGATTTTTGTGATCTCATGGTGATGGGACCATGATTAGCCTTCCTCCCTGCCGATTTTCTTTTGCCTCTTTGATGTTTGAGGGCCTTGCTTAAGTGTGATAGGTTTTTTTCTCCTTGGGTGTCTGCTCCCTGCTCTGGGCCGTCTTCTCATTGTTTTTAAAGGAAATGAGTGAATTGCTTTTTGTCTTACTCGTATGACACCCTTCTCCTCATTTTTTAGCTAAGGTGTATTCTTAGCTGGTGAATCTTCTAAGCCTTTGATGAGAAGTAAGAGACCTGTGCGGGTCGGGGTACCTGATTCCGGGACCAGACCCTCGATTGTCAAAAGACCCCCTTCTTGCAGTGTGATGGATCAGCCCGTGAATGAAAGTGGGGTTAATGCTGGCGTTGTAGTATCGTCCTCTCTCCCTGTCCATGTCCCCGAATCGAGGGTGCGGGTACTGGTCGTCCCATCTTCCTCTTTTGGTAAGTTTTAGAACGTGTGTATCTCATTAGTATGTGACTTGATTAACTTAGTATTATTCCATGTAGGTAGAATCCGACTTCCGTTGCTAAGCCGGAGAGACTTGACTCACCCTTCTTGTGATGGGATTGTTGGTTCCGAGTAGGCTCCTTATTCTGAGTGTGGATGTCGTTTTGATAATCAATCGTCTTTGCTTACTCCTGAAGTTGGAGTTCGGGTTTTGCAGTCTGCTGTTCCTCCTAGTGATCGTGTGTCTTCCCTCGATGGGCCGGAGGGGGTTCGAAATTTAGTACATGAAGCACTGTCTCGTTATGCTCCCGTATTCCTCTTCTATCCTTGTTTTCTTTTTATATTCTATCTTTCATCTTTGTTATCCTTACACCTAGTCTTTACACCAGGGTATTGCTGATATCATTAACTTGTCCTCACTTGTTGTTGGCCTTGCGGAAGAGAGGAAGGCCCGTGAAGATGCCTATGTTTCTCTTAGTTCTGATCTCATCAGTTGTTTGGAGCATGGTCGTATCTCGGATTTGGAGTGTCGTTACCTACAGAATCGCATTGCTATTCTTGAAGCTAAGGTTGTCACTTTGCAACAGAAAGCTGTGCGTGATAGGGTGTTGCGGGTTGCTGAGTTGGCTTCACTTGAGGAGGTGTTTCGTATGGAAGAAAAGGAGCACGCTATTGTTGAGTATAAGAGTTCGTCCTCCTACCAGGCTGCTATTGATATTCGGTGTTCTGTGGTTAAGCGTCTTTCCCTAAAGATGATCCTTGAGTGGATGTATGCGGTTGCTCCTGATTTCCCGTTTTCTCAGCTTGGTGATATGTCCGACTTTGCAGTTAGGTATGTTGCTAAGTTGAAGAAATAGTGTACTTATCTTTGTGATGATGTATGTGGGTGTGCAACATAGTTGTTGTTTTTCCCAGCGCATATGCCCCGTTTTTGCTACCCAATTTCCATTTTGTAGGTGCCTTCCTCTTGTGTTTCTTGCATTAGCTACTTCTCCTGTTAGATGGTCGAATTCAGCCGGTTGTCTACCTTTCTATTTTGTAGGATTGCCATATGTTTATCCCTAGTGGTGTTCTTTGAATATGGTTGTATCGCCTTTACATGGTGTTGGGTACTTTGTCTGTCTAGTTCTTCTATGTCAGATTGTTGAGGCACCAGACTTCGGGGGCCGGCTATAGGGTGTTGGAGTGTGGTCTTGATTACCCATTAAATCTGTTAAGTGTCTCGGATATTCCTTATGGCGTCTTCACACCTCTTGCTTTTTATGTGTGCCCCTCTTAATATATGTAATCTTTTCCCTCTTGTCGTGGCCTCTTATGCCAGGGACGTCGTAACTTGTGTATTGTTTCTAGCCATGGACAACTTAGCTCTTCCGTCGGCTTGTGTCTATGTCTTTTGCTTTTCTTTCTCCTTTGGATTGAGTTTGTTTTAGCAATCTCATACTTAGGCATTTTTATAGCCTTGCTTCTTGACTTGGTTGAGTTGGCTCTTTGTGAGATGTCTACCTTATTTCTGGATGGTAGGCTGACCTATTACTTGGTTGTGATGGCCTTTGTGGTTGTTTGTGTGGTTCCTTCCTTGCATACTCCTTTCTTGTGTTCGCATTTATTTGCTTGGTGTCTCTTTAGCTTTCTCTTGTGTCATGATACCTGTAATGTCATCATAAACAAACTTGCGTGTATATCATGTATCCTTGCTTTAAAAAGTAAGGTTTTTCAAGGTACGTTGTTGGAGTCATTTTTTAAAAAAATTTACGAGATAGGCTCTCGTAGGGTACAGAATGTGGTCACGAGATAGGCTCTCGGAAAGCGCGGAATTAGTTCGCGAGATAGGCTCTCGGAGGGCGCGGAATATGTTCGCGAGATAGGCTCTCGGAGGGCACGGAATATGCTCGCGAGATAGGCTCTCGGAAGGCGCAGAATTAGTTCGCGAGATAGGCTCTCGGAAGGCGCGAAATATGTTTGCGAGATAGGCTCTAGGAGGGCACGAAATTTTTCACGAGATAGGCTCTCGGAGGGCACAAATTTGGTTCGCGAGATAGGCTCTCGGAGGGCACGGAACTTTTCACGAGATAGGCTCTCGGAGGGCACGGAACTTTTCACGAGATAGGCTCTCGGAAGGCACGGAATTTTTCACGAGATAGGCTCTAGGACGGCACAGAATGTTATCACGAGATATGCTCTAGAAGGGCACGAAACTTTTCATGAGATAGGCTCTTGGAGGGCACGAAATTTTTCACGAGATAGGCTCTCGGAGGGCACGAAATGTGTCATGCACTTAGTTGTCATATCTAAGTAATGAGTTTGTGGAGATATTGCTATCTCATACTTAGAAAATATTTTGATGAACATCTACTTCATTGAAAGCATTCATACCTTATATACAGGAGGGGTGTCATGGGTTGTCCATGGCATCCTTTAGGGAAACAAAAGATAGCCGAAGAATTGGAGAAACTTCGCGAGTTTTCCGCTTCAAGGGTTGTTTCAGAAAATTAAGAACGGAAAAATGCATTAAACGAAAAGTAAACCCAAGGATATGGTGTTTCACTGGTGTCGTTTCCTTAGACATAGAACTTCTTCAAGTCCCCCATCTTCCTCTTTTGGTAAGTTTTAGAACGTGTGTATCTCATTAGTATGTGACTTGATTAACTTAGTATTATTCCTTGTAGGTAGAATCCGACTTCCGTTGCTAAGCCGGAGGGACTTGACTCACCCTTCTTGTGATGGGATTGTTGGTTCCGAGTGGTCTCCTTATTCTGAGCGTGGATGTCGTTTTGATAATCAATCGTCTTTGCTTACTCCTGAAGTTGGAGTTCGGGTTTTGCAGTCTGCTGTTCCTCCTAGTGATCGTGTGTCTTCCCTCGATGGGCCGGAGGGGGTTCGAAATTTAGTACATGAAGCACTGTCTCGTTATGCTCCCGTATTCCTCTTCTATCCTTGTTTTCTTTTTATATTCTGTCTTTCATCTTTGTTATCCTTACACCTAGTCTTTACACCAGGGTATTGCTGATATCATTAACTTGTCATCACTTGTTGTTGGCCTTGCGGAAGAGAGGAAGGCCCGTGAATATGCCTATGTTTCTCTTAGTTCTGAGCTCATCAGTTGTTTGGAGCATGGTCGTATCTCGGATTTGGAGTGTCGTGACCTACAGGATTACATTGCTCTTCTTGAAGCTAAGGTTGTCACTTTGCAACAGAAAGCTGCGCGTGATAGGGTGTTGCGGGTTGCTAAATTGGCTTCACTTGAGGAGGTGTTTCGTATGGAAGAAAAGGAGCACGCTATTGTTGAGTATAAGAGTTCGTCCTCCTACCAGGAGGCGCAGAATTAGTTCGCGAGATAGGCTCTCGGAAGGCGCGGAATATGTTTGCGAGATAGGCTCTAGGAGGGCACGGAATTTTTCACGAGATAGGCTCTCGGAGGGCACAGATTTGGTTCGCGAGATAGGCTCTCGGAGGGCACCGAACTTTTCACGAGATAGGCTCTCGGAGGGCACGGAACTTTTCACGAGATAGGCTCTCGGAAGGCACGGAATTTTTCACGAGATAGGCTCTCGGACGGCACATAATGTTATCACGAGATATGCTCTAGAATGGCACGGAACTTTTCACGAGATAGGCTCTCGAGGGCACGGAATTTTTCACGAGATAGGCTCTCGGAGGGCACGGAATGTGTCATGCACTTAGTTGTCATATCTAAGTAAGGAGTTTGTGGAGATATTGCTATCTCATACTTAGAAAATATTTTGATGAACATCTACTTCATTGAAAGCATTCATGCCTTATATACAGGAGGGGTGTCATGGGTTGTCCATGGCATCCTTTAGGGAAACAAAAGATAGCCGAAGAATTGGAGAAACTTCGCGAGTTTTCCGCTTCAAGGGTCGTTTCAGAAAATTAAGAATGGAAACATGCATTAAACGAAAAGTAAATCCAAGGATATGGTGTTTCACTGGTGTCTTTTCCTTAGACATAGAACTTCTTCAAGTCCCCCCCCCCTCCCCCGTTGAAAGTGTTTGTAGAGATATATCCATCTCCGTCATCCAGGCGGTATGCATTCGCATATGGTACTAACGCTATTTTGTATGGTCCTTCCCACTTTGGGGATATATTTCTGACTTGATCTAAGTGTGAGAACTCGTTTTTTCTTAATACTAATTCTCCTACATAAAATTTTCTTTCTCTGACTTGTCGATTGTAGTATCTTGCAGATACCAGTCGCATTCGTGCTTGTGTTTCCTATAAATTCCATCTCTTTTCGTCTACTAAATCTAAATCTAAGAGCCTTGCCTTGTTGTTTTCATGCTCCTCAAAATATGTGGTTCTTAGTGATGACACTGCCATTTCTGCTGGTGCTACTGCCTCGGTCCCATATACTAGACCGAATGGTGTTTCTCCTATGGCTATTTTTGGTGTTGTTCGCACTGCCCATAAGACATTTTCTAAATCATCTACCCAGCTTCCCTTGGTAGCATGAATTCTCTTCTTCAAGCCATCTAGTACTATCTTGTTTGCTGATTCCACCTGCCTGTTTGTTTGGGGGTGCTTTACTGATGCAAAACGTTGCTCTATGTTCAACCTCTCACAATACCATTATAGCCTCTTGCTCTTGAATTGTGGTCCGTTGTCACTTATTATGACTTTTGGAACTCCGTATCTTGAGACGATGTGTGATTGGATGAAGCTGATAATTTGTTCGTCTGTTGTCTTTCCCATCGGTTTCGCTTCTATCCACTTGGAGAAGTAATCTATTACCACTAATATGCAAGTTTTTTCCCTTTTGTTCTTGGTAGGGGGCCTATCAGGTCAATCCCTCATTGTGCGAATGGCCATGCTCCTGATATTGAACTTAACTTGGCTGTTGGGGATGTTATATTTCTAGAGTATCTTTGGCAATGTTCACATTTTTGCACCATGTCTGTTGCCTCCTTGTTCATTGTTGGCCAATAGTACCTCAGATTGTAGACCTTTCGAACTATCGATCTTGCCCCTTCATGACATCCGACGTGGCCCTCATGTAGCTCTGCCAATATTCTTTCAGTTTCCGGATATGTTATGCATTTGAGGAATTGTGTAGAGTATCCCTTCTTATAGAGCTCATAGTCCATCATTGCATAATTCCTGGCCATCCTCTCCATCTTTATTGCCTCCACCTTGTCTTCTGGTAGCTTTCCCTCGGTAATATATTGACGCATTGGGGTCATCCATGCATCACATTCATCTATTGCTAGGGCCTTCATCCTCTCTATCACTGATCGTGTTCTTTGTTCTACAAAATGGACTTCTTTATCTGCTTCCGAGCCCAAGGCTAGCTTGCTCAGGGCATCTGCCTCGTGGTTTTGTTCTCTTGAGACTGATTCAATGTCGAAGCTTTGAAAACTTGTTATCAAGTCTTTGGCCTGTTGTAGATATTTTTGCATATTCTCAGACTTTGCGGTGTAATTCCCCTTTACTTGGTTGACGACCAACTGGGAGTCACTTTTAACCCTTAGGTGTTTCGCTCCCACTCCTTTGGCTATTCTTAAGCCTGTTATCAATGCCTCGTATTCTGCTTCATTATTAGTTGCCTTGAATGTAAGTGCCATGGCAAAACAGAGTGACGTGCAGGTATAATAGAAGGCCTGCGCCTGACCCTCCTGCATTGGAGGATCCATCAGTATGCATCTCCCATATGTCCTCTGATTGTGTCTCCTGACTGGCACTTTTTTCAGATATGCTTCTTATTTCCCCTAAGTCCCCCTCGGGGCTGATTCCGGTGAACTCTGCGATAAAATCTGCTAGGGCTTGCCCTTTGATGGTCGTTCTTGGGGCAAAATGAATGTTGGACTCGCTAAGCTCAATTGCTCATTTGGTCAGCCTCCCTGACGTGTCTGGTTTTTGCAAAAGGGTGTTTCAGATGTTGGTTTGTGAGCACTGTTATCTCATGCCCATGGAAATATGGTATCAACTTTCTTGCTGATATGATCAGTGCGCAGAGGTACTTTTCGATTGGCAGGTAATTGATCTCGTACTTTGCCAATGTTTTGCTTAGGAAATACACTGGTAATTGTGCGTTGTCTTCCTCTTTCACTAGTACTGAACTTACCACGACATTACTTACGGAGATGTAAAGGAAAAGAGGCTCTCCTGGGGTTGGCTTTGCTAGAGGGGGTAGGGTCTTTAGGTGTTGTTTCAGTTGTTTGAAGGCTTCCTCACACCTTGGTGTCCATTCAAACTTCTTGTTTGCCCGTAGAACCTCAAAGAAAGGTAGTGCCTTGTCTCCTATTTTGGACAAGAACCTGTTGAGAGCTGCCAACCTTCCGTTTAATCGCTGAACTTCTTTGTGCTTCGTAGGGGAGTGCATTTCTTCAATTGCTTGCAGTTTTTCAGGATTCACTTCAATTCCTCGTTGACTTACCATGAAACCCAATAATTTCCCTGATTGTACTCCAAACGCGCATTTTTTCGGGTTCAGGCGGACTTGATGTTGACGCATACTTTGGAAGGTCATTCAAAGGTTCTCGACGTGGTCACTTTTCTTCTTGGACTTGACAATCATGTCGTCCACATATGCTTCCATTGTCTTCCCTATCATGTCCCCGAAGATTTTATTGACCATGCGCTGATATGTTGCCCCCGCGTTTATGAGCCCAAATGGCATCACAGTGTAGTGATATATTTCACTATCGGCATAAAATGCCGTGTGGGAGGCGTCTTCAGCGGACATTTTAATTTGATTGTACCCTGAGTATGCATCCATGAAGCTCATTAATTCGTGACCTGACGTTGCATCCACTAACTGATCTATCATTGGGAGTGGGTACGAATCTTTAGGGCATGTCTTGTTGAGGTCGCGATAGTCGATGCACATTCTCCAACTTCCACCCGAATTTTTTACTAGCACTGGGTTTGCAACCCATGTTTGAAACATGATTTTCTTGATGAATTTTTCTTTTAGTAGCTTGTCCACCTCTTCTTGGATAGCTATCTTTTTGCTACCCCCATTGGCCTTATTTTCTGTGTTATTAAACGCGTTGCCGGGTCTATGTTGAGCTTGTGTGAAATTACATCCTCGGATATCCCAGGCATATCGCTTGGTAACCAAGCGAACAGATCTTTATATTCCCTTAGCAATGCTACTATTTGTGCTTCTTCTTCTTCAGTCAAGGCTGTCCCGATTTTCACTTTTCTTTCGGGTTTCTCTATCAATCAGTGTTTTGAAAACCGGACCGGCCCTTGAACCGGCCAGACACCCAGTTTCCGGTCCAGCCGGTCCGACCCGGTCCAACCCAGTTCAGACTGATTTCAGACTATTTAAGTCTGTTGCCCCGTTCTGTTCAGCACTTCAGTTCATCACCAGCCTCAGACAAAACACTGAGATATTAAGTATCCACTATCTCTTCAGGATGAAGCATATAACATTCAACACAAAATTTAATTTAGATAACATTTGGTTTGGGTCAGATCCGAAGAATATAGCCAGGAATAAATTACCGTGAACATAGCAAGGACACGGTGAAGATCCCGGTGAGCAGTCCACGGTAAAGAACTGAAGATCTCGGTGAGCAGATGCAGTGCAAGGACAGACCGACAAAGTAGAAAGTAGAAATAGCTCTAACGGCAGCAGCTAGAAATTGCTTGGATTAATTGAACATAAAATACATATTAGAAACCCTCGAGTTGTTGTTTGATTGGTTGTTACTCCTTCCCTATTCCAATCCTTAGGCTTAGGTTTAAGTTTAAAAATTTAATATATATATATATATATATATATATATATATATATATATATATATATATATATATATATATATTTTTTAAGTTTCATCCGGGTCAGACCGGTGCCGGTTTTTCCGGTCCAACCGGGTTTTCCCCGACTGAACCGGTTTCGAGCGGCATACATCTATTTTATTGGAACCGAACCGTCCCTATGACCGGTTCACGGTCCGACCGCCGGTCCGGTCCGGTTTTTAAAACACTGCTATCAATATCTCCTTAAGTTCCTCCATAGGTGCAGGTCTTCCGTGATCCTCCCTTGGATCCTCATCTATCGATAGGACCTCCTTTTTTGTTTTCGTTTTCTTGCTGAGTGCAATCCTTTCACATTTCTTGCCACCTTCTGATTTCCTCTTACCTCCCCGATTCCTTCACTTGTGGGGAACTTCATTTTCTGATGTGGTGTTGATGACACTATGACCCATTTGTTAATTGTGGTGGTACCTAGAACTCCATTGTACTCATCCATTCCTTCATAATAAGGAAATGAACATCTATCTTCAACTGCCTCTGGCCTGTGCCTAATGTCACAGGTAGTGTGATTGCCCCTAGTGGGTAGGTTGGCTCTCCTGAAAATCCTATGAGGGGGGAGTGCACTTGTTTTATGCTACTTGGTCTCACGCCTAATATGTCAATTACTTTCTTGTTGAGGATACTTGGCGAGCTTCCACCATCTACTAGGATTCTACCTATGTCCATGTCAGTGATTTTCATCGTTATGACTAAGGCGTCGTTGTTCTTTGGTAACACATGCTCCATGTCCTTCTTTGAGAATTGTATTGTATCTTCTCTTTTCTCCTTTACTTTCTGTTCTTTGATTGTGCTATCTCCTACTTGTGTTATATATGCCTCTCTTGCATTTGCTGATTCACCACCTGCTCCAAAGCCTCCGGGAATAACGTATATGCTTGCCATCTGACTCGTGATAGGTAGGATTTTTGTTCAAAACCCACGGACGACGCCAAGTGTTAAGACGTGTGCCTCGGGTTGATGGGTCTCTGATCTGAGTAACACCTCTCACGGGTAATCTGCTCTTCTTTTTGATCCGCTTAGCTTGTCGATGTGATCCGTTATTCTGTTCCTCGCAAACCTGCACAATGGGTAGTACTGAGCACGGAGAGGGGGGTGGTATATATGTTCGGGCACACCTCTCTGATGCCTAAATAAGTTCGGGCTCTTTAGAGAGAGAAAATCCTAGAGAGAAGGCAGAGCTAAAACGTTCAAAGATGTAAACTTGTCCAAATGAATAGAACTTGAGAAGTATATATAGGCTACGGGGGGATTAATGTGGCTTAATGACTCCGTTAATCCATAAACGTACTTAATTGACACATAACAGCAGGATTAACCCTTTAAAAGCATGGAGAAGTGGGTGAAAAAGTCTAAGTACGAGTCGGGTAAAATGGATGTCGGGACCCTCGGGGTCGGACGGAAAATTCGACCCCTAAGGCCTAGGATCGGGTCAGCTTTCCCGACCTCTCTTGGGAGAGGTTGGGTCAGCTGACCCGGTCCCTCTTAGGAGAGATCGGGTTGACCCACCCGATCTCTCCTAGGAGAGATCGCGCGTGGCCACCCGATCTCACCTAGGTGAGACCAACGGACCGGTCCTGACGAATATTTTGGCTCATTCGGGCCGTTTGCGTTGCGAGTGAAGTGCTCGGGTCCAAGTTTCGATTTATAATCGTAAGTGGGGTGATTAAAATAAGACAATCAGAAAGGAGACGGGTTCAAATTGGGCGTATATCCATCAACTATCATTTTCTCCTTAATCGTGAAACCTTAGGTTCTCACTTAAGCAACATTTCTCTCAAACTCACGCGGAAATATGATCAACACTGAATAAGAGAGGAACACTTTACTATTGTAATGTTGTCTTGTTTTCTAAATATTTGGTTGATAAATACAAATGAAGGAAAGTCCCCTTTATATACAAGTGAGTGGAGCTCCCTAAGAAAACTACAACATTAATGAAGAATCTAATATGTGAAGTGGTATTTCTACTCAATATCCCATTGTACAACGACTCTAGTCGAATACCTTGAACCAGGGTAGTTAGAACTCCATTCCCCCTTTGTTAGACCCCGGGAAAATGGAGATTCAGAGTCGACGACCATAAAGTCGGGAACTTCAAAGTCGGGAACGAAAAGTCGTAGACTTGAAAGAACATTCATAAGAACTTAAGGTCGGTAGATATATGTTAAGAGGCGACGCCACAAAGGTCGACGACTACAGAAAAAACATTCATTCTTAAGGAAATGTGAGGTGGCGACATGCTTGTCACCGATTACAAAAGAAACCTTCCCTCTTAAGGAAATGTGAGGCGGCGACCTGCATGTCACCAACAATAGAGAAACCTTCCCTACAAAGGAAATGTGAGGTGACGACCTGCTTACACCGACTACAGAGAAGCTTTCCTTCCTAATAAATGTGATGTGGCAACCTGCTTGTCACCTACTCTAGCCGCCATAGGATGAAACCCTCCTAGAAGGGTAACACCGCCATAAAAGTCGGTTAGCTAAACTCTATAAATAGTAAGATGTTTACATTCATTATATACTCTTTTCTACACTTATATCCACATACTGAATTAAGCTTCACAGTGGAATCAGGGGCATAATCTCCACCCCTTTTTCAGGTCTTCGCCAAACACTCACGCCGGGAGGAGCTATCGGCCATACACGCCCAAAAGACCCCGAAGGCGTGTAAAAGAGACCAAGAGAAGTCATCTCCAAGTTTAGGGGTGGATACCATAAAACTCACAGAGCTCTAAGAGGTCGGGGCAAAAGGGAAATCAAAGCTCTGCCTCAATCTGTTTTAGAAATACGGTGACCTTCCAAAGGGAAGTGCTGTTGTTTAGTGGTACCGCCATATCGAGGCCTCTCCGTATCCGTAAGGTTGGCCCGAGTCACCGCCTCAATAAAACCTAAGGAATACAAGAGGTTCCGCCTAAGGTATACCCAAGGAGAAGGGAAGAAACAAGTTGAATCGTTACCTGAGGGAGTTCCACTAGAAGGCATTGGAGTCTTGGAGAGATAACGAAGAAATGAAGCTTCATGAGCAAGATCGTGAGGTCCATAAGAAGCGACTCCGACCAAAATCCTCTCATCTGGAGAGCAAGATCGTGGTGGTTGCGGGTTAATACGAAGGCGCCAAACTTGTTAGCCAGAATGAATCACGGGACGATAAAAGCTTTAAGAAAGAAAGAAAGAGGATGAGGATGAGAATGAGAATGAAGAGATGAAAAGTGAAACCAGGTATTTATTAGACTAGAGGAAGAGTGAGATGAATCGACGAGTCATCATGACTTCCCTCTTTTTCACTGCACCAATAAATGAGATCCTCGAGATAAGAAGGCTTCCTCAGGAAGACTTACCAAAAAATAGATGTTGTAAATCCCTCATAGAAGAGGAAACGAGATCCAGTTCAAACGGTCACAATAGGCTAAGAAACGACGCCCCTTGAGGTAGTTTTGGAGAAATGAAGAACCCTGAGGAAAGTCCCGCCAACGTCATCAAGAATGGGAGGCAACTACAAAAAAGGGAACATGACACAGGTCGTCATCTCCTTCACTTAAAAGCTGAACGACCAATGTCTCGGGGGTAAATGTTAGACCCCTAGTAAAATGAGATTCAGAGTCGACGACCATAAAGCCGGGAGCGAAAAGTCGGCGACATGAAAGAACATTCATATGAATATAAGAACTTAAGGTCGGCATCTATATGTTAAGAGGCGACACCACAAAGGTCGGCGACTACGGAAGAAAACTTCCATCTTAATAAAGGTGAGTGACGACCGCTTGTCACTGACTATAGAAGAAACCTTCCCTCTTAAGGAAATGTGAGGTGGCGACCTGCTTTTCACCAACTACGGAGAAATATTCCCTCCTAAGGAAAGGTGAGGTGCTGACCTGCTTACACCGACTACAGAGGAGCCTTCCTCTCCTAAGGAAATATGAAGTGACAACCTGCTTATCACCTAGTATAGCCGCCACAGGAGGAAACCCTCCTAGAAGGGTAACACCACCATAAAAGTCAGTTGTCTAAACTCTATAAATAGTAAGATGTTTACATTATTTGTATATGCTTTTCTACACTTTTATACACATAATGACTTAATATTTAGAGTGGAATCAGGGGCATAATCCCCACCAATTTCTCAGGTTTTCGCCAAACACTCACGCCAGGAGGAGCTAGCGGCCATCCACGCCGAAAAGACCCGAAGGTTTGTAAACGAGACCAAGAGAAGTCTTCTCCAAGTTTAGCCAAGCGATCTTGATCCAATACCTTTTGTTGTCGTATTTGCATATATCTTTTCTATATGTGACTGTTTCTGAAGCCTCTTCCACATGTCTGTGACTTCCCCCCAACCAAACTTGGACGACGCCCTCGTCGTGTCATCATCGTGGTACTTCTCGATCTTATTCAAGTACTACCACATGACTTCCTCGGGTTTTCAACTGGCCTCGCTCTCAGATAGCCCCTTCATCTTGATCAAGTACTCTCGCTTAAGCTCCATGTACTTCTGGAGGATGATGCAGTCTTAAATGATCTCATTTTCATCGTGATCATATGAGACTTTGGTCCTGATTGGTCCACATGAAGACTCTGCTCGGCTTGGGTCTTCTCCGTCCATGTTAAATGGTTTCAACATACTCACATGGAACAATGGATGCAACTTGAGCTTTTGTGGGAGCTCGAGCTTGTATGCAACCTTGCCTACTCTCTTCAGGATTCTGAAGGCCCTTTGTATCGTCGCAAAAGACCCTTGTGCACGTTCTTGACCGCATGATCTGATGTAGCTTGACCATCACCCAGTCGCCAACATGGAACTCTCGGTCGTGCCTCTTAGTGTTGACCCACTTCTCAATTCTCTTCGCGACCTTGTGTAAACAGGACATCGACATATTTGTCTGTTCATGCCATATTTTCGCAAACTTGTACGCCACCGGACTCTGACCTGCATACCATGTCGCAACCGTACTTAACGTTAGTGGCTATTATCTTGTTATGATCTCAAACGGGCTTTAGTTGGTGGACTCGATGCGTTGCAAGTTGTATGAGAATTGTGCTACGTCGAATAACTTTGCCCAATCCGTCTGCGTTGTTATGACGTAGTGCATCAGGTACAACTCCAGCAAGGTATTGACCCTCTTCGTCTGACTATCGATTTGGGGATACAAATTGGAGGAAAAGTTCAAATATGTTCAAAGCAATTTGAATAACTCGGTCAATAACCTACATGTGAAGCGCGAATCTTGTTGGCAATGGGGACAATTTGAACGCCCTACATAGTAGCCCATTATTCAAGCTCTACATATTGACATATTTATCATTTATAATATTATTTCGTACAATATACCGAGGAAAAAAATTATTATTTCTTATAATATCAACCTTAGTCAGAAAAAAAATCAAATATACCGTGCAAAGTTCCACTATAGATATAATGATAATAATAATAATAATAGTCCTTAAAAATTCAAATATATGTAGATATTTTATTATTATTAGGTTTAAAGTGGCAACACCCAAACTTTGGGACTTTTTATTTTGTAATAATAATAATGTTTCCTCTTTGTTTTATTCAGTATTGGTGATATTTTGTTTATTAATGTCACATGGTAGCATGTGATGTTTATTCTTCTTGATACGTCATTTGGTGGAATTATTGACAAAAGAGGTAATGTGGTTTGCACCAAAAAAAAAGAAAAAGGTTATGTGTTGTAGGATAATGGGCTAGTGTGAGTACACTGGTGTAAGAACATGTATATTTTTTTTTTTTTTGTTTCCCGCGGGGTGGTCTTAGGGGGCCCTCATCAGGAGGGCAGCATCCGTAGCATGCTTGCTCCACACCTAGACTAATCCCCACTCGCACCGGGTCAGCCCGTAAGGGGTAAAGTGCTGGCCATGAACAATTTTCCATTCTCATGGTCACTAGCGGGGATTGACATGTATATATACCCCATTATTAGTACTCCTATAATTAAGGACATGTTACATCGTTCACTGAACCAGTTAACTTAACAAAAAAAAAAAAAAAATCTACTGGAAAAAATGTGGACAATATATACTAGTATTCATTTCATTTTATTATTTCTGTTGTGAAGTAATTAATATGGGAATACTCTAAATACATCATATAATGAAAATATAAAAGGACGGGTTTGGCAGTGCATTTCTATAGTTATTTTTACACTTAAAAAAATATTTGGTACACGAGCGTGTATTTGGTAATATAAGTTCAAAGTGTTTTTTTTTTCTTCAAATAACTGCTTTCTGATAGACATTTTTTCAAAGTAGTTGAAGTGCTGATTTCTAAAAGTCACTTTCTAAGAAAACACTTTTGTCATGTTTTTATATTTTATTGGGAAAAAAATCTATATACAGTCTCAATTTTGACGCATGTGTCAGTTTGGTGTCTCAAATTTAAACTGTTGATATTTAGTGTCTCAATTTTCTGTATTGTTGCTATTTGATTTTCCGTTAGATTTTGGGGTTAATTTTAACAGATTGAGTTAAAAAGACTATTTTGCCCCCCTTTTTTTAAAGCCTCCGATTCCGGCCACACACCTTCGATTCCGGCCATCCACCTCCGATTCCGACCACCCACCTCCGATTCCGGCCACCCACCTCCGATTCCGGCTACCCACCTCTGATTCCTTGCCACAGCAGTGCAGCTGCAGCTGGAGAGAACCCTAGATCGGCCGGAATCGGCCCGGAATCAGCCGGAACCCTAAGCCCTAAACCGGTCGGAATCTGGCCGGAATTGGCCGGAACCCTAAGTCCCAAATCGGAGCAGTGTTCTGGTCAGATGGGTATTTTTGGAACGTGACCATATTTCGATCAACTTAACCCCAAAATTTAACGGAGACACCAAATAGCAACACATATGAAACTTGGGACATTCAATTTCGCCATCAGGCACCAAACTGACACATGAGTCAAAATTGGAACAGTAAATAGGTTTTTTTTTCTATTTTATTTTACCCTTAAAATATTTTTACAAATCGTAAATTACCATTAAATAAAAATTTGCATCTCTATAAAAATTAATATTATTTTGTTATATAAATATCTTATTTTCAAAGAAAAATAATTTAATAAATATATAATAAATTAGAAACTTACGTTAATATATAATTTAATTAAAGAAACGTCATAGAAATATTCATTCCTTAATTTTTTGTATGATATATATAAAGTATATTGATTAATAAAATAGATTATACAATATATATAAATATATTAATGTATATAAAGACAATATATATGCACTAAATAATGAATAGTAAATAAATAGTTTGCATAACTAGTTATATTCGACTACACTCTACTAGGAGTGTAAACGAGTCGAGTCAAGCCTATCTATCAATCTCGACTCGATTAAAAATTACCGAGCTTGAACTCATCGATCTCAAATTTCGAAATTCGAACTCGACTCGAATCCAAACCTGGCATAATCGAGTTGCACTCAAATCGACTCGTAAGTCGATTATACATCACAATAAGGTAGCATTTATCATGACTACCCGACTCGACACATATGCTCATTATACATCACAATAAGTACATTCTCACGACTACCCGACTCGACTCAACATTGATACTCATTATACATCACAACAAGTAGCATTTCTCATGAATACAATAATCGAGCTCGACACGAACTCAGATAAATTATGTATATTATAAAGCTCGATTTGGCTTGCAAGTACTTCGCGCCGAGTATTATCAAGCTCGAGTTGGAATTCTAAGTGGCTCCCGAGTAGCTTGATTCACTTAGACCCCTATAATTGATCACCGCTTTAAAATTTATAATTATTATATGTAAAGTACAAAAGGTGCGTTGAAAATGTCGATGACAATAGATCAACAAATAATAGTGGAGATGTCAATTTTATGTGATTAAAAAGTTTCAAGCGAGATAGCTATATATTACTGTGATTCTTCTTATTTTACAATATTAAATTTCTTAATATTTTTGTATATTTATTAAACGTTCTTTCTTGCATTTTAATTATTAAAAGATTTTGTAAATTACATTTTTATATATAAGATGAATATATCATATTGTTCACATATTTGAAAAAAAATTTAACAAATTTTGGGTTAACCGTAAAACAATATTCAATATAATAATATATAATTTTATTATTAATAACTGAAATATAGTCGAAGTAGATTTTAAGTTAAATATATGTTACGAAACACATATTAAGAAAAATACTTTCTAATGTGCATTATCTTAATTCACTTTTTTCTAATTTCCTTTTAATTAAAAAAATTAGAGAAAAACACTGGCAATCAACCCAAAGAAGCTTAATTCTTTAAGATATATTTATATATTTGATTGATGATAAAATAGCTAATTAAGTTCTCTGTACAACATGCCAAAGTATATTTAATCATGTGAATGCTACGTTAGTGTCCAATTAGTGCCAACGAATTTGCATATGCTGCCAAATTATTGTCGTTTTCGTTAGCACCTAACCCGTTTGCTTAATTCATTTTCTATACGTTACAATAATACTACTTGTTTCGCGCGTGCGTTGCACACGCATATTTCTAATTTATGATTTTTAAATACCTACTCACGTCGACCCATTATTAGGTTAAATTAATCTTATAGTGCGGTTAAAAATGTTTAAGGGCTAAATTGAAAAATAAAAAGTTAAGATAAAAAATATGAAGACTAAACTGAACAAAATCAAAATTTAAAATTAGTCATGTGCAAATCACGCGACTATTTGACGGTCAACTCTAACGGTTAACTAAAGGTCGGACAAAAATATTCAATTGGCAAACATATGGTACCAAAAATAAGCAAAACTAAACATGTGATACTAATAGCCAAAATTGGGCAAATATAAGGTACCAAATATTGAAGAAAATTTTGTTTACAACCAATCTATTTTCTTCAATGGTTGTTGTTCGTTGTCCTCCTGCAGTTGATTCATTTTTTTTTACTGAACCTACCATAATAAAGAGATTGAAGAAGAACATGAATAACCCGAAGAACAAAGTTAGAGCATTACTTGAAAAACACAAGTTTCTTTCATATTATTATAATTAACACAAACATGTTTAAAATATAATATATATATATATATATATACTGCAAGTATGCTTGTAAAATGTATATAGTTGCTATATTTGTGTAAGTTAATTCCAATTGGAACTGTGAAAATTGCATCGATTTGCTTGAAACCCCAAACTTAAATGTTACCCGACTTTGTAGATGATTAAGTTTCCACGTAATGAGTTCCTCTCATCATGTTTGTCAATTTACCAAGATGGACTTGCTATCCTCCATATTTCCTTGCAACACTATATATTTCTCTCACCAAATAGTATAACCTAGAGTTGAAGATTTTGAGAAAGAAGCAATTGATGATTTTCAATTTGCGAAGGATGGATTTGGTAACCTCCTGCATATATATATATATATATTCCTTGCGAGAATATGAACTTCTCTCACCAAACAGAGGAATTTGTGATAGTGCATAAATTCATGGTGATATTGCCAATTTCTTCAACAGATTCAGGAGTTTGTTGCCAATTTCTCTATAAAATCATGGATGTGAGGGGGTGCCGATGAGTGTGGGGAGGAGTAGAGAGATTTTGAGAAGTTGCGACAATGAGGGTGCCGAGGTTACATCGGAACAATGCCGTAATGGAATTTTTGCGACTTAGGGCAGGCTAGTGGCGAACAGTGGGTCTCTGTGGTTGTTGGGGAGCGGTGGACACTGTGTAGCGACGAACGGTGGAGGGTTGTATGACAAATGGGCAGTTTGAGAATTCGCAGACGGTTTTCTTCTACCCACCGTTCGGTGAGGTATGGTTAAGTAAGACTAAAAGGTTGACCGGTTTTCTACGGTTTGGTATATAAATGGCACCCATTAGGGGTGAGGACCCAAGCCAATTTATATATTGGTATAAAGGATAAAAAGTACTACGTATTTTCCCCCCAAATAATAATACATAAATATAATGCATTATTGTTCAAATTTTGCTACATTCCTGTTTTCAATTGAACATGCTTTTGCTTCATGTCGATAAATATGTCACTGAACATCGATTTGCTTGTTGATCCGACTCAATAGACTTTGAAATATACTACAATAGGTACTGGAACTTTTGACAAAATTAAATTCCGTTGGCAAAAATTGGTGGGTAAAACTATCAAACAAATTAGATATTATTAGCCAAAATAGGTTTTACCGACACGATTATACTCCGTCGGCAAAAATACGTTTTCACTGACAAAAATATGTTTCTGGCCGGCAAAAAATTTAGTATTGCCGCAGATTATTATTATTGTCGGGAAAATCTCTACCGAGCAATTTTATTTCGTAGGTAGTATTTTATAAAATTCTGAAAGGTCTAGTGAGAATTTTCTTCTAATGTAGGGTTGGACTTTTTTGCTCAAAATTCTGAAAGGGCCTATCCGTCCCGACTTTAGTATATATATATATATTATATTGTTTTTTTAGGTTTGATGATGGTTTAAATAGTGTTTTTTTAAGTTTGTATTGTCTGAAATAGTGTTTCTCCGTAGTTTTGTTTAAATATTGGGCTAGCCCAAACTCATTCTAAAATCCCGACTCGGTGGAACTTTTTTCTCGTGCTCGGGCTAATGGAATAGTGAGCACAAAAATTTTAGTTCCGGGCATTTTCTAGAAAAAGCTCGCCTGTCCTGACCTCAACCCTACTTTGAGAGGATAAATTTGTTCAAAATGGTTATACTATAACATCCATAAAAGAAAATTAGTAATGTATATTTGCATTATAAATTATTTACGCTTAACATTTTCTAATATTGTAATATATGTATGTATCTTCCTATAACATTAATAATAATAATACATATATTACTTAAAAAACATTGTAAATTTATTAAAAAATCGGATACATTACTTTACTGTGAGATGATGAATTTGTTCAAAGTGGGTATACTATTAAATAATGAGTAATTTCGAAGTAGAAATTGAGAACAATTTCAATAGAAATTTTTCATTCGAAACAATAATCTGAAAAAACAAATGGCGCGGTTGACTGAATATATAGATTGCCATTTTGATAATGAAATTGCCAATATTTTATTTGTATTGTTCACGACTTTCAGCTGTGTATAATAAAATAAAATGGCAGTTCCGGCCCTGCTTTTACAATGCAGGCCGAAAATGCAATTTTCAATTATGCTTTTACAGCTTAGGCTGGAGTGCCCAATCATGTGTTCAAAATGCCATTTTTGGTGTACAATTTACGCGTCTGGTTTACGGACCCTCCTAGATGATGGAATCCCCATGCTGGAAATAGCATTTCCGGTGATGTATTTTCAATTTTTTTTTTTAAATATATGGTATTTTTCTATTTAATAATATTGTCGAAATGTAGACAAAATTTTCTAGATACATGGAAATTGGTAAGTGAAAACTTTTCATAGTAAGAAAGATTATTATCGTCGATGATAATACGTATACGTCTCTGTAAGTAGCAGAGGCCTGCGCCTGCCTGTGTATGCAAAATCGCAGGAACTCAGATCGGACACGTGTCATGCAATTACGATAACGATGAGGTTACTGTAACGTGTGGTCATCACACTCAACTCCTCTCTAGATTCTGGTGTTCCTTACAAATCACACTCTCCTCTTCGGCCAAAAAAAATATCCCGTTCTCTTCGGTAATTGTGGCTACCTCTTTTCCTTTTCAGATATTTCATATCAACAGCATAAATATTACATTTTCACAATTGTCGAAGATCATCCAATTCCCAAATCATCGGACCCGCGATTCTGCATGAATCTCTGCTACCTTTTGCAGTAATCTGTCCAAAAATGGCCACAATCACCACCAAGCTCCACATATATCCGCAGAGCTTCGACTATCAACTCAATTTCAGAGAAAATCCGAGTACTCGGTCTATTTTACCGCCAAGCCGGTTACGGTTCTCCGCGCGGCGGCGATGCAGATCATTTAGGAGCGAGGATGGAGACAGAGAGTTGGAAGAAGGTGGCGATACGAAGGTGGAATCACTGAAGAGTGATAAAGGTGGGATGTTGAAGTCGCTGAGGTCTGGGATTCGAGGGGTTTCGTTGAAAGATGATGGGTTTAAGGCATCCATGGATAAGCTTGAGGAGACACTGTCATCTGTAAGCTTCTGCGTGTTCTGTTAGATTCTTCAATTGTATGCGTTTGTTTGGTTTTAGGGTTTCTTTTTTGGAACTGGATTGTATCAATTTAACTGTCTATTGAATGATTTATCAGTTATTTAGTACTTGGAAGTCGAAAATCGAAGAGCAGATTTGCTTTTTCCTGTAAATTCGTGGCTATGGACATGAAATTGGCCTTTGGATAAGGAAACACAACTTATTTGATATGTATGCAGTATATTACTTGCATAATATGCTACATTGAAGATGAATATTGACAGAGTTAATTCGAACCACGTAATCGATCATTAATTAGTTCCTTTTCCGTGGTTTATTAGATGGCAATTCAGCTTGGAAGATACATTGTGACCATGATGGGCACCGGAGTTGTCCTTGGAGTGGGATTTCAACTATCAGGTTAGCAGTAACATGAATTTGGCTGCTCAAAATCATTTATCTTGTAAAGGAGACAGAATATTCTGAATTTGAGGAAAATCAACTATCTGTGTATCTTATGAAGGTGGAGATGATCAAATGAATGCATTGATTTGGTATAGTTGGCTCGGAGGAGTTATCATCGGGACCATGATCGGATCTAACATGGTTTTAGATGAACACTGTCGAGCTGGTCCGCGTAATGTTATCATCACCGGAAGGTAATTTTTTCTCATTTTCCATTTTAACCGAGTAAATTTAGTTAGCTAGATGACTAAACCATGTTAAACATTTTGATGCAGCACAAGAGGACTTGGAAAGGCTCTTGCACGGGAATTTCTACTTTCCGGTGACCGCGTGGTTATTGCCTCCCGAAGGTTTCTTTTCTTAGTGTCTTTTTTTTAATCTTCTTCACTGCCAAACAAATCTCAAAGAGTTAACTTGGTCTTTTCACTTGATTTTGCGATTATAGTCCTGATTCCGTGGAAAAGACTGTGAAAGAGCTCGAAGAGAACCTAAAGCAAGGATTAGCAGCAGGATCTACAAAGACTTTAGCACATGCCAAAGTAGTGGGAATTCCATGCAATGTAAGTCAGCCGAACGATGTGAGGAAGTTGGCAAAGTTTGCTACCAGTGAGCTCGGCTCGATCGATATCTGGGTTAGTGTTTATAATTCGGTTTTGTTACCTATGTTTGTTTATATCTAAATATCGTCTCTGCTGACTTAATCATTTCTGACTTCTGTACTTTCAACAGATCAACAATGCAGGCATCAATAAAGGCTTCCGACCATTGCTGCAATTTACCGATGAAGACATAAACCAGGTAGCTCCTAAATTTGATAAGAGTTCGAAATTATGTTCCAAAAACAGAATTTTGAATTAATTCGATCAGTGTCTTGTTCTACGCTGTAGATTGTCTCAACAAACCTAGTTGGTTCTGTCCTATGCACTCGAGAAGCCATGCATGTTATGAGAGATCAAGTTAAAGGCGGCCACATCTTCAACATGGACGGTGCAGGATCTGGAGGATCCAGTACACCCTTGACCGCTGTGTGAGTATCTTTGTCAAAGAATTTGCTGAAGGCTTTTTAGAATTTGATTTGATGATTTATTTTGTGGCTTGATTTGATTTTAGCTACGGATCCACAAAATGTGGCCTTCGACAGCTTCATGCATCGTTGCTGAAAGAGTGCAAACGATCCAAGGTGGGAGTCCACACTGCTTCTCCGGGCATGGTTCTCACGGATTTACTCTTAAGGTATCTTAACCTAAATTACACACCATCTCATGATCTGATTAACTTGCTATAAACACAAAATCTCACATCACTTAGACGTTTAGTGCGATATCAAGAACTCTCTATTTTTTTTTTTTTTTTTTAACTTTTAGTTTGCTGTGCGTGCAGTGGCTCGACGGTACAGAACAAACAAATGTTCAACATCATTTGTGAACTGCCCGAGACGGTGGCGAGAAGCTTGGTTCCTCGAATGCGGGTCGTGAAAGGAACGGGGAAGGCAATCAATTTCTTGACTCCCCCTAGGATATTGTTGGCTTTGGTTACTGCATGGCTAAGGCGAGGCCGTTGGTTCGATCATCAGGTAATTCTGTTAATAGGGTCAGTACTTGCAGTGATTGTTCAATCTGTTTGATATTTTCATGTTTGAACATAAAGCCCTTGCTTACCTACAGGACAGCATGTTAGGTATACTAGTAGTAGTACATGGTTTGTCTCACAATTGACTCATTTCATTAGTTTATGCTTTTTGGTCGGGTATAAGTTTTTCTCACTTTTATACCCAAATATATTCTAGATAATAATAGACTGAAAAGTCATTCTTAACCCTGAAAACGGATCCATTTTACAGGGAAGAGCGCTTTACGCAGCCGAGGCGGACAGGATCCGGAATTGGGCAGAAAACCGAACCCGTTTTTCATTTACTGATGCGATGGAGATGTACACGGAGAACACATGGGTGTCGGTCGTCTCCCTCTCCGTTGTATGTGCTTTCATAATCCTCTCAAGCACAACCAGCTCGTTTCACGGCACTTGAGAATCCGATGGCCTTCAATTCACGACCGATCAAGAAGCAGGAAAGGACCAAAGAGCCCTTGTAAAAGACCCAACTCCATTGTAAGAAGGGCCAAAACAATGTGACTAAACACGAATGGTTTGATAATGATTGTTGGAATATATATGAAAAAAGATGCTGTAAACTTAGGATCCAGATTTAGGGTTGTGTCTTGTTAAATTGTACAAGATTATTCTAGGTCAGGTCTATTGATTTGTATACACAAGTTATTTGGTTGATAATATAGTCAAGTTTCTCACTGTTTTATTTCGGATTCTACATATATCGCATATTTACTAGGGGTGTCAACGGGTTCGGGTTCCGGGTACTCGTCAACTCCGGAGCCGGCCCGATTTTGCCCCATTGACCCGTGACTCGTGGGATATGGGGTGGGTACATGTTTGGGGTTCGCGGACTCGCCCCGCCCTGCACGTGTATTGTATATATATATAACACTATTAAAATAACAGTATTCTAATGAGTTTGGAGATTTGTATTTGGATGTAGAGTTAAATTTGTAATTCAAATTTGAATATGGTGAACATTGAGTTTAGGGTTTTTGATTTGTAATAGTAGATTATATCTCTTGTGCAGCGACCCGCCTGCAAGATGTATGAAATTAGTACGGGTTGACCATGTCGACTTGATGGCGAGTCTGGGGTAGTGATACGCGCCCCGGCCTATTGACACATCTAATATTTATGAAATTGATAACTAAATTATGATCGCACAAATGAATAATTTGTGTTTTCATTTTCGTTGATCAAATATAATAAGGGTTAACAGGTCTTTTGGTTCATGATGTTTGACAACTTTTGGGTTTTGGTCAATGATGTTTTTTTTTACCTAGTTTTGGTACCATATGTTTGCAGATTTTTTCTAGTTTTGGTCTAACCGCTACATTCCGTACATTTTTTGACATGTTCAAGTCACGTGATCCACTCTAAACTTTAAATTTAGTCCCTCTAATACTTTCCTAACCTTTTTTTTGGTTCAATTTAGTCTCAAAGTTTCAAAATTGACCCCAATTGGACAATAGGTCCAATTGAATTTTTGAAACTTCGGGACTAAATTGAACCAAAAAAAGGTTAGGAAAGTATTAGAGGGACTAAATTGAACAAAATTGAAAGTTTAGGGTGGATCACGTGACTTGTACATGTCAAAAAATGGACGGAATGTAACGGTTAGGCCAAAACTAGAAAAAATCTGCAAACATATGGTACCAAAACTAGGTAAAAAAAAACATCATTGACCAAAACCCAAAAGTTGTCAAACATCATGGACCAAAAGACCTAACCCATATAATAATGATGTTGTGATTTAGTGTTTCGTTCCTTAAATTTCTTTAGTCCGAACCATGTGAATATAACTTTTTTGGTTGAATGATGCAGCAGGTTCTGATGTCGAAGACAAAGCGGAGCCGTCCGATTCCACATTACTAGCGTTGCAATATCAAGAGCTTGCGGAGCACCACAATGTACATAAGTGAACCCAGCTTCGACGGAAGTATAGCTTCGACTGAGTATTTAGTTTGCTATTAATTTTATATATTTAGCTTCGGTGGACTTTGTTTTATTTTAGTTTCGTTGGTTAATTTTCTTGTTTTGTGGTTGTCTTTTCTTTGCTTTTAAAACCATACTGAACCAAATGCTAGGGGCAGTTGTGTTTTTGTGAATGAAATCAAAACCTCCACTGGAGACTTAATTGCTTCGTTATTTTGCTTCATTAAATCATTCCACCACCGATCTGTTATTGTTTCTTGGAAAACAACTCAATTTTTCCAAGCCTACATCAGTTGGTATCAGAGCCATGGCGGGTGGTCGTGGTCGTCGTGGACAGGTTCCAGTTGAGGAAGTCATGCACCGCGATGCAACTATTGAAGAACTACAGAGGAAAATCACAGAATTAATTCAGCGATTAGAAGCACAAGATACCGAGGGACGCGTCTCTTCCGAACACGACTTGGATTCCTCATCGTTCGAGAATCCTTATCATTTTCGAGCGAGATTAAGGAACCGTCGTGGGCACGAGGATCGTCAAGGAGACTTGGGCATCCGAGTCGATCTTCCTGAATTTGCGGGCACGTTACAAGCCGAAATTTTCGTGGATTGGATCAACGAAGTGGAATGCATGTTCGAATACAAAGAGGTTCCCGATCGTGTCAAGGTGAAGCTCGTCGCTATCAAACTCAAGGGTAGGGCTTCAGCTTGGTGGGAACAACTACGTCGGTCTCACGATCGACAAGGCAAGTCCAAGATAACTAATTAGGAGAAGATGCAAGATCATTTTACCTTTCGGGTACACTCAAACCTTGTTCCAGCGGCTGCACGCCTTGAGGCAAGGTTCTCGATCCATTGAAGACTATACCGAGGAGTTCTATCAATTAGTCGCTACGCTCTCAGAGATGGAGGAGCAAATGGTAGAGAGGTAATTGGGTGGGTTACGAAAATCCCTACAGGATATACTCATCATCCACTCGTTGTGGACGGTTTCGGAGGCTTACCAACAAGCCCTTTCTGTTGAAAAGCAGCAGCTACGCAAACCCATTGTTTGGACTGATAGTGGGAGTCGCTCGATAGCGTCTCCACATCCTTCCCCGCAGCCACCATTGATAAATTCGAACCCTATGATTCGTTGTGAAGTGTCGGGTCATCAAGCTACGGAATGTAGGAAACCCGCTAGTCAAAAGAGTAAGAATTTGATGATTGATGAACCTCGGGTAGAAAAAGTTGTAAAAGGTAGTGATGCTACTTATGATGAAGAGGATAATGGTGTTGTGTTGCAGGGTGATGGTCATGATACTTTAGTTATACGTAAAAGTCTCTTGACACCTAAAGGAGAATATGATGATGATTGGTTGCGAAACAACATATTTCACACCACGTGCACAATTTCAGATAAGGTGTGTCAGTTGATTATTGACAGTGGCAGTTGTGACAATGTAGTGTCCGAGGAGGCCATCCGAAAGATGAACTTGAGGACGGAGCAGCATCCACGACCCTACAAGCTGTCGTGGCTAACCAAAAGCAACGAGGTAGTCGTCGAGAGGCGGTGTCTCGTATCTTTCTCGATTGGGCGTAAGTATTTCGATAATGCTTGGTGTGACGTTGTATCTATGGACAAGTGTCATTTGTTATTGGGTCTACCATGACAATACGATCGTAGTGTTAAGCATGACAGGAGGAAAAACACTTACACCATTAGTATCAAATGGAAGACGATTGTTTTGGCACCTTGTCGGGAAGAACAACTTATGCCTCCTATCACTAATTTGAACAATTTACTATCACGGTCCAGGTTTATGGTTGAGGTTGAGCAACACCATGTGATTTATACTTTGTTTCCTTGTGATAAGAATGATGTAAGGGAATATTTTGATCAGCCGGTAGAAGTGCAACGTTTGTTGACCGAGTTCGCAGCCGTGATGCTCGACGATCTTCCTCCGGAGCTGCCACCCGTGCGGGATATTCAGACCTGCATATCGACTGAGTCCTAAGGAGACCGAAGAGCTACAACGACAAGTTAGCGAATTGGCGGATCATGGTTATAGCCGCGAGAGTATGAGTCTTGTGACATTCATGCTCTTCTTGTGCCAAAGAAGGATGGGTCGTGGCGCATGTGTGTGGACAACCACACTATCAATAAGGACCGCGAAGTATAGGTTTCTGATACCGAGTCTTGATGACATGTTAGACCAACTCGCGATCTCTAAGGTTTTCTCAAGGATAGACCTTAAGAGTGGGTTTCACCGAATCCGGATCCGACCGGTTGACGAGTGGAAGACGGCATTAAAAACGCCTCATGGATTGTACGAGTGGGCCTTCGAGGTCGTTTTTGGTCGAAACCCGTCCGGCGTGTTAAACTTGGCACCGATTCCTCATATCGGTCGATACAGCCCCAAAGCAACCAAGATGGTTGACCACTTGCATAAAGTTCATGATGAGGTGGTGCAGAGCATACAAGCCAGGAATGATAAGTACAAAGTTCGGGTTGATCGTTCTTGTCGCAAGGTGCTCTTTGAGGTGGGAGATTACGTGCGGACTATCCTCACCCGCGATCGATTTCCTAAGGGTGAGTATAACAAGATGAAAGATCGCAAAATTGGTTATTGAAGTGCTCCAGAAGATAAACGACAACGCATACAGTTTGCGACTTCCGAGTCACTTGAAAACGTCGGATGTCTTCAACATCAAGCATCTTAACCCTTGCTTTCTAGATTTCAATGATGGCGTTTCAGGTTCGAGGACGACCCCTTTTCAACCCGGGGAGAATGATGTAGAGGGTTCTGATGTTGATAACGATGCAGAGCTGTCTGATTCCACATTACTAGTGTTGCAATATCACGACCTTGGGGAGCACCGGAAGACACATAAGTGAACAGGACTTCGGCGGAAGTGTAGATTCGACTGAGTATTTAGTTTGCTATTAATTTTCTAAATTTAGCTTCCGTGGACTTTGTTTTATTTTAGTTCCGTTGGTTAATTTCTTTGTTTGGTGGTTGTCTTTTCTTTGCTTTTAAAACCGTACTGAACCAAAGGCTATGGATAGTTAAGTTTTTGTGAATAAAATCAAAACCTCCACTGGAGACTTAATTGCTTCGTTACTTTGCTTCATTCAATCATTCCATCACCGATCTGTTCTTATTCCTTGGAAAACAACTCAATTTTTCCAAGCCTACATCATTAAATGTATTTAGTAAAATATGTTTAACAAAAATTGACTTTTGCTGTAACATTTTTTTTTTTTTTAATATTTTGGCGCTATACATTTACAATTTGTAAACTTTAGGTGCATGCGTTAGTTGACCATTAATTTTTTTTTATTTTGTTCAATTTAGTCATCCAATTTAAATATAGACTTTTAATTTTTACAATTTAGTCCCTAAACATTTTCAATCGCACCCTAGATCTAAATTGACCTAGTCAAGGTCAAGACCAGCCATGGGTCGAACACTGACTAAGGTCAATTTAGACCTAGGGCACATTTGAAAATGTTTAGGGACTAAATTGTATTGTAAAAATAAAAAGTTAAGGAAATAAACTGAAAAACTAAATTGCACAAAATAAATAATTAACAGTCAAATGTAAAAGATCAATTAACAGATGCCACATTAGGACGATGGGCTAAAATTTTTCGTGTTTTGCATTTTGTATTCTAAAGCTTTAGAATTTTACGTTTAACTCCTATTTTTTTTTACTTTAATTATTTACTTCTAATTCAATTCTTATCGCACATAAAGAGTAATAATAATTTTGTCTCTGATTGTGCAA
Source organism: Clarkia xantiana subsp. parviflora (assembly GCA_036873135.1). Classification (NCBI taxonomy): domain Eukaryota; kingdom Viridiplantae; phylum Streptophyta; class Magnoliopsida; order Myrtales; family Onagraceae; genus Clarkia; species Clarkia xantiana. The sequence goes on along the minus strand of JAPTYO010000008.1, from coordinate 23,950,459 downwards.
AGAAATTAAATATTAGAAAATTAAACTTATAAGCCATTTAATTGATTTTAAATTTTGGATTATTGCTAATTTCTATACGTATTAATAGGTGACATAATCCACAATAATTTTACATAAATTTTATTTTATAAAGTTGCCACCTAGATATTTATGTAAACTTAAGTAATAAGTAAATTTAAGATGCACATAAACAACATTTGCTCTCCAATAGTTTTACTTAATTACATTTCTTAAATATAATTTATCATTAAATTTTCTAACAACCACCAATAAGATACTAACATTAATTAATTATAAAATGAATTATTTTATAATTAATTTTTTTATGTAATACATATTGTTTTTCTTAATTTTAAGGAATATGTTAATTAAAAATATGTAACTTCCATTTTTAAGGAATATTATGTAAAACCATTGTAATACGTTTTTATACACTTTATATTAAAAAATATGTTGGATGCTTGTATATTATATTTTTATTACATGTTTTTAAGGGTTCAGCTAAAATAAACTCAAGTTTATTTCAGCTCGATTTCTCAGCCATCAGATTATGCATGTGTAAGAAACAATTTTTATCTCTCATCAATTATGATTAATTTTTTCTCATGATCTAACGGTTGAGAAATCAAGTTTAAATAAACTCGACTGTATTTTAGCCGGCCCCTGTTTTTAAACTCCTTCCATCAAGGCATCAAGTTATTTGTATGTCAAATATGCATTTTTTATTAATTTCATCCCTCAAATTCGAGAGCTCTCACGAATTAGAAAATCGAAGTAATAGCTTATCTTAATTCTGTTTTTGGTCTTATATATCAAGTTGAGGGCACATTTACGAGGAATGATTCTTGTTCTAAGTTGGAGATAACGGTCGATTTCTTGACCAAGCCGGAAATTTTAGAAGAAGCTAGCTAGGTAGGTAGTAGTACATCCATGTTATGTTATGGAGTTTCAGACTTTTGTAGAAAAGATTGAAACAGTCCTCCTTATTGATTACGCTTGCAGATAATAATATTAATAATTATATCGATACTTGTTTAATTAGTCATTTTTCTTAATTTATTAGTATGTTCTTAATAATGATTGTATGCTATGTTATTTTAATAGTTATTATATTCAATATCGCAAAACAAAAGTTTTTTATTTGCAGATTAGGCAGTACTTTTGCGGTTGTCATCTAACTAATCGATACGATAGTAGTAGTGTAGTGGTATTCCATAATCCATATATAAACTAGTATCTTGTAGACCTTCCTTTCCTTTCTTTGCTCTTCTATTTTTCGAGGGCAAAAAGGAAACTAATTTAATTAAATGGAAATTATTCATGGATTTAGCGTGTTTGATGGGTGGGATGAGGAATACGAAATTGAGAAATAAAAAAGGAAATAATGAATAAAATAACCATTATTTGGAAGGTAAAAAATAATTATTTCTTAAAAAATTAAAATTGAGATTTTTATATTCTAAATTTTATTTGTAGGTAATTTTCTTTTTAAATTTTAATTTCCAATTCATGATCTTTATATATACTCTTTATATATCGTGAAACAAACGTATAGTTAATTTGTATCCTCCATATATTTTTTTGAGTTAGTTTTTTAATCAACATGAAAACTTGGCAACTTATTTAATGGTTATAATAAATGATAAAATTTATCAGAAAATCACGCCGCTGACAATTCACCAATCATATTTGTCATATTTGCCAAGAACAGAAAAAAAAAAAAACGAGTAAAAGAAAGACGGTGCAAACAAAAATGATATTTTTAATAATAACAATAATAAATGATATTTATTAATAATTCTTTTTGACGCGGGGCCAGCCGTGTGGGCCCGCCAACAACCAGAACGGCCTCCTTCTTCCTCTCTGCGGAATTCCACACCAACAGAACCACTTCTCCGAATCCCTTCTTCCTTCCTTTCTCCACCATTTTCACACTTCAGCGTTTCTCTATCCATTGATATACTAAAGCGAGGATTTTGGGATTCTTTTTCTGGAGTTGTTGAGTGAATTCAGCAACAAGCGATGTCCGCGCCGGCTCCCGTGGCGAATTCCCCGCCGGCGAATTCCACCGCTCCGCCACCGGCCACTCCATCCGCTCCGCCTCCATCAAGTCCACCTCCACCACCGCCTCCTACTCCATCCGCCCCGATCCCATCCCCTGTTGTGCCTTCTCCCCCGCCACCATCTCCTTCTCCACCACCACCGCAGTCATCTCCATCACCGCCACCTGCATCGCCGTCTCCGCCACCGCCGACTACCACCCCTCCACCTACCACTACTCCTTCTCCTCCTCCGCCAGTCACGCCTGTTTCATCTCCGCCACCTACACCTACTTCCTCTCCTCCTTCGCCGGTAACGCCTGGTTCCTCCCCTCCTCCGCCAGTAACTCCCGCTGCCTCACCTCCGTCGGGATCGCCGGTAACGCCTGGTTCCTCCCCTCCTCCGCCGGTAACGCCTGGTTCCTCCCCTCCTCCGCCGGTAAGGCCTGGTTCTTCCCCGCCACCTCCAAAGTCAACTACGCCCAGTCCGCCATCTCCTCATTCGGTTAAGAGTCCTCCACCACCGCCAGGAACGCCTTCTCCTTCGTCGGGTGTACCGACTGCCGCTATTATAGGCATTACTGCTGGTGTAGTGGGGCTGTTATTCATCCTCGCTATTCTCTTCTTTGTTTGTTGCAAGAAGAGGAGAAGAGACTCCTCCGATGAAGGTTATTATCCACCGCCGCCACCAGCCAAAGGTGATAACTTTGACCTCAAATCAAGATTCCAGTTCCGTTTGATTGGCAATTGCATTACTCAGTACTTTGACTTTTGTGATTCCCATATATCGGATCATTGCTTTGTTTTTACGCTTAATTATGCTTAGATTCTGCAGCTTTTATGCTTAATTATGCTTTGTGAAGATTAAGTTCTTGAATTAATCAGGTGGAATTAGAAAATCAGCTTAATGCAATAATTAAGGCGTTAGTTATTGATCATTCCAGGGGGGTTGAGTTACAACAGATAGATTGAGAATGTCAGTGCTAATTATCAATCTGTATTTTGATTTGGATACTTCTGGCAATTTTCAGGGGACCCTCAAATCCCACAACAACATTGGCAACAAAACGCGCCACCACCTTCCGATCATATGGTGGCTATGGTGCCACAGAAGCTCAATCCACCACCTGGATACAATCATCAGCCACTGCCGCCGCTTCCTCCACATTACAGCAGTGGCGGCTCCAGCAGCTACTCAGGCTCAGAGAATCCCTACCCTGCACCATCACCAGGCATGTCCCTAGGTTTCTCAAAGAGCACATTTACATATGAGGAGCTAAGGATGGCAACTAATGGATTCTCGGATGCTAACTTGCTCGGTCAAGGAGGGTTTGGGTATGTCCACAAAGGTGTTCTTCCCGATGGCAAAGAAGTCGCAATCAAGCAACTCAAAGCAGGGTCCGGTCAAGGGGAGCGTGAATTCCAAGCCGAGGTTGAGATCATTAGTCGTGTTCATCATAAACACCTTGTCACATTGGTCGGTTACTGCATTACCGGAACCGAGAGGCTGCTTGTCTATGAGTTTGTCCCAAATAACACCATGGAGTTCCATTTGCATGGTGAGTATGAATTTAAATTGTCAAAACCCTGTTTATGGGAAAAAAAAAGATAACACGTTTTGTTTTTGTTAATGGAGGATCTTGAATACTTCAGTTTGAACTGCAATCAGAATCTCATAGATGGAAAAATAAAATTTTGCAGGGAAGGGTCGACCGACCATGGATTGGCCAACAAGATTGAGAATTGCTTTAGGATCTGCGAAGGGATTGGCTTATCTTCATGAGGATTGTGAGTTGTCTGCATCTATTCTTGTGTCTGTTTAATGAGTTGTGGCCATTGTTTATGCAGAGTCTTAAACTGTGGACCGTTCTTTTTGCAGGTCATCCAAAAATAATTCACCGTGACATTAAGGCTGCCAATATTCTTTTGGATTTAAGCTTTGAAGCGAAGGTAGAAATCAATTTAACCCTACATATTTCTCTATCGTTTGCAAATAAATTCTCTTCACTTTTTCTCTTTCTATACATTTATTATATGTTGTGAATTATGATCTGCAGGTTGCAGATTTTGGTCTTGCCAAAATTGCATCTGAACTCAACACTCATGTATCTACCAGAGTCATGGGAACTTTCGGGTTTGTATATTTGTTTATATTTAAAAAGTGTTTTCTTTTTGGAGTTTAAATAAATGAATTGCTGATTTTAACTGCAATTTACATGATCTGCAGCTATCTTGCTCCTGAGTATGCTTCAAGTGGTAAACTTACTGAGAAGTCGGATGTTTTCTCGTTTGGGGTAATGCTACTTGAGTTGATTACAGGGCGCAAACCCGTTGACACAACAAACACCTACATGGATGAAAGTTTAGTCGACTGGGTAACGAATTTAAAACCGACAATCAATTTTAGTCGAGTTCCCTTTTACTAAATCACGTTGACTAACAATTATATGGTTATCATTTCCATTAGGCGAGACCTCAAATGACAAGAGCTCTGGAAGATGGCAACTTTGACCCGCTTGTTGACCCGAAGCTACAAAAGAGTTACAACCACGAAGAGATGGCTCGTATGATTGCTTGTGCAGCTGCTTGTGTCCGCCATTCGGCTCGACGCCGTGCAAAAATGAGTCAGGTAATGAACAAAATGGCAGCTAAACCAGTGTGTTTTTAAGAATAGTCCTCAAAATTAACTTTTTTTTTTTTTGGTAAACTCAAAATTAACTTGTTGATGTGCAGGTTGTGCGAGCTCTGGAAGGGAATGCATCGCTTTCAGATCTGAACGAAGGTGTGAAACCAGGGCACAGCAGTCTGTACAGTTCAAATGGAAGCACAGACTATGACAACGTTCAATACAAAGAGGACTTGAAGAAGTTTAGGGAAATGGCGTTTGCGAGTGAGGAGCATGGAAGCAGCGAGTACAGTGAAGGCACAAGCGAGTACGGAGTGTATCCATCAGGATCGAGCACTGAAAACACTAGAGAGATTGAGAGTCGAAGAACCAAGAGATACACCCAAGGCTTCACTTCTTGAATAAACCTTCCTGTAAATGCTAGCTATACACATCCAATTCTATCTTCTTTTTTTGTAATTTTGCAACAGGATTGTGGATCAATTTTTTTTATTTTATTTTTCAAATAATAACCAACCAAAGCCAAACTCCAACAGGGAACCAACGTCTTTGGCAAGTGGTGATGAGATTCATATATATACAGGCACGGAGGATGTTGATCTGTATTACCTTTAATTTGTATTGCATCGATAATATGTCATATATGTATATATATGTTGAGATCAACACGCTTAATTAGACTAAGTTGGATTAGTGGGTACAGTCACTCGAATTTTGGGACGAAATATAATGTTATCAGATGCCGACCCTAAACCAATAACTATATGAGGAACATCTAATTCGAGTTTGACCTTACAAATTATGAAATAATTTTTTTTTTGTATTGATTATACATTTTGGAGATATAGAGTGTCACGATGTACCAGAAGATTCTGTAGTATGATTGACGATTAATCATAAAAGCTTAATCCATGAAAAAGTGCATTCGTGTCTGGCAGGCTAATCCATGACAACATTATAATTGCTCATGAGGCGTTTCACCATTTGCGAATGAAATATGGTAGGGCGAGGAAAGAAGGGCGATTAAAATTGATATGAACAAGGCGTACGATCGGGTGGAGTGGGGATTTCTCTTCAAGGTGCTCCAGTCCTTTGGTTTCGATGAGAGATGGATCTCCTGGGTGAAACAATGTGTCACAAATGTTCGTTACAGTGTGGTGGTTAATGGCAAGAAAGCATGTCGTTTCCATCTGACTAGAGGAATACGGCAAGGGGACCCTCTTTCTCCTTATCTTTTCATTTTAGTGGCTGATGTTTTATCTAGACAGATCATGCATGCGGCGGAAAGGCTTACACTTACGGGCGTGAATATTAGGCGAGCTTGCCCTCGCTTACACCATCTATTTTTTGCGGATGACTCACCGTTCTTTATTAATGCCGATGAGCAAAATGCGAGGTCTATAAAGAGCATCTTAAACGCATATAATAGAGCGTCAGGCCAGAGTATCAATATTGCAAAATCGGAGATCTTCTTCGGCTCGAACGTTGATGCCAATACGAAGGCGTTGGTTTCTGGTGTACTGGGCATCCGTCCCGTGGACAATTCATGGAAGTATTTGAGATTACCAACGGTATGGGGAAGATCGAAGCGAGAGGCCTTGGGGTTTCTAAAGGATTGGGTAGCCAACAAGATACATGGGTGGAAGATATTTTCCTCAACAATGCCGGGAAAGAGGTCCTCATAAAGGCGGTAATTACGGCTTTACCAACCTATGCTATGTCACTATTCTCCTTCCCAAATGTGTGGTGTGATGATATCAATAGAATGGTGGCTAGATTTTGGTGGGGGTCCAAAAAGGGACGAAAGGAAGCTACATTGGAAGAGGTGGGATCGTATGACTCTTTCAAAGGAGGAAGGGGGCATGGGGTTCCGAGACATGAAGACGTTTAACAAAGCTATGCTTACCTAAACGGCGTGGCGAATCCAAAACGACCCCGATGCAATTTGGGTTAGACTTCTTAAAGGGATTTATTTTCCCCATACGGATTTCATGTGTGCTAAGAAGGGAGGAAGGACATCTTGGGCTTGGTCGAGCATTCTTGATGGCCGTGACATTCTTGCTTAAGAAGGTGCGTGGAGTATTATGGGAGATCGGTCCGAGTTTTCCATGATGCTTGGATCCCTAACATCCCTGGACATCGACTTGGCCCCGCCCGTGCCGTGGTGAATCCTGAGTTAAGGGTGTTTGAACTACTTCAGCCACCTACCCGGGATGGAATCTAGACCCTATCATGCCGGCCATTACGGAGGACGAAGCCCGAGCAATTTCGACCATCCAGATAAGAAGAGATAGAGCTGTCCCTGACAGATTAATATGGCCAACCTCTAAGAATGGTGTCCCTGCTCCGAAATTTGTCTATCGCCGCCTTCGGGAAAGGGAAGAAGTGGCTCCTACCACAAATCCTACATCGTCGCGGAGTGTTTCTGTTGGGGTTTGGAAGGGAATTTGGAAAGGAAAGGCTCCACCTAAGGTAAAATAATTTTTATAGAAGAGTTGTGCTCATGCCTTACCAACGTTCGATGAGCTCAATCGGAGAGGCGTTGATATCGAACCAAAGTGTCATTTTTGCAATTGTACGGAATCCATTGATCATGCATTATTGAATTGTGAATGGACGATTCCAGTTTGGTTTGGTTGTTTTGGTTTTAGGTGGAACCATGAAGAGACCCAGTTGTGGGTGGATTGGCTTGAAAAAGTGCTCGACGAGTCCAAGAACGGTGACGAGGCTGCAGAGTTCCTTTGCTAGAAAATGGAGATTGCGGGTTGGGATTTATGGAAGGAGAGGTGTAGAGCGACATATCAACGAGATCAACCACGACCAAAATACGTGGTAGACCGATTGGAACAATTCACCGAGGAAACGTGGAATATTTGCAAGGGCCTTTCCACCAACCGAGCACGGCATGGACAAAGAATGCCCGGAGTAATTTCATGGCAGCCACCTCTCATTGGCACTATCTCGCTATGTTGTGACGGTTCATGGGATGCGGTAACATAACGATGTGGAACAGGAGTCGTTGCTCGAGACTATCGGGGGCACCTGATTGATGGAAAAAACTCGAGAGGTACCGATCATGATGCAGCCATGGTAGAAGCTAAGGCGATATTACAAGGTGTTGAACTTGCGACCATTAACCAATGGTCAAATGTTGTTGAATCAGATGCAGAGTATATTGTGAACAAAATTCGCGACACAACAAATTATCCAGATTGGAGACTCGACAACATCCTTTGCTCTATTCGCCATGCAGCAAGTCAAGTCCGGAATTTGTCCTGGAAGGTTATTAGAAGAGGCGCCAATAGGAGTGGCAAACTGGGTTGCGATACAATCCAAAAATGAGATGTGCCCGCCCAATTGGGTTTCTATACCGCCATCTTCTCTTGTTTCAATTATGTTGCTCGACTGTTATCCGGATTGAATTTGTGTGTTCTTAAAATAAAATGAATCCTTTCGGCCAAAAAAAATCATAGAAGCTTAATGAGATCAATTTGGTTCGAGGTTTAAAGGTGAAAGGTTGACTATCGAAGATTGAGATGATTGAGATATCAAGAAGCTTAACGTCACCAATATGATGAGAAGGAGATACGTATGAGATGAACAAAGATAATTCGACGGTCAAGATATAAAAAAAAAGGGGTTAAAGGTCAGTTGATACTATATGTTCGACAATTAAATCACACTAGGCAAAGATGGTTAGGACAACACACAAGAGTAAATATTGAAGGCAAGCATATTTTGATCTAAAATTCGAAGCGTCGTCATAAAGTTATAAAATCTCGAGGAATAATTTTTGTAAGCAGAAGGATTAAAATCACAAAGCTCAAAGGTTAGAGGATGAAAGTGACACAAATGGAACAATTTAAAGGCCACCTCGATTTTATGATTGTTGATTGAATATGAGATACTGAAAGAGAAGTTAATGTAAAGTTCCATGTTTGGAATCGAGATTTAATTCTAATTGATAAGACGAATCAAGTCATAATAACTGTGCAAATTCAAGACATAATTAATATGAGTTAATTTGGAGGGGGCAGATGTGGCAGTATTCAGGGTGAATATGATTCACATCTAATCTCCATTACGCGAGAGCTTGAGAATAATCCAAGGACCACAAATCGAAGAACCAAAGGTTAATGGCAGCAGCACTATGGAGTATCTCGATAAGCACCATCAGAAAGCACGAACTCCACTCCCAGGTAATTACACCATCTTAAATAATTCTCTGTTATGTTGATCGTCTATTCATCTTACAGCAAGACAACTTATATATCTCGTAAATTAATCATCTATGAGCACAGCAGCACATTTCATGAATTCGGAAATGGGCGTAATTGGTATATATTGTGATCATGATAAATTAGTGGCAATTGGTGACATTGCCTCAAAGATTTAGTGTAGAATGTAGATACTGCTGTAAATTTTTTGAACAATAATATTCAAGGCCTAGACTAGAACGAATTGTTTCTAGGTCAGAAAAGATTGTTTATTATTAAAGTAGACTCTCTCTCTCTCTCTCTATATATATATATATAAAGAGCACTCAAAACATAGTTGAATGAAAATGTTATGAATCGTAGAAGTTGGTTATTCAAATTCTGTTTGATGTTGTAATCATTCTCAACAACACTCCCTTAATGAATGAAATGACCTATGTTTATTTGATTTCAGGGCAGACAAATTGTGCTGATTTACTCTTTGTAGGTATATAGATTGCTTGAAATAGACTTGTATTAAGAAAGTTATGATTTTTTAAAAATAACACGTCAATCTAAAATTTTGCAGCGAACTTAAACGAGTTCATTAGTTTTTGCAGTCATGTTCGGGTGAACACTACATCAGATTCATACGTCATTTGCATCATTGTAACTGGAGTGATTTTTCAAAATAAATCAGTTTCGAAACTATTTATCAAATTATGATTCTCTAGAAAATAATTTCAAAACTTAGTCACTTTCTCTCCTCTACATCATACATTCACACTATTATTATTATTAAACCTTGCATGTGTCACCAAGACATGAAAAGTATTATTTCTTGGTCCCTAACTTATATTAATTAGGAAAATATGTCTATTTAAATTAGAACATACACGATATTCATATTATAAGTTGATAAAAATATATTTTAAATATATTAAATTCTCTATATGAAATCAGAAATATGTAAAGATAAATTTATATCTAAAAATTTTAAAAGCTAAAAGATAATAAACAAATAGTGTATTTTTTAATTTAAATCATAATATTTATATTAAGATATTGTCTGAATTTGAAAATAAAATAGTTTTTTTTTTTTTTCACAAAATTAATTTTATGGTTTATTTATGGTTAACTCATGTGTTGAATTACTCTTGAGGTAAGTGTATTAGCAATATTCAATGTCAAATCTCCAATATGCAAAAGTTGATGGCTTAATTTGAACTTATGAAATTTCAAGATCTAAAATGCAATTAGTCTAATTTCAGGTACTTACAATTAATTACATTAACTAATTTGAAACTCCTTTTGCGGATTTTGAGAGATAGTGATTCATCCTCAAAAAAACAAAAACAAAAATTGCTCACAGTAACCGGCTATAAGAATAGCAAATATATATATAAGAACAATCAAAATTACTCACAACAACTCCGCCAGGAATCACGGGGTCAATTCTGTCAGAAATCTTTCCATGCAATTGAAAGTCACATAGTATTTCATCTTCTAGCTCCAGATCTTGAAGTTCGTCTCATCAAGCTTCTCAGGTTTTTCCACTTGGGAACTTATAAGACAGGACACGATCACTCCTCTGGTTGTGCTTCCAAATTCGGCCATGGGAGCTCCATCAAAATTTCTGAATCTGGTATTCTAGTTCCATATGTGCCAGGACTTGCAACAACAATGTTAAAGCCACCATCCGCAATTAAATTCACCGCATTAGAAGCGGCGGCGACAGCAGCGACAGAGGCAATGGGCTCCAGGGGAACTTCTCTAGTTACCACATTCGACACTTCCACAACTGGAATCAGCTAGCCAGATGTGGGGATATCATCACTGTTGTTTGGATCCATCTGAGCATGGTAACAACAACGTTGGATTTCCATAGAAAACAAATTTCAAAAAAAAAAAATCAAACAACTTCTTTTTGCGGATATTAAGAGCTAGTGGTTCATCCTCAAACATAATCTTCAACCTCTTATTAGATTGAATTTTGGACTAAACTAAAATAATCTCATCAATCTCTACATTTAACACAAGTTTTGGCAAACTTGTAAAATCCTCTAGAAAATAGCTATGACATTTAGCCATTTTTTTCGCACAATCTTCTAGTGCTTATATGTTTAGAATCCACGGTGTATCTGGTTATAACTTATTTGGAAGAATTTCATACTGCATCTACATAAATCAACAAATGTAATCATATATCTAGTTAACATCGTTACTATCTTCAAAACAATTGGATATCTGATATACCGCAGCTCATAGTTACGAGTATATCTCAGGTACCAAAGTATCTTGATTATCCGTTCATGTGAATTGTACTCGGGTTACTCGTATATCTACTCAACATGTTAACGAATTATACAATATATGTTCATGTACATGTCATAAAGAACATAACATTGACAATGATTGTATCGTTCTCTCTTGGATCTTCGTGAGACGCTCTCAATTTTCTTTTTCAGGAAAGATTTGCTCGAATTTATTGGTGTGCAAACCTCTTGATTATTATCTTTTTGGAATTCCCCAATATTATATCTAGTATAGAGAGATGAATAATAGGGCTCGTCAAGAATCCCGATGAGCCCGAAATCCCGGGGAGCTCGTTCTGAAATCGTGCCCGATCCCGAACGGGCGGGACTTTTTGCTCAAAGTTCCGAATGTCACTAGCTCGTCCCGATTTTACCACCATCCATTTTGTTTTTCCATCTTTACCCCTAATAATTTTAACTTGTATCTCGGTAGTTTCTGTTATTGGGCAGAGCTTTCTGTATTTGGTTGGTGGTTTTTTTGCCTAGCATTTGGTTGGTGGTCATTAGCTTATTTAATATAGTTTTTAAACAAATAAAATAAAACCCTAGCAGACTTCTCTGTTTCTCCCCAGCGTCGCATCCATCCCACCCTCACTACGTCAATAACTATATATCATTTCTAGTTTCTACTAAAAAAACTCCATCTCCCAGAACTCCGCCGCACCTTTCTCTCCCGCACCGTTGCTGTTCATCTCTCCTGCAAACTCATTTCTTCTGTTAGACAGATTTATACTTCTGAGCTTCTCTTCTTGCGACTTACGCTCTTTCCTCTGTCTGCGACTCCCGGATAGAAATATTTCAAATTTGGATACTGACTAGCCCTTAAAAAATGCATTTTTTTCTAGTTTTTTTTTGCTTATAATTTATGCTAGCCCGAGCCTGGCCAGAAATCATGATGTCTCGACTTAAGCAGGACTTTTCCTTAAATTCGGGATTGGGCTCGGGCTCTGGCTAAAAAATTGTGTCCCGAAATTTTCGGGCTCGGGCTTAGGAAAAAGTCCGCCCGTCCCGAGCTCACCCCTACCTTATGATGATCTCATGATCCTTACTCCAAGAATCTCATCAGCAAGTCAGATTCTTTGACGTCAATTCTCGAACTCAAAAAATTCTTTGGGGATCGAATGATATCATTGTTAGTTCTAACGAAAAGCTTCATCTTTGACATAAAGATCATAGTGATTCAACTTCATCTGTATCTATTATGTAGATGCATTTGTCAATTTCTTTCCTCAACATGGTCAGCTTTCTAATTCCATTCCAGAAAGCTAAATATACATTTATTTGATGTATTTCAAAATTTTACAGGGGCGTAATTGCAAGAACCATGCTTGGGGATGTTATTCTTATCATATGAGTATATGTGCAAAATATTCATGGCATACTCTTACTTGTAATAGTTTTTGACAAGTTCTTTATTGTAATTTTCAGTTAGATCCATATGCACTCAACTTTCGATTTATAATCAACTTGTGACCTAGTGGTTTCCTCACGAGTGGATGAATCACTTGATCTCAACTTGTGAATTGCATATTTTCCCCTGAATATTGCTTTGCTATAGTTGTGATTTGTGAAGTAGGACAATGTTGGACTTGGCTAGTGTTGGGCTTATTTTCTCATTCCATTTCGTAATTGAATGGAAATTGTATACTGTGTGTCTTCCTTTTTTTAATTTTTCCCACACCGGCCAAAACATCTTGAAAATATATTTATTAGTATCTATTGTGGGCAGCTTCATAAAGTTGTAACGACTTAGTAGATGAGAGACTCTCTCAACACGCGTAGGGGAGAGAGGGTGCAGTTGAGTGGATTGAATACGCATCCCAATTAGCTTAGCTTGTTTGTGCAGACGCGGCGTCCGCACACGAATGTCGGTTTGAAAAGCTAACCTTACGTTATTCCGATTTTTCTAAAACTGACTATGATTTGTCCAGGTTCTATGAACATGTAAATATTTTTGAACTGTTGTAACTGCTGTAACTGATGAGTTAAGTGTTGTGTAATTGGTGGAATGTATAGATGTAATTAAATTCTGAATTTATTCTGCATTTATACATGAGCATATCTCTAGTATAAATAGATACCTCATCCTCCACATTTTGCACACTTAAATTCTAAAAACATCTTCTCTTTACTCTGTCAGCTGGTCCTTGTAATGTGCATTGCTGCTGCTATTCTTGTTTCGCTCCTTGCTTTTGCTGTCATTATGCTTCTGTTGCTCCTTGCTTCTGCTGTCATCCTTATTGTTGTGTACACCTGCTATTTTTCGGTTTGCTGCTGTTTGTGTCACCTTTGCAACTTTCGTTTATTCAATTGTTGTGAGAAATTTTTGTTGTTCTTATATTTTATATTTCACCGTTGTCGGTTTCCATAAATCACGTTGTGTTCATGTATTGAGTTCAGTTCGTCGAACATGTTACATGTTTAACACGTTTTGACAACACTGTTTAATCCTGGGGGGGGGGGGGGGGGGTGATCTCCTCATGTTTAAACCTCGTTGCATAATCTGAGGGTTAGGTTTTACAAAATTTCCTTAAGGAGATCGTGATTCGCACGTGCTTCAGTATAAAAAATATGTATTCGATTAATATCGACTCTACGAACTATTTCAGATTTTTGTATATCTTGGACGGTAACTGGTGTAATTACTTGTAAGTATCCGAAATTTGACTAATTTCACTTTAGTTCTTGAAGTTTTAGAAAGTGAAAACTTATCCATCAACTTTTGCATTTTACATATTAGACCCTAAGACTGGATATTGCTAATTGTTTTAAGTAAATTTCAATTGTTAGGCTATCATGGTAGTTGTTGGATTTATATTTTGTAATTTGCTTTATAAGGAAAACTAACGTTGTTGCTATCATGTTCAGATCGATCTCAAGAACAACAATGTTGCTATCCCCACCTATGGCGAGCTAATTTCAGTGGTGAAAGTGTCGAATGTGGAAACTGGAAAGGTACCCCTGCAGCCCACTGCTTCTGTTGCTTCTTCCACTGGTGTGAATTTTACTTCGGGTGGTGGCTTTAACTTTGCAGGTGCTGGTACATTTGGAACTGTTTAAGATTTTGGATTCAGAGATTTTGCTTGAGCTACCATGGTCGGATTCGGAAGCACAACCGGAGTAGTGGTTGTGCCTCGTCTTATAAGTTTCCAACTGGAAAAATTAGAGAAGCTTGATGAAACGAACTTTAAGATTTGGAGCGATAAGATAAAGTACTATGTGACTTTCAATGACATGGAAAGATTCCTAACGGAATTGCCCCCTCGATTATCCCAAATAATCCAACTTATTGGCGCTAGAAGCATGGAAACACTCAGACTATTTATATAAAAATACAACCGTGAGTTGTTTGCCCGACCCGCTGTATCATATTAACAACAAAACGAAATCTTCAAGGAAGTCGTAGACTGCCATTAATAAAAAAAAATACGAGTATGAAGATGTTTTAAGGAAAAATTTTATGGTTATTAAACTGTTTGATTTTAAAATGGTTGTTAATCAATCATGTAAGTTGCAGGTGAAAGATTTGGTGACTTTGCTGCAGGAGCATCAAGATGCGCAGATGTCTACCGAGCCATTCAAGGTGGGTGCGATCATAGAGAAACTTCCCCAAACTGGGAAATGTTCAAAGACTACCTGAGGCATAAACGAAATTATATGACGGTGGTAAAGGTAATCGACATAATCACCACCCAAGAGAATTTCTTGAATTTTGCACGGGGCATTTTGATTGGCTTGATGATCACGATGAATTCAGCCATGGCGAATGTGGTGGAATACGACCATAGTTCGATTAGGCTTGACTCACGTGGGAAATGAAAGAAGACAAAGAACAAAGGAGTCAACCTAGGTCCTAAATGTGACGTTTCCAAGAAGATCAATGGTCAAGGGTTCAATGGCGGCCAATATCCAAGGAAGTAAAGGCTCCCTCATGAGGACAAGGGTCTTAGGCCCCTCAAGGTTTTCTAGCTAACTACTTCAACTATAGCATGGTAGGCCACAAATATCTTAAATGCAGGGTCTCGAAGAAACAAGAGGCCTATGTGGAGGCAATCACAAAGTACTTACATGATCTCAGCTTGATCACGGTGGTGTCTGAGGTGAACATGAAAGATTCCAACCCGAAGGAGTGATGGGTGGACACCGGCGCCATTAAACATGTATATTCAAATAAGTAGATGTTTAAAACAATGGAAGAGGTGGAAGCCGGAGAATGTTAAGAGATTCCGAGATGGCCAAAACTTGTTTGAACATCGCCGGTTTCCACCTCTTCCAAGGTTGTGAACACCGCCTTGTTTGAACAAACATGTTTAGTGGCGCTGGTGTCCACCCACCACTCTTTCGGGTTGGAACCCGCAATGTTCACCTCAGATACCTCCGTGACCAAGCTTAGATAATGTAAGCCCTCATGATTGCTACCACATGGGCCTCCTATTTATTCGAGAACCTGCATTCAAGATACTTTTGGCGTACCCTGCCACAGTTGAAGTTGTTACCTTGAAAACTTTGAGGGGCCTGAGACCCCTGTCCTTCTCGAGGCGCCTTGCCTGCCTTGGATGATTGGCCGTCCTAGGACATGTGTTCTTTGGTCTTCTTGGAAACACAACCCTTAGGACTTATCTTGACTCCCTTTTCATTTGGCTTCTTTCAGTTTCCACGTGAGGTTTGCCTCTGCGAACTCTGGCCGTGTTCCACCACATTCGCCCTGACCGAGTTCATCGTGATCACCGGGTCGATCAGAATGCCCCATGCAGTATTCAAGAGATTCTTTGGGTGGTGATTATGTCAATCACATCTGCCGCCGTCATCTCCTTCGTTTGTTATTCAGGTAGCATTTGAATATTTCCCAGCTAGAGGGGAAGTTTCTCTATGATCGCAGCAGCCTTGAATGGATTGGTAAAAGTCATTTGCACATCTTGATGCTCCTGAAGCAGCAAAGTCATCAATACATTCACTTGCTGCATACATTATTGGTTATCAACCAATTTGAAATCAAATAGATTACTAACAAGAAACATTTTACTTCCAGCATCTTCAGACTCATATTTCAGATTAAGGGCAGTCCACAACTCCCTTGAAGATGTCATTTTGCTGTAAATATATGATATAGCGGGTCGGTAATACAACTCACGATTGCATTTCTACATAAATAGTATGAATTCTTTCATACTTCTAGCGCCAGGTTGTTGGATCATTCTGGATAATCGCCGGTTGCAATTCCGTCAGGAATCATTCCATTCCATTGAAATTAACATTGTACTTCATCTTCTCACTCTAGATCTTGAAGTTTGTCCCATCAAGCTTCTCAGGTTTTTTTACTTTGGAACTTTTATGGTTTTTCTACTTTGGAACTTATAAGATGGGGCATAGCCACTTACTCCGGTTGTGCTCCCAAATCCGGCCATGGGAGCTCCAGGAAAATATCAGAATCCAAAATTTGGAATATTTACAGATGTGCCAGCACCTGCAGTAGTAAATTTAAAGCCACCACCCGGAGTAAAATTCACCCTAGTGGAAATAGTGTTAGCGGTGTCGACATCAACGACATGGGTGGTGGTGTGCTGGGGTACTTCTCTTGTTACCACAGTTGACATTTCCTCCAATAGAATCATCTCGCCAGAGGTGGGGATAACAGCATTGTTGTTTTTGGGATCCATCTCAACACGCTAGCAACAACGTTAGTTTTCCGTAGAAAACAAGTTTCAGAAAATAAATCCATCAACTATCCTGATAATCTAACAAATGAAATTGCGATGTCTAGGATATGTAGTTGATTTATCTCTTTGTTCCAATTTAGTTGATAATGTAAGTCCTCAATGTATTATTTTTCCAATTTATTTCTTTGTTCCAATTTAGTTGAAGTTCTCTTACCGAGTCTATTATTGACCATTGAAAGTGTATGTTATATATATGGATGCTAAACAAAATGTTTAAAATAATGCAATAAAGAATTTACGTACATTCATTTTAAAATATCTACAAGTTTATATGGATGGAATTTTGGAGTATTAATTGTGATTGGGGTTGAAATAAATGCTTATTTTTGTGTTTAAAATTGTACATAACTATATTTGCTAGCTCTTAATGATAGTAGTATTAAATATTTGAAGAAAATAATATTTAGAAGACATTTGAAACAGGAAGAGAAGATAATGAAAAGAATGCATGGCTGCGAAGAGACGAAAATGTGTATATACAGAGTAATGCCAACTTATGGTGGGTGCCCATAAAGGAAATGGGGGTAATTGTACCCAATCCGAAGAACACATCTCCATTCTCATACTTGTGGCCACCCAGTTGGCACATTTGTTTGCTGATCTCTTCACATGCCTCCATTCAATACGATTGCAAGCTTCAGCATACCTTCTAACTCTCTTGATCATAGCTTCAGAACACCAGATCTGAGTTTAACAGGCCTCTGCAGCTGCCCAATAACCACACTAGAATCTGACTCAACCATGCCGTTAGGCCACCCTTCTGAAAAAGCCAAACGAACCCATGCTTCCACAGTTAAATCTCCCAGCACTTCTACATCAGCAGCTCTAACAATTCTGATCACACCTCCAATAAGAGCTCCATGACTGTCTCTGGCTAAAGCAGCAATAGCTCCAAACTGCTGTCCATGCACCACAGAGGCATCACAATTGACTTTTATTACACCATCAGGGGGCCTTTCCCACTCACACACTGGAACCACTTTTCCATCACGAACCATCTTTATTTTCTTCAGCCTATAGAACTCATTCATGGCCATATTAATACTCACAACAGTCTTAAAGCAGTCGGGTAACCTCTTCTGGAAAAGCGCAGCATTTCTTTCTTTCCAAATACCCCAGCATGTGAAAGCAATCAGCTCCATAACCCTCTTCTTCTCATTCTTATTTGTAATGTGAGCTAACATATCAATCCACCACAG
Source organism: Clarkia xantiana subsp. parviflora (assembly GCA_036873135.1). NCBI lineage: Eukaryota > Viridiplantae > Streptophyta > Magnoliopsida > Myrtales > Onagraceae > Clarkia > Clarkia xantiana. Next base: position 23,932,367 of record JAPTYO010000008.1, on the reverse strand, counting down.
ATCAATACGCCTCAGTGACCCTCTATCAACCTTAATCCCTGCAACAGCAAACCATACCTTACTACTCCAATGACAAAGAAGCAGTAGATGCTCAATCGACTCATCTTCTTCACAAAAAACACATTTGGGGGAAGAACTCAGGTGGCGTTTAAATCTTAGATCATTGCAAACACCAATCCTCTGAGCAGCCTTCCAAAGAAAGCATCTCACTTTTGGTGGGCAGTTAATTCCCCAAATCAATTTCCAGACACTGTCATGAATAATGAATGAACTAGATGCACGTAAATTTGACCATATTCCTACGCAACACATAATAGACAGACTTTGCAGTAGCAGCACCACTCTTCTCATAAGGCAAAATAAACTCGCAGCATCTGTAATCATCACATTTTCAATTGCACTAGCCTCTTGCTCTGTAATCACCTCCCTGATAGCATCCAGATTCCTGCTTCTTCTATCATCAGCAATGAGGCTCCCAACACTAGAACTCAGAATCCCAGAACTGGTATGGCAGTGCTGAGTTTAAATCCCTCCAAACCAGGTATCCAGGGATCCTCCCATATATTCACCTTTACCCCATCACCAATCAGCCACATGTCGTTGTTCTTCAAAATTTGTATTCCACTCCACAAGCTCGAACATCCCTGAGAGGCCCTTCCACCTTTAACAGCTTCTAGTAACTCATTATCAGGAAAGTACAGCCATTTTAGATTTTTAACCCAGAAAGCATCAGGTTCTTGAGTCATTCTCCAAGTTGTCTTAGTAAGCAAAGCCATACTGAATAATTCCAACTCCTTGAAACTCATGCCCCCAATACATTTGATTTGGTCAGTGAACTCCAACTCAACCAGTGGACCTTCCTTTCTCCATCAGATTCACCCCACCAAAACCTAGCCAATATACTGTTGATTTCAGTGCACCACGACTTTGGCAGTTGGAAAACAGACATTGCATAGGTAGGTATAACCTGCAAAACTGCCTTATTAAGTACCTCCCTCCCAGCATGCGAAAGAAGCCGCTGTTTCCATCCTTGGGCTTTTGCAGCAATTTTATTCTTCAAATACCCTAAAGCTTGCTTTTTAGATCTCCCCCATAACACAGGAAGTCCAAGATACTTCCCAGGATCCTCTGTAGGTTGAATCCCCATAATTGCAGAAATGTGGCTTTTCAAATCATTCTTTGTATTCTTGCAGAAAAAAAATTGATGACTTGTTCAGATTTACAAGCTGCCCAGATGCCACACAAAAGGACTCAAGGATTGCTTTAGGAGCCCTAATGTTCTTCTCATCTGCCTTGACAAAAAACAATGAATCATCCGTAAAAAATAAGTGAGACAGAGTTGGGCATCTTCTCTTGAGGTTAATCCCCTTCAGACTTCCATCCTCAATTGCATCACAAATCATTTGAGACAGCACATCAGCCAACAAGATGAACAAATAAGGTGACAATGGGTTCCCTTGTCTAATTCCCCTTGTGGGTTTAAAGGCAGTGGTCCTCTTCCCATTCACAATCACTGAATAAGAGACACTGGAAATACACCTCTGAATCCAATGAATCTACATATCATGAAACCCCATCCTTTTTAAGACAGTCAGCAGGAAACTCCACTCAACCCTGTAATAGGCTTTTGCCATGTCTATCTTGATAGCACATTCAGCCTTATTACCTGCCATTTTTTGCTTAAACAATGAAAAGCCTCATGGGCAATTATAATATTGTCTTGGATCATACGGCCGGTTATGAAGGCACTTTGATAAGGGGATACTAGGGAGGGCACCATGGTCTTCTACCTTTTAATCATGATTTTCGAAATAATCTTGTAAGCAAAGTTAAAAGACTGAGGGGGCAGGTGAGGAGACCTTTGGAACAAGGACTATGTCAGTGCCATTGAGATATTCAAGGTCTAAACAAGTTCCAAAGAAGGATTTGATAGCTCTACAAACCTTATCCCCAACCTCATCGCAACAGTAAAGAAGACACCTGAGTAGCCATCTGGTCCAGGCGCCTTGCTACCCCAAAACTGTAAAGCAGCCTCTTTAATCTCTTCATTAGACACAACAACAATGAAGGATCTATTCATGTCAATGGACACCACCTTCTTCACATGGCTGAGTACAGAATTCCAGTTCTCCCCACCAGAGGCTGTAATTAGTTCCTTAAAGTAGTCCTTGCAGAGCCTCATAACATCTCCCTCTTCTTCCACCCATTCCCCCTGCTCAAATTCAACATGAATATCTTGTTTCTTGCCCTACACTGCAGAGTGGTCTGGTGAAATCCACTTCACACGAAACCTTTGAAACCAGTAAGTCTCCTCCAATTTATACAAATCTCTCAGCTTAGATTCAAGGCTATTCTTCTCCTCTCTGTTGAAATGGGCATTATCAGTATCAGAGCACACCTCAAGCATCCTCTTTGTAAGGTCAATCTGTTTCTGAATATTACCAAACTCCTTCTTGCTCCATCTCATCAAGTTAATACTGCACCTACTGAGCCCGTGCCTGAAAGAAGAGAGACTTCCATTGAGCAACCCTCCCCCCAACCCTCATTGACTACTATCTTGCAGTTTGGACTACTCAGCCAACATTTCTAAAATTTGAAAAGTTTCTTACCCTTCAACTCATGATAGAGCATACTGGCAACCAAAGGAAAATGGTCAGATCCAGTAGCAGATAGAGCAAGGACAACAGTCTTTGGAAAGCAATAGATCCACTCATTATTGACAACAACTCTATCCAATCTAGCTCCGATGCGCTCATCCCCTTCCTGGTTATTGCACCATGTGAATTTCTGCCCCTTATACCCAATATCAACCAGGTTTGTGTCACACAATAACTGGGCAAAGTTCTCCATCCTTGTTGTCCAGATAGCCCTCCCCCCACTCTTTTCATCAGGACTCACAATTTCATTCCAATCCATAATGCACAACCATGGCTCAGTACGATGTTCACCCATTCCTTTAATCGTTCTCCAATTAGCCAACCTATCACTAGCATTGGGATTACCATAGATCCAGGTAATGTAAAATCTAGGAAAATTCTCCACTTTAACACAAGTATCCACAATATTCTTGGACGCTCTAATAACCTCCAGCTGGATGTTACTAACCCACCAGAGAGCAAGGCCACTTGAAAGACCCTCATGCTCAACATAAAAAGCCTCATCAAAACCATACCCTTTCCTAACACCCTCACAGTAGGCCTGCTTGTTTTTGGTTTCCATTAAAAAAATGACTGAAATATAATGCTTCATCTTGAGCCCCTTCAGGTGGTGAACTGTCAAGGGGGTCCCCAAACCCTGACAGTTCCAACTAAGTGCATTCATGGCCCCTTTGTGGCTGTTAGAGGCCAGCCACCACCACCTTTGACAGAATTCAGTATCTCCACCTCTACCAACCCCTCCTTGCTCACTTCCTTATCTAAACCCCCTTGCTTCTTCTTCCTTCCTTTCATTTTCTTACAGAATCAGCAGAAGAGAGGCTCCAGCAAGGCTCAACTGTTGCCTTCTTCCTAGTTCCCTCCAAAGCTTCATCTAAGAGATGATCAACTTTCCTTTTATTTTTAGAGAGGATACTCCCACAATCATTTAGGATTTTTACGTTTGATCTGGGGACTTTGGACTACCTTTTTTTTATCTTTAGTTATCCCACAATCAGGGACTCCAGATAGTGTGGGAACAGGATCATCACCTTCCCCAATCCTATTCATAGGCAGTCTGCACTCTCCCTTGGCTGCCTTTACCTCTATCCCATTGTTTATACTAGGTCTTTCCTTCTGCTTATCCAAGACAACATTCTCAGAACACCCCCCTTCTTCACTCAACCAATTATTATTTTCAAACTTCCTCATAATCTCAGCCCAGCTCTTATCCAAATCCCTCTTATCACCACCCACAACTTTTTTAGAACTATTCAGACTTCTTGGTCTTAGAGCCCTCAACCACGGATCATAGAGCGGCGTTCCCACCATCCATTCAGACATTTTAATAGCCATATCATAGCCATTCTTGGTGTGCCCTAAGAAACCGCAAATGAAACAAAAATCAGACAAACGTTCATAGGAGATATGCACCCAATACTTTCCCCTAACCTCACTGTAAGTCCAAAATTCAGGCACTAGAGGTCGCCTCACATCCCACTCCACCTGCATACGCAGAAAACCTCTGCCCTCTGATCCTGCTTCACCCACTTTCTCCACACTAATAGAAGAACCAATCTTCCTCGAAATTCTCTCCGCATTGCTATCCGTAATTTGATCACGGACTAACCCATGAATCTGTATCCAAAAAAGAATTTTATCGAAAGAGATTTCCACCGATCCAATCTGACTGTGCCAACGCTGAATACGTAGGCTATGCCCTTGCACCGACCAGGGACCACGACTAAGAATCTCTCATCCATCCTCTTCATTCTGAAAAACGAATTTAGCAATACCTTCTCCTACTTCTGAGATGCACACTTTACCAAATTTAGCCCAAGCCTTCTCTAGCACATTTTGTATAGCAACACATCTAATAAACCTCGACTACAAACCTTCCCCACGTAAACCACATTATCTCCATCAATAATCCCACCTTCCAAGCCAATGAACAATTCCTCCCCTTCCATGTGCAAAGAAAGAGAGAACACCAGAGGAAAACTTCTGAAAGCAGACAACGTAATACACGTATCGAAACGAAACTCAAATGCACAGCGCTGTGCATTTGAGTTGAACCAAATCCAGCAAAAGCGAACAGATCTGGGATGTGGCAGGGAATCAATCCAAGGGTGGATGGGGATCGACAGCAGCAGCAACGAACGGAATCTTGAGGATCAAGCCATGACGGCAGGAGATAGCAAGATTCTCACTCTAGGTGGTTAGAGGAGATGGCAAAAACCGCCAAAATGTATATATATGAGTCTAAGAACTTCAAATAAAGAAACCGTGTAGAGTTTGAATGTAAAAATGATGATTTAGAAGATTTGAACTATTATCATAGAATATATTATAACAAAGTACTGGACTACTTAATGAAATTATTACAAAAAAAACTTCTAAATGAATAGAAATAATTAGAATGATAGAATCAATAATTATTATACTACTACTTAATGGTGATATCTTAATTTTTTATTCCATAAGTATTTGTGTGAATAGAGAATATTTTAGGTGAGGAGAAATCTATGTATTAAGTTATCTTTATTTTTTACTTCAAAAGATTAGGTTATAACATTAACAATGTCTATAAAGGCTTATAATTAGCTCTGTTATTGCTTGCCGTGTGATATATATGCAGCATGTGGAGTATATTAAATTCATATCTATATCCTTTGTAATCGACTGTCTATCTATTTATATAATTTGATATATCTTCTATAAAATAAAACTCTTATAAATAGCCTGACAAAAATAATCAATTCAACTAATAACGAACTAATTATATTGAAACAAACTAGCCAGTATTCCTTCCTCCCTCAACATGACACCCCAAACTACACCGCCGCTCCATATCTCCTTTAACCAAGACCACACCAGCTTCGCCGTGTCCAACTGCTCCGGCTTCCACATCTTCAGCTGCGAACCGGCCTTCAGAGAGCTTTTCCGGCGAGACTCCGACAAGAAGGGAATTATCACCACCGTGGAGATGCTCTTCAACTCTAACATCTTCGCTATCGTCACTAAGGGTCTCCACGAAATCAACAGAGTCATTCTATGGGACGATAATCGATCACTTTGCGCTAACGAGCTTAGTTTCCGGACGGAAGTCAAGTCGGTCAAGCTCAGGAAAGACCGTGTGATCGTGGTGCTTCTACAGAAGGTCAAGGTCTACAACTTGGAGGACTTGAAGCTAATCACTGATATAGAGACGGTTGGGAACCCTAAGGGCTTGTGTGTGGTGTCTCAGGACAACGATGTCCCTATGATTCTCGTGTGTCCGGGTCTAAGAAAAGGTCAGGTTAGGGTTGTGGATTACGGCTTGGATTTGCCAATGTCGTTTAATACGGTGCATGATTCGGAGCTTGCGTGCTTAGCGCTCTCACGCAACGGGAACCGCCTGGCTACTGCTAGCAGTAAAGGGACTCTAATTAGGGTTTGGGATCCTGCGAAAAGATCGCTTCTCCAAGAGGTAATTACGTTATTCTTACTGTTATAATTTTCAAATTCATCAAAGTTTTCCAACTTTGATATTGACATATTTTAATCTGTGGGTGGAAGATATATAGCAATATTTGAACAACTAATACGAAAATAGTCTACTGTGTCAAAATAATTAGCACAATCCAAGAATCAGATTCTAGGGCCGAATCGGAAATCGGATCGGAATGCTAGCCCCAGCTCTGTTTTGGACTGATCCAATTTTAGCCCTCTAGGGTTAACTCTAGTTAACTGTTCTCACATTCTAATATGATTTTAGAAGAAAAAAATAAAAAAAAATCTAAACTTATATAAACCCTAAAAATATTTAAATATGATTTTAGGGTTTACCCGGCCTAACTGTTTGTTCTCTAAGGTTCATTAACTAACTAGTTATAATAGCTTTTAGAAAGAAAAAAAAAACCTAAATTAAATATATTATTTAATATATAAACTAAATCTAAACTATCTTTATTACTAGAGGAGATAGAAATAGATGCTATCTTATGAATGACTAAAACTATATAATTAAACTTGTGAAGCTCACTAAACAAGTAATTAATTATAAGTAGGTAGTGATTAAGATGGTTAAATTAAGGGTTAAAGGTATTTTTCATACTACATGTTTGGCCGAATGTGACTTTTAGTACCGGATGTTTGGTTTTGTATACTTTTGGTACCAAACGTTTGAAAAAATGTGGTTTTTAGTACTTCCGTTAGTTGACCGTTAGTTTTTTCCGTTAAGTGACATGTGCAAGTCACGTGACCGACCCTAAACTTTCGATTTTGTTCAATTTAGTCCCTCAAATATATTTATAACTTTTAATTTGTTTAATTTAGTCCAAAAACTTCAAAATCAATTCCAATTGAATTATCGAACCCAATTGACCTAGCCGGACCTAGCCTAGGAGGTCCGAACCTGGGTTGGGGTCGCCGGGCCCAGCCGACCCTGACCCAGGGTCGGACCTAGACCTAGGCTAGGTCCGGCTAGGTCAATTGGGACCTAGCCAAATTCGACCCAAATTGGGCTAGGTCCCAATTAACCTAGCCGGACCTAGCCTAGGGCTAGGTCCGACCCTGGGTCAGGGTCGGCTGGGCCCGGCAACCCCAACCCAGGTTCGGACCTAGCCCTAGGCTAGGTCCGGCTAGGTCAATTGGGTTCGATGATTCAATTGGAATTGATTTTGAAGTTTTGGGACTAAATTAAACAAATTAAAAGTTATAAATATATTTGAGGGACTAAATTGAACAAAATCGAAAGTTTAGGGTCGGTCACGTGACTTGCACATGTCACTTAACGGAAAAAACTAACGGCCAACTAACGGATGTACCAAAAGCCACATTTTTTCAAACGTTTGGTACCAAAAGTATACAAAACCAAACATCCGGTACTAAAAGCCACATTCAGCCAAACATGTGGTATGAAAAGTACCTTTAACCCTTAAATTAATTAAGCTGGAAAATTGATAATGTGTATTGGGCAGGTAAGGAGAGGTGCAGATAGGGCAGAGATACATTGCCTGACGTTCTCTTCAACCTGTGAGTGGTTAGCTGCCTCAAGTGACAAAGGAACAATTCACGTCTTTAAATTAAATCAAACACTAGTACTCCCTCCTCCTAATAATAATAATAATGCATCCTCGTCTCTTTCTTTGGTCAAAGGTAACAATTTCTTTTTCTTCTTTAATCTCTTACTTGTTATATATTGTACCTAAATTAATTGTTACAAGTCGAAGAAGAAACACGACTTCACTTTCGACGTTTTTCGATACATTAATTAAAAGAGAATTGATTTTTGATCTTGTGCATGTATATATGTATATATAGGGGTTGTACCTAAATATTTAAGCTCAGAGAAGTCATTGGCACAATTTCGACTGCCTCAAGGCTTGCGCCACACGGTTGCTTTTGGGCATGAGAAGAACATTATCATCATTCTTGGTGCTGATGGAAGGTGATGATATATCATCATATGTATATTCTTGGTTTTGATTAGTATATAATTTACTTAATTAAAATCTGCTACTTTATTATAAGCTAGAATATCTATCTAGTCAGGTTAGATACACAACTCAAAAATTAGAAATGTTGATACTATATTAATTCTTTTATATATGGTGCAGCTTCTACCGATGCCGATTCGACCCCGTTCGTGGTGGAGAGATGATGCAACTTGCGCGCCATCATTTCCTAAAGCCTCATAGAGCTTCATATTATTCTTAATTATGTAGATGGTTTAAGTTTACTTGGAGCTGAAGGAGTTAGTTAAGTTAGTTGGGTTTTCCAGTCCAAGCTGAAGATCAACACCTAAAAACTTTCTGCAGATTTTTCCCGACATCAATTGCTGATTTCAGTTAGCTTAATTTCAGTTTCTTCGCATTGTAAATCGAGGCTATTTAAGCCAATGTAGTCTACTTTCTTATTCATCAAGCAATATACAAGTTATTCTTCAATACTGTGGAGTTCTTGGGCTCATTCAAGTTGGTGTGGTTGATCTTAGGCGTGCTGGGCTAAAGGAGTCTTGTGGGCTGGTTCCTGTTGGGCTCGCATTTGTGTTTACTTGTTTTTCTGTTGTTGGGCTTGGGTTTGTATTTGTGATTGAACCAAACTTTCTTTTGGGTTGTTTTGTTACTTTTGTAAAGACTTGGTCCTAAAGTTTTACAACTTCCATTCATTTGGGACTCTGGTTTAATTATTGGAGGCCCTCCATCTTATTTAGGGTAGAGCCACCAGATGAAGGACCTGGCTCAGTGACCCGCAACTCTTAGTGTTCTATCTCGTTTCTGCTCTCGTTTCGCGAATTAGGGTTAGGAGTTCAGATGGTATCAGAGCAAGAATCAAGCGATTATTCTGGGATTCCGCCTCCGTTCTGTGTGTTGTTTACGAATCGTGCTTCGATTCTGGTCTCTGTGACGGTTGCGCTGCTCCGAGTTGTCTCTATTTCGCGTTTCTCTTCGACTTCTTGTGGTCTTCTTCTTCTTCTTCGGTGTGTCGAACGAATCTCTTGACTCAGACAACGTGACCGACGTTCCACCTGATATGGCTGATTTCTCTAAAGAGGTCCATCCTTTTCACCCTCTCTATCTCCATGCTTCCGATAATCTCGGTCAAAGCCTAATTTCTCTTAAACTTACTGGATCTGAGAATTATTGGAAGTGGAGTCGTGGTATGCAAATCGTTTTACTTGGAAAAAACAAAATAAGGTTTTGTTATGGGCACCTGCATTGCTAGTCTGTATAATGAAAACCTTTTGCCTCTTTGGGAACGTTGTGATGCTGTTGTGCGTGGATGGATTATCAATTCTGTTTCTGATGAGATCTTTGATGGCGTGATGTATCTTGAAAATGCTTATTCTGTTTGGAAAGAGCTAAGAGAGAGGTTCGATAAACCCAATGGATCCATAATCTACCAATTGCACCGTGAAATTGTTACTATTCGTCAAGGTGTGGATTCTGTTTCCACTTTTTTCACTAAACTCAAGAACCTCTGGACTGAGTACGATTTCGCCTGTGATTTGCCTTTTATTCCTGGAGATCTCTTTAAAAAACATCTTGATCAAAATGACAATGAAATATTATTTCAATTCCTGATAGGCCTCAGTGATATTTTTTCAAATGTTCGCAGTAACCTTCTCCTTCGTACTCCCCTTCCCTCTTTAAACCAAGCTTACATTATTTTACTCCAAGAGGAGAGTCAGAAGGATGTGAGTGCTTCCCTTTCCATTACTGATAGCAATACTTTTTTGGTTAAAACCTCTGGTCCAAATGATGGGAAAGGAAGGAGACTGGCCAACCCTTATCCTAAATGCACTTTTTGTAAGAAAAAAGGCCATACTGCTGAACGTTGTTTTGCTAAGGGATGTGAATTTTGTCAAAGGAATGGTCATTATAAGGACAACTGCTTTAAGTATAAGGAATTTCTTCAAGCCAAAACTCTTATGATCAAGACTAATTCTGCTGTTACTGATAGCACTGATGGTCCTAATGGTGCTTCCAGTTCTTCTGAGCCCTCTTTGCAGGGAAGTGTGATACTTACCGGTGAGCAATTTGACAAATTGCTTCAGAGGGCTGGAGGCAGTGGTTGCACAGCTAATGTAGCCACTGCAATCACCTCTGAAAATGAACTTCATCAAGCTGCTGGTATGGTTTCATCCTTTCCTTCTTCAGATTTATCAAAATGTTGGATTATTGATTCTGGAGCCAGCAACCCTATGACTAGCAATAGAACCCGGTTATCTAATTTTAAAAATGTTGCCCCAGAGTCCAACTCCCAAATGGATTTCTATCTCATGCTGTTGGAGTTGGGGATTATGAAATTGATGATTTTAGAAAATTGAGAAATGTTCTTTACGTTCCTGATTTCAAATATAATCTGATTTCCATTTCTTAACTTACTAAAGACTTAAACTGCTCTGCCAATTTTGAATCAAAAACTGTTATATTGCAGGACCTCTCAAATGGAAGGATCTTGGCAAATGATAGAGAAGTTTCAGGTCTATACATCCTCAGTCCCAACACTGTTGTTTCTTTTGCTACTGCTTTGAGCTCTATTAACAAAGGAGATGTCACTCTTTGGCACTTGAGATTTGGGCATGCCTCTTTTCACTGCATTAAGCACATTGAACCTCTAGTTTCTGTCAGGAATAAAGATCATGATATTAATCATTGTAGCATTTGTCCTCTTGCAAAAATTTTCTAGATTCCTTTTAATATTTCTAATTCTAGAGCAGATGTTATCTTTGATCTTGTACACTGTGATGTTTGGGGACCTTATAAAACTCCTACCCATGACAATAAAAGATTCTTCTTGACCATTGTTGATGATCATTCCAGAGTTACTTGGGTCCATTTACTTTAATTTAAACACAATGTGTCTGAAATTTTAAAAGCCTTTATTGTAATGGTTGAAACTCAATTTAACAAAACCATAAAAGTTTTTCAGACAATGGTGGAGAGTTCTTTAATGAACATAATACTACTTTTTTCAACACCAAAGGGATTCTCCACCAAAGTGCCTGTCCTCACACTCCCCAACAGAATGGGAGAGTGAAAAGGAAACACGGACATCTTCTTGATATTGCAAGGGCTCTTAAATTCCAAGCTAGCATTCCTGATAGGTTCTGGGGTCTGTGTGTTCTTGCTGCTTGTTACCTTATTAATCTCATGCCCACAGCTGTTTTCGAAAATAAATCTACTTTGGAAGTAATGATTGGCAGAAAACCAACTATCTCTCATTTAAAGGTTTTAGATTGTTTGGCTTATGCAAAGAACTTAGTGGCTTCAGATAAATTTGCTGCTAGGGCAATTCCTGCAATCTTTATGGGGTATTCTGAGTTGCAAAAAGGCTATAAGCTGTATGATCCTAATAATAGAAATTTTTTTGTTAGTCGTGATGTAAAATTTATTGAAGATGTTTTCCCATTTGCAAGCAGCAGTTTTAGTCTGAAACCCTCTGTTCATGGTGAACCTAACCTTTCTACTGTCTATGATGATGTTTTTATTGATGAACCATCTGAGACTCTATATGCTCCTAGTGAGCAGACTGATACACTGGATGATGCTTTTATTCCTACTGGTGCTGACAGTGATGCTGACCTAGTAGATGATGACTCTTTGTCTGATACTCTTGAGGAAGAAAACCCCCCTGAGGTTTGGAGGTCTTCCAAAAATAGAAGACCACCTTCTTACATGAGTGATTATGTGGCTTCCACTTCTTCTTGTCCCTATCCCATTTCTGATTATGTTGGATATGATCTTATCTCTTCTGATTACAAATGTTATCTAACTTCTATTTCCAAGTTTGTGGAACCATCCATATTTGATGATGCTAAGCAGGATCCCAATTGGGTAACGACAATGCAAGAGGAGGTTGAGGCATTGGAAGCAAATGGCACTTGAGAGTTGGTACCTTTGCCTCCAGGCAAGAAAGCCATTGGCTGTAAGTGGGTCTTTAAGCTTAAATTTAATGATGATGGTTCACTTAAACGTTACAAAGCCAGATTAGTTGCTAAAGGCTATAAACAAAAACATGGAATTGATTACTTTGAAACCTTCTCCCCTGTTGTTAAAATGAAAACAGTCAGAACTATCCTCTCTTTAGCTGCTATTTTTAAATGGCCCCTTTATCAAATGGATCTTATCAATATTTTTTTACAAGGGGACCTTTCTGAGGAAGTTTACATGACTTTGCCTGATGGTTTTCGTAATTAGAGGGGGGATGGTGACAAGGTTGTTTGTAGATTACGAAAATCTCTCTATGGCCTTAAGCAATTATCTAGGTAGTGGAACATCAAGTTAACTGATTCTCTTGAAAAAGGTGGTTATAAGAAATCTTTGTATGATTACTCGTTGTTTACTAAGAGAGTTGGAAATGAAATTGTTGCCCTATTAGTCTATGTAGATGACCTATTGATTACTGGTAATAGTGAGACTTTGATTAATGATTTGAAGCATGTCCTTCAGTCCAGTTTTAGAATGAAAGAGTTAGGGGAACTTCAGTACTTCCTTGGCAATGAGATTGCTAGGTCTGAAAAGGGCCTTGTTCTCTGCCAAAGGAAGTACTGCCTTGAGCTTATTGCTGAGGCTTGATTAGGAGGTGCAAAACCTGCTCAGACTCCTATGGAGTTCAAAGTTCAGTTTACCAGTTTTTAAGACGTGTTCCTCGGGTTGGTGATTCTCTGACCCAAGTGGCACTTCTCACGGGTTGTTCTCTATTTGTCGATCTGTCTAGCTTGTCTGTCTGATCCGTTCATTTGCTTCCTGCCGACCTGCACAAGGGGCAGTACCGAGCACAGAGAGGGAGGGGGGTGGTGCTCGGTGAACCTTCTCTAATGCTTAAGTAAGTCTGAGTTCTCTAGAGAGATAAAATCCTAGAGAGAAGGCAAAGCTAAACGTGTAAAGATGTAAACTTGTTTGAATGAGTGGAAATTATGGAGTATATATAGGCAACGGTGTCATTAAGGTGGCTTAATGACACCGTTAATCCCTAAATGTACTCAGTTAATACATAATAACAGGATTAAAGCCTTAAAATATGGAGAGGTGGGCAAAATTGGCTAAGTGTAGGTCAGGTGAAAAGGATGTCGGGACCCTAGGGGTCGGACGAGGAGTCCGACCTCCAAGGCTTAGGATCGGGTGGACTTGCCCAACCCATCATAGGAGGGGTGGGACAGCCCACCCGATCTCTCCTAGGAGGGATCGGGTGAGGCCACCCGATCTCACCTAGGTGAGACTATTGGATGGGCCCGGACGAGTACCTTGGTCTGTCCGGGCCGTTCGTGCTATTGGTGGAGTGTTCGGGTCAAAGTTTCGTTTTACAATCGTAACCGGGACAGTCGAAATAAGACAATCCGAAGGGAGACGGGTTCAAATTGGGCGTACATCCATCACGTGCCCCTGAGTCAACCAATGGCTTAACCCTTGATTGACTCTATTTTACGATGGGATGACACGCACAATTTGAAACCATGTTATTACCTCTTGACGAATCATTTGCTTGTTTGCAGGCGTCTTTTCCGGGCCTTATCCTCTATTTCTCAAAATAGAGGAAGAGTACACGTTAATGCAAAAGGGGACGTGCTTAGACACGCGCCCGAAAAATATGGATATATAGAAATCCAATCTCTTCCCTTATGCAATTTTAAAAAACGTGTACATATGCGAGGATGCAACATGATCGTGAATATGAACTGATGCAATTTAATTTCATGTCATTATATCCAATACGTGATCATGTCGGGTGGATCCTGTTTCTGAAAAATATTTAGATCGGGTCCAAAAATTTTCTAAGTATGGGAAATTGAGATATATGTGTCACGAGCTTGGAGCTTTCCACGCTCCCAGCGGAATACGCCCGCGGGGCATCCGGCACTCCCACCTCCGGATCAGCCCTCTTCACTCCCAATATCAGTTCTCGAAGCCCAACTCGCACTGCGCATACGGACGGAACGGGTCGTGGTTAGGGCTTTGCTCCAGAGAGCAGTTTAACTGGTTTTCGGCCTACCCTGGCCATCATCAGGAGAGCGGCATTAGCTCCCGAACCAGCAGGATCCCGAAGGATATGCAACGTCTTACCGATAACAACCAGGACATTGGAAACCAGTCATTGGCTTGTAAGCGACACCCCATGTATGGGGGGGAGAGATCCACATCCATCACGTCCTGGCTTGGCTTCCAACTACTACTCCCCCCTAAAAAGCTTTATTTATAAAAGCTACTCTAGAAGTAGTAGACGATGGGTGTGCTCCAACTAGCACCACTTTTCCAGGCACATGACATTCTCCCCACCCAACCAACGCAACGCCCTCGTTGCGCAAACCCGCTGCCTCCACGATATTCTCCAGCAGGGTACTTTACCACGCCATCTACATTTTTGCCTTCTTGAGTCGGTCTTTGTTGTTTTTTGCGTATTGTCCCCTCCTTCCTGAGAAGATCAACTTCCTCACTATGTCTCGCTTACGTTTATCACCGCTGGGTCTTCCAGGCCACCATTGCGTATCGGACTCCCCCAGTGCGAGGCCCGTGGAAATACCTCCCCCTCCTCCCTGAGGTTAGACTTTCTCGTCTAAGAGATTTCCCACCTACGTGACGCTACTCCGCAATGTTCCGATCAATATAGCAGTCTATCCCTTCTGCTTTCTTGGGTATGGTCAGAGTTGCTTTGGCGTATTGACAGTCCTCATGAGTTCAACTAATCGTTGGTCACAGTCACATTCTCGTGAGCCACCACTACGATCCCGTGGAAAGAGCTCCTTTCACGCCTCCTTGTGAACGGCTTTCTCGCCTAAGAGTTATCCACCTCCTTGGGCACGCCTCTACAACTTGCCTCCGCCCTTCCAGCGGTTTTCCGCACAATAGCGCAACTCAACCTTGTTCGTCGAACAACTCCTCCATCGGACACCTTGTTCGCTAAGAGCGCGCTAAAGATGGCTATCCTCGTGGTAAAGCATCTCGGGACAACCACAATCGTTCAGAGTCCACAACGTTTATATATTTATCTTCAATCATCTCGGGCGAATGAGAACTCTGCTCTAATACCACTTGTCACGGGCTTGGAGCTTTCCACGTCCCAGCGGAATACGCCGCGGGGCATCCGGCACTCCCACCTCCAGATCAGCCCTCTTCTCTCCCAAGATCAGTTCTCAAAGCCCAACTCGCACTGCGCACACGGACGGAACAGGTCGTGGTTAGGGGTCTTTGCTCTGGAGAGCAGCTTAACTGGTTTTCGGCCTGCCCTGGCCATCATCAGGAGAGCGGCATTAGCTCCCGAACCAGCAGGATCCCGAAGGATATGCAACGTCTTACCGATAGCAACCAGGACATTGGAAACCACCCATTGGCTTGTAAGCGACACCCCATGTATTGGGGGGGGGGGGGGGGGGAGATCCACATCCATCACGTCCTGGCTTGGCTTCCAACTACTACTCCCACCTAAAGAGCTTTATTTACAAAAGCTACTCTAGAAGTAGTAGACGTTGGGTGTGCTCCAATTAGCACCACTTTTCCAGGCACGTGACATATGTCTATGGGGTGTTAACTTGAGTAAAAATAGGCCTAACCATAGTTAAAAGGGGGTAAATATGATAGTTTTCTATCTAACCCTTATATCTCCTTTAATTCAAACTGATGGTGGTGATTATGTCTTCTCTAAAAACCCTACACACCTTTACTTATAAAATAAAGGGATATAATTACCTCACCTGGAGCCACCATCATCTTTTTCTTCACTTCACATTCTTGGGGACCAAGAAAAAAACTCCAAGCCCTAAATTAAGGGTGTGTGGCCGGCCAAAATTCTGGTGAGGAGGAGGGGGACTTGGGCGCGGCAAGGCGAGGCGGGGGTGGACATCGGCGTCGCAGCGGCGAGGAGAGGGAGCCTCTCCGGTGGTCATCGCGGGCGGAGAAGGGGCTCGCCATTTCCTGGCGAGTGGCGTGACCCTGGACGGCAGAGGCGTCGCGAGGCAGCCGGCGACGAGGTTTGCTGCTACTCCGGCGGGCTACTGCGAAGGCGAGGACGAGGCCAGTCGGGACCGATCCCGACGTGACTCCGGTGGCCAGCGGACGGCGGTGGTGAGCTTTCTTAACCGGCGACGTCGAGGGTTAAATTCCGAGCTCTCTCTTCGAATCGGTTCGGTATTTCCCAAGGTTCGATCTTTTTTCTGTCTTGTGAACATATTAAATGCTCGTATTTGGATTGCCCGTGTTTGATATGTGATGATTTCCCGAATGCTTGAGTTGTGATGGTCGTATTGAGTGGATAGTCGTTTGCTTGGAGATGATTTTTGCCTGTTGAAGTTTCCTTGTTTGATTTTGATGTCGCGGAACTACTTGTATGTAGGGTGTTATTGAGGGGTATAATTTTCTTTTGCTCGGGAGATGGTTTTTTGCCTGAGTGAATTTGCCCGATTTTGTTGTCGTGAAATTGCTTGTACGTAGCCGTTGTTGTTATTGGGTATCCTCGAGTCTTGATTGTTGCTCGTTGATTGTTATACGACATAGCTGTCGATATGTCGATGTCGGACTATTTCCGAGCTTACCCGGGGAATTGCTGCTGTTCTGACACTTAGCTTGATATGACAGGTATTATACTCGTGGTGGTGCCCCAAAACTCGAACTTTGCAATGACGCTACATTCTTCGCAGGATGAGTAAGTTTTTCATCCCCTCTATTCGTCGTGTTACTTTCTTTCCCGATGTTAGCTCAGAGTCAAATTCTGAGTCAGATGTTGAGTTTGAATATTGGTCTGAGTCAAAGTTTATCTCAAGTTTGGAATTTCCTACTGCTTTCGAGTTAGGTCCTGCGCCATTGTCGGGGAACCATTTAGGTCGGAGTGACTATAACGAGCGTGTTGAATTAGGTGACGTTAGTCCCTTAGATGAACCCGTATACCCCTTCCTTCCATCTCTAAAGAATACTAGAGAGATTGTGACAGTGCCCCCGGAGGGGAAGGTTGTAGTGTACATTTCCCAGATTCGATACAGGTTACGTTTCCCCTATTGTGATGATCTCATCGAACTTTGCCAGTTTTTCTGGATTTCTCCCGTGAATCTTGCCCCCAGTGCTATCCGTGTCTGGGTGGGATTTTGGGTATTATGTCAGTGGTACTCCTGGAAGTACTCCTTGGTTCTATTCCGGTGTTTTTATCGCCTCTAATATCAGAGGAAGATTGGTTTTGCGAGTTTGGTGACTCGTTATCCTCTTCTTAAGGACACCCGATTTGAGGATTTGGTATTGGGTGAGGTTGAGTGGAACAGTGACCATTGTGGCTCCTCTTGATAATTCGGCGAGTCATTGGTCTAAGTATTATTTCTTCATCACCGATCGCTATGTGACTTGGTCGATTCTTCACGAGAATCGGTCGGATGTCTGGCCTTCCTTTGTGGAGTTCTCTTCCTCAGACATAAAGACCATGAAGGTTATTTATCAGAGCCATCAGACCAAGTCTTATTGTCCTGTGCCTGTGGTGACCGAGCTGGATTTGTATGAGGCGGGGATTCGTTTGACCCCTCCCTCCGAGGGTTTGGTATGTCACTTAGTCTTCTTGCTTTCATTCATATTTTGTTTTTTTCTTTGTAGGTTGGTTTCACGGAAAAACCTATACTATGCAGGCGGAGCCCATTGATTAGAGCAAGAGGAAGGGACCCTCCAGTTCTGCTCCCAAGAAATCTTCTAAGTCAGGGAGGGCTGCAGAGGCTTCCAGTATGTTCTTCTTTCTCTTATTTTTCCTTTTATGATATACTTGTAGCCATTCTTATGTTGCTTTCTTTGTGTTATAAGGGCACTCGTCGTTGGTCACCGAGCGCGTTGTTCCTGTGAGCAAGAGTTCAAGCCAATCAAAGTCTAAGGCACGGAAACCTGACTCTGAGGTCGGACCCTCGGCTGTCAAGAAGAAGAAGGCTATGAGATATTCTCCCTCGAGTGTTCGTTTGCCGACACCTTCTCGCGATAAGGAGATAGTGGTCGAGGAGGTGCTCTCTCTTCTTGACAAAGGGAAGCGGCCTGTCGATGGTGGTGGGGTGGCTATAAGTGCTGATGCGTCTTCTCCATCCCTTGCCCCCCAGTCGAGGGAGCGAGTCTCAGGTTTGTTTCTACTTTATGACTTGTATATATATTGTCACTTGTTGCTTGTGTTCACTTTCTATATTGTTCATATAGTCCGAATCCCTCCCTTGATTCGGAAGGACCTGTCTCGTCTGACTAACGAGGATATCGTTGGAGCTGAGTAGACTCCTTTTTCTGGATTAAAGGGGTATCACTTTGACAGCCATTCTTCCTTGCACACCCCTGAGGTTGGTGTTCGCGTCCTACGGAGTGCTGTTGCTCCTGGAGATCTCCTTTCCCTTCCCAAATCTCCTAAGGAAACTAGGCATTTTGTTCAAGGGGTTCTGTCTCGATATGCCCCGGTAAGTGATATTTTTCTTTTATCTTCCATTATGAGTAATTGTTTGCTATGTTACTTGACGTTTAGTCATTGTCTCAGGGCATGTCTGACATGGTTAATCTATCATCCGTTGCCCTTGAGCTATCTGAGGAGAACAAAGTACTTGAGGATAAACAATTATCCTTGAAGGCTGAGCTTAGTAGTGCCATGGAGAAGACTCGCCTTTCTGATTTGAAGATGCAGGAACTTCGGGATCAGGTTGCTTCCCTTGAGACTACCGTTGCAGATTTGCGCCGACAGGCTGATGTTGATTCTTCACTCCATGCTGCGGAGTTGAAGAATATTGAAGAGAAATGTCGCAAGGAGGAGAGATTTACTGCAGTGGCTGAGTATAAGTCTTCTCCTGCCTATGCTGCTGACTTTCAGGTTCGGTGCAACAAGGATATGAACAAGTTTGGAGAGTATCTGACAGATCAGATGTTCAGGATTGATCCTAACTTTCCTGTTAACAACTTGGGTGCCTTTGGTCCGTATGCTAGTGGGTATGTTGTTGTTCTTAGGGGGTAGGCTACTGTTCCTGAGAACGTGCCTGACGCCCCTGTGCAGGAGGATACTACTCCTATTGATATTGTTGACTCAGGTTCCTCTTCATCTTCTTCCAGTTCCATCAGTGGCTCTTCTTCTAAGCATCAGGACCGTGAGGACTCCCCTGTGGCGTCCGGTTGAATATCTGATTTCTCTATCCTTGTATATATTCATTTGCTTTTCCTCCCCTTGATGGGTTGAGTGGTTATGTTTTGAAGGCCTCATACTTAGGCAGTTTTTGGAGTTTCTACTAAACTTGGTTGTGTCTTCTTTCTTTATGATGTTTGCCTTGACTTGTGGTATGGATAGTAGGATAACTCGTTACCTAGCTGTGGTAGCCTTTTGTGGTTGGTTCTTTGCGTATTCATTTCTTGTGTTTGCATTTAACTTTATTGATGTATCTTTAGCTTCTTCTTGCGCCCGGATACCTATAATATCATCATGAACAAACTTGTGTGTTTCTCATATCATGTATCCTTAATTTAAAAAGTAAAGTTTTTCAAAATATGTTGTTGTAGTCTAAAAGTATTTGCGAGACAGGCTCTAGGAGGGCACATGATGTGTTCGCGAGATAGGCTCCCGGAAGGCGCTGGATATGTTCGCGAGATAGGCTCTCGGAAGGCACATAATTAGTTCGCGAGATAGACTCTCGGAAGGCACATAATTAGTTCGCGAGATAGGTTCTCGGAAGGCACATAATTAGTTCACGAGATAGGCTCTTGGAGAGCACAAAATTAGTTCGCGAGATAGGCTCTCGGAAGGCACAAATTTAGTTCGCGAGATAGGCTCTCGGAAGGCACAATTTTTTTCACGAGATGGGCTCTCAGAGGGCGCAGAATTTTTCACGAGATGGGCTCTCAGAAGGCACATAATTTTTCACGAGATGGGCTCTCGGAGGGCGCAGAGTTTTTCATGAGATAGGCTCTCGGAAGGCACATAATTTTTCACGAGATAGGCTCTCGGAGGGCACATAATTTTTCACGAGATGGGCTCTCGGAGGGCGCAGAAAATGTCATGCACTTGTCGTATCTAAATAAGGAACTTGTGGAGATATTGTTACCTCATGCTTAGTGAATATTTTGATAAACTTCTACTTCATTGAAAGCATTCATGCCTTATATACAGGAGGGGTGTCGTGGGTTGTCCAGGACATCCTTTAAGGGAACAAAAGATAGTTGAAGAGTTGGAGAAACTTCGTGAGTTTTCCGCCCCCAGAGTTGTTTTAGAAAACTAAACATGCATTATATAAAAGATAAAACCAAGGATATGGTGTTCTGCTGGTGTGATTTCCTTAGTTGGTGGTGGATGGCACTGGTGCTATGTATTCTTTTAGTCCTCCCTTGTAGATCATCTCTTCAATCTCTATTTTCAACACCATGCAATCGTTAGTCTTATGCCCCCACGTTCCATGGTATTCACACCATCCTCTTGTGTCTTTTCCCAGGAAGGCGTTACCTTCCTCCTTGCATTCTGGCAACTCCTTGCTCAGGTGTTTCTTGAAAAGTTCTTCGACTTGCACCTTAACAGTTGTAAAGTTGAAATTTACACCCCCTCCATGTATGTGGGTCTCTTCTTCTTTGAACTCTTCATTCTGCTGTCTCGTTTCTTTTTCGAATGCCTTGTCCAACTTCTCTTTAAGTTCGCGCATCGTGCTTGTCATCACTACCTCATAACGACCTCCAAAGCCTCGAATGAGGTTTGATGCATGTTTCTAAGGAAAGCTATTACAGCCTCCCCTTTTGGTACCTCCATGCTGGCCCCATACTCCACGAATCTTTGGAAGTAACTTGTAAGGGGTTCTTCTGGCATTTGCTTCACGCGCTCTATGTACCTGAAGCCTCTTTCAATTGATATTTTTACTCTCCTTCCATTTTCATTATCTGGCTGCCAGGGTATGCTTGTTACCCTTACAACCTTTCCATTTCCTGTTCTCTTGGCCAAATTTCCCAGTATCTGCTTGCTAAGGCGGAGTGTGACTCCTACCCTTTTCTTTCCTTGCCTTAGCTGTTTTTTCTTCTCTTCGTGAGAGCTCTTTCTCTGTCTGCCCCTTATTGTCACCATTGCTACCGTGTCTGATTGTTGTGACCTACGTCTCATGGAATTGACGTAACACTGCCTTGCGGTGCGCTGATCACCCAGGACTTCTCCTATTCCATTTTCAGTGATGTACTTCAATTTCTGGTGGAATGTTGAGGGTAGAATCTCATATGGGTTTATTGTGGTTCTCCCTAGGATCCCGTTATAAGTTCCCAGGTTTTCCACTCCCAAGAAGTTCACGTTGATCTTCAGCTGTGTCCACCCTTGTCCCAGTGTTACTGGTAGAGTTATCATGCCTAGAGGGTAACTTGTCACCCCTGAGAATCCGACTAGAGGAAGGTTTACCGATTTGATATCTGCCTTGGTTTTCCCTATCTCTTCAAGCACGCGCATTTGCAGTATATCTGGCGAACTTCCTCCATCAATGAGTACTCTTTTTATATCGAAGTTATCAATGTCCATTGTTATCACTAAGGCATCGTCATGTGAGAAGACGATATGACTCTTGTCCTTCTCAGAGAACTCAATTACCATTTTTTTTCCTCCCTTGGCCTCTTTCTCCACTTTGTTGTTGCATCTATTCTAGAGGCATACACCTCCCTTGCATTTGCTGCTGATCCGCCCGCCCTGATTCCACCGTGAATCATGTTGATTGTCCCTTTTTTTGTGGGTAAGGGATGGTAATCGACTTTCTCTTTTCCTTTGCCCTTTTGCATTGGCCTTGCGAGTGCACTACTGCCCCCGTGATCCACGAATTGCTTCAATTCTCCCCGTTGCAGTGCATTGTTTATGCTCAACTTTAGACTGAAGCATTCGTTTGTGTCGTGGCCATGTGCTTCATGGTTATCGCACCATTTTTCCTTTTCAGTCACAACCATTGGGGCTCTCCACCTTGCTGGGGGTGTCCATATCTTCAAATTCCTTATTTCTCTTAATACAACTGCCGGGGTTGTATTCAACGGTATGAACTTGATGACGTTGATTTCTCTTGGTCTCAAATGCTCACCTGTATGATTTCTTGGTTGAGGCAGACGCCAGTCTTGTTGCCTAATGGGCTGGGGGACCTGAGGTGGTTTTTCTCTACTCGGTTTTGCATTCTCTTCCTTGGTGGTCTGAATCTTTGCTCTCTTGCTCATTCTGTGCTTTTCCAGGTCAATATGGATTTTTACTCTCGCCGTGAGCTCTTCCAGTGTGCCAGCGGGTTTTTTAGCCATCTTTTCTGCCAAGGTTACGCTAAAGCGTCCGAGGTTTCTTAAGAAAGCCCTTATGATCTCGCCCTCAGTTATATCCCCTTGTATATCAGCTAGGTTCTGGTTGAACCTAGTGTAATAGTTTGCTAACGTCTCTTCATGCTCCTGCTTCACATCATCAAGTGAACTTGTTCCCTTAAGTAGCTTCCTTTCTCCTAGGTACCTTTGGAGGAACTTAGCTTTCAGTTGTGCCCATGAGTGGATGCTTTCAGTTGGTAGGTTGAAGAACCAGTGAGATGCAACCCCTGATAACGTATTTGGGAACAACAACGCCTTGTAGCGGTCATCCGTAGTCCTACCCAAGAGGGAGGCCTCATGCTGTTGGATGTGCTCCAAGGGGTTAGTCTTGCCATTATACTTTTCTATCTTTATCAAGTGCAACGCATCAGGCACTTTGTTGTTCTCCAGTTCCCTAGTGAAGGGGTGATTCGTGCTATCACTTAGTCAATGCAATCCATTCGTTTTTTTATTCGTTCATCTTCTTCGGAATCATTGCCTCTATGTCCTCCTGAGTTAGCATCACTGGTGATGGGCTATAGTTCCTTTGGGGTCCATCATAGCTTATCACCAGGATCGCTGGGACTCCATGTCCGTGAAGATAAGGATTGTACGTGTAATGTTGGTATCCCTGTGGGGGTGGATGCTGGAACTCTTGCCTCCTTGGGTGTTGTGGCTGTGCATTTTCCCTCAGTGGGGTGTATGTCCATGCCCATTGGGGTGCTTGAGGTTGCATTGGAGGGACGAAATGCTATCTATCTCTCGGAGGTGGTACTTGCTCGTTTCTGCATTGACTTTCACGCTGCCCAGTTAGAGGGTGCGTATGTTGTTCTTCCTCTGGGATCTGCTCTTCCTGCTGATACTGTTCTCCTTGTGGGTGTTCATTTGCATGCGGGTGTTGCTCCGGCTGTGCATACTGTCTTTCCTGCCTGTTTCTCACAGCCTCTCTATATGCCAAAAGCTCATCTAGTGCATTCATGAATCTTGGGGTCACCGATGGTGCTCTCTGCGAATGCACTGGCCTCGTGTTAGTGGTATGAGCCCGGTTATTGTTTCCTTGTGCTGGCATGCCGTAAGGATACTCTGGGGACGCTCTTCATAGTGGTACCCCTGCGGGGGTGCCGTATATTGATATCCTTGAGACTGTACCCCCTGTCGTGCCTCCTGCTCTTGTGGTCGCCGACTTATAGGAGTCGAGGCCGTGGAGGATTCGACCCCATCTGTGCGTGATGGTCCCCCTTGATTGTTTCCTTGTGAAGCTTGGGGTGTTGCTTGATGCGCGGGGGGTACAGGTTGCCCCTGAGGAGTGGGTTGTCTGGCTGGGCGTACAGGCTGTCTCTCTGATTGTTCGTTTGCCTACCGTCCCCCAGTGGACGGTCGTCTCTTGATGGTAGGCTATTAGTCATAGATCGTGTGATTGCCAGCCTTTTTCTATTCGAAGCCCACGGACGGCGCCAAGTGTTAAGACGTGTTCCTCGGGTTGGTGATTCTCTGACCCAAGTGGCACTTCTCACGAGTTGTTCGCTCTATTTCTTGATCCATCTAGCTTGTTTATCTGATCCGTTCCTTTTCTTCATGCCGACCTGCACAAGGGGTAATACCGAACACGGAGAGGGGGGGTGGTGCTTGGTGAACCCTCTCTGATGCTTAAGTAAGTCTGAGTTCTCTAGAGAGATAAAATCCTAGAGAGAAGGAAGAGCTAAACGTGCAAAGATGTAAACTTGTTTGAATGAGTTAAACTTATGGAGTATATATAGGCAACAGTGTCATTAAGGTGGCTTAATGACACATTTAATCCCTAAATGTACTCAGTTAATACATAATAACAGGATTAAAGCCTTAAAATATGGAGATATGGGCAAAATTGGCTAAGTGTACGTCAGGTGAAAAGGATGCCGGGACCCTAGGGGTCGGACGAGGAGTCCGACCTCCAAGGCTTAGGATCAGGTGGACTTGCCCAACCCCTCATAGGAGGGGTGGGACAGCCCACCCGATCTCACCTAGGTGAGACTATTGGATGGGCCCGAACGAGTACCTTGGTCCGTCCGGGCCGTTCGTGCTATTGGTGGAGTGTTCCGGTTAAAGTTTCGATTTACAATCGTAACTGGGGCGGTCGAAATAAGACAATCTGAATGGATACGGGTTCAAATTGGGCGTATATCCATCACCAGTAGGAAATATGATGATTTTGTTGGGATTAATCAAGAGGATCAACTCCTAGATGATGAATCATCTTACATAAGACTGATAGGAAAACTGCTTTACATTACCTTGACCAGGCCAGATATTTCCTTTGTTGTGCAACACTTGAGTCAGTATCTCAATTCTCCAAAAAAATCTCATTTTGATGCTGCATTAAGAGTTGTTAGGTATTTAAAAGCAGAGCCTGGAAAGTGTATTGTTCTGTCTGCTTCTGGAAAACCTATTCTTACTGCTTTTAGTGATTCTGACTGGGGTAATTGTGTAGAAAGCAGGCGTTCCTTGACAGGTTATTGTGTTAAATTGGGGGATTCCTTAATTTCATGGAAGGTTAAAAAGCATGATACAGTTTCGAAATCATCAGCAGAAGCTGAGTACAGGGCAATTGGTCATATAGTTGCTGAAGTGGTTTGGTTTCGTGGTTTGCTCACTGAACTAGGTTTCCCACAACAGGTTCCTTCTTTGCTATTTTGTGACAATAAAGCTGCAATCCAAATAGCCAAAAATCTCATTTTTCATGAGAGAACCAAACATATTGAAATTGACTGTCACTATTCAAGACAAAAAAAATTGGATGGCACAGTTCATATGATGTATGTGAGGACTGATGAATAGATTGCAGATTTGTTTACAAAGGCTTTAGCAAAGAAGGAAAATCAGTATTTGGTAGGAAAGTTGAATATGAAAAACATATTTGCTGCTAATAGTTCTTTGCATGAAAATGTTTGAGTTTTTGTTATAGATATGTTACTGAGTTCAGGGGGAGTTTGCTGCACATGAGTGCTTTCCAACTTGAGGATGAGTGTGGAGTTCTTGGGCTCAAAGCTGGCGTGGTTGGTCTTAGGCGTGCTGGGCTGAAAGGAGTCTTGTGGGTTGGTTCCTGTTGGGCTCGCATTTGTGTTTACTTGTTTTTCGGTTGTTGGGCTTGGGTTTGTATTTGTGATTGAACCAGACTTTCTTTTTTTGGTTGTTTTGTTACTTTTGTAAAGACTTGGTCCTAAAGTTTTACAACTTCCATTCATTGGGACTCTGGTTTAATTATCGGAGGCCCTCCATCTTATTTAGGGTAGAGCCACCAGATGAAGGACCTGGCTCAGTGACCCGCAACTCTTGGTGTTCTCTCTCGTTCCGCGAATTAGGGTTAGAAAGTTCAGAAATACTACTTGTTCCTTAAGTAACTGAGTGAATCTTCGATTTCGGCGAGTATTTTTTTGTTTTAATCAATCTCAAATACTTCAGTAATTTTTCCGAGACAAGAATCTTAAAAGAGATCAATAAAGCTCCCGTAGTATCAGAAGGATAAATATTAAACTAATCATTTGTATTCCATCAATATTACACTGCAGCACCTATCGCTTACAATCATGATCAAGAATAAAGTGCGGCAAGAAAACAGAGTAAAGTTGCAGAGAACAAATCACTTGTTTCTGTTATGATTAATATTAATATGTATATGGGCTTTATTATTGACGTTTCACCATCACTCGTGGAAGGATGTACTACCCCGACAAGCACAGGTTTTCTCCTAAATCAACTGCAAAGAAGATCACAAATACGAGATAGGAAGGGATCAGGGTAATCGGAATCCAGCTACAAAATCTGATGATCAATTCCATCACCAAAAAAGAACTTTCAAATAAGATAGGCAATGATACCATATAAAATTCCGCATTTGGAGCCAAGCCTTGTATAGAGTATACAAATTGATACAATAATAAATTCAGCATTTGGAGCCGAGTATTATCTACCAATAGAGAGCAACCATTTATCAAATAAATTTCAGCATAAAACTAATTGCACATGATACGTCTCAATTAAACATTTTATTCAGTTTATAATTTCATATTTTTCTTCCACCCCCATCCAAGTCTATAGATCAAATATTATTATATATATATAATACAAAAGGATGAAGAAATGCAAGTTGAAAAGTAATGGATACAATCAATAGAGGACATCAGATAGGAGCGAAAGACTATAAAGTATGTATTAATCACAGAGTTTCATATGAACTATGCATTTTGAATCATCATTTGACCCTTTTTTCCCATTTTGTTTTTTGAAATCCAACCTAAAAATCTAAAATAAAAACTCGAGGATTATGCAGCCTCAGAAGGAAGGCAGTAGGTGTGAGGTAATCATAGATGTTCATTCACTAAATAATTACCATTTCCTCATCATAAGCCATTAAACCAAATTCATCACTCAGATAATAATAATAATAATCTCTAAAAAAAATCAACAAAAACATCTAAATTTTGTCATTACAACAGAAGAGTATTCAATAGGGTTGGCCTCATAGAGAAGATTAGTTAAGTTTGTCAACACTGATAAATTCAGACATATGCTTGTCTATAAAGATATTTAATCATCGGCCAAACCCAGAAAAATTAGAAAAAAAACATTTTTTATTAACAAAAGGCAAGAAAAACAGAGATATATAACAGATGATGATCAATTATGAATGAAGAAGGAAAAAGATGAAGAGATGTCTAGTAGAGGAGAGGCTCGGCATATGGGTGGTGATATAACAGTATGGTCGGCAAGGCCCGGAGGCCGTTACGACGAACGAGACCTTAATATCAATCGTCACCGCCCCTCAAAGTTTAATCAATCAGTTCCCTTTTTCAATAACTCTTAAATCTATGAGAAAATCACAATCGTATAGAGTAATCAAATAATTGACAAAAGATGAAGACTGATGCAGAAGTAGCCTGCTCAATGAAAACCCTAGAATAGATATGTTGAGATTACAACAATGCTGATGTTGGGGTTATATAGGTTGGAAAGTTTTTGACGATGAGGCCTAATCTAAGGGCTTTTCTAGAAATTGTGAAAAAAAGTGTGAAAAAACCATAGAAAGTTAACAACTGCCACATGACAATGCATTACATGATTCTCTTTCCAATTTATGTCAAATTATTAACTGACATGTGGCAGTTGTTAACTTTCTATGGTTTTTTTACTCTTTTTTTCACACTTTAAGGAATTACTCCTAATCTAATCTTAGAAGTTAGTTATCTTATTTGGGCCTCGGTTGTAAAGGCCTGCTCTCTGAGGAGGTCCATTAGTTGACATAATCAAAGTTCAGGACAGTTAGTTATAGTGGGACTAATCGGATATATAAAAAAAAAAAATCAGTTAGATATGGCTCAAATAACCTAGTTACGGCTCACATGGGTTGAAGCACATGTATATATAGTACATAGATCATTTATACATGTGGGTGAAACCTATAGCTCTATTAATTGAGAGTTGAGACATGATCGATTTAGAGTTTCGTGTTCCAAACATAATCTCTCAACTTGAACCCCTAACTTGGTGAATCAAGTCATTACTAATTG
This sequence comes from Clarkia xantiana subsp. parviflora, assembly GCA_036873135.1. NCBI lineage: Eukaryota > Viridiplantae > Streptophyta > Magnoliopsida > Myrtales > Onagraceae > Clarkia > Clarkia xantiana. Next base: position 23,904,467 of record JAPTYO010000008.1, on the reverse strand, counting down.
ATAAAATACTTTTCAAATTTAAGACTTTAAAACAAAAAAAAAATCCCTAGAAGTCACATATTGATAGTTGAGTCTACTAAAACGTTCGTTCTATTGATAGTTGAGTTTACTAAAACCTTTTTTTTAAGTAGTTATCGGAAGTTTGTACATAATTGCATATTGGACCTTTGTTTTGTGTTTGAATACATATATATATACATAGAGAAAAGAAGGAAACCATAGTTGATATTATGTATCTAATCATGAGATTAGATTGCATCTAAATTCATACATCTAGGCTTTTTCCATGGCCCGAAAAAAGTAACACAATAGTTGAGATACAAAACTTTGGTTATTAAGTAATGAACAAGTACAAACCGTAAACAACAATAGTGACGAAAATTAAAAGTTTAGTCTCTGAAGCTACTCAGTCTCTAGACCAACATGAAAAGTGAGATAGATAGCTAACTACTGAATTAATTTATGCCGCTGGAGCATAATCATAATCACCATCATCATCGTCGTCATCACCTTCCATAAAAGCTGCTGTATAATCGTAAATGTCACCATCTCCATCTAATCTGTTGTACCACGAAACAACAATGGCGGCCTTCTTTGAGAGGGGAGACATTTTTATGTTTCGCTAGGGATTGTTGAATGAGAATAGGTAAGTTACTTGTCTCTCTCTCTCTCTCTCTCTCTATATATATATATAGTGAGATGGATGGAAAGTGAAGCATAGGTGTTAGCCACATGCATGCCTATGTTAGTCATAAGCTGGCTGCTAGTGGTCCATAGGTATGTACGTGCTGCACATTGTGAATTCACGCTACGATGCGTGCATGGTGATGGGAGAGTGTGTGAGGGGCTAGTGACTACTCATGCCACGGTGGAGCCTTACTTGTCAACCACCATAACCTGCCACGTGTCATGATAAAGTAAATTGACAACCATTCCTATAATAGATGACAACAGTTTATGGTCATAAGCTATATATATATATATATATGGGAATATTCTCTCATTCCACGATGCATATTGCATAGCATAATTAATAGGCCACTTCACTTGCTCATCATAAGCCAAACAAAATGGCACTGTTTGAGAACAATGTATTCGCACCATGTTGTTAAATACACACCTTACATCAAGGCTGAGGTACAATTTTGAGGAGCGGCAAAAAAAAAAAAAAAAACTTATACAAATACTTTAAGATTATCATTATTGTAAATTTATGGGATGATGATCATAGAAAAATGCACATATAGTGTGAAATATAGGTATCATTTTCTACAATCATTTCACCATGCTGCTCAACACAGATCTACCTTGTGTTGGAGATTAAAATTAAGGAACAAACTCAGACCCACTACATAAGTCTACTAAGGTTTTATACTAAAACTAATTGGTGATAATAAGAGAATTGCATTAAACTTATATAGTGTTCTAACTCTTCAGATTAACTGATGTGGTACTATTTACTCATATGTACACTTAACAATATCCCCTTACATATGAGTCCATCCCTCTTAACCAGAAGTCTGGCACCAAACTGTGAATTTTTCAAACTCCTCAAATGACCACGTCATACCTCGAGTCAAGGCACAAAGTTGAACATGCATGTATCACGTGTCATCGCCTTTACTGGGACTCACCATTTTGTGCCCTCCCAGATTTCCACGACCGAGTCACCGGCTCTGATACCAATTGTTGGAAGACTAAAACTGGGAGCGTGCCCAGACCCCTATTTAAGCCCACTAAGATTGGTGATAGTAAGCGTACTTCATTAAGCTTATATAGTAATCCAACTTTTAAAACTAACTGATATGCAACTATTTACTCAGATGTACACTTAACATTCCCCCTAAATGTGAGTCCATCATAACTCCCATTTAACCAAAAATCTATCCACATCGTAACTGCATTTTAACTGAAAGTCCGGCACAAACGATATACACACTGTTGGGTTATGATTAAACCCGATGCTACAAGGATAAAGTCGATTACAATTGAAAGGGCGAGGAGGACAGAGTTGTCGACATTTCTTACTTGTGTTAATAAGGTGAAGATAAAAGATCGACAACGATACATAGGGAAGTCGACTTTCAAAGTACGGCTAGTCGACCAGGAGATGATTGAACTACTTAGTCTCTGGCAAAAGACGCTAATCGAAGTCGACCACGGAAACTTCTGTGGAAACCCTCCCTCTGAGCTAAAGGACAGGTGGCGACCTGCTTCAAACCGTCTTCAAGAGGAAACCTCCCTCTGAGGTAAATGACAGGTGGCGACCTACTTCAAACCGTCTTCAAGAGGAAACCTCCCTCTGAAGTAAAGGACAGGTGGCGACCTGCTTGTCACCTGGTTGAAGAAACCTTCCTCAGTAAGAAACACTTAGCTGGAGACTAGCTTGTCACCAGCTGATTGCTCACCGTCTCTTTCAACCAATCGCAGGAGGGTAATCGCCGCCCCTGAACAACCAATCAAGGCATAGCAGCCGCCTTTAGTAAGCCGGTAACTTGTCCGTATAAGTAGGGACTCTTTCTATTCATTAATCTGATCTCTCTCAATATACTTTACATTGTTACTCTCAAATCCATTACTGACTTAAGCTTCGGAGTGGAATCAGGGGCCATCCCCAACCCCTTTTTAGGTACTCGCCCTACAAAAAAAACCATAAGAAGGAAACTTAGTGTTCGAAGGAACTAAGTCCAAGGCGATATCCTGAAATCCATTCCCCGTAGTTCAAGGACACGAAACTTTGATCCCAACATTTGGCGCCGTCTGTGGGAAACTTGATCAAAAAGTCACGGCCTTCAAAAAGAGCAAGATGTCAAACCCCATGGTGGAAGAAATGGGAAACAACCAAGCAGATCCCACCACCTCAAAAGCAACTCTGAGAGAAGACCCACCATTACCTCAAACCAATGGTATTGGTGGTGAAGAAAATCTCACCCACTCCAGATCGTTGCCAAATCTGGACGGTCCCTCCGGATGTTCCTCAAGAAGTGATGGCAGCCTTCATAGCTTTCTGGAATCAAACCCAGCAATTAAATGAAGACGCCACTGATGGCGAGTTGATCAGGACCTTTTGGAGAGGTCTTAGAACGCAGAGCCAGGCTCTAAAAGATAGCATGGTGATGAAGCCGGTGCGGAAGATTGATGCTCTCGCCATCAAAGTAAAAAAGTATATAGATTTGGAGAGATTGCCCCAAGAAGTCAAGAGGCAGATTATGCCAACAAAATTTGAAGAAGCCTCTGCTTCTCGACCACCTAAGAAGGAAGAAAGACGATAAGGGAACTTCCGGCATGGGAATCGTCCAGGGATGAGAAATCCTAACCCTTATCCAGGAAAGTTTACTCATCTCACACATAATATATCTGTTTGCTTCAAGAGATGGAGAAAGTTAGGTTGGATGATCCTCCCCCAGTTAGAAAGGCCCAATGAGATCTCAGACGAACGACTATTGTCGCTATCATCGGGCTCAGGGGCACGACACTAATGAATGTGTCGCCTTAAAGCATGACATCGAGGCTTTGATCCGAAGAGGCAAGCTGTTGAAGTTCATCGACAAGCCTTTTAAAGCTCTGAGGAAACGAAGTCGAAGCCGTCAAAGAAATTCTCGATCTCCCCCTCATGATAACCCTGCCCCGATCCAAAGAGGGACGATCAATGTCATCGCTTGAGGATTCGCCTCGGGAAGAGAAACAAGTACTGCTCGAGAAGTCTATGCTACCCAGATCACACGAGATGAGGATAAAGGGAAGGTGTCCGAGGAAATTGATCCCGTAACCATAAGCTTTACCACCGACGATCTTATGATGCTTACTCAACCTCATGATGACGCTTTGGTTATCACCGCCACTCTGGCGGAATACGAAGTAAAAAGTATACTTATCGACAGTGGGAGCTCGACAAATATACTATTCTATGAAGCTTTCCAAAGTTTAAGATTGGCTAGGAGGGATCTCTTGAAGGTCGACTTTCCTCTCATAGGGTTCGCAGGAAGAACTACCTATCCGAGGGGAGCTATCAAGCTTCCAGTGACCTTAGGAAAGGAGGAGACGACTCTAACCATTGATGTACTCTTCGTGGTCGTCGACGCCGCCTCAGTATATAATGCTATTATCGGAAGGACGACACTCAACCCTCACCGGATAATCCTATCAACTGCTCATCAAGTAATGAGATTACCGACGCCACATGGGATAAGGGAGGTAAGAGGTGATCAAACTGCGTCCCGGCGATATTATGTCAGTTCGATGCGACGCCGTAGCCAAAGAGAAGTCATAGCAACAACGCCTCATTAAGAAAATATTTATGTTTATCTTTAAGGCTAATGTTTGTTTTATGATGCTTTTTGTGTAAGACTCAGGAAGGATGAATGAAAATCTTTTTAAGGTCCCTATTTATTCCAAGATATCTGAGCTCTTCTTTTAAGGCGACCAGCACTCGAAGAACTCAAGAGTCGATCATCAAACATCTGATATCAACTAAATCACTCAGATGGATCGAACTTCTTGCAGTTCAGAAGAACTCAAGAGTCGATCATCAAACATCTGATATCAACTAAATCACTCAGATGTATCGAACTACTTGCAGTGCAGAGGAACTCAAGAGTCGATCATCAAACATCTGATATCAACTAAATCACTCTAATGGATCGAACTACTTGCAGTGCAGAAGAACTCAAGAGTCGATCATCAAACATCTGATATCCACTAAATCACTCAGACGGATCGAGCTACTTGCAGTGCAGAAGAACTCAAGAGTCGATCATCAAACATCTGATATCCACTAAATCACTCAGATGGATCGAGCTACTTGCAGTGCAGAAGAACTCAAGAGTCGATCATCAAACATCTGATAACAACTAAATCACTCAGATGGATCGACTACTTGAAGTGTTGAAGCTTTTTCCGAATCAAGAGTCGACCGTCAAAAATCTGATATCTACTAAATCACTCAGATTGGTCGACTAGTTGAAGGAGGTTAAGTAAAGAAGAACTCAAGAGTCGATCATCAAACATCTGATATCAACTTAATCACTAAGATGGATCGAGCTACTTACAGTGCAGAAGAACTCAATAGTCGATCATCAAACATCTGATATCCACTAAATCACTCAGATGGATCGAGCTACTTGCAGTGCAGAAGAACTCAAGAGTCGATCATCAAACAACCGATATCCACTAAATCACTCAGATGGATCGAGCTACTTGCAGTGCAGAAGAACTCAAGAGTCGATCATCAAACATTTGATATCAACTAAATCACTCAGATGGGTCGACTACTTGAAGTGTTGAAGCTTTTTCCGAATCAAGAGTCGACCGTCAAAAAAACTGATATCTACTAAATCACTCAGATTGGTCGACTACTTGAAAGAGGTTAAGTAAAGAAGAACTCAAGAGTCGATCATCAAACATCTGATATCAACTAAATCACTCAGACGGATCAACTACTTGAAGTTTTAAAAGCTGATCTTCTCGAAGTCATGTGTCGACCATCCAGAATCTGATATCAACCAAACCACTCAGAAAAGTCGACGACTCGGAAGACAGTTTAGATATTTGGGAATTATCCTTCTTAAAATATTTGATTACCTAGAATTTTGCTCATTCTGAAAGTCGAGTATCGCCCTATTCTTAAAAAGTGAACGGAAATCTTTGATAAATTTATCAAGTGATTAAATCTTTTTTAAAAAAGATTGAGTCGTCCTTTAAATTGGCGAGATGCATGAAAGGGAAATGGGGAATGAATATACAAAGATTATCAAAAGATCAAAACCTCCCTTCATTAAATAAGCATGGTTTACATTAAGTCGGGAAGGAAAAAGAAGTATATATACAGGATTTTTCCTACTCTCCCTAGCCCTGGCCTCCTCAGCCATATACTCCCGAAGAGTTCCCACCTTCGAGAAGTCAAAATTAGGGTCCATGGCCCTAATATCCTTCACCACTGAAGCGAAGGTCGAAAGAAGCATCTGCCCACAGGTCATGGCAGCATCCCTCTGGAAAGCCTCACTTGCTTTATAGCTAGCAATGACATCCGAGGCGGGTTTCTTGAACTTCTCCACCTTCGTCTTCAGAAAGGCGATCTCCTCCTGGCAAGAGGCCACCTTGGCCTGGTAAACCTTCAAAAAGGCAGCAGAGTCGCGATAAGCCTCGCTAAACACCGCTGAGAGGGTCACAAAATCCCTCAAGGCGCCCTTACAGGAGGAGAGCTCTTCGGTCGTGCTCGCCAAAACTTCAGTCAGGCGAGGAAGCTCCTTCTCAAAGCGAGCAACTTCTTCTCGAAGACGTTGCACCGCCTCTACTTCCGACTCTACCGAGGCGAGTTTCCCCCTCAACAAGAAAACCTCCTCATCCAAGTCGACGAGCAGCTGGCCGACTTGTAAAAAATCGCGAGTGGCCTGGAAAAAGAAGTTTGATCAGTACAAGGTCAGCTTCAAAGAATACGTATTGAAAAAAGTTGTCGAAAATCTTTACCTTGGCTTGCCGATGCAAGAGCAGTCGGGCAGCCTCCCCCGCGCAGTTAATAGGCAAGCGAGGGCGGTCTTGGGGAGGAACGGAAGCGTTTATTAGATGGAGAGCCAACTCCTTATTAGCGATGGAGTGGCCCTCCTTCAATTGGTACCCACTAAAGGAAGCGAGAGGATCCAAGTCGACATCCCCTCGAGAAGACTCGGGGGCAGAATGGAGCATCCTCCAAGCAAAAGGGGGACCCTCAAACTTCAAGCCTGTCATGGCTTGAGAAGATGAAGGTTCAGCAGGAGCTTTACCCTTCGGATCGGCCTCTGCAAAAGAAAATGTCAGATACTTCACGAAAATTCTAAAGAAAGAGTCAAAGAGAAGGATTTTTTACCTTTGGAAGATGAGAGGCTAGAAGTAGAAGCGACTTCAGGAACAGTCTCCTGGAACTGAGAGACAGGGACGACGACGGTTATTTTCGCCTTCTTAAGAGACTTGGCGCCAGTTTTCTTGGCGGGCCTCTTCACTCGCCCCTGGGAGGTCTTCACCTCGCCCTCTGCAGCTTCAGTTTCCTCTGCTTCCGCAGAATCGACAGCGGCCTCGGCCGAGGCCCCTTCTAACACCCCCTGGGTTTCCTCAAAGGCAGACTGGTCAGGGGCAACTTCCAAACTGGTCGCCACTGGATCATCAACAAGGGGCACCCCTGTGGCCGCCTGAGCGTAAAAAAGATGCTTAAAAAGACCTACAGGAAGCAAAAAAAAAGATTCAAAAGGCGACTATAAAGTAAATGAAAAATTAGAGCAGTCCTAACTGACTCCTCGACTTTCTACAGTCGGTGGCGATCAAGAGATCAGTCTTATCATTGACTCCCTCCCCGACTTCCGAAAGTCGCCTCTACACATGGGATCAGTCATAAAACTGACTCCTTCAACTTTCTACAAAGGAGCAGTCATAACTGACTCCTCGACTTCCTACAGTCGGTGGCGATCAAGAGATCAGTCATAACACTGACTCCCTCGCCGACTTCCGAAAGTCGCCTCTATACAGGAGATTAGTCATAACACTGGCTCACTCCCCAATTTCTGAAAGCCGCCACCTACCAAGGAGGTTAGTCATCGCATTGACTTCTTAAACTCGTTAAGCGAACGATGGTGGAAAGAGTTTGAAGATATACAATAAACTCGACCGCAAACCGTATGACCAAACGGAGAAACGAGAATAAAAAGATACTCGACACGACCCCTTCCCCTTTTATTATAATAAAGTGAAAGGACACATGTCTCGGGGGCAAGTGTTGGGTTATGATTAAACCCGATGCTACAAGCATAAAGTCGAGTACAATTGAAAGGGCGAGGAGGACAGAGTTGTCGACCTTTCTTACTTGTGTTAATAAGGTGAAGATAAAAGGTCGACAACGATACATAGGGAAGTCGACTTTCAAAGTACGGCTAGTCGACCAGGATATGATTGAACTACTTAGTCTCTGGCAAAAGACGCTAATCGAAGTCGACCACGGAAACTTATGTGGAAACCCTCCCTCTGAGGTAAAGGACAGGTGGCGACCTGCTTCAAACCGTCTTCAAGAGGAAACCTCCCTCTGAGGTAAAGGACAGGTGGCGAGCTGCTTCAAATCGTCTTCAAGAGGAAACCTCCCTCTGAAGTAAATGACAGGTGGCGACCTGCTAGTCATTGACCCGTGTTAGATTCGTGTTTTACGTGAGATTTTACTTTGATTAAATTTTTTTCACAAATATCATTTGTTCGGATTTTGTGCGGAATTTTGATTTTTAATTAATAATTTTAAATATATAATATTATTTTAAGACGTTAATTTTATTGACGTATTAAAGTTAGAACCACTTATTGTGTCATTTGACATAATACTACGTATTTGGAACCAGAAGCTCTCTAATTAATTTTAAAATCTAGTATTACTATTTTCGTTATGTGTCATTATCTAATATATTAAGCATAATTATATTGTTTAGATTATAAAAAATTGAATTGCATCCATATTTTTCTATTAGAATACGTAAAATGGATTTTTTTAAAAGTGTACTACAATATTAATTATCTTCTTTTTATGACTTGACGAAGAAATTGTTTTTAAAAAAAAAGGCTTAACGATGCAAATGAAAAAATTTGGAAAAATAAGAAAGAGAAAATAACCATTGTTGAAGTAGGTCCCACTTGTCCACTTTCACAGAGAAATTCACGGAGACTTTCATAGTCTTTAGCAATGCCCTATGTTGAAAAATCAATTACGAAAAATAATATATACCTTTAATAACAAAAGAAAAATTAAAACCATAAAAAATGTTATAAGATCTAATTTGAAATACTAAGCGGACAACCCTCTATGTATTAAGAATAAGTTAAACTAATCAAACTAAATGTTAAACCTTATCCTGAATGTAGAAAATAATATAAGTATTCAATAATATATTTCTTGGGCCATCACAAGCTATCTAATTATAGATTGGGTAGAAATAAACAAAGATCAAGCCCACATACCCAACAATCCAAGCCCATATCAATTTATAACAAAACCATAACTATTCCTGTAGTACCTGTCGTACCAAATTTCAAGAGCTCTCCTTCTAGCGGCTTCTATGAACCTTCAAGAAGTTTGTCCAAAAAAAAATCAATTCTTCTTCTCCAATTCTCGAATCGATGCCCCAAACCCTGATTCATCTTCTCTAGTCGTTCGTAGTCGCCGCCAATTTGCCGTCGGAGTAATTGATTCGGAAACTTGTCGTAAACGCCACCTTGAATTGAATCCACACCACCAGACTCTTTTCCACCCAACCACGGTGTCGATTTCAACCAATACTTTGCTAATTCGTAAAACTCGATACATGGCAGAGTACAAATGAGTTTTTTGTCCGAATCTCGAGAAGCAGTCATTGTTCTTGAGAAGAATCGACAACTGGAGGTGTTGATTGTCGGGTTGAATTTGCGAACCGGCTAGAAATGGTAGATCTACGTATTGATTGAAGATAATCACATGTGAGGTATCATATTATCTTTCCTTTCCGGCGTTCTTGACCAATTGCTCTGTAGAAATTAACCAAATCAGGCGTTTTATATAGGAATAGAAGAACCATTATAATTATGGTCTTCATGCCGCTTAGATAATGAAAAGTGGCTCTTCGTCTTCCATGCAACTGATGAGAACGGCTCTTCGGTAGGTGTCTACTTTAATGGCGCTTAGGAAACTGATAATTTGCATTAATTGCACTTAGTAAGCTGCATATTAATTTTTATCAGATGCATCATGGAAATTATAATGCTGATTTTATTTAGGGAATTGAAGGAATACGCTTCCCGCAGCTCATAAATTCTCCAGCAGCTAACTAAATATGTGCATTGGAAATTGCAAATTTGGAAATCCCTAGCTCCTGGTTTCATTTGAATTCAATTCTCTACCTAAATTTATATAAATATAGATACTTTTTTCATATTTTAATGGTCGGACTAATTTATCTATTTATTAATTAAAAAAAATTATGTATTTTTTAATTAACGTACTATTTTCATCTATAGATGTCAAAAGTTTTGTTGTCAGACATACGAGATATCATAATTTCCCATGTGTGTCTTCTCTATAATCTTAATGAGGTATTTACTCAAATTTCATCATCATGGAATTATCGGAAAGAATCCCATATACTTGGAAGTTGAAACTTATGCAACTTTTCATCAAAAGAGTCTCATGTATGGCCTTAAATAAATGCTTAAACTTATATACGAAGACCCAAAAAAAAAAAAAATTGTACTTTATATAAACGCAATTGGACTCCGTTCAATCAATGACACGCAAGCTCGTAGGAGTATCCGTAATTTCAAACGGAAAAGCAAAGAGATAGGTGAAGGCCACTAGATAAATAACTATCTTCAAATTCACGAATATATTTTTTTTTTTTTACATTTTCATGCTGACTCTGGACTTTACACAATGAAACCTTAAAAAATGCTTCGAGATAAAATGATTGATTTTGGGTTTTTTTAAATCAATTATTATTACAATATTGTCATACAAAACGTCCACTAATAACGACATACAAAAATCACATAAAATTTAGATAAAATTAAATAATTTTTTTTATCCCATTCATATTAAAAGATTATATTTATCTTCTTGTTTTTTAATTTTTCTTAGTGTGTACAAAAATTTAAATATATGATAACATACGTAATTCATAAGGTTTCATCTCTACTTTCATATGAAAAAATTTGTTTATAAATCAGAGTACTGTAAAAAAAGAAGTTATAGCTCTTTGATATTATATTAAAGAGAAAATAATATTACAATACATTAAATGAAATAAATATAATTTTTTTGTAAATATTAAAATTATATAATGACAAGGAATTGATGCAGCCTGATGGAGGATAGGAAGCACAAAATTCGTTGATTCAGGGAATATCGAAAATCTGACGCAGGGTAAACCTCGACTTTTTTATATAAAGTTAAACTAAATGTAAAAGACGGCTAAGAGAGTTTTAATACTGAAAACAAAAACCCTAACCCTATGAGAAATCCGAAATTAACAATTAAATCGAAACAAAACCGAAATTGCAAAAAAAAATCCGAAGAAACAGAAAGATGAAATTTTGACTCTCTTAACGAGGGAATTTAGCCAAAAAATATCAAACCCTCGTTAACTATAGATCTTTCTCAGATCGTCGTTTTAATATGAAAAACTGTATTTGCACGCCAAAATTTGACACTTCAAAATCCTCCACATCATTTCTCATGGGAAGAGAATATCCGCCCTCTAATCTTGCACAACGAAGACTAGTAATAGGAAGCAGGAAGAACACACTTAGCCACAAGAGCATAAAATTTGTCACGTAAATGGGAGGTGTCACGTGGTAATGACTTAGGAAACACAAAATCGAAATCAACTGTTTCATCATTATGTTTAATCGGAGCCCCAAACAGGTCGTCGAAATAGTCACTGTTCGACGGCTTTGGAACTCCACCTGAGCTGAGCATCAAATCGGGTCCAAGATCTAAGTTGAAGGATCGCGAAGCGGTGTTCGACGGTGGTCTAGGTGCCAACATTGGAGCCGATTTGCCTTGTGGCTTGTACTTGAAATCGGAGGTCAAGAGGCCTTCGAAGTTGTTCATGGCGGTCGGAGAAAGGAGGAATCCAGGATCAAGAAAGGTGGGGTGATGGTCGATCATCGCTTTGACGTCATCATCGTCAGCGTACTCATCATAAATTGGATTATAAAAAATAGTAGTAGTTCTGGTACGATCTGGTGCCAGCCAATCAAGGAATGACATCGCGCATGAACGAATAGGCTCTGATTCCACTCTAATGCAGCCTGAAGGGGGATAGGAAGCGCAGAAATTGTTGATTCAAGGAATATCGAAAATCTAACGAGGGTTTGAGGAAAACCTTGATGTTTTCATATAAAATTCAGCTAAATGTAAACGACGGCTAACTGAATTTTAATACTGAAAACAAAAACCCTAACCCTGTGAGAAATTCGAAATAACAACTAAATCCAAACAAAAGAGAAAATTGTAAAAAAGATCTGAAAAAACATAAAAATGCAATTTTGACCCTCTTAACGAAGAAATTTAGCCAAAAAATGTTGAACAATATCGTGAATTATAGGTCTTGCTCAGGTCGTCGCTTCTGCATTAAAAACTGTATTCGCATGCCAAAATTCGACACTTCAAAATCCTCCACATCAGAATTTGAGCTCATTAATTCTATTGTATTTAAAAATTTAAATTCTCTGATATCGCCACGTTAATTTTTTGACTTAATTGATACAATCAAAGGAGTACTACTTTAATAGATAAAGTAGGATGTGCATGGCAATGTACTATATCTGTAATTATGTATTACAGATAATAATACTATTATTATTATTATAGATATTAAAATTAATATAGATAATGAACAAGCTAAGTATAAGTAGGTATAAACAAAAGTAACAATATATATCTACGTTGACGAAACCATGATAACCTAAACAATCTTATAACTGAGAATTGACATTAAATTGAACACATCTAATAATGAAACTGAAAGGCATCGAACGAGTAAATATAAAGCCGGGAAGCAAGATCTATAACATATATCGATCTCCTCTACTATAAATAAACTAATTAAGTTTGTTGGGGTTTAAGGAAATTGGAGTATTCGAGCTGCGTCATCTCTCCACCCCGAACCGGGTCAAATTGGCACCGATAGAAACTGCATCCACATTGATCATATTAATTAAAAAAATAACACCACCATATATATATATATAAATAAATGCATGAAGTACGTACTTACCTTCCATCCATGGAAACAATTAGAATAGTGTTCTTCTGATGTCCAAAACCAACTATATGCTGCTGCATCGCTGCTTCAGGCAATCGAAATTGAGCAAATGACCACTCTGACCTGAAATACCTTGGGACCACACCTGCACATAATTATATACACCAAATTGTTGATGCCTTAATGTATATATATAAAGCAGCAATAGATGTAGATTCTCATCATAATATAGAAAAAAATTGAGGGGGTAAGAAGATTGTTGATGAATACCCTTGATGAATGAAAGTGATGAGATCATTGTGGACTTGGGTTCGGATGCATTATTATATTGTTCACTTCCTGGCTCTGGCTCACCCTGCTTTAAGTTGAATACATGTACTGTTCCTTTATCACTCGACGAAGCTACCCATTCAGCGGTAGAAGAGAAAGCGAGGCTGTATATTTCTGCCCTGTCTCCACCTCTCCTTACCTGAATCAATGCAACACACATAACCGAATAATAACCAAATTGCTACCTAAACTTTGATCAATTAGCTATCCGAACTTTAATTTTTTAAAATTTCTTTACTTGAAACTTTCACATATTTACTGTGAGTTCATACTATGATTTCACGTATTAGATTTTTTAAACTAAGTAACTAGCTAGCTAGCCATGTTAAAAGAACAAGTGGATCATATTTACACGAATTATGTTAAAAATTGACAACCCTAGCTAGTTGCACTTTATATGCTACAAATTGTGGATCTGCCCCACTCACCTCTCTAAGACACGATCGGTCCGGAGTATTGAAGACGCGGATGAGAGTCCCTTTACTACTCGTAGTAGCCAACAACTTTCCGTCCTGCGAGAGAGCTAAGCACGCGATCCTCGACTCATGCGCCAATACAAACTCGGGATTTCTCTTGGCAAAATTCCTGATCATAACCTGGCCCTGATTGAACCCCGGGTAGGCGATAATCACATCAACACCCGACTGCTGAGACACCGCGCACAGCCCGTTGGGGTTATCAGCAGTCACAATCTTATCATCACGCACACTCAAGTCGGACAAGTTGTAGGTGTAAATCTTATTCATTAGAACCACCACGATTATATCCCTTCGAAGTTTGACCGACTTGACAACCGACCGGAACTGGATCTCCCCAATGCACCGCCCAGCGTGGGCGTTCCAGATCATCACTTTATTCACTGGGTACTGAGGCTGGGGCCCGCCACCGATTAGTGCCAAGTAGGCGCTGTTGAAAAGCATCTCCACCTGGCCTATCCCACCAGCCGCCGAAGATTGGTCAGACTTGGCGCTGTTTTTATAGAATTCGCGAAACGGGTCGCACGTGTAGATTTGGAAGCCGGAGGCTGTGCTCACGACGAACCGGCTGTGGTCCTGGTTGAAGGAGATATGCAGAGGCTTAGACGTCGTCATGCTTACATCACTTTCGGCCATGGGAGGCTAGGCTAGGCTAGGAGAAGATGGATTAGCTAGCTAGCTAGTGTTTAATAAGATGTGGATTAGCTAGTGTTTAAGATGGTTGCAAGGCAATGGCAAATATTCGATCGTTCGATTGATGATTCTCTCTCCCTCCCTTTTTCAGGGTACTTAGTTGTTTATAAACAAGTAGTTAGTTTGATTAAAGATATCGTTTGATGAGAAGAAACTAGCTTCAATCAAGATATATAATAGCTAGCTATATCTACTACATATACTATCGAACCAATAATATCCGCTAATTATTGCAGACATTTTTTTATAGTACTCAATGCTGATATGGATATATAAATTATTGCAGATATATATATATATAGACTTTATATATTGCCACCCGATACAAAATTTTAAAGGATAATAATATGGAGCCCTTTAAGGTACAATCTATTAGAATAATAAAATATCTTAGAATATTCTAATTAAGATTATCCCTAACTTACCTTAACATCGATCTTACTCGCTTTTATTTTAAAGTGTGTCTATTTGTATTGGAGATCTCTTTGTATTGTGATGATCTAACATGCGACAACGGGGTCAACCGAGGATTGCGTCCATCTTGACTAAAACTAGCCTTTTCTTTTGAACTTTCTTCTGCCATACAGCATTCGTTCGGATTACAACTACCAAAATGTAAATATATAAATAATAAATTAGAAAAGAATGGATACTAACAATACCAAGTTCGCTCAACACATCTTCTTATATTGTATAACAATTCAGTTTGTACATTTATTTACGTTGCTGTTAACTAATGGCCAGAAATTGATAATAGCAAGAAATTGATGAAATATGTCATACATATGTCAAATATGTTAGCAGGAATATTTCTAGAAACGACAATATACTTTAAAATTTTAAATATGAAGAAAATTTCATATCTCTTTTTTGCAGATGACAACTTCCTCTTTCTTGAAGTGACTCTAGCCAACGTTAGAAATTTGAAAGAAGTTCTGGATGAATACCAGCATCAATCTGGTCAACTTATTAATTTCAACAAATTTAGTATCCGATTCATTCCTAATATGCAGAGCGAGGACACAACTACACAACTCTTATTGCATCAATTTTAGGAGTTAGAACGATGCTACCTGATGAGATTTTTTTGGATTACCAACTGACTGGACCAAACAAAGAAGTAAGATTGGGGAGAATTTGATACAGTGCACTACTTCACACATACAGGGATGGATGGCCAAATTGCTATCTTCAGCAGGGAAAGAAGTTCTCCTCAAGGTGACGGCGGCTTCGATGCCCACTTATGTCATGTCCTGTATCAACCTCACAGAAAGAACCACAACAAATTTGAAGAAATTGCATAGACAATTCTGGTGGTGTTCTTCCCCATTAAAAAAAGGAATCCATTGGATTGCCTGGGAAAAGCTGTGTAGGTTAAAGAATGATGGCGGCTTGGGATTCCGGAACATGGGTGCTTTCAACTTGGCCCTCCTCACAAAACAAGCGGCACGGATCGTCACGAATCAAGAGTCTATTTGGGTTCAATGTATTAGGAGAAAATACCTACGACATGAATCCTTCTTCACATGAGAAAATACCTACGACACGAATCCTTCTTCACAGCTAAAGTGTATCCCTACCACTCCCCGGTGTGGAGAACTCTAGTTAAACTACAACGCTTCCTCTTGCGAGGAGGAAGATGGCACGTTGGTAACGATAAATGCATTAACTTCTGGACAGATTCTTGGGTTCCGAATTTCGGCTTCCTAAGATATTGGATTGCACCAACTACATACAGTCCGGATACGAAAGTTAGCCAATTCTTGGAAAAGGGGTCATGGTGTCTTGATACTCTCCCAGATCACCTACCCATCGCTATCAAGTCAGCGATATCCCAAATCACACTTCCCCTATTTGAGACTAACAGCATGTTCCTTTGGTTCCAAAGTGATACTATAATTTACAATGTAAAGTATGGATATCATTTCACAAATGCGTTGCTCATCTAGGATCAACAGGGGGACTCGGCCTCAACCTCCACGATTGCTAGTTTGGAAGATGCTTTGGAAAGTGAAGCTAATCCCAAAAATTTGAATGTTCATCTGGAAATGTTGCAATAATGGTCTGCCACTCGGGAAGAATCTTCACAGGCGTATTCTCTCTTTCAATCTCATGTGTCATATTTGCTCACAAGCAAACGAAACTTGGGATCACCTTATGTGGGCTTATCCTTTGCTCATAGAATATGGTTTGTGTCGATCTTCGGTATCCACACTGCGGATAGTCCCTTCAAGTCAGTGACTAGTTGGCTATTCGATACATCCATCGCTTCTTCTGCAGTGGAAACCTTATCTTTTTTAAAAAATGTATTGTGTTGTGGGAAATTTGGTTCGAAAGAAACACTTTTATTTTCCGTACTAGATGTCCGAGCCCTCTCTCGACATTAGGTTGTATTTTGTCTATTTACACTGATAACTGTAATGCTCTTGTGTGTAACCCAGTTCCACTAGGCCCCACCGGCCCCAGAAGACCCATAGTTCGCCGCAGTCGAAACCCATAAAAAACAGGGTCCGCCATTGTATGTGAAGGGGCTGTCCAGACCAGGAACTCACTTATCTACAGAGGCGCAATTTTGTTCAATGATTCGGGTGAAATCGTGGCTGCCTCCATCATATCCGTGTTAGGTGATAATCCTCTTATTGCAAAATGATTGACGTGTGGAGCAGGATTACTGTTGGCTAAGTCGAGAGCACATGAACCCCATATCATGTACACAGATTCGACGTCACTGCTAGATCGGATTAATTCCTCCTCTACCGGTTGCAACACTTCCTTATTCGGGATTATCCAACATATTAGATTTCTGTTGAATTGTGTTTCTGTTTCTATTTTGGTTGTACCTACATTTGATGTGCGTGTAGCACATAATTTTGTGACCGCTGCGGTGGATGTGAATGGTTTCGAAACTTGGCTTGCCTCGGATCTTCGTAGTTTTTTCAGGAGTCCTAGGTACTTTATTAATATATTATCGGATGTTTAAGATTAAAAAAAAAAAGACAATACTTTGAACTGCTATCAAGTGTTCTAACATCAATGTTTGATTGATGAATGAAATGATAAAAAAAATCGACTTATAATGCTGTCGAATAATGTGGCAGTTTCTGTTTAATCGAGAACATGAACACGACAAAGTAAGGAAGATAACTTGTATTTGTATATTCGATGATTAATCTGAACTGTTACAAACTTGCAATGCCCTCTAAACAGGATACATACCAACTACTCCAACTACCTTAAATATCAGCTGAAAATCAACTCAACGACAAACAGTAACTCAACTAAATATAGCAGTAAAAAAACACATGTAATCCTAATCCTAATATGATCCTTAATCATGTTTTAAGTATGGTTATATGCTCCATACCTGATTACATAATGACTAATACAGAAATCGAAGATAAACTTGCTCAACAAGTCTTCAAATCCGATACTAGTTCTTCTTCATCCTTTGAGATATTTTATAATTCTTTTTAATGCCATCAAGTGATTCTCATTAAGGTAACCGTATATCGTATATTTGATTTTGATGCTGTCAAGTATATAAGGTTTCTTATCGGATCAACATGAACACCTAAGTCTTTCTTTTTATAGCTTGTAAAATCAATTTATTTTTTTGTTAACTAGTGAAATCAATTTAGCTATTATGTATATAATAAATAAACTTTCTCCAATGGTAAAAGTTCATTTCACAACATTATGATTATCTGATTATTAAGGAATTAAATTAAGACTAGTATTATTTTAAGTTAAATGTTAGTTACAATTAATTTTAATGAGTTAACGCTATTTTTTTTTATGTGGTGGTCTATTATAGTGTAGGAATTGTGGGTAGCCATGGCCTAGGGTAGTACATAATGCCTGATACCATTAAGACTCTCATTGATTCAAATCAATACGTCGATCATACTCATTGTGTAATGCCTGATACCACGTAAAACAGAGCTTGTTCTTGACTAGAAGATATTCTTTAAGTGCTCTGCTCCAGACTTGATACGTTTCTATGCCAAGAAACTGAAAAGAAATCATTTAAGGATGAAGATATAACAAATCATTTGTATGTTGGAATTATTGAGGGTAAATATGCAAATTTACAAAGTCCGAGGACCAAAATGCAATATTCTAAAATTCAATGACTAAAAAGCAATTAGTCAAATTTCGGTTACTTACATGTAACTATACCAGTTAACATGCAAAATATAGGCAACACCGAAATTATACGTAAAATCGACACAAAACGAATACGTATTTTATATACTGAGGCCCGTGAGTCTCCTTAAGGCAATTTCGCCCCTCCCCACCCTCGGGTTATGCAAAGGGGTTTATACAAGGGGCGATCACCTCCCAGGATTCAACAGTGTCATCGAATCGTGTTATGCATGCAACACGCTCGACCGAACCGAACCCAATACCTGAACTCAAACAAAGAACAGAAATGCCGACGACAACGGCTAAAAACAACTAGAAAGGTTGAACACGACATAAGTCGAAATCAACCTAAGAAGAACTCTACAATTCGTCAACACGAATAACAGAGGAGGAGAAAAATAACTTGGATTCCAAAAATATGGAATCCGAAAATATTGGATACTCAACCAAAAGGAAGAGATCTCATTTTCTTCTACCAAAAAAGTGAAGAGGAAGACTCATTTATATAGGAGAGGAGAAGGGAGGAGGATGGTTAAAGTACTCGATGTGGTACAAAATTTCCACATTTTCATTCACACAAAAAAAATGGGCTTGAGTGGGCTTGAGTAAAACCATTCAAAATAGCCCAAAAATTATCTTAAATAAAGTTTTAATAAAACAAAGCCCAATTTTTTTTTTTTTCAACAATCCCCCACATGAATGGAAATTGGAAATATAGACACGAATTTTAAGTTCAACGGTCAATACCTGCAAAGAATAGGTAGGGGTAACCCCTTTGAACCTATCCCTTGTGAGATCATGCCTTCTCTACTGACTGGTCGGTAGACGCGATGTCCTTGAACCAACTGCCGTTGGTGTAGATGACGACATAACCCACACAGGTATCTTCCTAGTATGGTTCGGTTCACGCCCTGTGATCCCTAGGCCCTGGATCACTCGCCTGGTTCGGCAAGCGTTTCTAAGAATTGCGCCCTCAACAATTCCTTTCGAAGCGGCCCCACTTCTCACTTGCATAGGTGATTCAATGTTTCAAGAGCATCATCACGACTCTGAGTTCTCCATACGAATCATTAAAAGCTTTGCATAAAGTGTGATTTCAATTAAATAATTTGCAATTACTATGCTCGGTTTAACCGATGTTTGAAGATCAACACAAGCTAAAACTTAACCTTATCTCCATCACTGTATGCATCATAGGAATGGGCTCGGGGTTTGATCCCCACAGTGATCACACTCACTCTTGTGATTAGGTTGTCCCATTGAACCAAGTTCTTGGGATCTCCAGTCATCATGGTTGGGTTTTCCTTCTCAAGAGCGTTTCCTACACGGGCTTTAGCCCCATTCCCTTCGATGCTTGGCCAAATAACTCTCTGGTTAACCCTTTCGGGTAGCGGATCCGCTATTTATCTGCCGACTTTACGATATCAGACACAATAAATATATTTGAGAGCAACTGTCTAATGGAATTATGACGTATATGTCTAAACATTCCATTATGCAGGTTATACTGTGTTATACAGATTGATCGTCGCAACGTTGCATCAATGTTCTCAAACCAACAAAGTCCTCAGACTATCATTTCCTGCATGAATAATTTTGTTAATCCAACATCTAAATTTAGATTGATTATTTTGTGAACAACAGCTTCGCAAAGTGTCCCATTTCCCAACCTTTAACAAAGGTTTTCATGCCAAATGGGGGGTGCACCACTTATTTCTGCTTTAACCTTGTCTCTTAAAGAAAATCTTCAACATTTCATTAGATTGGATTTAATTTGGATTAAACCAAAACAAACCATCAATCTTTGCACTAACACAGGTTTTGGCCAATTAGTAAAATCCTCGAGAAAATGACATAGCCATTCTGCATCTTCGGCACATTTCTCCAGTACAATAACTCAGACTTGATCGTCGATCTGGCTATGACTGTTTGTTTTGAGGATTTTCTACGACACTGTTGCACCTCGTAAGGTGAATACGTAACCTCTTATACTCAAGGTGGTAGTGTCTAATTGGATATCCATTTTGCATCACTATAACATTCTACCACATAAGGATATCTCTTTGTGTAGACCATGATTACGAATATGTCTCAGATACCAAAGTACCCTGATTACCCCGTTCTAATAGACAACACTAGGGTTACTCGTATATCGACTCAATACACTTACAACGTGAGCGATATCTGGTCTAGTGCATGACATTAAGTACATGACACTTCCATTAATCCGAGCGTACTCAATTTGGGAAAAACATTCTCCCTTATTCTTTGAAAAATACATACTCGTATCTATTGGAGTAGTGACCACGTTCTTGTCATCTTTGTTGAATTTATCCAAAATCTTGTCAATATAATGAGTTTAACTTAGAATGAGTCCTTCCGACAACTTTTAATTCCAAAGATCACAACATCAAGGCTCATATCATTCGTGTCAATACTCAAATTCAACATACGTCCAGCTGACCGGACTACATCATCGCTATTTCCAACGATTAGCATGTCATCAACGTAAAACGTTGTCATACTTATTTATTTTGAAACATTTCTCCAATAAAAAAACGCTATCAAATTTATAATGTCATTGTTTAGGCGCCTGATTTAGACCATACAAAGATTTGACAGGCTTACAGACTTTCTTTTCCTGCTCTCGCGCAGAGAAACCCTCAGGTTGTTCCATGTAGATTTCTTCCTCTAAATCTCCATTTAAGAAAGCTGTTTTCACATCCATTTGATGTACTTCTAGAATTCGGAAGGCTGCAATCGCAAGCACCATCCTTATGAATGTGATTCTAGATACCAGAGAAAATGTATCAAAATAATCCAATCCTTCCTTTTTGTCTATAGTCTTTTATAACAAGTCGGACTTTGTAATTATCAATTGATCCATCTTCTTTCATTTTACGTTTGAATATCCACTTGTAGCCTAACAGTTTGCCTCCGGACGGAAGATCCACCAGCTTCCAAGTGTGGTTCTGCAAGATGGATTCGATTTCACTATTGATTGCCTCTTTTCATAGAGGTCTCTCAGAAGAGTTTACGGCTTCGTGGTAAGTCTAAGGTTCGGCTTCAAGCATATAGGTCAGAAAAACTGGACCATGGGATTTTTCAATCCTCGCCATTTACTCATTATGGGCTCGACCTGGGTTTCAACCTCGGTCTCGACCTCAACATGGCCTCCATGTTCTCGGTCTAGACTATTTTTCTTTATAGTCTCATATGCTTGCCTCTCCTCTAGACTTAGCAAAAAATACATTTTCCAAAGAAATATGCATTTTTTTTTATTACATTAACGTATCTTTGTATATATCCGACACTTTCGATTCATACAGAAGAAACTGATACTCATTACTGTTCTGAGCATACCCTATGAACATGCAATCAACAGTCTAGGGTATGTATGCGCCTTTTGCGTAGAGGAATCATAACTTTAAGCAAGACACCCCCCACATTTGAAAGCACAACTCAGACAGAGTTTATCTTCCTTTTTATGGGCTACCTTATTCAATAGGTAATTGCTAGTTAAAACAGCTACCCATATTAATCATAACTCTAAAATAAACATGGTCTCAACCATATTATTTAATTTCTTCCAGAAAATTTAACATGTTAACACACGAGTTGGGTATAAAGTTATTACTAATTCTCAACCACATCATCATTGATCCTCGGATCATCTTTTTATCATTGTAGATCCTCAGACCATCAACACATCAACAATTTTTTTTTAACCAATATGAGATCAAATTTGGCCATTAGACCGTTGCGTTTCTCAAACGGTATGATCCTCAGACCAATAAAAGGCCCCGACCTGCACCGCAAGTGCCAAAACAACATTTTTTTTTTAAAGGAAATGCTGCGGTTGGATTCATATTTTTATCTAATGCACGCCTAATGACAATCCATTCACCCAGTAAGCCAAAATCTTGACCGTCGGCAACGTTATTAATACTAATCAGTCCAAAAAAATAAACTGGAAAACGTTGCCCGGTTGGATCGAAACCGCGACCCAACTAAATCGAGGTTTTATGCGGTGCAACGACTTCACAGATTAAATCGTGTTTAAGTCAACATTCTCTAAACAGAGAATAATTGTTGCCGCATTTCTCATTGCGAAAACAATTAATTATTTAGTTGAAACTCAAGTTTTTATTTGTAAACCATGAATTTTTTTAATTGTTTCATCTTTTCCTTCATCAAGTATACATAGCAATATTTCGTACTATCATCTACGAAAGTAATGAAGTACTTATTTTCCGCCTCGCGTTTGAACATATATTAAGTCGCAAACATCGCTATGTATTTAGACCAAGAAGTTCGGTAATCCTTTCGACCGAATAAGTTTCGCTTCAACGCAAACTTCACATTTAAGTTCTTGATCTATTTTGATTTTAGGAATATGAACCATGTTAGATAACCTCTGCAAGGTATCGTAATTAACATGTTATAAATTATTGTGCCACAAATTCAGCACAAGAAGGAACATTCTTATCTCATGTTCACTATAGGCACTACGCCCAATGCAAAAACATTTTTATTCATGTTTACTTCAGGCACTACGGCCATTACACTTAAAGTAATTCAACTTCATCCAATCAAATTTGTCGTATATCTGTATTTAACGTACAGATCTTTTGACGATTTCGAGTGCTCCCAATAGGGACGCTTCCTCCTCATTTTTTTTTTCCAGAATTGTCAAAAAGAATTCCATCTTTTGACTTCAACTTCTGAAGTAAGTCTCGGCGACTTTCCTTGCATTATAGACGGCGTCCTAAACGAGTGTCCAACCTCGGTAATCAAGGCGTCGGTATATGGGATAACATCACTTGCTAGAATAATAACATTTATAGACCACATCGTGAAGATGGTGGTCTTTCCCAATTTTAGAGTTGTCCGCCAAGTGTTAGCTACATTCTCATTGAGTAGCGTTCAAACATTGGACCTATGACCAACTCCTTGAGATTTTTTTTTTTTTAAGAAGTATGAGTGGTTCGTACCTGAACCCACAATAGTAATCCGGGACATCAAATTCAGATTACTAAATTCAAATAACGATTAGAATTTCTGATTTCAGTAATTAAGTTTAATCACTTCAATTACAAAAATCAAATTAATTTTTTTCCCTGTTGGACAGAAAATAAACCTGGACACGGTTAATTTCGGTTTTGACAAAACCAAACCTACACGGAGCTAACCTTCTGAGTAAACACTCATGTACACATATCGCGGCGTGCCAAGGTTCAGGTGTGTGCAATTGATTTGTTGATTCACACGTACATTTATATCAAATGTAATAATTAGTGTTTTAGACAAGGAAATAAAATTTCCATAACAATTGTCATACACTCTAAATCGGCTTTAAACAACTTCCTAATCCAATTTTCAACAATGGATTCAACGACCCCATAAGCCTCAACGGCTAAAGTGGGTCAAGTGACCAAAGCCTCATTAGCAAACATATCAATATCGGATGCCTTAATAGGTTTAACAACCTTGACCATCTTGATTAGTCATAGTAGTCTCAACGACTTAGCGACCTCAACGGTCCTAATAGCCTCAACAGCTTTTGACGATTTTATCAGTCTTGATGGCCTAAATGGCCTTAGCGATTTTATCAGTCGCATGTGCTCCCTTCTCAAGCATGTTCACATTCTCAACGTCGTTGTTCGATAATATTTGTGAACTTTAGAGAATAAATAATTTTCTCCAAAAATTGAATCTCAATATTCAATTAAGCCTCCTCTTATAAAACCAACAAATAATTGCCTTAAGATTGTTGGAATTATTGAGGGTAAATATGCAAATTTACAAAGTCCGAGGACCAAAATGCAATATTCTAAAATTCAATGACTAAAAAGCAATTAGTCAAATTTCTGTTACTTACATGTAACTATACCAGTTAACATGCAAAATATAGGCAACGCCGAAATTATACGTAAAATCGACACAAAACGAATACGTATTTTATATACTGAGGCCCGTGCTAATCACAGTCTCCTTAAGGCAATTTCGCCCCTCCCCACCCTCGGGTTATGCAAAGGGGTTTATACAAGGGGCGATCACCTCCCAGGATTCAACAGTGTCATCGAATCGTGTTATGCATGCAACACGCTCGACCGAACCGAACCCAATACCTGAACTCAAACAAAGAACAGAAATGCCGACGACAACGGCTAAAAACAACTAGAAAGGTTGAACACGACATAAGTCGAAATCAACCTAAGAAGAACTCTACTATTCGTCAACACGAAGAACAGAGAAGGAGAAAAATAACTTGGATTCCAAAAATATGGATTCCGAAAATATTGGATACTCAACCAAAAGGAAGAGATCTCATTTTCTTCTACCAAAAAAGTAAAGAGGAAGACTCCTTTGTATAGGAGAGGAGAAGGGAGGAGGATGGTTAAAGTACTCGATATGGTACAAAATTTCCACATTTTTATTCACACAAAAAAAAATGGGCTTGAGTGGGCTTGAGTAAAACCATTCAAAATAGCCCAAAAATTATCTTAAATAAAGTTTTAATAAAACAAAGCCCAATTTTTTTTTTTTTTCAACATTGTATTCATCAACATTACACCAGTTGCAGCATCTACCACTAACAATCAATCAAGACCAAGAATAAAAGGCAGCAAGAAAACAGAGTGTAAAATTGCAGAGAACAATCCACTCACTGGTTTCACCGTCAGTTGGGGAAGGAGGTACTACCCCGACAATGGTAGGCTTTCTCCTAAAGCATTAGAAATTAAGATCACAATTACGATATAAGAAGGGATTAGGATAATTGAAATCCAGCTAACCAATTCGAGCGGATAAAAACGGACTCCACCCTTATCTCGTGTCAAGGTTGATTAATTGGGCAGTTTGTTGAATCTTAATTGGATGTTGCTCTGTTTCAATTCGTTGCTTCACTTGTGGTTATAGTAAATATCTTTGACAAAATAAAAACAACACCCAAATTGTTCATTTGGTTTTGCAGAACAAACCTTTTTCTGAGTGTCTTGTATTATTGATGTCAAGTCTAATTACAAACACTTTATTAAGTTTATAATTTCATGTTTTTCTATGACCCCATTTTTCTTTGGAAAGCAGATCAAACTTGTTTTCATGATAGATTGCAATCCAAGTTCATGGATCAATTATTATTATTCTTAAAATATAAATGATTGAAGAAATGAAAATTGGAAAGTAATGGAAACAATGGATGGAGGACATCAGATAGGAGCGAAAGACTATAAAGTATGTGTTAATCATAGAGTTTCATATGAACTATGCATTTTAAATCATCATTTGACCCTTTTTTCCCATTATATCCGTTTTGTTTTTTGAAATCCAACAAAAAAAAAAACTTGCATAGAGAGGAGGATTAAGCAGCCTCAGAAGGAAGGCAGTAGGTGTGAGGTAATCATAGATATTCATTCACTAAATAATTACCATTTCCTCATCATAAGCCATTGAACCAAATTCATCACTCAGATAATAATAATAATCTCTAAAAAATTCAATAAAAACACTTGAATTTGTCATTACAACAGAAGAGTATTCAATAGGGTTGGCCTCATAGAGAAGATTAGTTAAGTTTGTCAACACTGATAAATTCAGACATATGCTTGTCTATAAAGATATTTAATCATCGGCCAAACCCAGAAAAATTAGAAAAAAAACATTTTTACAACAAAAGGCAAGAAAAACAGATGCTGATCAATGATGAAGAAGGTAAAAATGAAGAAATGTCTACTAGAGGAGAGGGGCTCGGCATATGGGTGGTGATATAACAGTATGGTCGGCAAGGCCCGGAGGCCGTTACGACGAACGAGACCTTAATATCAATCGTCACCGCCCCTCAAAGTTTAATCAATCAGTTCCCTTTTTCAATAACTCTTATATCGATGGGAAAATCAGAATCGTATTGCAGGACAAGAAGTAGATAAAAGACAACATTCAATTGACAAAAGACGAAGACTAATGCAGAAGGAGCTGCTCAACTGAAAACCTAGAAGAGAATAGAAGAGGAGAGATGTTGAGATAACAACGATGCTGATGCGGTGATTATATATATAGGTTGGGACAAATCCCTAATTTTACCAGTTAGTTGTGTAATTTGGGCCTCGGTTGGAAAAGGTCTGCTTTCTAAGTTTGTGCCGATGTGGCCTAGTTGAGTCTTTTTTTTTTGGGCCCGCAATTAGGTCCATTAATTGACTTTCAGGGCAGTTATGGGATTGACTGTAACCTAACTTTTAGGAATCAACTATTGACATATTAAACTACCATGCAACTTTTAAAAGGGGCAGTTTTTTTTTTAAGAATCTTAAGTTCGAAAAGTGTTACGTACTAGTCAAATATTATACGATTCACTTAATTAGAGGGCTTTATCTTGGAGCGATGTTATGTCAAAGATATTCACATGGACTGGGAGACCATTGATATCACGAGTTTGCGTCAAGGAGAGTCTCCTAATTCGATCAATTGAGATATGACCGATTTAGAGTTCTATTAGGCTAGGGTGAGTCACGGGCTCGCGCATGACAAGATTTATCATAAACACAATCTCTTATACATACTCGAATCAATGTGACCCCCTAACTAAGTGAATCGATCCATGCCTAACAAATATAAACACTATTCGAACATGAGGCTTCCTAAACCCTAAAAAAAATTAAGGCTAAAAGTATTCTAACTTTTGAGTATTTTGGTTAAGTTCTTAAATTTATTTCTAAATTACAATTTACTTAGAATCACGTCTCGATTTGGCCCGAGCTCATGTCAAACATGTTCACATAGTTAGAGAGACCAAGTCCGAGTTAGGTTGAGATCCTTTAGCTCGATCAATTGAGTCATAACTGATTTAGAGTTTTGATTGGTTACGGTGAGTCATGGGCCTCGCTTAGGACTAGGGTTGTCCAAAACATGGTCTTCTAGACCATATGAACAATGTTTTACACGGTCTAATGCAAGCCACCTAACTAAATATCCGGCTGATAAGTAGTAATTTTCGAACTTGAAGCTAATAAAATTAAAAACAAAGTTCCTGAAAGTTAGGTGGTATTTTTTTTTGTTAGTTATCCGAAGGAGGTTTGTACATAATTACATATTGGACCTATGTTTGTAAACAGCTAATTTTGGACCACGCGCGACACGCGTGACGTGTGACGCGCCTAAATGAGGAAATGTCCAAATATGACAAGTTTCAAAGCTTCCAAAGATGCTCAGAGAAATATTAAGATAGTTATTTATATTTATTGCAGAAAATATTTGTTGAATATTTAGTATTAAATTTCTGAATATTTAGCATTTATCAGAGAATAAATCAGCAGTATTTATTGCTTAGTTTAGATTAGGGATATATAATATAAATAGTTAGTTTCGTTACTCTGAATAAGAGGAGGAAAATAAGAAGTATCGCCGTTTATCTTCAAGTGGAAGAGATTCGTAGCCTTTTTACGTGGGGCATCCCCATATGAGATTGAGTAATAGCCGGGGCACTTGAGAAGTCGGGAGAAGAAATCATTGCCTATGTCATCCATTGGTCTTAGGGTGAGTCCAGGGCGTCTACATCGGCATATGTTGACTTAATCAGCCGAGTCTTTCTCCAGAAGAAGTTTCGAGAATTTGAAATTTGCAATCTGCCACAAGGAGCATGTACATAATTATTATTGATTATTTTCGTTAAATTTTCTTTTTAAAAAAAAGCAAAAAAACAAAATTTCTTTAGGGTCACAGCCACCCTTTTAATCGGCTACAGAAAAATAAAGAGTGTCAATTGTGAGAGCATGAAGAAATAAAAGGATCACAGTTGTCCTTACATCAACTACAGATAAAAAGGGTACAGTCGTCCCTAAAACGACTACAAAGAAAGGGCCACAGCCACCCTTCAAATGACTACAGATAAAGAGCGCTCCCGCAACATCAAAAGCGGGAAATAAGTGAAAGGGCCACAGCCACCATTCAAACGGCTACAAAAAAAAAAAAAAAAAAAAAAAAAAGTGACCCCGCGAACCCTGTGAGGGCGGGAGAAAAAATGGGCCAAAGCCACCCTTAAAATGGCTTTACAAAAAAGAGTGATCCCGCGAACCCGGTGAGGGCGGGAAAATAAAAGAAAGGGTCACAGTCGTTCCTCTAAACGGCTACAATCAAAAGAGCGCTCCCAGAATATCGATGGCGGGTATTTAGTGAAAGGGCCACAGCCACCCTCCAAACGACTACAAAAAAAAAAGAGTGACCCCGCGAACCCTGTGAGGGTGGGAGAATAAAAAGGGTCACAGCCACCGTTAAAATGGCTACACAAAAAAGAGTGATCCCGCGAACCCGGTGAGGGCGGAAAAATAAAAGAAAGGGTCACAGTCGTCCCTCTAAACGGCTACAATCAAAAGAGCG
Source organism: Clarkia xantiana subsp. parviflora (assembly GCA_036873135.1). NCBI lineage: Eukaryota > Viridiplantae > Streptophyta > Magnoliopsida > Myrtales > Onagraceae > Clarkia > Clarkia xantiana. The sequence goes on along the minus strand of JAPTYO010000008.1, from coordinate 23,875,711 downwards.
CTCCCAGAACATCGACGGCGAGTATTTAGTGAAAGGCAATAACCACCCTCGAAATGGTTACATACAAAAAGTGTTTCCCGGATCAGAGACGAGGAATGAAGATCCACAGTCACCCTCCAAATGGCTACAATCAAAAGAGCTCCCGCAACATTGAAGACGGTGAGAAAAGGGTCACAGCCACCCTTCAAACGGCTACAAATACTCCCGCATCGAGGCGGAAAATAAAGTACGGGTCATAGCCACTGTTTAATCGGCTATCAAATAAAGAATGCTTCCGCTAGGTTGAAAATCCGAAAGGGCGGCCTAGGCAAAATCAGGAAATGAGAGGCATGGTTGCAAGTTCAGAAATTGCAATCATGGCAAAAGGAGAGAAAAATTATTTAAAAAAAAAAAAACCGAGGGGTACGGTCGGAAATCTCTCAAAACGACCGTGGCAAAAGGAGAGAATAAGAGAGAAATTCTCAAAAAAATAAAAAGGAGAAAAAAGATAAAAGATAAAGATCCCGCTAAGTTGTCGCACCATGCGCAATTTAGGCAAAAATTAGGGACAAACATTCATGCGCAACACAGCGCCTTCCGAAGTCAACTTCACGGCAAGCGAGACGGTTACAGTCTGCTCTCGCGAGTCACCATTCAAAGATGAGAAGTACTGTTACAGTTTGTTCCTACAAATCAACCGGCAATCGGGATCTGAAGTTGTCCAGCTTTCCGAGAGTCACCCCAACGATGCTGCGCTGTCCCAGATATGTTAGTCATCACATTTATCCATTCAACGGTGTTGCGCTGCCCCATGTATGCTAGTCACCTCAACCGGTGTTGCGCTGTCCCAGATATGCTAGTCACCACAACGATGCTGCGCTGCCCTAGGTAAGCTAGTCATCAGAACCAGTGTTGCGCTGCCCCATGTATGCTAGTCACTATCGACAATCAGGATCTGAAGTTTCCCAGCTTTCTAAGAGTCCCACCGACGAACGAAGCCTTAGTATCAGCATTCGCAAGTCACGCCACTAGAGGCATTTCCCCAACGGACGCCACTAGAGACACTTCTCCGACGGACGCCACTAGAGGCTCTTCTCCGACGGACGCCACTAGAGGCTCTTCTCCGATACACGCTGTTGGATCACGGTGGAACTCCGGTACGGATCTTGACGGCAATCCTAACTCCTTTGCTCCACGTAATCCTGCAAGAGGGGATAGACCGGGTGGTGACCCAGAATCCCTCTCTGATGCTTAAATGAGTCTCTCGTATGACTGGCAAGCAACAATCTCAAAAGTATATCCAACTCAACGTAAGTCTTTCTGAGGTGATCTCCTGCCCTTTTATAGGCAAAGAGATGCCTCAGGTACCTGGCAAACCGTTAGGGGTGGTTAGCCCGTATCCCGCATATCTCGGACGTGATCTCGCGTATCTTAGCCATGCCCCGCGTATCTTGGCCACGCTCCGTGTATCTTAACCACGTTCCGCGTATCTCGGCCACGCCCCGCATATCTTGGCTTTATCCTCTGATAACGAGTCCCGACTCCCGTCGGGGACTCCAGAGTTATCTCGTTGTGTCACCGCTCGGGGCCCCTCGTCATCGTGACAAGGCCAATCATTCTCAGGGATTCATCATTGGGGCCTACTTAAAGGCTTCTCATCGGGAGCTTCTAGCTCAACTGTCGGGACCGACTCTGTCGGGACCTTGCTCTGTCGGGACTCCCTTCGTCGGGACCCTTCTCCTAGGTCGTCTTGACCTCCATTTTGGGCCTGGTGGGCCTGTCTGCCGTTTCCTCATCGTTAAAGGGCCTAACGGCTATAGTCGGACCCATCATTTGCCCCCAAGACATGAGGGACTTTTAGTTCGTCGTGTCTTTCAGCTTCCGACCCTCCGACGTCGAAGTCGGGGATCTTTCCCTTGTCATAGTCATCCAGTGTGAGTCTTCTCGTTCATGTTTCCTCAATGCCTTGTGGATATCTGCCAAATCCAAGAGGACTCCTCGGTTCCCCAGTCATCCAATGCAGTAGATAATGAAGTGACGTCATCAGTACCCGTGCCTGATTCTCTGTGTCTGCTTTTTCTGAAAAGTGCTTTTCAGGTTATTTCATCATTGCACCTGCTACCATTCCGCACGTTTCATCTCAACGGTCCAGATTAGAACGCTTCAACTTCGACGGTTCAGATTAAAGCGCCCCTTCGACTGTCCTCTTCGCCTATAAAAACCTCACCCAGGGTACAGTTTCCTCTTATCATCTACAAATTTTCGAAAGCTTACTGCAACTCTTGAGACCTTAGTGTTTCTTCGGCCATCTTTCCGGCAATGTCAGGTTCATTCTTCCAGCCTCCAATTATCATGTCAGGTAAGGGTTTCTTCTCTATTGTTCCCCTTCGTCTTTGCTTAGTTTGATTGTAATTTTCCGGAAAAACCTAACGTCCCTTTCAATGGCTGATTTCAGACGGTGGATCTGGTTTCGAGGGAAGGAAGCCTTTCAACTTCGACTATGTTCTGAACGAAATTTTCAGCACTGCTTATGATGCAACTCTCCGGGAAGGATGTATCATTTCCACCAGAGAAGCCGATGCTCAAGGCCGGAAATGCATACCACAAGTTCAGAGTGAAGAGGAGCTACTTCTTCATCGGAAACTCCTCGATCCCATGACCCCGATAGCCAATCCTCCAACGGCTGACCCTGTGGAGCCTTCTGCCCTAGACCTTGCGGACCCTGTTCCCGTTGATGTCGCTAACAAGGATTAGGCCTAACTGCTTATTGCTAGAATCTTTGTATTCTCCTCATTTTGTAATCATCGGGCCTTTGATCCCTTATCAATTATCAGCCTTTCTTAATTCCGATTTTTTCGATGCACTTCCCCAAGTGGCTTTACTACACTTGCCTAGGTCGATACTTCGACACTTAAGACATTCTCGTACATCACTCAAGACGATTTACTAATTTGCACCACTTAAGGCGACTTATCATCGTGCACCACTTAAGGCGACTTTTCAACACTTAGAGTAAATCTAAGAATCGCGCATCACTTAAGACGACTTAATATTACTTAGAGTAAATCTAAGAATCACGCATCACTTAAGACGACTTAATATCGTGCACCACTCAAGGCGACTTTATATCGTGCACCACTTAAGGCGACTTTTCTCGTGCATCACTTAAGACGACTTAACAACACTTAGAATAAATCTAAAGATCGTGCACCACTTAAGGCGACTTAACATCGTGCACCACTTAAGGCGGCTTTAGATCGTGCACCACTTAAGGCGACTTTTCATCGTGCACCACTTAAGGCGACTTAATCTCGTGCACCACTTAAGGCGACTTTACATCGTGCACCACTTAAGGCGACTTAACCTCGTGCACCACTTAAGGCGACTTTACATCGTGCACCACTTAAGGCGACTTAATCTCGTGCACCACTTAAGGCGACTTTACATCGTGCACCACTTAAGGCGACTTAACCTCGTGCACCACTGAAGGCGACTTTCATCGTGCACCACTGAAGGTGACTTTGGTCGTGCACCACTGAAGGCGACTTTCATCGTGCACCACTGAAGGCGGCTTTGGTCGTGCACCACTGAAGGCGACTTTCATCGTGCACCACTGAAGGCGACTTTGATCGAGCACCACTTAAGGCGACTTTCTTCAAGCATGGTGCTTCTTCAAGTGTTCGCCACTGAAAGAATGCTTTAATGTTCTGCCATCGAGGTCTTCCAACTTGTATGCATTTGGAGCTGGCATCCCCACGACCTTATAAGGTCCTTCCCATTTTGGTGACATCTTGTTGATTCGATCCAAAAGGGTGAACTCGTTGCGACGCCAAACCAGCTCCCCGACAAAGAACTGTCGGGACTTCACTCGCCGATTGTAGTACCTGGTCGTCGCTAAACGCATTCGAGCTTGGACTTCATCGGCTTCCCGCCTCTTCTCTTCGAGTAAGTCCAAGTCCAGACGTCTCACTTCGTCGTTCGTTAGGGGCTCGTAATATCTCATCTGATGGGACGCCACAGCTACCTCCACAGGTGCCACAGCTTCCGTGCCATACACGAGGCCAAACGGAGTCTCCCCTGTTGATCGTTTGGGTGTCGTTCTAACAGCCCAAAGTACATTTTCCAGTTCATTCAGCCACTTGCCCTTCAAGGCGTTCTTCAGGCCATCCATCACGATTTTGTTGGCTAACTCCACCTGGCCATTAGTCTGAGCATGGCGTACGGAGGCGGTCCGATGCTCAATGTTCAATTCTTCCAGATACTCCCTCACCTGAGAGCCGTTAAACGGTGGGCCATTATCGCTGATCACCACCTTAGGAATCCCGTATCTGGACACGATGTGGGTTTGGAGGAACTTGATGATCTGGTTCCCCGTTGTTCTGGCCAACGCCTTCGCCTCTATCCATTTCGAAAAATAATCGATAGCTACAAGTAAATACTTACATTGTCCTTGTGCTTGTGGAAGAGGTCCCACCAAGTCGATGCCCCACTGCGCGAAGGGCCAAGCGCTCTTGATGGATGTCAGGTTGGCGGCCGGAGCTACGATACTCGGGGCGTACCTCTGGCACGCGTCGCATGATCGGACCAACGCCGTTGCTTCTTTGTTCATCGTGGGCCAATAGTAGCCTAAGTTCAACACCTTCCTCAAAATGGATCGGGCCCCTTCGTGACAAGCCGCGACCCCCTCATGCATTTCCTTCAGGATTCGATTGGTGTCGGGTTCTGCTACACACTTCAGGTACGGAGTCGAGAACCAGCCCTTCTTGTACAGCTGATTGTCAAGCATCACATAATTAGACGCGATCCGACATATCCTGTCTGCTGTTACCTTATCCTCAGGGACTGCCCCCGTAGTCAAATATGTGACTATCGGGGTCATCCAAGTGGGCTCTTCCTCCGATTTTGTCTCGATGGTGCACACCTGTGTTGGGTCGATGTTCGATAAGATCACCTTCTCCGGGAAGTGCACCTTCCGATTTTCTTCCAAGGGTGCCCCCAGGGCAAATTTGCTCAAGGCGTCTGCCTCTACGTTCTCCTCCCTTGGAATAGCCTCGATATCGAAGCTTTTGAAGCTCTCTTTCAGGGCTTGTACCTCTCGCAAATACTTTTTCATTATCGGACTCCTTGCTTCGTATCGCCCTTGGACCTGGTTCACGATTAACGCCGCGTCGCACTTCACTCTCAAGTGATCGATTCCAGTGCCTTTAGCGATTTTTAGGCCCGTGATAAGAGCTTCGTACTCCGCTTCGTTGTTTGTGGCCTTGAATGTTAAAGCCAAAGCATATCGGAGCGGTTCACCTTCACCCAGTGGTATCAACAAAAAGCCCGCTCCTGATCCGTCTGAACTCGCGGAGCCATCCGTGTACATCTCCCAGGTATTTTCCTTGTTTGGCTGTTCTGATTGCTCTGCCCTCTCTGGTTGTTCTTCTGTCGGGACCTCTATGGTTGCCCCCTCTACAGGGCCCGCTTCTTCCAGATCGGGGGCTGTAGACTCTGCTATGAAATCTGCTAATGCCTGGCCCTTAATGGCTGTCCTCGGAGCGAAGTGTATGCGAAATTCGCTAAGCTCTACTGCCCATTTCACTAATCTCCCCGACGCATCCGGTCGGTTCAAAAAATGCTTCAAAGGCTGGTTCGTTAGCACAGTGATCTCGTGCGCGTGGAAATATGGCCTTAGCTTCCGAGCAGTAATAATCAACGCAAAGAGGTACTTCTCAACGGCAGGGTAGTTCAATTCAGATTTGGCAAATGCCTTGCTTACATAATAGACGGGGACTTGATTACCCTCGACAATCTTTACTAACACAGAGCTAATGGCAAATTCAGAAACAGCCAAATAAAGGAAGAGCGGCTCGCCTGGAACCGATTTCGCCAGCGGCGGGAGTGTGCGAAGGTGCTGCTTGAGTGCTTGGAACGCCTCTTCACATTTGGCGGTCCATTCGAATTTTTTGTTGGCCCTCAAGACTTCAAAAAACGGCATTGATCGGTCGCTGGCTTTGGACAAGAAGCGGTTCATTGCAGCTAGTCGGCCATTCAGTACTTGCACCTCCCGATGATTTATCGGAGACTGCATCTCCTCGATTGCCCTCAGCTTCTCAGGGTTCACTTCAATTCCTCTTTGGCTCACCATGAAGCCCAAAAACTTCCCTGAGTGGACTCCGAAGGCGCATTTCGTCGGGTTCAGGCGAACTTGATGGAGCCTCATTCGCTCAAACGCCATGGTAAGGTTGTGCACGTGATCCTCGGCTTGTCGGGACTTCACCAGCATATCATCCACGTAAGCTTCCATGGTTTCTCCCAGCATATCTCCAAACAGCTTGTTCACCATCCGCTGGTAGGTTGCCCCGGCATTGATCAACCCGAAAGGCATGACATCGTAGTGATAGATGTCACTGTCTGCGTAGAATGCTGTGTGGGGGGCGTCTTCCTTGGCCATCTTGATCTGGTTGTAGCCTGAATACGCATCCATGAAACTTAACAGCTCATGTCCCGATGTGGCATCCACCAGCTGGTCAATCCTCGGGAGTGGATAGCAATCCTTTGGACAAGCCTTGTTCAAGTCGCGGAAGTCCACGCACATTCGCCATTTCCCGTTGGTCTTCTTTACCAGTACTGGGTTGGCCACCCAAGTCTGGAATCGGAGCTCCTTAATGAACCCAGCGTCGAGTAACCTGCCCACTTCCTGCTGGATCGCGATCTTCTTATCCGTGCCCATCGGACGCCTTTTCTGTGTGATAGGCTTGATCGCGGGGTCTATCTTCAGCTCGTGCACGATCACATCGGGGCTGATTCCTGGCATATCGCTGGGGGACCAGGCAAACAGCTCCTTGAACTCCTTCAACAACTCCACCAATTTTTGGGCTGTCTCTTCCGTTAGAGCGGACCCGATTTTCACCTTCCTCTGGGGTCCATCGATCTCGACTTCTTTCAGATCTTCTACGGGGGCGGGACGCCCAAATTCCTCTCTGGAGTCTGTATCTGTCTGAAGGACAGTCATAGCCTCTCGTCTCCTCCTTCGGGTGGCGTTAACATAGCATTTTCGAGAAGCCACCTGGTCGCCTTTAACCTCTCCGACTCCATGGTCGGTCGGGAACTTCATCTTCTGGGGCACAGTCGAGGCAACCGCCATCAGGGGATTGATGGTGGTTCTCCCGATAATCGCGTTGTAGGTCCCCGCAGAATCAACCACGACAAATTCCACGTTCCTCCTTTCTGATTTCCACCCGCTACCAAACTCTACTGGTAAGGTGATTACTCCTAGCGGGTAGGAGGTTGAGCCAGAGAACCCGACCATCGGGAAGTTTGCCTCCTTCAGATCTTTCTTTGTTTTCCCCCATAGCCTCCAGTGCGTCCATGAACAGGATGTCGGAGGAGCTCCCTCCGTCGATTAGAATTCTCTTCATCTCAAACCCGTCTACATCCAAGGTTACCACCAAGGCATCGTCATGCGGAGTCTCTACGCCTATGAGGTCCTCCAATGAGAAGGAGATCACCATCTCTTCTTTCAAGGTCCAGGATCGGGACCTCTTACCCAACACCACTGCCGTAGGGATCCTAGAGGCGTAGACCTCTCGGGCGGAGGAGGTATCACCTCCAGCAGCAAATCCTCCATGAATCACGTTGATGACTCGTCTCTCTTTGCGAGCCCCGGATGACTCTGGATCAGTTCTCTTCTTTTTCGGGGACCGATCGCGGGATCGGGAACGGGACCGTGATCGGGACCGAGAGCAGGACCGGCATCGTTTGTCCCCAACGAACTCCTTGAGCTTTCCCTTATGGATTAACTTTTCAATTTCCTTCTTCAGCTCCCGACAGTGATTAGTGTCATGGCCATTTGCGCGGTGAAACCGACAATAGCGATCTGTGCGGGACCCCAGGAATTCTCCATCTTTCTTTGGGGGGTATCTGGAGATACCTTGTCGTTCCATGACTGTCAGCACTTCTGCCATGGAACAGTTAAGAGGAATGTCGAGATCTTCCCGCTTATCCTTTCTTGGAGGACGTCTATATTCCTTTCGACCAGAGCTACCTCGGTCCCGATTGCCCTCTGGTTTGCCCTTTGACTTACGATCATCGAAAGGCTTGCTTGACTGCTTCCCCTTGTTCGATTTCGGGGGCTCCAGTTCTCCCGCGGCTATCTTTGACTCCTGGACATCAATCTGTCGCTTCACCCTCTTCTGCAAAGCCTCCATATTCCACACAGCCTTCTCAGCCACGCTGTGCATCAAGTCGGAGCCATAGGGGGCTGTCAGGTTCCGAATAAAGGTGCGGATGGTCTCGCCCTCCGAGATTTCCTCGTCTATCTCTGCTACGCTGGCTGTGTACCGCTGGTAATAGTGTGCCAGCGACTCGTCGGGCCTCTGCACCACCTGGGTTAGAGACCTCACGCTCTTCAACAATCGTCTGCGGCCCTGATATTGTCGAATGAAACGGTCGTGCATGTCCGCCCAACAGGTAATGCAGCCTGGGGGCAGGCTGAAGAACCAGGTCAGGGCTCTTTCTCCGAGTGTGTTTGGGAACAGTGTACACACTATATCTTCTTTCGGGGCTCTACCCAGACACGCCATAAGATGCTTCTGGACGTGACGGACTGGATCTCCTTCGCCATCATATTCCTTAATCTCGGGGATACCCAGCCCAGGTGGGGCGAGGGTGTCTATTAGTCGGGGAACGAAGGGATAAGTGGATCGATCCCTCAGTTCCGACACCAGCGGCTTCTGTTCTCCCATACAGATGTTCACGATCTTTACCACCTGGTCGGGAGTGATGGGACCATTCAGGGGAATGGTCCTGTGCTGTACTGATCCTGGCCCATCAACCACGAACCTTTCCGGCTGACCGGTTGCCCTACCTCTGTCCTGGCCTCGGGGCGGGGCTTCCTGTGCATTCTGACCCTCTGTTGGTAGGGTTGCTTCCTCCAGCGGGGGCATCTCCTCCTGCCTCCTGGAAGCCTCCCTTCGGTCCAAGAGAGCCTCGACAGCCGCCAGAAACATGGGCATGGCTTCGGCCACGGCCCTCGTCAAATCTGCAGCCGGGGGAGCCTCCTGCCCCCTGTTATCCTGGTGTTGAGGGGCAACGTCTTCGGGATGCGATCCATTGTGTCCTCCTGTCTGGGAGAGCTCAGCCGGGGGATGGTTCTGGTTTTCCCCTTGTTCCGGTACTGAATTCAGGTTCGTTGCAGTGGGGTGACGGGAACCACCGGATTGTCCTCTCTTGTTCTTGCCAGCCGCCATCGATCGAGTAGAAGGCATATCAGCTTTTTGTTTGATTCCCACAGACAGCGCCAATGTTGGATCACGGTGGAACTCCGGTACGGATCTTGACGGCAATCCTAGCTCCTTTGCTCCACGTAATCCTGCAAGAGGGGATAGACCGGGCGGTGACCCAGAATCCCTCTCCGATGCTTAAATGAGTCTCTCGTATGACTGGCAAGCAACAATCTCAAAAGTATATCCAACTCAACGTAAGTCTTTCTGAGGTGATCTCCTGCCCTTTTATAGGCAAAGAGATGCCTCAGGTACCTGGCGAACCGTTAGGGGTGGTTAGCCCGTATCCCGCATATCTCGGACGTGATCTCGCGTATCTTAGCCATGCCCCGCGTATCTTGGCCACGCTCCGTGTATCTTAACCACGTTCCGCGTATCTCGGCCACGCCCCGCATATCTTGGCTTTATCCTCTGATAACGAGTCCCGACTCCCGTCGGGGACTCCAGAGTTATCTCGTTGTGTCACCGCTCGGGGCCCCTCGTCATCGTGACAGGGCCAATCATTCTCAGGGATTCATCATCGGGGCCTACTTAAAGGCTTCTCATCGGGAGCTTCTAGCTCAACTGTCGGGACCGACTCTGTCGGGACCTTGCTCTGTCGGGACTCCCTTCGTCGGGACCCTTCTCCTAGGTCGTCTTGACCTCCATTTTGGGCCTGGTGGGCCTGTCTGCCGTTTCCTCATCGTTAAAGGGCCTAACGGCTATAGTCGGACCCATCACACGCCACTGGAGGCTTTTCCTTATCGCTCGCCACTGGAGGCATCATCGATTAAGGTTTTACTTTATTGCACGCCACTAAAGGCTTTTTCTTGTCGCTCGCCACTAGAGGCATCATCGACCAAGATTTTACTTTACTGCACGCCACTAGAGGCTTTACTTTTCCGCTCGCCACTGTAGGCATCATTGATCAAGATTTTACTTTACTGCACGCCACTAGAGGCTTTACTTTTCCGCACGCCACTGGAGGCTTTACTTTTCCTCACGCCACTGGAGGCTTTACTTTCTGCAACTCCAACGGAGGCACTGCCAACAGGGGCACCGCCGACCGAGGCTTTTCCACACGCCACTGGAGGCTTTAATTTCTGCACCGCCAACGGAGGCACCGCCAACAGGGGCACCACCGACCGAGGCCCTTATTTACCGCACTACCAATGGAGGTTTTTTTTCGCACCGTCCGAAATAAGACAGGAGCTGCCTTGAAGACTCGAAGACTCAAAAGAAAGACAGACTTATCATCCAAAATTCGGTGTTTACTCGTCTTTGGACGAATCCCCTCGAACATGTTCTACGGGAATCCGCCCAAAGAGGGGCAAACTGTAAACACCTAATTTTGGACCACGCGCGACACGCGTGACATGTGGCGCGCCTAAATGAGAAAATGTCCAAATATGGCAAGTCGCGAAGCTTCCAAAGATGCTCAGAGCAATATTAGGATAGTTATTTATATTTATTGCAGAAAATATTTATTGAATATTTTTAGTATTATATTTCTGAATATTTAGCATTTATTAGAGAATAAATCAGCAATATTTATTGCTTAGTTTAGATTAGGGATATATATTATAAATAGTTAGTTTCGTTACTGTGAAAAAGAGGAGGAAAATAAGAAGTATCGCCGTTTATCTACAAGGGGAAGAGATTCGTAGCCTTTTTACTTTACTGTTTGGTAGCTTAAACATTATTATATGTTCATTGTATATATTTCTTATTATTATATTCACATATATGGTTTAAGTTGAAGGATAACAGTAATGTCAAAAAGTTGAAGGGATGTGCTCGCCATCAGCTTCGTCCACGACGATCGGTTTCTCCATGGCCATCCATTACTCTGACCTCGCGCCCAGCCGCTCGGATTCCATCACTCCACCGTGACCCACTCCTCCAGTCACTCCGCCCTCCGAACCAAGCCCCGTTGCTGCAACTCCTCCTCCGTGAATGTGATATGCCCTCCTAGTCACCACCTCAAACCACCTCCGACTCCAGATGATCCCATAGCCTTCTTGCTCTGGTTCAAGTGCATTCATCACCATCGTAGACCTCCGGTCCCGTCCAGCGGCCACGATAAAAATCAGACCGACCATACTTTCCAGTTGACCGAGCCCCCGGCTGCTCCGAGCACGACTTAGTTTTGTGACTACCCACTTCACCGGCCGGCAACCTCGTTCTGACCTCGTCCGACGTCTCCGATCGTCCTATAGTCGACCATAGTTGCTCGCATCGTCATTGCCTCTGGCCGGTTAACTTCCACCTGTTTCATGTCGTTCAGGAACGACCACCTTCGCCTTGCTCCGGCATCGTCTCGCTTGAGTCCGACGGTCAGAACCCTGCTCTCATACCTCCTTCTCTTTGTCTTGGCATTGAAAATAATTTGCAGGTTCCCAGGTCGATTAGTGGTTTAAGCGTCGTAGGCCTTGCAAACGTATCCATGTAAATCAGATGAACAGGGGATTCCTTGGTGCTGTCTACGTTTTGTCCATACATTAATTGTATTTTGCATCTTTTATTTTATACAAGTATTTTATTCTAACGAATTGTTTATATTATGATCAGGTTTTGTTCTTTAGTTGATTATTGTAGGGTAGTTTTTTTTTTTTTTTTTAACAAAATTGATTATTTATAATATATCCATTCTACTGGAAAAATATAAAAAATAAAAAAATGGCAATTTGTGAATTTGAGTACCGAAAGGGCGTAGTTAAAAATTATATTTTTAATTCGTAATAGAACCCCCGAACTCGAATTTCTTATCGCATACCGATTTGTACCTAAGTGTTTAATCCGTTATTCATTTAGGAAATTTAGAATTCTAGTTATCCTAATATTAACTAGTGACGACTCTTTAAAAATCCAGACGTTTTCAAAACGTTATCACCCTAGGTCTGACAAATATATTATATAAAGAATAAAGGGAAACCATTATGATATATTTAGTTGATGTTATGTATAATTATGAGATTATGTTAAACCTAAATGCATTGATGACAACCAAGATAGTGATATTGATCATGCATACACATCTTCCATGTCCCGAAAAAAAAGTAAAACAACAGTTGAGATACACAACTTTTGGTGATTAAGTAATTAACAAGGTACAAACCGTAAACAATAATATATAGTTTTGGAAATAAGTGAAGTCAATAGAAAAGAAGTAGAGTAGTCTCTCAAGCCGGAAAATTCTTAAGTCACGCAGCGAAATGGTTACGCTTTCCATAAATAGTAACTTGCAAATAAAAAATGAAAGTTAGTTAGAAAATAATAAAATATTATAAATATTTAACTTGTTACCGTAGGTAAGAAGTGATAGAAATTAAAGTAAAAAAAAATTGCACAAATAAAAGAAGTTGCATACTTGCGTCAATTTATCTCTAATTTCAGAATTGTCCCTAATTTCAGAATGATCCGACTAATACTACACATCTGTGGACTCGACATGGACTTTTAGTTGTCAATCTGCCTTCGAATGAACATATATGTAGCTTCATTATAAGTCTCCATCTTAGAGAAAAAGTTTTTTTTTTTGTAAATAAAAAAAACGAAGAAGAAGTTGCAGACTTGCAACGAAGAAGAAGAAGAATGTGCAATTAAAGCAAGATAAAAGAATAAAAAGAAACTGGTAATTAATGAGATTCTCGTAATAATAATAAAGTAAAAAGCCGCTTTTACTATATATATATACAATTTTTAGATTTTTACAGCATATTTTTTTTAGGGATCCCTGTTTTTTATTTTACTTTACTATAAATATATAGACTAAGATAGAGGTATACAAAAATCATCAATTTAGTTTTAATTTTTGCCGACTATTATAATAGTATAAAATTATTATTGTTGAGGTAATTATTTTTAATTGTTAAGGGTCTAAATAACATCTACATAATAGTCTATGATGAAATATTAATTTACAATTGATTAACCTACAATTTGTTGCCGGATACTCGGTTCGACTCGTTTACAGCCCTACACCTTACTATGATTAGTAGTGTTAACACTCGATTTTCAATTGAGTTGTAAAAAGTGAATGCGTATATAAATCAACTATGTATATTTTTTTGGAAAATAACGGAACTTGACACGTGTGAGTTGTTAGATAGTTGTGACCCGAATACATTATAAGACATATATTAATATGGGTGTTGAATCGAAGCTCGTAAAATAACGAATGCAACACAACTGACCGTGAATCATTTGGTCATATAAAATGAAAGTTATGGTCAACTGAAGCCAAAAGTAAAAAGAAAAAAAGAAAATAAAACCTGCAACCTATTGAGTAGGTAATTATATAATTTTTTATTTAATTTTAACTATTTAAGACATTTATAACCGCTTTTGACATTTCCATTTAAGGAAGGCGGGACGATTCCGCATTAGAACCGAAGCGAGGTCCCTCTCAAGCCACTCTTGATCAATAACTAGTGAATTATGCTGCTCCCTATGCTGCGGGAGCATAGTCATAACCACCATCATCGTCGTCGTCATCACCTTCCATGCAAGCTGCTGCATAATCGTATATGTAGTACCACGGAACAACAATGGTGGCCTTCTTTGTTAGGGGAGGCATTTTTAATTAAGTAGCTAGCTAGTTAGAGAGACTCCGCTAGTTATTGATATTTGATGAATGGGGTTGGTTAACGGTTGAATGGAGGAGTGAGTTACTTGGCTATGCCTCTATATTTACTTATAGTGAGATCGATGGAAAGTGATGCATTTATAGGTGTTTTGACAAATGAGGGCATATTTTTGGAGAATGTGGCTCACCCTATGTTACTCATAGCTGGCCTGCTAGTGGTCCATGATGGGTTCCGATGTAATCGTTAGCCCCGTTAACAGTCAATAGACGGCGAGTAAGTCCAGTGGGCCTCGTGAAAGGCCTGGAAGGTCCAGAAGCCCAGTACGAAGGGTCCCGACTTAAGCAGTCCAGATATATGAGCTGAATGCTCCCGACAATAAGCCTCTGAGTAGGCCCCGATATGCCTTAGTAAAGGCCCCGATAATAAAGCCCCGCGGAGGCTGGACTTGTCTCGTGAGACAAAGGGTCCTGGGTGGTGACCTAGAATGAGATAACTCTGGAGTCCCCGACAGAAGTTGGGACTCGTGATCAGAGGATAAGACCGAGAAACCCGCCTACTAGATAGAGTAGTGGGGAGACGGTTGAGATATGGATAACCTCCCCCGAGATACGCAGGGCGTGCCCGAGATACGCGGAGTATGGGCGAGATACGCGGAGCGTGGGGCGAGATATACGGAATCCCGAACGAGATATACGGAATCGTGGGTAAAACTGCCAGGCGCAGTCTCATGTAACTGAGTAACTTCCCCTCCTATATAAAGGAGGAAGTTACCTCAGAAAACACATTCTCTAATACGAACTTAGATTACTGCTTACCACCCCATTGATCACATACTCATTTAGGCATCAGAGAGGGATTCTGGGTCACCACCCAGGTCATCCCCTTTTGCAGGATAACGCGGAGCCCAGGAGTTCAAGCTTCCCGTCAAGAACGTAACGGAGCTTCGCCCGTGATCCAACATTGGCGCCGTCTGTGGGAATCTAACAAAAAGCCAAAATAGTTTCTACCATATCAATGGCCGGTGGTGGCAAGAAGAAGCAAGTTCAGGCCGGCAGTTCTCGCCCCGCTGGAACTGTGAATTCCCCGTTGCTGGAACATGTTGCTGAACAAGGTGAGCACCCTGCTGTTTCTCAGACAGGGGGGCATGGTGATGATGAGGTCTCAGTCCGAGACACGACACTGAACAGGCAAGATATCCCGCGAAGGGAGGTGGATGCTCCCCCAAACCCGGTGGGGCACAGAGAGGAAATCCCACGAAGGGAAGTAGGCTCTTCTTCAAACTCGGAGTTGGTCAAGGCAGTAGCAGATGCTATGCCTATGTTCTTGGCAGCCATGGAGGCTCTGTTGGACAAGAGGGAGGCTGCTAGGAGGGCGGAGGAGTTGCCCCCGCGAGAAGAGCTGCCTCCACCCCCTCCGAGGGTGGTTCCAGAAGAACAGGAGGTTCAAGAGATTCAGTCCAGGAATAAGGGTAAGGAGCCCGCGCACTCGGAGAAGTTCGTGGTTGATGGTCCCGGACCAGTGCAGCACAGGACCATTCCCCTGAATGGCCCCATCACCCCCGATCAGGTGGTGAAAATTGTCAACATCTGCAAATGACATCGGAGCTGAGAGATCGATCCAGTCATCCTTTCGTTCCGCGGCTGCTAGATACTGTCGCCCCGCCAGGGCTAGGCATTCCGACCATCAAGGAGTACGATGGTGAAGGAGACCCGGTCCGCCATGTTCAGAGACATGTCCAGGCTTGCATGGGAAGGACCTCGAATGATGACCTCGTGTGTTCACTGTTCCCGATCACTCTGGGAGAAAGGGCCATGACTTGGTTTTTCAGCCTACCGCCGGGAAGCATTACGTGCTGGGCTGATATGCACGATCGCTTCATTAAGCAATATCAAGGTCGGAGGCGTCTCCTGAAGAGTGTAAGGTCCCTGACCCAGGTGGTACAGAGATCCGACGAATCATTGGCATATTATTACCACGATTCACCGCCAGTGCCGCGGAGATCGATGAGGAGATATCGGAGGGAGAGACCATCCGAACTTTCCTGCGGAACCTAACTGCTCCGTATGGTTCCGATCTGATGCACAGCGTAGCCGCGAAGGCTGTGTGGAGCATGGAGGCCCTGCAAGCGAGGGTGAAACAGCAAATCGACGTCCAGGAGTCGAAGATTGCCGCCGGAGAGCTTGATCCTCCGAAGTCGGGAAGAGCAAAGACAACGTCCAATCTGTCGGATGATCGTAAAGGAAGCAATAAATCGGAGGGTAGTAGGAACCGCGCTCGCCCCGAGAGAAGGGAGGACAGGCGTCCTCCGAAGAAGGATAACCGCGAGGGTCGTAGTGTTCCCATCAACAGCTCGATGACCTCCATGCTATCTGTGATGGATCGGCAGGGTCTCGCCCGATACCCCCCGAGGAAAGAAGGTGAGTTCTTGGGAGGACGCTCCGATCGTTACTATCGGTACCATCGAGCCAATGGTCACGACACAGATAACTGTCGGGACCTAAAGAAGGAGATTGAGAAGCTGATCCAGAAAGGGAAGCTGAAGGTATTCGTCGGAAGGGGACGGTGCCGATCCCGCTCCAAAAGTCGGTCACGGTCCCGTTCCAAGTCCCGTGATCGATCCCCGAAGAAGAAAAAGGTTGAGCCGGAAGCCTCCGGTTCTGGCGCCCGTAAGGAGAGGCGGGGGACCATTAACGTCATTCACGGAGGAATGGCGGCGGGAGGTGATACCTCCGCTTCTCGGGAGAACTATGCTTCTCGCATCTCTGCTGCTGTGGTGTTAGGAAAGAGGTCCTGGTCGTGGACTATAAAGGAAGAAATGGTGATTTCTTTCTCAGCGGAGGATTTGATAGGCGTGGAGAGCCCCCACGACGACGCCTTGGTCGTGACCCTGGATGTGGACGGATTCGAGATGAAGAGGATCCTGATAGACGGAGGGAGCTCTTTCGACATTCTTTTCATGGACGCGCTGGAGGCCATGGGAAAGACGAAGAAGGACCTGACGCAGGTGAACTTCCCGATAGTGGGATTCTCTGGATCTACTTCCTATCCGTTGGGAATGATTACCTTACCGGTGGAGTTTGGTAGCGGCTGGAAGATGGAACGGCGGAACGTAGATTTCGTCGTCGTAGAATCCGCGGGAACATATAACGCTATCATCGGGAGGACCACTATCAACCCTCTCATGGCAGTTGCTTCAACCGTCCACCAAAAGATGAAGTTTCCGACTGACAATGGGGTCGGAGAGGTCAAGGGTGACCAGGTGGCATCACGAAAGTGTTATGTCAATGCCACCCGAAGGAGAAGGTGGGAAGCCATGGCTGTCCTGCAGACTGATGTCGATCCTCGAGAGGAATTTGGGCATCCCGCCCCCATGGAGGATTTGAAGGAGGTTGAGATTGATGGACCTCGGAGGAAGGTGAAGATCGGGTCTGCTTTGTCGGAGGAAAGAGCCCGAGATTTGATCGAGCTTCTGAAGGAGTTCAAGGAGCTGTTTGCCTGGTCCCCGAGTGATATGCCAGGAATCAGCCCCGACGTGATTGTGCACGAATTGAAGATTGATCCCGCGATCAAGCCTATCGCGCAGAGAAGGCGTCCGATGGGCGCGGATAAGAGGGTCGCGATCCAGCAGGAGGTGGGCAGACTGCTCGACGCTGGATTCATCAAGGAGCTCCGATTCCAGACTTGGGTCGCTAACCCAGTCCTGGTGAGAAAGAGTAATGGGAAGTGGCGGATGTGTGTCGATTTCCGCGACTTAAACAAGGCCTGCCCGAAGGATTGCTACCCGCTCCCGAGGATTGATCAGTTGGTGGATGCCACATCGGGACACGAGCTGTTGAGCTTCATGGATGCTTATTCTGGGTATAACCAGATCAAGATGGCGAAGGAGGATGCCCCCCATACAGCCTTCTATGCCGATAGTGACGTTTATCACTACGACGTAATGCCCTTCGGATTGATCAATGCTGGAGCAACTTACCAGAGGATGGTGAACAAGTTGTTCGGGGACATGCTGGGAAAGACTATGGAGGCGTATGTGGATGACATGTTGGTGAAGTCCCGACAGGCAGGAGACCATGTCCAAAACTTGGCGGCGGCGTTTGAGCGGATGAAGTTTCATCAGGTTCGGTTGAACCCAGACAAATGTGCTTTCGGGGTGAACTCGGGGAAATTCCTAGGGTTCATGGTGAGCCAGAGAGGAATCGAGGTGAATCCTGAGAAGCTGCGAGCAATCGAGGAGATGCAGTCCCCGAAGACTCATCGGGAGGTTCAAGTGCTGAATGGCCGGTTGGCAGCGATGAATCGATTCCTATCCAAGGCGAGCGACAGAGCCATGCCATTTTTTGATGTGCTAAGGGCCCACAAGAAGTTTGAATGGTCCGACAAGTGCGAGGAGGCATTCCAAGCATTCAAGCAGCACCTCCGTACCCTCCCGCCGTTGGCGAAACCGGTTCCAGGCGAGCCGCTTTATCTCTATTTGGCTGTTTCTGAAGTTGCTGTTAGTTCTGTTTTGATTAAGATTGTCAAGGGCAACCAAGTGCCTGTCTATTATGTAAGCAAGGCGTTTGCCAAATCTGAAATGAATTATCCCGCTATTGAGAAGTATCTCTTTGCGTTGATTGTTGCCGCTCGAAAGCTGCGACCTTACTTCCATGCCCACGAGGTTACGGTGTTAACTAATCAGCCCTTGAAGCACTTTTTGAACCGACCGGAGGCGTCGGGGAGATTGGTGAAATTGGCCATCGAGCTTACGGAGTTCCGCATTCATTTTGCTCCGAGAACCGCTATTAAGGGCCAGGCATTGGCGGATTTTATAGCTGAGTCTACAGCACCCGATCTGGAAGAAGCGGGCCCTGTAGAGGGGGCAACCATGGAGGTCCCGATAGCATAACAGCCAGAACAGCCAAAACAGGAGAACACTTGGGAGATGTACACTGATGGTTCATCGAGTGTAGAAGGATCGGGGGCAGGATTCGTATTGATACCGCCCGGTGGAGGCGAGCCCTTGCGATATGCCTTAGCCTTGACGTTTAGGGCCACCAACAATGAAGCGGAGTATGAGGCTCTCATCACGGGCCTTAAAATCGCCAAGGGTACAGGAGTCGACCATTTAAAAGTGAAGTGCGATGCCAGCTTGATTGTGAATCAAGTCCAGGGAAACTATGAAGCCAAGAGCCCGACAATGAGGAAGTATTTGCATGAGGTGCAGGCTTTGAAGGGAAGCTTCAAAAGCTTCGATATCGAGGCAATCCCAAGGGAAGAAAATGCGGAGGCAGATGCCTTAAGCAAGTTTGCTCTGGGAGTGGCCCCCGAGGAGAATCGGAAGGTGCACTTTTTGGAGAGAGTGATTATCTCAACCATCGATCCGACGGAGGTTTGCGCCATTGAAGCAAGATCGGAGGAAGAAGAGAAATCCACCTGGATGACCCCGATGGTCACATACTTGACTACGGGGGCACTCCCCGATGATGAAGTGGCAGCTGTAAGGTTGCGTCGAATCGCGAACGACTACGTGATGGTGGACAACCAGTTATATAAGAGGGGGCATGTAAAGCCTTTCTTGAAATGTGTGGTGGAGCCTGATACGAATCGGATCCTGAGAGAGCTACACGAGGGAGTCGCGGCTTGTCATGAAGGGGCCCGATCCATTGTGAGGAAGACGTTGAACCTAGGCTACTATTGGCCTTCGATGAACAAGGAAGCGACAACGATGGTCCAGTCCTGTGATGCATGTCAGAGGTACGCTCCGAATATCATGGCTCCCGCCGCGGACTTGATGTCCATCAGGAGTGCGTGGCCCTTCGCGCAGTGGGGCATTGACTTGGTAGGACCCCTTCCACAAGCAAAAGGTCAGTGCAAATATTTACTCGTAGCCATCGATTACTTCTCGAAGTGGATAGAGGCTAAGGCGTTGGCCAAGACGACGGGGCAGCAGATCCTCAAGTTCCTTCAAACTCAGATTATATCCCGGTATGGAGTTCCTCGAGTGTTGATCAGCGATAATGGCCCTCCGTTCAATGGGGCTCAGTTGAAGGAGTACCTGGAGGAATTGAACATCGAGCATCGGACAGCTTCTGCCCACCATGCTCAGACTAATGGCCAAGTCGAATCAGCCAACAAGATCGTGATGGATGGCTTGAAGAAAAGAGTCTATGCCTTGCAAGGTCATTGGCTTGATGAGCTTGAAAACGTGCTGTGGGCTGTCAGAACAACACCCAAGCAGTCAACAGGGGAGACTCCGTTTGGCCTTGTCTATGGCACGGAGGCAGTTGCCCCCGTGGAGATAGCGGTGGCGTCCCATCGCAGGAGGTATTATGAACCTCTAACGAACGAGGAACTGAGACGTCTAGACTTAGACTTGCTCGAGGAGAAAAGGAGGAAGGCTGACGAAGTTCAGGCTCGGATGCGTCTGGCAACAGCTCGATATTATAATCGGCGTGTCAAGTCCCGACAATTCTTTGTGGGAGAACTTGTCTGGCGGAGGAACGAGTTCGTTCATCAAGATCGGATTAACAAGCTATCGCCGAAATGGGAGGGACCTTACAATATCGTAGGGATGCCAGCCCCGAATGCGTACAAGCTAGAAGACCTTGATGGCAAGACATTGAAACATTCCTTCAGTGGCGAACACTTGAAGAAGTATCATGTTTGATATTAAGTCGCCACGAATGGCGCAAATTATCTATCGATCCGATGTAAGCAAAGCTTTGAGTTATTAATGAATAAAAGAAGTTGCTTCCGATCAAATTTCTTTTAGATTTATTCTAACTGTTAGTAAGACGTCCTGAAGGACGCGACAAAAGCCTTCCGAGGTACGATAAAAACCTTTCGAGGTACGGACAAAAGCCCTACGGGGTATGCGTAAGTCGTCTATATGATGCGGCAAAAAGCCTTAAAGGGTACGAAAAAGCCCTAACGGGTCCGCGTAAGTCGTCTATATGATGCGGCAAAAAGCCTTAAAGGGTACGAAAAAGCCCTAACGGGTTCGCGTAAGTCGTCTATATGATACGGCAAAAATCCTTAAAGGGTACGAAAAATCCCTAACGGGTCCGCGTAAGTCGTCTATATGATGCGGCCAAAAGCCTTAAAGGGTACGATTAAGTCGTCTGGAATGACGCGATAAAAGCCCTGAAGGGTACGATTAAGTCGTCTAGATTGGCGCAGTAAAAGCCTTAAGGGGTGCGAAATAAATCATCTTAAATGATGTACAAAATTTCCTTAAGAGACAGGGATGAGAAACCTTAAGTGGTAAAGTCCCGAGGAAAATGTCACGAAAAGACATATGAAATTACACTAAGTGGCTTGGACGAGAAACCTTAAGTGGTAAAGTCCCGAGTAGACGAGAAACCTTAAGTGGTAAAGTCCCGAGTAGACGAGAAACCTTAAGTGGTGAAGTCCCGAGTAAACGAGAAACCTTAAGTGGTAAAGTTTCGAGTAGAGCATCAGAAGGATGTATGAAGTCGCTTTAAATAGTGCAAACGATTATCGGGATCAAAACAGACGGAAGAAATTTCTTATATAAAGGCTCAAAGGCCTGAAGGTTCCGATACAAAACATAAAGGAGGAAAAATTACAAGGACTAAAAGAATAGAGCATTAAGCTTGGTCTTTGTTGGAAGTTGGGTCCTCAGCAGCTTCGGAGGGAGTAGGATTCGGAGGGGCCTGGGCAGAAGGCTCCGCAGTCCGCGGAGTCGGGTCCGCGGCATCAGTCCCTTCACTCTCCGCGGGGAGGTTGAAGTACTTCTCTGCGATGGGGGCAAGGGTCTCGGACTTCTTGAAGTCGATGGAATCCTCGTATGCCGTGTAGAGCTCCTTGACGGCATTGAACAGAATGTTCTCCACCTCGGTTTTGCAGAACTTCACGGCATCCGCCTCGAAATCATCGGAGTTCCGATACTCCTCGCGACCCTGAGCCTTTGCCTCAGCCAGCTTGGCAGAAAATTCAGCCTCTTGGGCTTCAAGTTTCGCCTTGGCCTCCGCGAGAGCTTCCACGAAAACTCCCTTCTCGTGGAGGAGCTGCCTCTTCTCCACCTCGTTCCGCCGCTGATCCTCCTGGGCTATCCTCCGCTCCCGACGAAGGACGGCCTCATGATCGTGAACCTGCTTTTGCAGGCCCGTAGCCATCTCGTCAAGGAGGGTCCGCTCCTTGGCTATCTTGACCCTGGCTGCCACAGCCTCGTCGAGGTCCGCCTGGAGCTTGGCCAAAGCGTCGGGGTCCGACTTAGCTTGTGCCTCCTCCAAAGCACCCTTGAGAGCCAGGATGAAGCCGAAGCAGCGCTGCTGGTCCGCGGTTTCCTAAGACGAAAGGGAAAAAGGATTAGAATCCGATGGTCGAAAGCAAGAACAAGGAAAGAAGAATAAAGTAAAGGTAAAGCTTTACCTCCATCCGACGGATGGCCATAGCGCGGAGCTCCTCTTCGATGTCCTCCCGCGCCAAGGAGATTGGCCGCTTCAAAGCCGGAGGAATTGACCCTGCCAGCAGATGCAGGGCCAAATCAGGCTGAAGGTCCCCCCGCTGGAGTGGGACCCTTTGGAGAGGCTCAATCGGGTTCCAGGTAATCGTCTCCTGGTCGGGGGTGAAAACCTTGTAAAGATTTTCATCCACGGGGAGAGGAGGGATAACCCTGGAAGCCTCAGCCTGAGGAGCCACTTCGATCGGAGGCTCGGGGGTTGGACTGCGGAGCTCTAGGGGAGAACTCCGGGACACGTCCTCCACGGTGGGCCTCAGGATGCTCCGACCTGGCTTTCGGCGGAGCAGGCCACCTTCATTTGGCTCCTCGGAGGAAGGAGAAGCCTCTAAGTCAGTCACCTGACGGAACTGAGCTTCCGTCGGGGTTTCCTCTGTCATCGGCGACTGTGGAGTCGCGGCCCGTGCAGGAGTAGCAGCCCTCTTCGGAGTGAGAGCCTCCGTTGGACCTGCGGTTGCGCGACGAATAAAATCAGGAAGAGTATCGTGGGGGCACCAGATGATTTGGCGTTCAAGATGCTGGTCCTTTCCGAAGAAGTTGTAGTATCCCGCCTTGAGAACGTGGGGGGTTTCTCCTCGAAGGATGTATTTGATTTCTCGAACCCGCGATTCCCGATCAGCGGGGATAAACTCCTCGGGAACCAGTTTCCTATATTTCTTAATAGCACGACGGACACGCTTACCTTCCTCGGCGGAAGTGACCCCGAAAGCTTGGTCTATCTCCTCCCTCCGGGCCCACTTAGCCTCGGTCCGCTCTTCGGTCGGAGGGGCAGCAGAAGAGGAAGCCCCCTTCTTCAGCAACTTCCGCTTTCGTTTGGAGCTACCCTGGACGGCATCAGTCTCCCCCTGGTTCAACATGAGATGGTCAACAGAGATGATTTCTTGGCTGCAAAAATAAAAGACAAAATGGTTAGAAATATTACCCAGAGGACCAAATCCTTGGAAACAGAATCGAGGAGCCGGACTCCGATATGAATCAAGTCTTTCTCCACGAGCTTGTTGGCGTCGAGGGGAATGAAGGAGTCCCCCCAACGGTAGAGCTGGACCATCTGAAGGGTGTTGAGGTCATCCTCAGTGTAGACCTCGAGCTTGGGGGCAGGGTCCGCCTCAACCTCCCATCGAGGCCATGGGACAGAACTGTTTTGGACGAAGAAGTAATACTTCTTCCATCCGCTATTGTCGGACCCCGAATCACGAATCAGCACCCGATACTTGTGGAACTTCCAGGTCTCGCTATCCCAGCCGAAACGTGAAAGTTGCTCCTTTGTCCACTTGGGGAGTCGGGGGGAGAAGGAGCAAACACCAGCCTTGTTGCACTTCATTCCGTAGAATGTGCGGAAAAGCAGCAAACTGTATGTCCACTGCTTGCGGAGGCACAAAAGCTGGAAAGCGTTCCACACGCGGATGGCGTGTGGAGAGAATGTACAGGGGTACGTCTTTTAGAAGTTGCACATCTCCACCAGGTTCCCACAAAAAGGGAATCGAACAGCACTTATATGCCCGGCGGAGACGAACACTTCTCCCTCTCGAGGACGCGTGACGATATGCTTCCTCCTAGTGGTGGGCTGAGACTCGTAAGGGAAGCGAGGTTCCCAGTCTGAGGTAATGCAGCCTTCTCGGAGAGCAACCTCATACGAGGTCTCAGAGATCTCGTTAACATCATACTCAAAAGTAAAAGGGATCTTGGCCCCAGAACTAGCCTCGTCTAAAAACGGTTACAAACAAGAAAACTTGAGAAAAGAGGAGAAGGTAACGTAAGCAAATCATGAAAACAGATAAGGAAATCCTTACCAGACATGGTTGATGATTGCTGAAAGAAGATGAAGAAGGATCGGGAAGGTTGAAAGCCTTGGATCACTTGAAGAGCAGAAGGAACTTGGAGGAGAAACTTCGAGTGCGAGAATGGCAGAACTTCCAGAAATTGAGAGGGTGAAGAAGAAGTGAATAATGCCAGGGTTTTAGCATTTATAAGCAAAGGTACAACTGTATGGACTCAATCTTGACCGTTGAAGATGAAACGGTTCAATCGTGATCGTCGAGATGGTGGGACGGTACGGAAGAGACGTGGTGGCGTAATGAGTGCTTTTTCAGAAAGCAACAGTCACGCCGATTTGAGCGTCGTTTCATAATCCCCAGCATTTAACGCTGCAATAACCAAGGAGTCTCCTCGGATTTGGCACCTACCCGTAGAGTCCAGTGGGCCCAAGGCAGTCATGAGTGAGAAATTCTGTCATTCGACAATTGCGTGCAAGGTAAAAGCCTCCGATTAAGATATCAAGAGGTTTGAAGACAAAAGCCTCTGATAGCAATATCGGGAGGTATGGACATAAAAGCCTCCGACGGTGAAGTCGGGAGGTCCGAGATTGGAAGACACGACGGACTGCAAGTCCCCCATGTCTTGGGGGCAAATGATGGGTTCCGATGTAATCGTTAGCCCCGTTAACAGTCAATAGACGGCGAGTAAGTCCAGTAGGCCTCGTGAAAGGCCTGGAAGGCCCAGAAGCCCAGTACGAAGGGTCCCGACTTAAGCAGTCCAGATATATGAGCTGAATGCTCCCGACAATAAGCCTCTGAGTAGGCCCCGATATGCCTTAGTAAAGGCCCCGATAATAAAGCCCCGCGGAGGCTGGACCTGTCTCGTGAGACAAAGGGTCCTGGGTGGTGACCTAGAATGAGATAACTCTGGAGTCCCCAACAGAAGTTGGGACTCGTGATCAGAGGATAAGACCGAGAAACCCGCCTACTAGATAGAGTAGTGGGGAGACGGTTGAGATATGGATAACCTCCCCCGAGATACGCAGGGCGTGCCCGAGATACGCGGAGTATGGGTGAGATACGCGGAGCGTGGGGTGAGATATACGGAATCCCGAACGAGATATACGAAATCGTGGGTAAAACTGCCAGGTGCAGTCTCAGGTAACTGAGTAACTTCCCCTCCTATATAAAGGAGGAAGTTACCTCAGAAAACACATTCTCTAATACGAACTTAGATTACTGCTTACCACCCCATTGATCACATACTCATTTAGGCATCGGAGAGGGATTCTGGGTCACCACCCAGGTCATCCCCTTTTGCAGGATAACGCGGAGCCCAGAAGTTCAAGCTTCCCGTCAAGAACGTAACGGAGCTTCGCCCGTGATCCAACAGTCCATATGTTTGTACGTGTTGCACTTGTGAATTCACGCCACGGTGGTGGTGGGAGAGTGTGTGTGAGGGGCTCATGACTACTCATGCTACCGTGGATGCTTAATTTAATAGCTTCTTGTGTTCTTGAGAGGATTTAGAGTAGAAATGAATGATTGTATTCACAGAACTCCAAATCAGTTTGTACAATATGATCTAACTAACTATATATACTAAGTTAGCTACGTACATAGGAAATGAGTAAAATGCTACTAAGACACAAGCATTGACTACAAAAATTCATGATTATTGTGGCGACCGGATTCGCTGCAATAGCACCTGAAATCGTCGTTATAGCTATATTGCGACGACGTGTCGTCGCTATATGGTCGCCACTATAAGGCCCCTGCAGCAGGTGGCTATCGCGATAAAAAATATTTATCTCCGCAATTGATAAATCTGTTGCGAGGATAATTTTGGAAGTATTTGTGATAAAGTTTGTTGTAATAGGTCTTCTTACTGCGAGAATGTGGTAACTCTATTGCGACGATAAATGGAAAAAAAATGTCGCAATAGGTGTATATTGTGAGGACTATGTAACTCTATTGCGACAACATACAAATTTAGTCGCAACTAGTATATCTATTGCGGGGATCATGTAACTCTGTTGCGAACACAAACATTAAAAATTGCCGCAATAGGTTTATCTATTGCGAGGATTGAATAATGCTACTACGGCAAAATATTTACGATTATAACCGTAATAGGTCTACATATTGGGAGGATTTATTAATTCTATTACGATAACAAATTTATAATTATAGTCGCAATATATTTTTCTCATGTGACAAATATCAACGAAAACATGCATAGTTAAATATTTTAAAATTTTATCATACTCATCCAAAATAAATCGAAATATAGTAATATAATAAAAATAAAAAATATCCACAAAAATATTTACAGTAAAATATTTACCGTCTACAATACCCGTCTAAACTACACACTCAACGTAACTAAAAGTGTCTAAATACAAAAAATACAAATAATCATCCCACATAAGTCTATGATGTCGATAAAACATATTATTCTTCTACTCCGTCTTCATAATCTCTTAGAGTTGTCACATCTGCATACGCACTTCTGAAGAAACTCAACTAGGCACCTAGAGAGGCTGAAATATGTACATGTTGGTGGTAATATGGGCTCAATTGATTACTAGCAATAACACCAAGTAATTAATACTAGACAAATATCAAATTGCATCTAATGAAATTCATATTAATAATAGATTATCTAACATTATTCATTTTTTTAAAATATGATCAGCATTATATCACCTTAAACTACACACCAGGTCAAACATGATGACAAATAAGTATATAAAATTAGATTTCTGACATATTTATTTTGAGCAGTCAAAACAGAGTTCCACGAGTTCTTAATTGTAGAAGAAACAATTCAATTTCACTAGTTTAATAAATTCATCAATTCCATACTGATTAAACGGGATGAACATAATGAGATTAAATCGATAAAATTCAAGATTACACACTCACGATATACAGTCAAGCCTGATCGTTAACTGATATTGGACAAAAAAACGCATTTTCTATGTAATTTATTAGCAGGAAAGGAGCGCCGACCATGGACATTTTTTTCTTTATTTGTTATTTACCTAAAATTTCAGCATGCATAAATTTTAATCGGTTAGTGGGTCCAAGAATTCTCTGTAATCACATTGCCATATCTATACAATATCATCTCAAATTTATATACAACAAAGAACGATGAGGACAGAGACGCAAAAATTTCACCAACACGAATCAACGAATATAATCATTTACCAGTGAAAACTAGGAGGGACTACCTGTGGCGTGCGGTTGGACAGCTGGGTGTGAGGCCCTGACGGACGAACACGGTGACTTCAAGATGACAACAGGAGGACCTTGGGCGGAAGCTGCGAATAAGTGGCTCTCTCTGATGTTCCAGAGTCTGGGAAGAATGGTTGAGTTTGTTTTCTCTGCAGTCTTAAACAAAGGAAATAATTTAACTTCTTTTTTTAGCCAAAAGAAAACTTCTTTTTTTAGCTTTTTTTTTTTACAATCATAAATTAATTTCTTTAATCACATAAATATTGAATTGTGATAAATGGAAATAAATTAAATAATAACTTAAAGTTAAATACGTAAATACCTTTTTCGGTTGTTGGCAAAAAAAAAAAAACCTTTTTTGGTTGCTCTAAAATGTTAAGGTTATTCTTTGACAATAATAATTTTTTTTTGGTAATAATTTAATACTTCATTATAAGATAATAGTATATTGTATGAGGATTTCTCCGCAAAATGCTTACGGTTATAGTTTTTTTTTTAAATAAGTTTGATTTTTTTATTTTTTTATTTTGTGTTTGAGGTTCACAATTTAAGATTTAGGATAATAAGATTTAAGGTTAATTTTAAGGTTTAAAATTATATAGACTTATAATGTTTAAGGAGGATAATAAGATTTAAGTTTAATTTTATGGTTTAGACTTTTAAGGTTTGAGGTTAATTTAAATTTTTTTAGAGTTTAATGTTTATGATTATCTGTTTATGGTTATAAGTATAAATTTAATTTTAAGGTTTATTGTTTAGGGTATAAGGCTATAAGGCTTATAAAGTTTAAGGTTTAGTGATTGTTGACTCGATCTAATGTTCATTCTTATAAGGTTTAAATTTAATTTTAAGGTTTAGACTTTAAGGTTTAATGTTTTATAATTTTTTTTTTAAAAATATAGGATTTAAATCTTAAGGTTTTAAGGGTTTAAATTTTAAGGTTTCAATTGGCCAAACAAAAAGGTTTTAAGGTTTAAGATTTTTTGAGATTTAGGGTTTAGTGAAACTTTTTTTTTTTTTGCCAAGAGTGAAACTTTGTTATTGCAAGACATAATCGTCGCAATTGGAGAGAACATATCGTCACAATATACATACTATAATATGGGGATATGTGTTTCTCGCAATAGAATTGATATCGTCGCAATTGCTAGTCCCAAAAAATTAATTCAAAAATTTAGGAAGAAAATTTATCATTGCGAGAACTAGTCGTCGCAATTGGATACTGCATATCGTCGCAATATACCTATTGTATTGCGTGGATATGTGGTCCTTGTAATATATTTGACATCGTCGCAATTGCTTGCCCTAAAAAAATTATGTCGAATATTTTGTGGGAAATTTGTTATTGCAAGAATCAATCGTCGCAATTGGATATTACATATTATCGCAATATACCAACTTTATTGCGAGGATATGTGATCATTGCAATAGATTTGGTGTCGTCGCAACATTTTTTTACTGCGAGGACATGTTGTCGCAACTGAATATTGCGATGATGTTCTTATCGTGTCAACATAATATGCAACGAATTGTATAAATCCTCGCAATAGACATGATAATAGCGAGGACAATGTATCATCGCTATAGAAGTCGCCACAATATACACAAATTCTTGTTGTGCATTGTGTAGACATATACAAGCATTGTGCAAACACAGCACAAGTATTATGTTAATATTGTGCAAACATAGTGTGCAATCATAATGTCCTATCCTATATCCCCCCACCTTTCTCATCTCCTCCCTTTTCATGGAACACATCTTTTATCCCATATAATTTGAGGAGAGCAATGTGCTGCCTCTTCACTAGAGCCTTGGTGAGCAAGTCAGCTACTTGATCCCTCGAAGCAACATGAATAGCAACAATGGCTCTTGACTCAATGTGATGCCTAGTGAAATGGCAATCAAGCTCAATGTGTTTTGTTCTCTCATGAAACATGGGGTTTTTGGCCATCTTTAACATGGTATCAGAGCCTGGTTCCGATAGGCGGAGTTCGGTTTGTCCCTTTTGTTGGCTCCACGTACAAGGTTACCGGGTCGGGCCTGGCGTGAGAGTGGGTGGACTTTGTTGAAATTAAGTCCCAACCCGTCCGGATTTGAAAAAACCGGTGCCATAATAGAGTCCTCATGGTGCGGGGAGTGTTGAAGTCTCCAAAAGTATCTCCACCATGAGAAAGTCCCACACCGATGGGTTTAAGTAATTAGAGCAACTATATAAGTATGTGGGCTACCTCCTCCTATTACCAATTGGTTTTAGGATGGAACCTTACTTGTGAAAATGGTTGCTCTATGTTAGTCCGTTGGGTTTGACTCGGCCCAATGTGAAATTTAACATAATTATCAACCACCAAAATCTGCCACGTGTCATGATAAAGTAAATTGACAACATTTCTATATATAATATATGACAACATTTTATGCTCACAATGAAGAATTAATACCCAACTTCACTTGCAGATCATAAGCCATACAAACTCGTACTGTCTGAGATTAATGTAGGTCAATTAGGGCTGGCAATTTGTGACACGACACGATAGCACGACACGAACACGTACGAAAAAAAAACGTGTTCGTGCTAGCATATGGAAGAACGATAACACGATAGCACGAACACGATTAACACGACATAACTTCCTTGTTGTGTTCGTGTTTGAGTATCATAACACGACACGCACGATAGCACGATAAAGTTGTACTATTAAGAGTAATTCTTAAGTATTTTTTGAACAATTCTTATTTGTTACCTTTAAAAACTCCAATTAGTGGTTTAATTTTAGTGTTTGTAAACTCTATATTATTAACTTATGAATACTGACATATTAATTCATAGTATTTTTATATATGGAGTTCATTATTTTGATTTTTGCTTAAAGATCTCGTATAGAGATGTACAAATGTATATCCTTATACAACACGATAGCACGACACGAACACGCACGAAAATATTCGTGCCGTGTTCGTGTTTGTAAAACGTGGCACGATAAGCTTACCGTGCGTGTTCGTGTTCAGTAAGTTTAGCACGACATGATTATTGACACGCACGATAGCACGAATTGCCACCCCTAATGTCAATTGTCATGCACTGCCATTTTTTACAATAGTGTACATACACCTTTTTTTTTTTTTGGCCAAATAGTGTACATACACCTTCAAACCATGTTAATACACACCTTTCATCAATGCTAAGGTACATTTTTTTTAGGAGCCTAGAGAAAGGACAAAACAAAACAGTGTAATATGTATATGATATATATATATAGGGAAAATAACATATTTAGCGTCTCAGATTTACCCAATGTGTCAATTTGTTGTCTCATGATTAAATTGTTACTTTCTACTGTCTCAGGTTTCAACTATTTTGCTATTTTGGTATCTTCGTCAAATTTTGGATTAAATTTAACATAATATGGTCATATGTTGGTCACATGACCAAATAAATTTGAAATTTCCTAAATTAACCACCAAATGCTCCAAATCGCTGGAATCAGGTCAACACTGAATCAGATGTGGGTGGCTGGAATCAGATGTGAAGTGGCGCGGAATCACAGGTGAGTGGCCGGAATCAGAGTTGGGTGGCCGGAATCAGACGGGTGGCTTTGGGTGGGCGGATTGAAGTAGCAAAATTGGTCAGGCGAACGGGCGAGGTGGGTTGAAAGTAGGAGCGGGTTGGTGGCGGACAGATGGGAGCGGCGGTTGTACATGAACGGTGGCGATCAATTTGGGCAGAAGCAGAGAGCGTTGTCACTTGTCAGGCAGAACCATAGAGTCGTGATTTTTTGTTGTTTTCTTGGTGACGCGATTGTTTAGACTATAGACAGTCTGGACCGGGTCGGTTGTAAACGGGCTGGTCTGATAAAATGTCAGATCGGCCAGGATATTGTACATTTTGGATATTAAGTGTCATTTGGGGGTGAGGACACAATTCATATTATATATTGGTATAGTAGATGTATGCGTATTTATATTCCTATTGTGGTCGTCTATTAGTCAAATATTATAGAATGTTATATTAGGGTTGTTAATGGTTAGGTTATGATATAGTTTGAAAATACCACAACCGTATAATATTTTTTTTGCCCACATACCATAACTATAAAGTATAACCATTATTAATATATTTGTTAGTACAATAACTATATCCATAACAGAGTTTCTCACCATAGTTTTACTTGTATACCCATTTTTGGGTTAATAAATGGTCTTTTGGTACAACAAGTTTGATTAAAATTAGCTTTTGGTGCAACATTTTTGTAGACTTTTGGTGCAATATGTTTGCACTTTGTGGACTTTTGATGCAATACGTTTGCACTTTATAGACTATTGGTGCATCCGTTAATTGACTGTTAGTTTTCAGCGTTAAGTACCCATCACGTAACTTCCCCTTAAGTTTTATTTTTGTTCAGTTTATTTTCTTCAGTCAGCCACTTTTCTTCCAACCACTAACCAAGTTTTCCAACCACCACCAAAGTCTGTCGGCCACCACTAATCCGGGCCAAATGGCTATAATCGGAGTCGTCTGAGCCTAATTGGGCCACGAAGGGCCCCAATTGGAGCACTGTGGCTCTGGTCGGAGCGACAGAGCTCCAGATCGGAGCTTTGTCGCTCCGACTAGACCCATAGAGCGCTCCTACTAGGTCCTTTATGGATCTGGTCTGAGCCACAGAGCTTTGGTTGGAGCCACATAGCTCTGATCTGGCTCTTCTTTTCCCAATTATTTCCGGACGACTCTTATATGAGTCGTTCGACCCCAATTTGTTGTGATCGGAAGAAAAATGAATGACTGAGAAGAAAACAATCAGAACTAAATTGAAAAAAAAAATGAAAATTAAGGGTAAGTCACGTGACTTGCACATGGGTACTTAACGGTCAAAATTAAAGTTCAACAAACAGATGCACCAAAATTTTACAAAGTAAAAACGTACATATTGCACCAAAAGTCTACAAAACAAATGTTGCACTAAAAGCCAATTTCTTTCAAACATGTTGTACCAAAAGACCTTTTAACCCTATTTTTAAATTATATTCATAAACTATTAAAACAATCTTATTTCAAACACAACTGAGAAACTAAGATTAATCTGAATTCAACACATAAAATATCTAAACTAATACAGTACTAACACTAAGACTTCAAGGTTCATATAAAGATTATTACAACACTAACATTAAGAAAATTAAATGAGGTATGAGAATGCGTTTTACTAAAGTGTAACATATTAAGATTAACTAATGGCTATATATATAGACGATTGAAGAACACGACCTCAAGTCATATGAAATAGAGAGCCTGATGAAGGAAATGTACGAATGACGCCACGAAGATGACTAAGTCCCTAAAGGAAGATAAATTGAGGCTCTATATACTGTAGGGTCCGAGCGGAATGTCCCGCTCGGACCGAAGAGTGGTCCAAACGGAAATAACTCAGTTCAGACTATACGATGCCCCGAGTGTAATATACCACCGGAGGTAGAATGATAGATGAGCTACTCGTCTCGACACGAATATCAAGGTGATTAAAGACTACAATGTATCCCCTCTGATAGCGAGCATCAAGCTTATCATAGAACACTCCATGATTAACAAGTTAACAATCCCAGATAAGGACAAACCTATACAGGGTTAAGCCCTATTCAAGGTTAGGACCTCTATAAATAACTCATCTTCTCATTCATTTAAGGTCGATCACTATCTCTCTATAAAGAGAGCTCTTCCTTTCTCTCTCTACATACAAGAACTTACTTAAGGGAAATACCGAAAGTAATACTCAAGAGCAAGAAGTCAAGGAATCTTCAAGATTTTTTTTTTTTTTTAAGTTGTTTTTTTTTTTTTACTGAATATTGATGTTTTCATTGATTTTTTTCTCCATGCTATGTAGTCTCTTAAGACTTCGGGTTCCTAGCAAAAATAATATTACAATATGTTATAAAACTATTCAGAAAATCTACAACATCTATAAAAGAGGAAGTGACCCTCACCCCTAAACGTTGCATTCTCATCTCCAAACGTTGCAACGTGTACCCGTGGCCCTTCTACGAATGAACAAGGTCTACAGGCGTCGCACGCTCGCTTCTGTAACGCCTCCTCACTCTTCATTATTTCGTCAGGTTCCTTCTTTGTCTCCATTGTGAAGTCAGGACATAGAAAGTAGAGAGAGACAATTTCCTCTCCAGAATCCCCTGAAGTTTCGTTCCTGCACTCGGTTTCGGGAGCACTGCGGTTTCAATTTTATTCCTTTCTTAACTGATAATCCACATTGTCAGGGGTATTGCTTCAATTCCCGACCAGTGGAGCAGTAGCCAAGGCAGCAGCAGCATCAACCCAGTGGTAGTTATCTTCATCTAGATCTTCCATTTTGCTCCGGTGAGATCTCCGATCCTTGCCGCAACAGTGAGCAACCGCCTTCATGATTTCTTCATTTCTCCATTTTCTACAACAACCTCTGTTTTTAGGGTTTTTAGTGAGCAACGACCTCTGTTTTTTTCATATAGTTTTGATTTTCGTCAATCTTCTACATTCTATTCTCAGTATATCCATATTCCATCCATTTTGCTGATTGTAAGCAGATAGGGAGTGTGGAGTGAGGCTTGTAAACACTCGATTTTGACCCGGACGTAACGATGTTACACATGATACGTCAATTCCGGACGCATCAAGTCATGAAGTCTCCAAGAAATGCTTAAGTGCATATTAGGAAATTAGTATAAATATATTTTAAAATACTTTGAATATATTTAATATTTTCGAAATATTTAAAAATATAAATATAATTAGTTTTTTTTAATATGTAGACAATTATCTGTAATGTATTTATCTACAGATATTATCTTTTATTTAAAGGTAATTATCTGTTGAGATATATATCCCTAGGAATTATCTATAAGATAATTATCTGTTAGCATTATTTTATTTAGATTTTATCTGTAATCTAGGCTAGGTTTTTAGTATAAATAGGGGTCCATTTCTACATTGTAAACAGACAGAAAAACACAATAGAGAATAATAGACTACTTTTCTTGGGATTCGTGCGTTTTTGTCATTTTGTGCTTTATATTAAAAAAAAAAAAAAAATTCTTTCTCCTCATTCTTCTTCCCCGACCAGCACCCCCAGGTCCGCCGGAGCTCCGACGTCGCCAACCTCCGCCCGGCAACCACCGTCGTCCTCCGCCCTCGCGTGGCCAGAAGATCTCCGGCGACCCCTTCTCTCTCTCATCAATATTTCGGACCACCCTTACACTTAAAAAATCGAAATTTAAATTTTAAATTTTACACTTTAAAATTTCGGTCCAAAATTTAAATTTTCAAAAACACCAATGTATCAAAATCATGAACTCCTAACACAGGCTCTGATACCACTGTTAGACTATGGGAGTTATCACTACGGAAACAATAAAACATGGTACGTGAATGTAATCGAAATTACGCAGCGGAAGAGTTACACATAGCTCAACAGTTTACCGTATTCCTATATCCTTTGCACGAGGGAGTTCTCGATCCACCAGACGGAACCCGTAGAGGTTCTTGTGAAAGAAGCCCTACGCGGTGTTAGCTCCACAGCAAAGCCTCAGATCAATTCTTGACACGGGGACGGATCTTCGGAGAGTTGCTCGAAAGCAATTTGGCACACCCTTGGTGTATGCAAGGTTCGGCCGAAACTTGCTAGTGTGGGAGGAGGGTTTTCTCTCTAAAACACTCTTGTGATGGAATTATGATTAACCCTAAAATATTCCCTAAAACCTCTTATTTATAGGAGGAGTAAAGTGGACAAAAGTCCACATTACCCCACCTAAACATTTCGGCCGGCCTATGTATTGGTGAGGCCTAATTTTGGACCTCCCATGTCAATTGAGATTTGGGTCTAGCCCAATTAACTTAACGTGACATTTACCCAAGTTCATTAGGTAAACTATACATATTATGGGCTACCAATTACGGCGCCCATCACCATATGCTTACACCTTGGTGATTAAAAATGTAAAAATTTTACCTTGTAATTCACCTAGGGTTTCGGCACAAACACTAAAATTGGGAACAAGTGGTCAAATTTCAATATCATATTTTAATAAGATCTACAATCAAATGTATGATTTTGATAAATATTAAACTTTTCTTGAAGATCATGAACATACATCATGAAAATTTCGGATTCACCAATAACCTCAAAAATCGAAATTTTAAAATTTTCCTTTTAAAAATTTCGGTTTTAAATTTTAAACTTCAAGAACACCAATTTATCAAAATCATGAACACCTAACACAGGCTCTGATACCACTGTTATATTACGGGGAGTAATCACTACGGATACTTAAACAAAGTACATGCTAGTAATCGGAATTACGCAGCGGAAGATTCGCACATACCTTTAAGATGATCCGTAGACCCAAGATATTCTCTGGAAGGAGTTCACGATCCTCCGGTCGGGACCCGTAGAGGTTCTTGTTAGAGTAGCCCTACGTGGTGCAAGCTCCACAGTAAAGCCTCTAATCGATTCTTGGCACGGGGATAGATCTCTGGAGAGTTTGCTCGAAAGAATTTGGCACACCCTTGGTGAGGGAAATGGTTCGGCCGAAACACTAGGTGTGGGAGGAGGGTTTTTCTCTCTAAAATACTCTTGTGAGGGAATTATGATTAACCTAAAAATCCTCTAACACCTCTTATTTATAGAAGGAGTAATCCACTTTACCCCACACTATAGTTTCGGCCGCCTATGTACTTGGGGAGGCCCAATTTTGGGCCTCCCATGTCAATTGAGATTTGGGTCTAGCCCAATTACCCTAGTGTGACATTCACCCAAGTTCATTAGGTAAACTATACATATTATGGGCTACCAATTACGGCGCCCATTATCATATGCTTACACATGCTTACACGTACACCTAATGGTTTCATTTTCCGGAGTCTTCCTCATTTTCCAAGAAAATCAAAAGCATGTGACGTAAGTACTCTGGATTCTGCAATGTAATGGCATTCATAGAAGTTTGATATGAATTTCGAATCTCTGTTATTTTTCTACTTATATATGATTTTTTATTTCAGCTTATTTTTATAATCTTGGAATCACTTAAATGAATTGTTACTTATGCAGGCTAAATGGTTTGTTGCAAAATAATTTAGAGCATGACCGCAACCAGATTTTCCTTCTATTAGATTTTCTTCCACACAATAGAAGGACGGGTTAATAACTAAAAAAATGTCCAAGATTTACCATATGTTAAAATTAGGTGTCTGAAAATTGAAATGTTAAAATGGACTGTCCTAAGTTTCATTTTTGTTGAAATTTGGTGTCTCGGTGTGATTACTTTAGAGAAGTCAATTTCGACGAAACCGTCTGTCAAATTCGAGCTCTCATATACACTCCCTTCTCGTCATCTTGCCGGGACCGTCACCTAAAAAGTTGTCACATCCGGGCAAGTAAATCTCGCTCTATTGTCCTTGGAAAATGGCTCCACACCACACTTCTAGAAACTTTTTTTTTTAATGTTCAATTTTTAGGTGAAATTTGACGATTTTGTGAAAAGTAAATAGTGATGGATTGTGAGTGTCTTGGTGGGTTGATGAAAATGATTGAATGGAGATAAAAAGACGCACAGAGACACCAAATTTCAACAAAAATGAAACTTGAGACAGTTCATTTTAACATTTCAAACTTCAGACACCTAATTTTAACATAGGGTAAACTTTGGACATTTGTTTAGTTATTAACCCTAGAAGGACGTAGAGGTCTTCTGGATACAGTAGTAAGTACGTGTGTTCTTTTTTATGATTCATTTCAAATTTGTGCACTCATGTTGGGTTTTTTTTTTTGGGTAAATCACTCATGTTGGGTTGCGGTTGTGGATAATAAATTCTTTTTTAAAATAATAATAATTTTTATATCTCATTTTCCCTATGTGAATATCATATTATTAGCTAAAATTATAAAGATTTGAGAGGTTTTAATTATCAATGAATTGGAACCAAGCAGGTGAAAACAATTGATACAATTTACATATCTCGAAAGCTTATGAAAGCTTTGGAATACTTGTTTTTTCAGTATGACGCGGTAAGCCACACAACAGAAACATAGTTCATTTACTTTATGGTGATGACGACATGGATCCTGCACAAATAGAGGGTAAAAGAGAATCTGCCCTCAACTTCAATAGACTGCGTATAATGAATGTGAAAACAAAAAGTTTGAAACTTATTCACCATTTCTTTCTCTTTCTCATTTGTTCGCTCGGAAATATGATAGTGATTTCACTTTGAGGGCTACATGTATGCAGAGATTTCTATAGTTCTTCAACTCAATGAATCATCGTACTTTAATATTTTATCTTAATTAATCTAAAAGGTTATGGTTTGTAGCCACCTTGCGCGCCGCATAGGGCCAGCACCATATGAAAGCATAAAATAATCTTAATTCCCATCTCTAATAACAGTTTTCTTTTTTTAAATAGTACCATATTTACATAACACGATACGTGCGCAAAGCGTGCGTATAAACCTAGTATACTTTAAATATACAGAAAATATATCATAATATTTTGAATATATTTCATAAAATTTATTGATTTACTATATATTAATATGCGCTGGTGTATATTTTGAATTTTTTTTCCAAGTTTGACAATTTCCTCATTAGCCCTAGACATGTAATCATTATGAATATGCTATCTGCATGCTGCAGGTGGACCAAAATCAAGTGCTTACGTCCGTGCCAATTTATAATACATGCACTACAAGTAATCGCATCTACAACAACAAACCTTTTTTCCGCGACTAAATTTGCTATTAAATATCTCTTTTAGTAGCTGTAATGCATGTTGTCACTAATAGGTGTATATATATATTTGGAAAAAAAACTGACACTGAGAGAGCTCATTAGTGGCGACAAAAAGAATAAAATTTAGTGATTGTAAAATATTGCCCCAAAAATTCCATTTTAGCCTCAAACAGTGTTCCGTGGCTAAAAATATGATTTTATGTCGAGCAATTAGAAGCTGCTAAAATAATCTTTGGAGGAAACTGCCACGTGTGCCTTTTTACATTGGCAGGCTTATTGTCGCTTCTAAAAAAATTCATTTTGCACCTTGTGACAATACAAAATTTACTTTCCGGTAGTGGA
Source organism: Clarkia xantiana subsp. parviflora (assembly GCA_036873135.1). Classification (NCBI taxonomy): domain Eukaryota; kingdom Viridiplantae; phylum Streptophyta; class Magnoliopsida; order Myrtales; family Onagraceae; genus Clarkia; species Clarkia xantiana. Next base: position 23,837,334 of record JAPTYO010000008.1, on the reverse strand, counting down.
GAAAACTGCCACTTAAGCCCCTTTAATGTGGCGGCCATATTTCATTTATAAAAGATGCATTTTGTGGCGAGATAAGGTCCGTTACTAAAAGCGTCTCGCCACTTTGATATCCTTATAGTGGAGTTAAGTAGTCGTTGTTGAAAACACCATTTTGTAGTAAGATATAGTCTGCTGCTAAAATTATCTTTCATCAACAGAGGAACCAACACTTAACACTATAAGAAATTATATCTTCAGCGATGGAATTCTTGATCCGGTTAAAATTTTCAACCGAGTCCTTTTATGCTAATATTTTACGTATTGGAAAAAAAAAATTAGACATACTATTACAAAATCTATTATTATTGGTTTTGATGCTAATTAATTAAAAAAGTTAATTAATCTGCAAAAAATAGTTCTTTATGATTTACTGGAAAAAAAACACTAACAAATAAATAATTTTGTGAATTTAAAACATAAGCTTATCATGCAGATGGTTCTCTTAAACCAATATATATCTATATACCAATATATAATTTGTGTTGGGTCCTCACCCCCAATAGACATCTTTGGCACCTTTTCATTTTATTAATAAAAAATATATCTATATACCAATATATAATTTGTGTTGGGTCCTCACCCCCAATAGACATCTTTGGCACCTTTTCATTTTATTAATAAAAAATATATTATATTTAATTCCTATATTTTATAAAATTAATAATAACATTTATTTATCTTTAATATTATTACTAAATCATTATTTAAATTTTTTTTTTAAGGTCGCTTAGTCGGCATGTCATAGTAATTATAATTAACTTACAATTCAATATTCATATCAATTTAAGTCAGCCCTATCATACTCATTCCGTTCAAATTTCGGATACATGTAAAAAAAATTATTCAACGAATTATATAGATCAAGTGATATATGTTCCGCCTATTGGGATTTTTCTATCACATAGATCAGCCACTTACCAAATTATGTATATAACAAGTCAAAATATGGGTGAAATGTGATTCTTGAAGTTTGACCTCGTACAAATAACATTTTACTCATCGTCCAATATTTATGAACACAAACTATTAATTTAGTTCTTCTATTTGTTAATCAATCACATTGTGTACAACCTAATTAATGTTAACTAAATATTTTTGTAAATTCAACTCTAAACTTTATATTTTTGTGATTTAATTTTATCTTTATTGTTAAATCAAATTTTGTTGGTATTGTGATATTGTATATAATTACGTTTGTATAGGTCAAATTTGTCAATTGATGACTCTAAGTAGTTAACAACAAGTTTACATTCTTGACACCTCAAGTTGATGAGTTAGATACAATTGAGCCGTTAATGACTAACGTAATGCTCGCCCCAACTCCTTTATATATCTAACTATAAGACTAACTTAGTACCGTAACTGAAGACATTAGTTAATTTTTTACTTAATTATCCCCTTCTCTTTCTCATGTTTTGAATTACGTTATGTCGCTCTTCTCTATCACATAGAATCGTTTCTCACAACGAATTAACTTGCCCATATTTTACTTTGATTAATTATAAATATTAGTAAACTTAAGATAGATTATATATCTTGAAATTTAAATAATCGATGCGCGTGCGTTGCACGCGTTAATAACTAGTATATATATATTTGTCATTGCTTAGTTTAGAACATAATAATAACTAGATCAACGACTATAATTCTTATCCTAGTTAGTGATGACAAATAATGCATGATGACGACGACATCTCTAATGATAAACAGCACACATGGGCCATGGCCACCGCATATGCTTTAAAACTCTGCTTAATAAGTAACTATTACAGACCCTCATGCAACATATATTATTACTATTCATGCTGCCGGAGCATAATCGTAACCATCATCATCGCCATCGTCATCACCTTCCATTGAAGCTGCAGGAGCATGTCTGTTGTACCACGGAACAACATCGGCCTTGGAGATGGGAGACATATTATGGGTTTTGCTAGCTAGGTTATGAAAGTACGTAGTTGGAGACTGAATATGAGGCTTCTTAGTTATTGAAGCTACTAATTGATTGTTAGGGTTTTGTTGAGTTTGAGAATGGCGGAGTTGGCTCTATATATATAGCGAGCGAGATGGAAAGCATAAAAGAGTGTTCAGTTCACTACTAGAATAGAAATGCGATGTTCCCTGACGAAAGTTATATTCGTCTACTAATTAAACGGCTACACACAAAGTTTGTAGAGATGAATGTAATTTTTTGGAAAGTGCGTGCATGGCTGTTGGGAAGTGTAAGGGACTCGTGAGTACTCATGTCATTTTGTCTAGGTGGATGCTGACTTGTCTGATCCTACCAAAATTTGCCATGTGTAACAAAAACTGACGAAAATTTATTTTACTGACATGCTACCCTTCACACTATTGAATGAGAAATTCGGTGGCAATAGGTGTCCTACAGTTGTTGCCTCGCGGGCTTATCAGAATACGACACATGTTATTGTATATTTCCTACTTTTGTCCTTATTGACACTTGTCATGTTCTGATAGGTGAGGGGCATCAAGTCTAGGACACTTGTTACCACCGAGGTAGGGAGAATTTCTCCTAATGAATCTTTTCACACTCTCACTTGCCAAGTGGCACAAATTCATTAGTGTGAGAGATATGTCATGTGATAAATTCGACCGTATAATAATTTTTCAAATTTATTAGTTACATCGCTTTTTTTACTGGCATGGTACCACCAGGTGGTGGCACTGTGCTATTAAAGTTTTTTTCCGCGGTCATGACCATTTTTCTTGAGAATTTATTGCTTAACTCGGTGTTAATACCTGGAGGATAACCGGTGGCATTTTGTCTGGTAACAAAGTAACACGTGTCTCTATATAACTTTTGAGCAAAAGTGATGAGGAAGTAGGGACACATGTCACTTTCTTACTAGACGTTGGCACATGTTAAACAACAATTTTTTATTTTTCTCCTATCAAAATTTGCCACATGGACCCTACAGCCTTGAGATTATTAGATGGGTCCGTGTCAACACATGTCAAATTTATGGTGTACCTTTGACCAATACATATTAGACAAGTGGCGGAAAGTGACACATTCACACATGTTACAATTTTATTGGCTCAAGGGACACCACATACTTGCCATAAGTTGACAAGGTTCCTTCCAATAATTTCTTTACAGCCTTGTGAGAGACACGACGTGCTATAACTCCGACTCCGAGGTAATGCAGTAATAATAATAATAACTTTTGGTATAATAACTTAAAAAATGACAATTCTATGACAACATTATATGACCATGTGCCTTTTAGATTCGGTGGTCTGATAAGAGTTGGAAAGCTCTAATATTTACTCGCCTTCCTTGCAAATTGCTAGGCCACGTCCTCTCTGAGGAGCCAAAGGGCATTTGAGAAACAATGATATCTACGGAATCAAGCAAATATGCTGCATCTTAGTTGGTGATGTCCTTATAATACTTCTCTATAACACCTTACGACAAATTAATTAAATATAAAAAAAAAATCTACAAAGTAGTCCAAAATTAATTATGCATTTGCATATGCCGATATATATGTATTTTTCTGTAATGTTGTTAAATGTACCCTAGAGGGCTAGACTAGATACACATACATCGGCATATGCAATTTTACATAGCATGTAATTTTAAATTGAAAAAATATAAATTAAAAAAATCCAACTTAATCTTTTAAATTTTTAAATTCATCCCTAAAACTTTTTTACATTAATTATTTGTCTCTAATTCAATTCAAGATTTCTGACTTCGTCTATTCTATATACACACGCTCCAACATATATTTTTTGGCCAAAGACGCTCCGTCAATATTTGATTAGCACAAACTAACACCATTGCAAAATATCACGGTGCATCAAACTACCCCATGCAAGGGTTGGCCGAGAGCATTAATGAAAGCTTTGTTTTATATATATTGTTTTGGAAGGATTATATTAATATATGTTTTTGTTCTTTTTTTTATTAGAAATAAGAATAAGGGAAATGTGAGATATATGGACCGGTCAATAAATAAAAAATATATTAAAAATTAAATTTAAATAAATAAATAAGATTAATATGTAGTTACAACATAATAATTCCTTGTAATTAATCATACTTCTTTTTTGGCCTTGTAAAAATATTTATAAATCAAATATTTTTTTTCATATATAACAAATATAATACGACTGTCACTAGTTTGTATTTTTGTTCTAGAATTTATTGAACATAGTGAACCGTATAAAGAGTAAGTGTCCATAATATATGTAAAAAAATAAAATGTATTGATTAAAACTAACTTTAAACAGTAGCTGCAAAAATTTTAATGTTAATAATAATTAATAAGTAGTAATAATAATTATAAAAAAAAATGCAAATTTTGTTCCAAAAAGTGATATGAATAATAATAATGCATGTAATTTCGACAGTAAATTGAGAATATGACTGAAGAGATTACACAGACTGACCCATATCCATCAATATAATTACCTCTAATTAATTAGGTCGAGCAATATGATTCTCTATGTCTTTGTTGAAAATACTGAGGGTAAATATGCAATTTTACAAAGTTCGAGGACCAAAATGTAATATTCTAAAATTAAGGACTAAAAATAATTAGTCAAATTTCGGCTACTTACAAGTAATTATACCAATTAGCATGCAAGATATAGACAACACCGAAATTATACGTAAAATCAACACGAAAACGAATACGTATTTTTATACTGAGGCCAGTGCTGATCACGGTCTCCTTAAGGCAATTTCGCCCCTCCCCACCCTCGGGTTATGCAAAGGGTTTTATACAAGGGGCGGTCACCTCCCAGGATTCAACAGTGTCATCGAATCGTGTTATGCATGCAACACGTTCGACCGAACCAAACTCATACCTGAACTCAAACAAAGAACAGGATAGCCGACGACAACAGCTAAATAATAACTAGAAATGTCGAACGACATGAGTCGACAACAACCTAGGAAGACCTCTACAATTCATCAACACGAAGAACAGAGGATGAGAAAATACAACTTGGATTCCAAAAATATGGATTCCGAAAATATTTGATACTCAACCAAAAGGAAAAGATCTCATTTTCTTCTTGTGTATTGAAGGAGAAGAGTAAGCTTATATTTATAGGAGGTGAAAGGGGGAGGAGGTAGAAGAGCTAACCAATGTGGTACAAAAGTTTTACCAATTTCATTCACAAAAAATGGGTTTGAGTGGGCTTGACTAAAATAATCAAATTAGCCAAAAAAAAAATTAGCTAAAATATAATTTAAACAAAATTCAGCCCAATTTGTCTAACAATCCCCCACATGAATGAAAATTGGAAATTTAGACACGAATTTTGAGTTCAACAGTCAATACCTGTAAATGATATGTAGGGGTAACCCATTTGAACATATCCCTTGTGAGATCATGTCTTCTCTACTGACTGGTCAGTAGACGCGATGTTCTTGAACCGACTGTCGTCGATGTAGATGACGACATAACTCACACAGGTAACTTCCTAGCATGGTTCGGTTCACGCCCTGTGATCCCTAGGCCCTGGATCACTCGCCTGGTTCTGCAAGCGTTTCTAAGAATTAATTGCGCCCTCAAAAATTCCTTTCGAAGCGGCCCTGTTGCGTCCGGGATGAACTGGGTCGTGGGGACGCGTCTGTTCGTATGGTTGTGCGGGTTTTCGGGTTGTGCCACTGACGAGTGTTCGGTTGATTCCCGGAAAGGTCTGTGTCTCAAAGCGCGGTTGTGTCTCAGGGGGACGTCTGAGTCTCAGAAGGCGGTGGTCTGTGCACAAATCCGGATGTCTGGGCGACGATTCCTGCACAAAGGACCGGTGCTAGCACGGAGAGGGGGGGGGGGGGGTGGTGCTAGCGGAGCCCTCTCCGAAGCTTAAGTCACTATAGGGCTAAAAGAGTAATTCTAGAGAGAGAAAATATTTCTAGAGAGAACTCAGAGCTCAAAATACCAAAGTTGGGCAAATGAGAGGATGTGTGAAAATGGGTGGCCAAGGCCTCCTATTATAGGTTTCCTTGGGACCGGACCCGGTTTTAAAGCGGTTTGATGACGGTTAACAAGCAAGCAGTAACCGTCATCATTATTGGTAATATGCGAACTTGACTTCTCTTCATGTAACGGTAATCGCGTAAACGGTAATCGCGCAATTCCCGTAGTGCAATCCGGACCTCGTCGAATTTGGGCAATTCGGCGAGGTTCGGGTTGCGGGCAATCCGGAGATCCGGTCCGGATGTGCGTAAATGCACTTCCAGACCATTTTTACCCCTTGGGAGACGTTTTTCAAGTTGTGATGTGATTTTCGGCGTGTTTGCGAGGCCCGAAACGTAAATACGAACCCGAAATGGACACATATCCATCACTTGCCCCCGAGTCAAGTAACGGTTTAAAACCTTTCTTGACTCTATTTTTAAGTTAGGATACGTGTCCAATTTGAGCTTGACGCTAACCTTTCGGTTTTAGTCGTTGGTTGGACGTAGACATCTTGATTTCGTCCGTCCTTTGATTTTCCGACCGAATGACTTTATTTCCTGTCATCACGGTTACTGCAATAGAGAATGCATATATGTAGCGTGCGAGTATGGTTACCGTTAGGGATATAAGCAATTAGCAATACATCATGCGAACATGCTTTTATCAACATGCATGCACAAGTAACGGTTATGGCAAGATCGTAATTACGCGATGCAAGAAATATAATCCGTACACTTCTAAAACGACTTAGCAATTATCAAATCATGAATCTGCGATATGGAAACGTACGCGTAGAATGACGGGTTTGATACGTGCAATATCAAAATAATCACGTATGTAGGAGTAGATATTTAGAAGAGAGGGTGGAGTATACCGTAAGTGCTTAGGCGTGAGTGTAGATGAGTTACTCCTTTAATCCTTATCACCAAGGCATCTTTTGGGATATGTAATTACACAAATCCCCAATCATTCTTCCAGCACCTTGGGAATTCATTATTCCTTCTTCTTTGCAGGTAATCCCTTCATCATTTCCAGAAATTGTTTGTGTGTTCATAGTTTCTTTACCGTCATAAAGCTTAGACGTATCCCGAAAGTTTCGTGCTTGATCCTTGACTTGTTTCCAGAAATTGACACAACCAATCGACTCAGATTGTCACGAGGATTCCAGCGCCGCCTTCGGAATCACCAGGAGAGGTCAGACGCGCCCTCACGCGCCGCCGCGTGAGTTTCGTCCTGCCGGCGCGTGTAAGCCACGCGCCGCCTTCCCGGGCTCTGTTCGTCGCGGTCCTTACCTTTCCGAAATCGTCTCGACGAGGGGAGTCCATTGTGATACTTTTCGTCACGTTTTGAGGTAATCTGGAAATTCGATTTTACAGGACAGCTTCGACTTGATTTCGAATGTCGCCGTATTGTTGTTCGTTTGAGCTATTTGTCGTTGTTGTCATATGGGACTGCTTATTGGTGTTTGTATATCGAATAATTGCTGATTGGTTGTCGTTACTATTTCCGTTAGTTCATGCCTTAAGCGATTTTTCACTTCCGTGGATAGTTGAAGTAGAATTCCCCGATTGGACATATTGCCCCCGTGTCTTTCTGTAGAGACTTTTTGGTCGGTATGCATAATTTTTTCCCTTGATGTGTTCGTTGGTTGATGGGAATTGCCAAACGTCCTTAGGAGTAGCCTTTTGTTTCCTTTGAAGCCTTAGGAAAATATTTTCCTTAAGTGTCGTCGTATTTGATCATTGTGGTTTGTCCCGTTAGATTCACCGTTTGCATGATAGCCTCTTAAGACGTTAATCCCTTTTATCGTACGTACCAACTTTGCTATGCGCGTTGACTTTCTCTACGCGCGTTGACTTTCGCTACGCGCGTTGACTTTTGCTACGCGCGTTGACTTTTGCTATGCGCGTTGACCTTCGCTACGCGCGTTGACTTTTGTTATGCGCGTTAACTTCTGCTTGGTTCTTGCAGATTGTGGAGTCGTAGTAACCTCTTGCGGAGCTCCCTTCCTTTTGATCGAGTTGTTGCAATGAGTAAGTCTATCACTCCTCTATCGCAGACTCCTTTTAATTCTGATATAGAGGATGACTTGGAGGTAGACCTGGTTTTACCAGTAGATAGTGTTTTGGACACCGACGAGGGTGTAGCTGCTGATCCTTTTGTTGGGGCGTCTCCTGTTGAGGAGACCGAGGTGTTGGTTAGGTACTATACTAACCGCTTGGATAGATCCTTGTTCACCCTGTATGCAAGTGCCTCTGGACTCGACCATTGTACCGAGGCTGTTTACCCCTTTGATGCACTCCATGAGAGCAGTTTAGGGGATGCTACTCCTCCGCCTGTAGATTTATCCGTTGTGTACACATCTCACGTTAGGGAGGGTCTGCGGTTTCCCTACTGCTCTGACTTGATTGAGCTCTGTAGTGGTTACGGGATTTCCCCTTTAGATCTTGCGCCCAACGGGATTCGAGTATGGACTTGTTTTAGAGTATTGCTTCACAAGCAATCCTGGCGTTACTCTCGCACCCTCTTTCGCTGCTTCTACCAGCTTAAGAGTCCAGACTCTGCAGGATTGTTCAGTGTGAAAGTTCGTTGGCCGAACTTGCAAAGCGATGGTTTTGAGGAGCTTGGTCTTGGTGAAGCCAAGTGGGATTCTAGTTACTGATTAGTCGCCGCTGCGGTTCGGTCTGCCGATCATTGGAGGCATCATTACTTTTTTGCTCATGATGCGGGTACGACTTGGGATGTCGAGTATGTTCGGAAATCTGATCCCGCGCCTGCTTTTCGGGAACTTTCCTTGTCGGATAGGGAGGTGATGAAGCAGATATACCACTGTCAACAATCGCGCGGCTTTACTTGCTCGCTGCGTGCATCCGATTAGGAATTGGTTGATGCTAGGATTCATGTGCTCCCTTTTGCAGCTTCGGTATGTTAATTATTTTTATAACTTTTACCGTGTTGCGCTGTAGGTTGGTTTGACGGAAAAAGCTCGTCTTTGCAGACGACAGCCGCTCGCAAGATTGCTTCCAGCGGAAGGATTGTTCCACCTCTTGCTTCTGGAGCATCGGCGGCTTCTGGACGTGGAAAAGGTAGATGGTTTTGAAAAAACAATCTTCCTCATGTATTTTCTTGGTTGGGTTGTAACTTCGCGTGTTACTTGCAGGTCGCACGACGCTTGTTACTGATCGCGTTGTTGTCGTTCCTGACTCTTCCAAACGGTCCACCACTGGGGTGCGTTCTTCGAGCAGTTTGAAGCGTCTGAAGACTACTGTGACCGTTCCTACTTCTTCCTGTCATAAAGGGAAAGAAGTTGACGGTTGCGAGGATGCGCTGTCTGCCCCCCGCTCGAAGGAGCGGTCCGAGGTGGAACGTTCTCTTCCTTCTGGTATAAGCTGATCACTTGATTGTGTGCTTTTGTGCGCTTTGTTTTTAGCTTTTGCATAACTCTGTTTGGTTTGCATGTAGTGATCCCGCCACTTGGACGTGCGGATTTGCTTCGTCCTTTGGAAGGTGATATTTCAGATGGTAAGTGTATACCATATGTGGAAGGAGATCTTACTTTTCCCAAGGACTCCCAGCTGAGCATGCCGGAAGTTGGTGTGCGCGTTCTTCATCGATCTATTCCTCCTGGTGATCGAGTTGTCCGGCCCTCGAGTGACGAGCAGGCACGAACTTTCGTTGAGAGATCGCTATCTGGATTCACCCGGTGAGTATCTTTCTTTACTTTGCTATGTTCTTTGTTCCCGAACATGTATGCTTATTGTTTCTTTGTTTTCAGGTTGTTTCTGATATGGTGCACATGGCCTCCTTCATGTTGGAGCTTGTCCAGGAGAGGCGTGCCATTGCTGTAAAGCTGCCACTTTGTCCAAGGAGCTTGAGGAAGCTAAGGACGAAGTGAGCCGTCTTTCGTTGAAGAAGACGGATTTTGATGCTCGTTATGATGTTGATCATGCCAGCCTTGTTCAGCTTGAATCTGAGAACGCTGCCATTGAGAAGGCCATTTCTGACAACGCGGGCAAGCACAAAGTTGCCTGTCGGAAAGTGCGCGAAGAAGAAATGAAGGCTGCCATTGAAGAGGGACTTAGCAAGTTCCCTTCTACTCCTGGATTTGACAGCGCGGTTACTGCTGCTGCTACGGCGAAGGCCGCTCCTATGCTCAGCGAGTTTGCTGAGGACTTTGTTCGTAGGGTGAGCATTCTTGCTCCTGGCTTTCCTTTTGACAAGTTAGGGCCGTATGCGGAGTTTGCTGTTGGGAAAGTTGTCGAGCTCCGTCGTTTGGATACTGCAACATCTCAGTTTGCATTTTTGTTTGGAGAAGACGGTGGCGGCACTAATGTGCAACTTCTGCCTGTTCCGCCCAGTCCTGTCAGGGATGATGGCATTCTTTGATTTGTGCCATCTTTTCGATATGTTGAACTCGTTTATGAGTCCGCTTGCCCCCGGGCTTCTATGTTTAGAAACTTGTTGGAGTTGTTCTTTGATTGTTGCTTGTGACTTGTTCGCTTTGAACTACGTCGTTTGAACCTGCTTTATACATAGCAGTTTGCATGATAACTTGTTAGTAATATTTCATACCGTTATCGCTTACTGTGTTTATTTAACGTGGATGACTAGTAACGTAGACGTAGTCCCCGCAATCGTGACCGATAGCCACTTTTGATTCAAGATTGTTTGTATGATGCGTTATGCATGTTGCTTGTCTTTCCTGCATAGCTTGTCGCTATATATGTTGAAAACTGTCAAGTGGTTCGCGTATAGCGACTTAACAAGTAGTATGTTTGAAATGTATTATCTTGGCTTGGGCAAGATACTAGTTTATACCGTCTCTTAGTTCCACTCTAAGGCGACGTTGTACAAGACTCGACTTGTAAATTTTATGAGTTTTAAACAGGGTGCGCACCTGCCACCGTGTATCAACCCGCGTTGGGGAAGCATACGTAAAAACATTTTGGTTTTTAAAGGAGTATTTTGTGAACCCTAAAAAGCTTGTTGATAAAATATTTGTAAAGGTGTTTGATGCATAAAATATTTGACAAAATATTTGATAAAATATTTGGTAAAATATTTGTGATACATGATTCCTGCGTCCAGGGACCATGTAACACTTTTGTAAATATGAATTGTGATGCATGTTTTCTGCGTCCAGGAACCATGCAACACGTTTTGAAAATATGTAGTACGGAATTGTCATCTAACAAGAGGACTTCTGCCGTATAGAGTGAATCCTAAATAGGAATTCGTAATATGGGATTGTCATCTAACAAGAGGACATTCGCCATGAAGGGTGAACCCTAACCAGGAATTCGTAATATGGGATTGTCGTCTAGAAAGAGGACATTCGTCGTGAAGAGTGAACCCTAACCAGGAATTCGTAATATGGGATTGTCGTCTAAAAAGAGGACATTCACCATGAAGAGTGAACCCTAACCAGGAATTCGTAATGTGGGATTGTCGTATAAAAAGAGGACATTCGCCATGAAGAGTGAACCCTAACCAGGAATTCACACTTGTTGTAGTGTGGGGTCATTGCCTAACAAGGGAACTTCCGCCATTTATGGGGTGATCAATCCCGTATTGTATTTGCCCATCCTGTTCTGAATCCAGGGAATGGCTATGAACATGAGGATTTGCCTCTAACCAGAGATGTCACAGCATGTCATTTTCTAGAAGTAAACATGGGGTTTGTCTTTATAAAGAGGGTACCTCAACATGCCACTTTTGATAGTAGGTCTTGGTGTTAATCCAAGATATTGCTTGTAATTGACGCCTTTAGCATAATCGTCATTTTGATAGTAGACCTTGATGTTATTCCAAGGAATTGCTTGTAGATGACGCCACTTGAATGGTCGTCATTTTGAGTAGAGAATTTCTATAAGTTCATTTTTTGATAGATAATCCGCAAGTTGTCATTGCGTCATGTAAGTTGACTGTGTTCATAGCGCAATGGCTTTGTATTGTTGTCACCTTCTTGAGATAGATGCCCATTTATGAATGGAGAAATAAACTCCTTATTGGTGTAGAGATGCAAGTATCATCCGTTATATGTAGTTGCAGCATGCTGTCTTTGAAAATATCTTGGGTTTAACTCCAAGTTTTTTATTCTATAATGACTCCTTTTGATATAGTCATCAATATGAGTAGATTGTTGTTGATGATAAGCGTCGTCATAACGCGTAATAGATTTTTTGCTTGTTGATAGCATAACATCTTGGATTGTTGATGTAGATAATATGCCATAGTTTTGTTACTTCGCGTTTAATCCAAAAATAGCGTGCAAGACATAGATATGTACCTACAAATGTAGATTGACTTTATTAGATACTTGCGCGTATTTACATTGTTTTTTCGAGAAGGTGTCAACCGATCATTCCTTCTTAAAACATGTAAATGCGATTATACTAGAAACACTTGGAATGGAAATGCGCAAAATAATCTGAAAGATAGTTATTTCTCCCGTTTCATTATGGCTGGTTTGATGACGATGTCGCGGAGTCGGTTGCAACAAATCGCCTTAATGCACCTAGCGCGATGCATTCTTCAATCTCCCACCTTAGTGGTAGACACATGTTTGTGTTGTGCCCCCAAGTTTTGTGGTACTTGCACCATTCCTTGATGTTGTTGCCCAAGAAAGCTGTCCTGGGAACAAGTGGACTTGGGAGCTTGTTTTCAAGTAGGTTGACGTAAATGTCTTCCGCAACCGTGTTTAGCGGTGTGAAGATGTTGTCGATATCGATGCTTGCGCCTTCCTGTTTGTTCGTTTTTGCTCGAACTCCTTTGTCCCAACTGAGGGGTGTACCCCACCTCAGTTCTTGTTCGCACAAGACTGCTGTCTCAAGCTTATCCTTTAGATCTGCCATGGTTTTTGTTGTTCGCCATCCATGAGTTCGTCCGAAGAGAAGGAAAGATCTGGCATTCATGTTTGCATAGAACACGCTTATCACTTCTTCTCTTGTTGCTTTCGCCGAGGAGGCGTTAGAAGCGAATCTAATGAAGTAGTCCATGATTGGCTCGCCTTCTCCCTGCTTGACGAGCCATATCTGGTGCCATGGCGAATACTGGATGTATTCTTGTGGCTTCCAAACTGTAACAGCTTGTTCCACTACTTGCTCCTTTCTTTCATTAACAACTTTCTACCTTTTGAAAGAATTTATCATTGCCACATGGAATTGGTGCTTTGCTCTCAAGGCATTGACGTAACAACGTCTTGCAGTTATCTGGTCGCCTAGCACTTCCCCAATCCCATGGTCCGTAGGGAACTTCATCTTTTGGTGTACAGTGGAGGGTACGATCACGTAAGGGTTGATCGTTGTTCGTCCCAAAATTCCGTTATAGGCCCCAAGGGATTCTACAACGACGAAGGTGACGTTGACATGCAATGCTCTCCACCCTTGGCCAAGGATGACAGGAAGCGTGATTGTACCCAGGGGGTGTGTAGCTGCTCCGGCGAAGCTGACTAGCGAGAAGGTTCACGGAGTCAAGTCTTTGACAGATCTTCCCAGTTGCTCTAGGACTTTGACATGTAGAATGTCAGCGGAGCTTCCACCATCGACGAGGATTCTTTTCACATCGTATCCGTCAATGTCCATGGTTATGACTAAAGCGTCATCGTGAGGGTAAACGATATGCTTTAAGTCTTCCCTGGAAAATTGGATGACCACGTCTTCTTGCTCCGGTTGCTTGCGCTTTCCGTATTTCGGCAATGTTGCTGCTTGGGATGCATAAATGTCCCGAGCATTAGACACTTGTCCTCCGGCGGCAGGTCCTCCGTGTATGACGTTGATTACGCCTCGCTTAGCTAGCGGAGGGTTGTCATTGACCTTCTCTTTTCCCTTGTTTCCTCTTTTTGATGACTCTGCTTGAGCCTTTTTCGAAGGGTTGTCGCCTTGATCGACAAATTGCTTCAATTCGCCTTTGAGGACGAAGTTGTTAATGCGGAAGCGTAGACTGACACAACTGTCCGTCTCGTGACCGAAGACCTCGTGGTTTTCACACCACTTGTCCTTGTCTCTCCCCAGCGGGCCTTTTCTGAAATTTTTCGGCTCTTTCCACATATTCGCGTCCTTCATCTCTCTCAATATCACAGACAGCGGGGCATTCAAAGGAATGCAGTCGGCAAGATTTACTTCTTTTGGCTTCTGAAAATCTCCTTGAAAAGGTCTTTTCGGCTGAGGTTGCCAATTTCTTCCTTGTTGACCACTTGAGTGTGGTTTTGGTTGGTTCTGCTTTGGATTTTCTTTTGCCTTTGCCGCAGAGATTTTTGCCTTGTTCTGGCTTCTGAACCTTTCGAGGTCCACGTATTCTTTAACTCTTGCAGCTAACTCCTCCATGGTTTCGGCTGGGCGCTTTGCCATCTTTTCTGCTAGGGCATAGCCTCTTCGTCCGAGGTTTTGAATGAACGCTCGAACAATCTCTCCTTCCGTCAGGTTCCCCTGAATATCAGAGATATTCTGATTGAAACGGACGTAGTAGTCGGCGAGAGATTTGTCGTTTTGTTGTTGGACGTCGTCCAGAGCACCTGACCCCTTTAGCAATGTGCGCTCGCCCATGTATCGTTGAATGAATTTAGCCTTCAGGTCTGCCCATGAAGTGATGCTTCCGCATGGCAGCGAGAAGAAACAGTGCGCTGCAGTCCCGGCAAGAGTTTGTGAAAACGTCAGTGCGAAGTGATGTGGGTTCTTTGTTCTGCCTAGCAGAGAGGCCTCGTGCTTTTGCACGTGTTCCACTGGATCTCGTTTTCCACGATAGAGGTCTCCTCCAATCCGGTACAGTGCGTCTGGGACGCGACTGTTTACAAGGTGGTCTGCGAACGGATGTGACGCCCTTTCTTCAAGTGCGTGCATACCCTTCATCTTTGCTTCCTTCATCTTCTTCTCCACCATTTCTTCTAACATCTCGGCGGTAAACCCTTTTGCAGGTTCAGCGTAACCTGTTGAAGGATTTTGCCGGCCATTGTTGTGGTAGATGTCAGATTGATCTCTGCTTGTGGCCTGGAAGGGGTCATCCCTCGTTGGGTGCTGTGGGTGGTAGAATGGGGGCTGCCTTCATTCCTCCAATGACGGGCTCCTTGGGAAGGAGTGTATGACCGTGCAGCTTCATATCTTGCGTGTTGGTTTCTGCCTTGGAAAGGATTGCCGCGGCGAGTAGTGTCTTGCGACACCTCTCTTGCTGGCGCGGCGTGCTCTTGGTTAGTTGGACGTGGTTGAGCAGCATATCCTTGGTTTTTTAGAGACTCGCGGAATGCGAGTAACTCTTCCAACGTAGCCATCATCGCTGGAGTAACGGTGAGCATTGGGTTTGCTCCCGTTCTTTGTTCGCCTTGCGGCATTTCCGTCTGAGATTCCTCTTCATTCACCTCTGGCTCGAAACCAGGTGGAGGTGAGTGATGCTCGTCCCTTGGCTCTCTGTGCTGTGCGTCGGGCACATTGTCAGTTGGCAAGGATGAAGCTACGGAAGTAGCTCTTGGAATGTGGGAGGGTCCCGACTGGCTTCCAGCTGGCATTTGGCCTCCTGTTCTTTTGTTTGCCGGGGACTTCTTGGGACGTCCGGGCATTTTCCTTATGTTTCTTGTGTTAACCTCTTAGGGAGGTTTGCGATCACTCGTCATGATTTTGCGGTATGGTAGCTTCTTGTTCGAATCACGTAGACGGCGCCAATGTTGCGTCCGGGATGAACTGGGTCGTGGGTACGCGTCTGTTCGTATGGTTGTGCGGGTTTTCGGGTTGTAACCCTTCGTCTGAAAGAGGTTTGTGCCACTGACGAGTGTTCGGTTGATTCCCGAAAAGGTCTGTGTCTCAAAGCGCGGTTGTGTCTCAGGGGGACGTCTGAGTCTCAGAAGGCGGTGGTCTGTGCACAAATCCGGATGTCTGGGCGACGATTCCTGCACAAAGGACCGGTGCTAGCACGGAGAGGGGGGGTGGTGCTAGCGGAGCCCTCTCCGAAGCTTAAGTCACTATAGAGCTAAAAGAGTAATTCTAGAGAGAGAAAATTTTTCTAGAGAGAAGTCAGAGCTCAAAATACCAAAGTTGGGCAAATGAGAGGATGTGTGAAAATGGGTGGCCAAGGCCTCCTATTTATAGGTTTCCTTGGGACCGGACCCGGTTTTAAAGCGGTTTGATGACGGTTCAAAATCAAGCGGTAACCGTCATCATTATTGGTAATATGCGAACTTGACTTCTCTTCATGTAACGGTAATCGCGTAAACGGTAATCGCGCAATTCCCGTAGTGCAATCCGGACCTCGTCGAATTTGGGCAATTCGGCGAGGTCCGGATTGCCGCGCAATCCGGAGGTCCGGTCCGGATGTGCGTAAATGCACTTCCAGACCGTTTTTACCCCTTGGAAGACGTTTTTCAAGTTGTGATGTGATTTTCGGCGTGTTTGCGAGGCCCGAAACGTAAATACGAACCCGAATTGGACACATATCCATCAGGCCCCACTTCTCACTCGCATAGGTGATTCTATATCTCAAGAGCATCATCACGACTCTGAGTTCTCCTTACGAATCATTAAAAGCTTTGCTTAGTATGTGATTTCAATTAAGTAGTTCACATTTACTATGCTCGGTTTAACCGATGCTTGAAGATCAACAAAGGTAAAAGCTTAACCTCATCTCCATCACTGTTTGTATCATAAGAACGGGCTCGGGGTTTGAACCCCACAGTGACCACACTCACTCTTGTGATTAGGTTGTCCCATTGAACCAAGTTCTTGGGATCTCCAATCATCATGGTTGGGTTTTCCTTCTCAAGAGTGTTTCCTACACGGGCTTTAGCCCCATTCCCTTCGGCGCTTGACCAAATAACTCTCTGTTTAACCCTTTCGGGTAGCGGATCCGCTATTTATCTGCCGACTTTAATTCATCGAGCACAATAAACATGTATTTGAGAGCAACTGTCTAATGGAATTATAATGTCTATGACGTATACGTCTAAACATTCAATATACAAGTTATACTGTGTTATACCGATTGATTATCGCAACGTTGCATCAATGTTCTCAAACCAACAAAGTCATCAGACTATCATTTCCTGCAATAATATTTTTTGTTAATCCAACAACTAAATTTAGATTGATTCTTGTGTGGACAACAGATTCGCAAAGTGTCCCATTTTCTAACATTTAACAAAGGTTTTCAGGCCAAGTGGGGGGTGCACCACTAATTTGCTTTAATCCTGTCTCCTAAACAAAATCTTCAACCTTTCATTAGATAGGATTTTATTTGGATTAAACCAAACAAATTCATCAATCTCTGCATTAACACGGGTTTGGCCAATTAGTAAAATCCTCGATAAATTTGCATAGCCATTCTGCCTCTTCAGCACATTTCTCCAGTGAAATAACTCCGACTTGATAGTCGATCTGGCTATAACTGTTTGTTTTGAGGATTTTCTACGACACTGTTGCACCTCGTAAGGTGAAAACGTAATCACTCATACTCAAGGTGGTAGGTGTATATTTTTTAGAAAACATTCTCAATTGTTCTTGAATCGGATATCCAGTTTGCATCCCTATAGCATTCTATCACATAAGGATATCTCGTTGTGTAGACCATGATTACGAATATGATTCAAATACCTAAGTAACCTAATTACCTCATTCCAGTGGTCAACACTAGGGTTACTCGTATATCTACTCAATACACTTACAACGTGAGCGATATCTGGTCTAGTGCATGACATTAAGTACATGACACTTCCAGTAATCCGAGTGTACTCAATTTGGGGAAAACATTCTCCCTTGTTCTTTGAAAAATATTTACTCGTATCTTTTGAAGTAGTGACCTCTTTCTTGTCATCTTTGTTGAATTTATCCAAAAACTTGGCAATATAATGAGTTTGACTTAGAATGAGACATTCTGATGATCTAATGAGTTTTAATCCAAAGATCACATTGACAAATCCATGTCTTTCATGTCAATATTCAAATTCAACATATGTCTAGTGGACCGGACTACCTCGTCGTTATTTCCAAACGATTAGCATGTCATCAACGTAAAACGTTTCTCATACTTATTTATTTTGAAACATTTCTCCGATAAAATATTGTTAACAATATAAAGTCATTGTTTAGGCGCCTGTTTTAAACCATACAGAGATTTGACAAGTTTACAGAGTTTCTTTTCCTGCCCTCACACAGTGAAACCCTCATGTGGTTCCATGTAGATTTCTTTCTATACATCTCCATTTAAGAAAGTTGTTTTCACATCCATTTGATGTACTTCTAGATTTCGCAAAGCTGTATTAGCAAGTATCATCCTTATGGATGTGATTCCAGTTACTGGAGAATATGTATCAAAATAATCCAGTCCTTCCTTTTGTCTATAATCTTTTATGACAAGTCGGGCTTTGTAATTATCAATTGAACCATTTGCTGTCATTTTCCTTTTAAATATCCACTTGTAGCCTAGTGGTTTGCTTCCGGGCGGAAGATCCACCAGCTCCCAAGTGTGGTTCTGCAAGATTGATTCAATTTCACTATTGATTGCCTCTTTTCATATAAGTCTCTCAGAAGATTTTACGGCTTCGTGGTAAGTCTATTGTTCGGCTTCAAGCATATAGGTCAGAAAAACTGGACCATAGGATTTTTCAATCCTCGCACTTTTACTCATCATGGGCTCGACCTCGGTTTCAACCTCGGTCTCGACCTCAACATGCCCTCCATGTTCTCGGTTTTGACTATTTTTCCTCTATAGTCTCATATGCTTGTCTCTCATCTAGACTTAGCCAAAAATACATTTTCCAAAGAAATATGCATTTCTTGATTACATTAATGTATCTTTGTCTATATCCGACACTTTCGATTCAAACAGAAGAAACTGATACGCGTTACTGTTCTGAGCATACCCTATGAAAATGCAATCAAGAGTTTAGGGCATGTATGCGCCTTTTAGCAAGACGCCTCCCACATTTGAAGGCACAACTCAAACAGAGTGTATCTTCCTTCTTATGGGTTACCTTAATCAAAAGGTAATTGCTAGTTAAAATAGCTACCCATATTATAACTCTAAAACAAACATGGTCTCAACCACATTATTTAATTTCTTCCAGAAAATTTTTAAAGTGTTAACAACAAGTTGGGTATGAAGTTATTACAAACTCTAAACCACATCATCATAGATCCTCAGATCATCATTTTATCAATGTAGGTCCTAAGACCGTCAAAACATCAACATTTTCCTTAAAATAATATGAGATCAAAACTTGGTCATTAGACCGCCGCATTTCTCAAATCGGTATGTTTTTTAGACCAATAAACAGCATCGGCCGTTGCACCGCAAGTGCCAAAACTACCCAAAATTTTAGGAATGAAGGGTTGCGGTTGGATTCGATCATTTTTATCCAATACATACCTAATGAAAACCCTTTCACCCACTAAGACAAAACCTTGTCCGTAAAATGTTGCCCGGAGGGATCGAAACCGCGACCCAACTCAATCATCAGGTTTTTATGCGGTTCAATGACTTAACAGATTAAATCGTGTTTAAGTCAACATTCTCTAAACAGAGAATCAATGTTACCGCATTTCTCACTGCGAAACATTTAATTATTTTAGTTAAAACTCAAGTTTTTGTTAGTAAACCATGAATTTGTTTAAATTGTTTATACATATTTTCCCTTCATCAAGTATACATAGCAATATTTAATACTATCATCTACGAAAGTAATGAAGTATTTATTTTCAGCCTCATGTTTGGACATATTTAAAGTCACAAATATTGCTATGTATTAGAACCAAGAAGTTCGGTAATCCTTTAGACGAATAAGTTTCGCTTCAACGCAAACTTCACATTTAAGTTATTGATCTATTTTGAATTTAATAATATGAACCATATTAGATAACCACCGCAAGGTATTGTAATTAACATGTTCTAAATTATTATGCCACAAAAGAGCACAAGAAGGAACATTCTTATCTCATGTTCACTATAGGCACAACGGCCAATGCAAAAACATTTTTATTCATGTTTACTTTAGGCACTACGGCCATTACACTTATAGTAATTCAACTTCATCTCAATGAAATTTGTTCTCTATCTGTATTTAACGTACAATTTATTTGACGTTTTCGAGTGCTCCCAACAAGGACGCTTCCTTTTCATTATTCATTTTTTTTCCTTCAGATTTTGTCAAAATGAATTCCATCATTTGACTTCAACTTCTGAAGTCAGTCTCAGCGACTTTCCCGGCATCATAGATGACGGCATAGATGAGTGTCCAACCCCGCGCCGGCATCTGCGATAGTATAAGTCGCAGAATGATCGTATTTATAGACCACATCGAGAAGATTTTAGTCTTTCCCAATTTTAGAGTTGTCCGCCAAGTGTTAGCTACATTCTCATTGAGTAGCATCCAAACATTGGACCTATGACCAACCCCTTGGGATTTTTTAGAAGTCCGAGTATTTCGTACCCGACCCCACATTAGTAATCCGGGACATCAAATTCGGATTACTAAAATTCAAAAATCGATTTTAAAATACTGATTTCAGTAACTAAGTTTAATCACTTCAGTTACAAAAATTAATTATTATTTTTTTTCCGTTGGACAGAAATAAACCTAGACACAGTTAATTTCGGTTTTAACAAAACCAGATCCACACGGGGTAATATTCGTGTACATACGTCACGGTGTACGTACGTGCCAAGGTTAAGGGTTGTGCAATCGATTCGTTGATTCGCACTTAACATGTCAAATGTAATTATTAGTGTTTAGAAAAGGAAATAAAATTTCCATAACAATTGTCATACGCACTAAATCGGCTTTAACCGACTTTATAATCCAATTTTCAACAATGGATTCAACGACCCCATAAGCCTCAAAGGCTAAAATGGGTATGGTGACCAAAGTCACATTAGCAAACATATCAATTTCGGATGCCTTAATAGGTTCAACAACCTTGACCATCTCGATTAGTCATAGTAGTCTCAACGACTTAGCAACCTCAACGGTCCTGATAGCCTCAACGGGTTTTGACGACTGTATCAGTCTTGATGGCCTAAATGGCCTAAGTGATTTTATCAATTGCATGTGCATCTCGAGCATGTTCACATTCTCAACGTCGTTCGACACTATTTGTGAACTTTAGAGAATAAATAATTATTTTCTCTAAAAAATTAAATTTCAAAATTCAATTAAGTACCTCTTATAAAATTGTGATGGCTGCTAGCTCTCAGTCGTGATACGGTGAACCACTTCCCGATCCGAAGCCATACCTGATGAGATCACAACAAACCCTAGCTAATCTTTGGAGAGGACACGTCTATAAGAAAAGACAAGAAGATTAAGAGACTCTCAATTACGGGTCATTGGAACTGGTTGCAGTTTCTCACACTTCATTAAATAGATATGGATCAAATCCACAATTCATACAACAATGAAGGAACCGAGACCCCCACAAAACCGTACTAAACTACAAATGGGCCAAAACAGAACTAAGCCCAAAAATACAACAAACAAAATAAAGAAATAGAAGCCCACAGTAGCCAAGCTTGAAGCTTTCCTTGAAAAATAAAAGATGGGTCCGTTCAAACCTATTAGAATATGGATATGGATATAGATATCGATAGTTTATCCCAAATGAGGCCAATATAAATTCTAATTGGCCACCATCACATGACTCTGATCAGCCACCAACACACGGCTCACCACCGCGACTCTATTCGGCCACCACCACGACTCTGACCGGCCACCACTACAATTCCGACCCACCACCATTTAACTCCGGCCGGCCATCATAGACCTCAAAACTCACTGAAAAACGTCATCGACCACCACCTCCGGAATCGACGCCTTGTATTGGCAGGAACTGAGATATCGTATCCTTGAAGATTCAAAATCACTAGCAAATCAAAATGTGATAATAATTAAATTAAATATATATCAATTTTACTTGTCTTCTTTATGTATTAATTAATTATGATTATGATGAAATTTTGCTTACACACAGATATTCTACATTTGATTCGTTGAGCATGATGCCAAAAACCTACAATTCTTATAAAATCCACAACTGAATAATTAATTAGAACAATCAGATTTACATTGCATTTCATCAATAATATATGTACAATCCACAAAAATGGACTACAGACCATAATTCGCATATATGTTTAATTAAAAAATATTTTGATGTTATTTTGACTTTTGGAGTAAAATTATGTATTTTAAACTTTTAGGATCAAAATGATATATTTTTTCAAATTTTTAGGGACTAAAAATATTGTGCGGTGTAGGTAACCGCGGGTGATCCATATTTTACTGTGGTATGGATATGGGTTGTCCGTTTAATTTCACACGAATAATGAGCGGCAGTGTTTTGAAAACCAGACTAGGCCTTGAACCAGAAAGATGACCGGTTCCTGATCTAACCGGTCCAATCCGGTTCAACCGGATCCATTACTTATATTATTAGGATTTAGAAATCTCAATAACATTTATTTGTCTGTTCTTTTAACAAAATCAAGATATGCAGTCAGGTAGTAGTGTGCTAATTTTCCTAACCTAAGTCGTAAGTTCGAGTCCAACTACACGCAATTAATATTTTCTTGACAAAAAAAAAAGTGTGAGCTTTTCTATGACGGTCAGACTGGTACCGATTTATCCGGTTCGAACCGAACCGGTTTTATCTTGTCAACCCGGTTCTACTGTGCAGTCCTATAGTTTACCAAAATCGGACCGCTGATATGCCCGGTTCACGTCCGACCCGATCCGACCGCCGGTACGGTCCGGTTTTCAAAACACTGATTGAGCGGATATGGATTCTATGAAAATTATGCGATGTGGATGTGGAATAAAACCGCGGGTTTCAACTAGGGGTGTAAACGAGCCGAGTCGAGTTCTCGACTCGACGACTCGATTACTATCTGTCGAGCTCGATCGAGCTTTAATTTTGAAACTCGAACTCGACTCGAGTCCAAGCTCGACATAATCGAGCTCGACTCGACTCGACTCGTTAGCCAATTATACATCATAATAAATTAGCATTTCTCATAATTAAAAAAATTGAGCTCGACTCGACTGTACTCGAACTCGGTTGACCTATGTAATAATTAATTAGTATTAATTAAGAGTAATAATAAGAATCAAGCTCGACTCGACTCAGTTTATAAACTCGAAACTCGTTTAGGCTCGTGATTCATTCGAGCCGAGTACTATCAAGCTCGAACTCGAACTCGAACTCGACTCGACATGCCCAAAAGCTCGACTCGAGCTCGGCTCGGCTCGAATTTTTTCAAGTCGAATTCGAGATTTGACCGAGTCGATCCTGAGTAGCTCACGAGTAGCTCGTTTCATTTACACCCCTAGTTTCAACCCATTGCCATCCCTATAAAGACCCCTTGAAAAAACCAAAGTTCCAATAATATACCTCTTAATCAAACTATCTCAGAAATATCAAGATGATTTTTTTTTTTACCAAAATAGCATCTTAAGAAAGTTCAGATATAAAAATATATCGAAAATTGTGTTTTTTTTTTTTTACCAAAATAATCATTATTGTAGTTTTGAACAGCGGCATCATCACCTTTACTATTATTATTATTTTTTTAGGTTTAATTGTAAATGATTAATGTAATTTTATAATTTATTTTTATTATACCTTATTGGGTTATGTGTTAAATTTGATCACGTTAACCTTAAAAACAGTTTTACAGTGTTAACTCGGTTAAACCATACACCCAACACAACCGTGCACCATACATTAAATGGTTATGTAATTTTATGAATTTTTTTCTTCTAAAACTCTATTAGGTTGGGTTATACTCTAGAGTTAAACCGATCAAACCGTTCACCAAACTCAGCAGTGTTTCAGAAATCAGAAAAATATATAATACCTAAATTCAAAAAAAAAACAATAAAATTATATAAACAATAAATACTAAAACACTATTGGGTATTTGCGTTAGGTGCACTGTTTAGCCGTTTTAACCCTAATGGTAAAAAAATTTCTACGGTTAACTTGACCAAATTGGCAAACTTTACACTCAACCCCATTAGATTTTAGAAAAAACACATAAAATTATATAAACCATTTACATTGAAATCTTTTTTTAAAAGGCATCGACATCACTAGAATCGCTATCTGAAATATCAATTTTTTTTAAAAAAAATTGGATACCTAGAATTTCAAATTTAGAGCAAATTTCTACACATGTTTCAGTTTCCTTCAAATTGGACATAATATGAGCATGTTTCCACCATGTGGCGTATTTTCATGTTTACTCAAGAATATGTCGAACATAAATTGAAAGTATTGTAACGAAATACCTTAAATTCAAAGTCTTTCCAATTGGATGTTCAGTTGGACCCTCGCCTAATTCGAACAATGTCATTCAATTGAACATCCAATTTAAGGTATTTTGTTACAATTCTTTTAACTTATATTTGAATTCATATTGAGTACACGTGAAAAGATTCCATGTTACGGAAATATATTCAGTTTTGTCCAATTTAATGAAAATTAAAATAAATATAACAATACTCGAAAATGGAAAATTTGAATAACCCAACTAAAAAAAAATTAAAATTCAAATTCAAAAAAACGATTTTTAAATTAGTGAAATATCACAAAACAATTTGGTTATGAGGGGTGATACAAACTCTGGCTTCCGAGTTGTTCCGAAACAACTCTTAGTGGCACTAGGTGTAAATTAAAGCAACTTTCATGGTATTTATATTCCCTCACTGATTCAGAAGATCTCGGAACTCACCAGTCGGAACGTACATCAAAAATTACGTTATACTCCAAAAATACTCCAAAAATGGGACAGATTCCGTTAGGATTCGATCAAACTATCATAACCTTTCCTATAATAAATTTATTTATCAAATAAATGCAATAAATAAATAGTAAATGTTACAACTTACAAGTTACAAGGGAGGTGTACTGGGGGATCTTCAAGGTTCATGCCAAGGCGGAGGCTTACTTGGCCCTACAAGAATGCTCCGCGTGGCACAAAGAGACGAAAATAGTTTTTTTTGGTGAGAAAACGAAAATAAGTTGGAAAGCTAACTATGTGATGCAGGGGGCTTTTGAGTATTCAGAGAGCCAAAGGCCATTTGAGTAAGAATTAATTAGATACTAGATGCATTTCCCGTGCATTGCGCGAAATGACTTACCAAATATGTTTAATTAATAAACTAATATTTGATAAAATTTATACTGACTATTTGTAATACGTTGAAACACTATTTTTAAATAAAATATCAGTCTAAAATTTGAAAAAGTAAACGAAAGACTGAAATTTTTGAACCATAAAATACAATTACGCAAATTCATGAATAAATTTTAGATACCCGTACCGCATGCTACCTTTGGTTTCAGATCTGTGTCACGCGTATGTTCTTCAACAAATATGGCTTCGATGACCACCGACGATATCTCACCAGAGATAGAGATGGTTCTGCCGTTGAGACCGTCAGCCACCCGTACCGCCTGGTATCTTCGTTCGCCGGCTCCGCATCAAGCGTCTGTTAAAAATCAATGAAATTTTAATTTCGATTAATTGCATACATTGAATCTTGAACGGTCCGAAATTTAATTGCAATTAATTGCATACATTGAATCTTGAAATGTTCGAAATCAGGGAATTTTTAATTGTGATTAATTCCATACATTGAATCTTGAACGGTCCGAAATTTTAATTGCGATTAATTGTATACATTTAATGGTGAACGGTACTAAATCAACGAAATTTTAATTGCGATTAATTGTAACTTAAAAACCCTTAGTTCCCTAGTGCAATCAATGCTATGGAGCAGTGTTATCAGAACCGGACCGGACCGGCGGTCCGACCGGGTTCGAACCGGAACCGGTACCTTCACCGGTCCGGTTTAAACAAATCCGGAGGATGTAAGCGAACCCGATTCAATAACCGGTTTTTTTGGAGAACCGGCCGGTTCTGAGAGGACCGGGCGGTTCACCGGTCCGGTAACAATTAAAAAAAAAAAAAAGAGGAAATCAATCCACGGAAGAACCCGAAATCATCGAGATCTGCAAATCCGAAATCGATGAGATCTGGAAACCGAAATCGGCTCGAGGGGAGGGAGGGGAGCGTAGGTGAGAGGAGATGGAGGGATGGAGAACAGAGGGAAGGAGATTGGGGGTTGGAAGAAAGGGAAGTTGGGAGGGATAGATCTGGGAATGGAAGGGGTGGAGATGAGGAAAGGTGGGATCTGGGAATGAAAGAGTACGAGCGGGGGAGGGTTAGATCAATTCTTCCCAATTTAATGAAATCCAGGTCCACCTTCAGGGAATACATACATATATATACACACACCTCTAATCAGTTGAAAAACAGTTGAAGGGAGACTCAGCTGATCGACCATGGCCGGAGGAGAAGGTGGATCCGCCGGCGTCGAAATCTAAGAAGCCCACTCTCTTCAAGAGACACCCACTTGGGCTGTAGCTACTAGGGGTGGGCACTGAACCGGTTCGGCCCGAACCGGTTCCGAACCGGACCAGAACTGTTTTAAACGGTCCGGTCCAGTAATGACTAGGGTTTTATATTGGCTTAGGTTGGTCTAAAAAAACTGGACTGGTTAGAACCGGTCCAGAACCAGTTTTGGCCTGTTTTTTAAAAAACAAGTCCTGGACCGGTTTTATATGTCGGACCGGTTTTATCAATAAAAATCGGTCCAAAACCGGTCAGAAACCGGTTTTTTTTTTTTAAAATAGTCTCAGTCAAAACGTTTTTTTTTTTTTTTTTTAACTAAAAAGCGGCTCAAAACCGGTCCGGTTCGGACTGGTTTATTGGACTGGTTTGGTATACCCCTTGGACTGGTTCCAATTTAGGGGTTACAAACCAGTCCAATTTGGACCGGTCCACTCCGGACCGGTTCCAAACGGTCCGGTTCCAGACCAGTTCCGAACCAGTCCGGCCGGACCGGTTTTATGCCCAAGCCTAGTAGCTACTGTCTGCTTCGTCTTCATCTGGGAATGGAAGGGGAGGTCATCTGGGAATGTAAGGGGAGGGATGAAGATGAGGGTGTGAAATATAAAAGTGTTGGAGCAGTCGAACCGGGTGAACCGTGAACCGGAGCTCTAACCGGTTCGGTGTCCGGTCCGGTTCTGATAACACTGCTATGGAGTTAGTGACTACAAAACTCTTAGCTCAATTTTCATAAATGCATCGATTAACGTAAAAAACAAAATCATCAGCTCCACATTCACTCTGTTATTATCTTTCCTTCAGAATTTATAATATATATAGATATATAGATTTGATCTGCGTGTTTTTTAATATATTTTTGGGAATAGAACCTAAAACCTGTCCCAATTTGACCCGCGTGTCAGTTTGGTGTCTCAATTTTAAACTGTTGATATTTAGTGTCCCAATTTTCAGTTTTGTGCCTATTTGGTTTTCTGTTAGATTTTGGGATTAAGTTTAACAGATTGAGTTGGAAATACTATTTTTCCCCTTCTTTTTTTTTTAAAGCCTTCGATTCCGGCCACCCACCTCCATCCACCCACCTCTAATCGGCCGGAATTGGCCGGAATTGACCGGAATCGGCCGAAATCGGCCGGAACCCTTAATCCTATATTAGAGCTGCTTAACCCTAAATCGGCCAGAATAGGTCGTAATCGCCGAGAGTCGACCGGAAGTGGCCGTAATCGGCCGGAATCGAGATGGGTTTGGCCGTAATCGGCCGGAATCGGGGTGGGTTCTGCCGTAATCAGCCGGAATCGGGTGGGTTTGGCCGCAATCGGCTGGAATCGGGGTGGGTTTAGCCGTAATCGGCTGGAATAGGGGTGCGTTTGGCCCAATAGGCCTGAATCGGCCGGAGTCGGGTGGGTTTGGCCGCAATCGGCCGAAATCGGGTGGGTTTGGTCGGAATCGGCCGGAACCCTAATTCTGGTCAGGGGTATTTTTGGAATTTTGAAAATTGACCACTCACGTGACCATCACGTGACCATATTATGTTTAACTTAACCCCAAAATTTAACGGAGACACCAAATACTAAATAGCAACACATATGAAAATTGAGACATTGAATTTCAACATCAGACACCAAACTGACAAATGAGTCAAAATTGGGACAGTTTTTAGGTTCTATTCCCTATATTTTTTTGTTAGAAATGTTTT
The DNA here is from genome assembly GCA_036873135.1 of Clarkia xantiana subsp. parviflora. NCBI lineage: Eukaryota > Viridiplantae > Streptophyta > Magnoliopsida > Myrtales > Onagraceae > Clarkia > Clarkia xantiana. The sequence continues at coordinate 23,809,278 of JAPTYO010000008.1, read as the reverse complement.
GAAACCGTTTAATATTCAAATACTTGAAAGTAGATTATATACTTACTATTCAAAATGTAATAGGTGGTTATTTTTATAGTAGTGTCCCTTTTTATTAAAAAAAAAAAAACTATTTAGTTAATAGTTTTAGAGAAATTATTGTAATAATAAAATGCAACGAAATATTTGTGCCATGACTATTTGACTCAATATGGGCCACAAACATCCAGATGCACCAATGCAAAAAATTTATTTGACTGAGTAGTACTCAAAGGTAAAGATAGATGAGTTTTTTTTTGCTAAACGACAGACATTACACTCAATGACTTCAGAATAATTTGAAAAATGAAATAAATTCTTCACTATTGTGATGGCATATGCTCAATCTTCTATGCCACATATTGATATCTTCTGATGATCTCTCTTTGTTGCTAATTTCTCTTTGCTGCTACCTCATTCTTCACCAATAGAATTCAAAGCTCTTTGATGATTCACTTTGAGCCTATACAATCCTTCATGGAGAAAAACAATCATTATTGTCTTCCCACTTGAGGGGTCCTGAAAAATTACACTTTCGGGGAGGAAATTACAGATAATTCAAGTTCTTTTTGTTAATTGAGACACCGAAATCAATTTATACTAAAACTCAGGCGCGTAAAGAATATTGTTCAATATAAGAGATCCTCAAATAGAGCAAGTGATAATATGTGTGACAGGAGAAATAATGTCGATTGGAAGATGCACCAATTTGCAAGAATGATGATTAATCTCTGCATAGGTTATAAACTCCTTCTAACATGTCATGTGATGCAATGCTCTACTGTCTATAATCCAGTAGTTATCAACTGAACCATTTAGTGAACCACAGAAATGAATGTCAATACATTTCTTATTAACTTTGGCCTCAGCTGGTATAAGATCCATCTTCATTCATTTTGCTTGTAACTGCCCAAAATTTATAATTGCTTGTGCCACTTATTCCTAAAGGTATTGTCTCTTTTCCTCATCCATCATTGTATGAAGCATTGTGAATAGACATCTTCTTCTTTGCCAACTTCTTTTTATGTAATCAAGAACTCCATTTTTTTTTCCAATAATTCTCTTCTTTATGACCTTTTCTATTGTAGTAGGTACACATATGATTCCTTTTGTTCTTGTTGTAACCTGATTGAGGTCCTCCAAAAGGTCTATTTGATCCATTCCTATTACTATTTACTTCTGCATACAATACTGAAATTTCAACATATACTTTGTCCATCATAGTGTCAATGATTGATTCTATTACTATTCTCTAACTCTTGTCATTAATTAGAACCGAGTAGGCAAAGTTGACAATAGGCAACTGATGCATCATCAATATATTTGTTCTAACATGAATATGACTGTAAACGAGTCAAGCTACTCGTGAGCTACCTAAGATAAGCTCGGCGAATACTTGAATTTTTCTTGAATCGAGTCGATCTTTTTACTTGACCGAGTCGAGCTCGAGCTCGGTTATAGTCGACTCGAGCTAATGACGAGTCTAATCGAGCTTAGACCAGACTTCAACATATACTTAATATATATTGGACCTAAAGCCCATACTTCAAAATTGTAGGTCAACCCAAATTATTAGTACTATATAAACCTAACAACCCTACTCAGTTTCACTCTTCGTCTTTTCCCGGTTTGATTTTGCTGCTGCTGATGATGATTAGCTTTAGTTGGCGCTTGATTTCTTACAACTGCTGGATTCAGTACACCATTTCCTCCTCCTCATCCATATCCTCCAGCTCCATTTCCGACGCAGCCACCAGTTGCCGGTAAAGATCCAAGTTGTGGCCAAGCTTTAGGCGATCCAGATATAATGACACCAGAAAAGATCTTCCAATGCCAGAATTGGAATTTTTGACCAATTTAGACCCAAATGAACTAATGTGTAATTTTTTTTTTTCGTTTTATTTAATAGAAGTTGTAAAAATAATTTAAAACTAATGGTTTTGTAATTATTTTTTTTAAAACCTATTGGACATGGTGAACCCTAGGGTAAATGTCTATCAATTTACCCTAGGGTTCACCATGTCCAATAGGTTTTAAAAAAAAAATTACAAAACCATTAGTTTTAAATTATTTTTACAACTTACATTAAATAAAAAAAAAGTTCACATTAGGTCGGGTTGGGGCAACCAGGCCAACTGTAATTTTTTTTTGGCCAAATGTAATTTTTTTTAACAGTTGGTCGGATTGCCTCAACCCGGCCAGACCTAGATTTGTAAATATATTTTTTTTAGCCTATATTGGTATTTGGTTCTAAATTAATAAAAGAACTCTCAGAATTGATCAGATCACAGTAAGGTATTGCTTTGCAATAGCAAAATTCTCCATCAAACCTATAATCCAAATCAATGATGCCTTCGTTGATCGAAAAACAGAGATTCAATCTCGTCGGACAAATCGTCGTGCAAGATCTTCAATTCGTTCAGATACCATGAACGAAAGTAGAAATCGACATCATTGCGTATCGCAAACACCAACAGAGAGCAAAGGATCTCCCCAAATTGGATTCAACTTCGATAAGCTTCAATTAACTACAAGATCTCGATTTATAGCAGGAGACTAGAGTTTTTGACTAAAATAGGGTTACATGGACAACCAAATACCAATATAGACTAGAAAAAATATTAATTACAAATGTGGGTCTGGCCGGGTTGGGGGAACCCGGCCAACTGAATTCTTTTTATTTTTTTTATTTTTTTCGGAAAACTGAAAAAAAAAAAAAAAAAAAAAAAAAAAAAAAAAAAAAAGGAAACTCACTTGGCCCGGTTGGGGCAACCCGGCCAATTTTTTTTAATTTTTTAATTTTTTCTGTTTTTTCAGCTTTTTTTTTTTTTTTGCTTTTTTTAATAAAAGTTGTAAAAATTAATGGTTTTGTAATTTTTTTCTAAAAAACCTATTGGACATGGTGAACCCTAAAGGGTAAATTGACAGACATTTGTCGTTTACCAGTTTTCGTAAAAAAATTACAAAACTACTAATTTTATATTTTTTCGACCTCACTTGACCGGGTCCCCACAACCCGGCCAAGTAGTGTTTTTTTTTCTCAAAATTAATTAATTGCGGTGTAAAACAATGGGTTCTATTGACATCGCAATTAATTAATTTTGAGACAAAAAAAAAAGCACAATTGGTCGGGTTGTGGGGACCCGACCAAGTGAGTTCGAAAAAATATAAAATTAGAAGTTTTGTAATTTTTTTACGAAAACTGGTAAACGACAAATGTCTGTCAATTTGCCCTCTAGAGTTCACCATGTCCAATAGGTTTTTTAGAAAAACAATTACAAAACCATTAATTTTTATAATTTCTATTAAAAAAAAGAAAGAAAAAAAAGAAAAAAAAAAGAAAAAATAACAGAAATAACAGAAAAAGAAAAAAAGAAAAAAACATGTTTGGCCGGGTCGCCCCACCCCGGCCAAGTGAGTTCCTTTTTTTTTTTTTTTTTTTTTTTTTTTTTTTTTTACAGTTTTTCGAAAAAAAAAAAAAAAAATCAGTTGGCCGGGTTGGGGGACTTGGCCATTGGAACTCACTTGGCCAGGTCCCCCAACCCTGCCAGACCCATATTTGTAATTAATATTTTTTCTAGTCTATATTGGTATTTGGTTGTCCATGTAACCCTATTTTGGTAAAAAAACTCAAAAGACTAACTAACTTTAATAGACTAGGAATACTAATTTGCTAGTAACTCCTTCAAGTATGAAGATGACGAAAAAATGTCCCTAAACTTTGTTTCCTGACCATATAAAATGGTTCTTAAACTTCATTGTTTCTTTACGTAACACAATAATACACATTCGTGTATTATTGATTTTTCTAGTTATCTAATTTAACTAAGGAAAATTGTATTTATTTGGATTAGATAGTCACTATAATGGGACTGCAAGAGCCAGCTTGACTTTCTTCAAACGGAAATGATAAAAGTTCCAACTATGACATTGAGATAAAATTTCGACTGTGAATGTAATTGTCTTTAATTTAACAGTAATTACATAGTATGGCATTAAGTCTAATTACTCGGAACTTTTCGTGATACTATTGTCGGATTATTTTGTAAGAATATATTTAATGTTACAATATATATTTTAATTGTGTGGCCAGATAATATTAATGAGTATAGATATATTGAATAATGTATTATATTATATTATATCAATATATATCTTTATGGTATGATTTAATCTAGACCGTTCAATTGGTTACTTGATGGACGTACCAGATCAAAGGGTATAATATTATAAACGGTCCTCTCTCCCTGCCAGTTATTGACACAGAGATTAAGAGCAGTTCTCCATCAACTGGTCTCTGACAGAAGGATGGACAAGGGAGAGAAGTGGAACCGTTCTACAGAGAAGCACATCGACAATCTAAGAAGATCAGAGGAATCGGAATCAAGTACCGGGTTAGTCATTCCTCTCTATATCTTTTCCCTCATAAAGCATGATCAAGATCCTGGCAATTAGGGTTTGTAAAACTTACATGTGGTATCAGAGCCTGAGTTCTGATTATGCCTTATGATGGGGTTATTGATCATCGTGGTTTGTGGTTTGGCTTCGTAATCGGTTGATTCGTACGAATTCCACTTGTTATGGTGAATTGGATCAATCGTGGAGGCTCATATGAAATTGTTTAGGGTTTACTTTATTCTCATCTACCATTAATCGTAACCGTTCTCAAAATAATTGGTTATTCCAATTACGATACAAACTCACGATACTGTGCAAAATCTGTACGGTTTTTTTTTTTTTTTTATCTATTCTCCCCCATAACTGCTTAATTCTACCGGTTTATGTTATCGGTGGAGACTTGTATAATTGCTTGTTCAATTGGTGGAATTTAAGAAAATTTGGTGCTTCGTAATCGCTAATCGGTGGAATTGATAAACTTGAAGGTTTCGTAATCATAGTCAATTTGTTCAATTCGGTTAATATTCCCGGTTTCTAACCAATGTTCTCACCAATTGAATTATTTGGATTCCTGGGGTAAACGACCGAGAGGGTAATGTTGAAGAGGAAGTCGCAGTACCAGAAATTGTTGCTGTGGTGGACTGGGAAAGCACATTACCCACATATCTAAAGGAAGTCTTGCCATTCATGATAGGAGTGGGTTTCATCATAGAGTAACAGTTGCTCTTGGTAAATGGAGCAGACATCATTGTAAGTATCTTGCCTCATTAACTAAACTAGCTTTGTCACTGTTGGACGATAATGATGGAACAGTGAGGTATAAATCTCTTAATTAATGCATTGATAATCTGCTTTGTGGCGTTGATTTCTTGTTGTCATAGCAACTATTACTGATTTGCAAATGAGAATTTATATTCATGTAGAATCCGATTTCATCAAGTATTGGTCTGTTACGAATCAATAGTATGACAAATCATTTTAATTAAGTTCTTTAGGTCTGTAATTACGTTGCTTACAGATGGTATGAACAACACATACTAGCATGTATTAGTATATTGATTGTCGTTGTTAAAGTGACCAACCTAGAGTTTACTTGACTCGTTCATCACGTGCTTGAATAATTATTTGAATCTCATGCTTATAATAGTACAAATATACACATGAATGATGAATTTGGGTATGTAATTAGTAGTAAATTGAAACTCCTATACATGTGTGTATGAATTCCAAAGCATGATGATGTTATTATTTATGCATGAGTGATAAATAAATGAATGGTATTAGATTATGTGATTCTAATTTTAAGTTAGGGTTGATTATTTTTCAACAATAAAAGATTTTGTATGTTTGACTTAAGCATGAAAATGCATATTGCATGAAAGATTACTTGTTTTAATTTCCTTGCTAATTGCTTCCGCTGATAACTAAGGAAAATCAGAGTTTTATGGTGTAAAACCATAAACTTTATGGGTTTAAATAATTTATTTTAGCCAAACCTAATGTTCTCTAGTGATGTTTCAATACTTGATGATAACCATTATGATATTGAGTTATATTTAGTTATTGAAATATTACTTAAAGCCTATATGCATGACTTTATGGTTAGTTTCTAATCACCAAAGTGATTGAACTAGAATGATATTGTTATGCATGAATGAGGCATTTACGATAATCATGACTTTATGGTTAGTTTCTAATCACCAAAGTGATTGAACTAGAATGATAAGGTTGTGGTTTAATGGGACATTACTATCAACATGACTTTATGGTTAGTTTCTAGTCACCAAAGTGACAGAGCTGGAATGTGTTGTCATGCCTAAAGAAAATCATTTATTATATGCATGAACATATAATTTAAGTAGGTTATTGTCACCAAAGTGGCTAATCTAGAATGATTATTTGTTTCATGCGTATAATACAATAGTAATGTCTAAAGAAAGATCAATAATTATATGCATGAACTTGTATTTTAAGTAGATTATTGTCACCAAAGTGACTAATCTAAAATGTTTATTTGTTTCATGCATATAATATAATTGTCATTTATCCATGATAATAATGAAATGCCTATTACTGTATACATGATGATTGGATAAATTGACATTTACAGGTTACTAGAATTTTAGGATTTGCCCAAAGGTGAATCGCTTTCTATAACCGGTAAAAATGATGGGATAATTAAGATCTTTTGGTTCTATATATTTGTATATCCAAATATAACTTATATATTTAACTGGAGATTTTCTTTAATTGTCCAATAATGTTATGGAATTTAATTAAGATTTGTGTGCTATAGTCGTTGCCCAAATGTCGGTTATAGTATACTTTGATGATTTCCAAATAATGTTATGGCATTTAATTAAGATTTGCGTATTGTAGTCGTTGCCCAAAGGTCGACTATGATATACTCTTATTGATTATCTGAATCTATAATAGCTTATTTACTAATTGGCATTTACTTAATGATAGTATATTATAATTGTTGCCCAAAGGTCGATTATGATATACTTTAAATGATTAGCTGATTCTTATTAACTTATTTTATGAATGAGCAAGTATGTAATTTGCAGCTATTATAGTTAATTCGCATGTATGTTCTGTTATTGTGTTTAATAGGTTTGACTTTCTAAACCGTGTAAGTTAGGTTCCACTAAAGTTACTAGATCCTGACTTAACACAATAAATAGTATCCTTACGGGTACACAACTTAAGTAGAAAGTCAAATCATAAAGTATAAACACGATACAATATAGTAAATCTTAAGTTTCTGCGAATAATTTTGGTTTATTCCACAAACAATAAAGGAAGAAATTTATGAAGTTTGTGGATGAAAGTACAAATTATGTAATTAGTCACTCGTATGTACAAACTTACAACCATTAAGTTTTGAGTTGTAGAATTTGTAGAAGTTTGAGTTGGCTAACTTATGGAGAAAGATTAAAGACCTTAAGGATGACTAGAGACAACTCAATATTTAAGAGAGCACTACAAAGTGTTCATTATGTGATATTGAGTTAGCTCGTATGTTTATGAAGAATAAGGAAGTCACATGTCAACCATGCATAAAGGAGTGCTGCTAAAATGTTAGTGCAATTGTTTTTCATACATGAATAAAATGGAATATTTCGTATATCTCGCTTATTGCATGATTATTTATGCGGAAAATTAATAAGTGTCAAGAATAGGGGGACAATCTGTATATCTTCTTGAACTTATGAATTTATGTTTATTTTCCGTATTATGTTTTAATGAAGTTAATCACGTTTATTAATGTTATGACTATATCTATTTGCTTAAGAAATTAGATAGAAACATGAAAACTCATAATGTCTAATATGTGTTGTGACTTTTATGAGAAATATATAGAAACTTGTTATGACATTTAGTTCATTAGTAAGCCTTCTTAAGAGAACATGTCATACATTTATGAAAACAGTATTGTGAGAAAATATAATCGGACTTTGAAAGTTACAGTTAAGAGTAAGTTAAGTAAATTATCCTTACCCAGTAAAGACACATTAAGTTGTGGACGTATGAATTAAGTATGCAACTAAGATCCCATAAAGGCCATTCCAACCTCTTAATGATTTGTGAGTTGGATGGGAGCTTGGTTAAGACACATGTATGTTTGAGGTTGTCTACCAAAACTAAATGTTTATGGTCCACATGAAAGGATGGATTCTTGAATGAAATGTTTACTCTAGAGTAACATTAAAAGATCCAAAGGGTATAAAGTCTTACTTTCTTAACTGAAGTCCGAAAATTATAGAAACCGGTTATGTTAATTTTCAATATGATGAAATTAGTGTGAGTGTCTGAAAGATAATATGTGGATATTAATGTAAATGATAGACATTGTCTATCTGTATGAATACATTATTCACATGGATTAGAATACAGTTCCATAAATTGAATGCAAATTTCAACATAAGGGATAGTATTTGAAAGACACGACACTCCATAAAGAAAGTACAATCATCTGATAAAGTTAAACCATTTAGAATAACATTACGAAAACTTGTTATCCTGGAAGTTTGTTTACTTGTAAGATTCAGATATAGTAAATTTTTTCGGTTTCATTCTCACAATATATTATGTTATGAAGTATATATTTATCAATTAATAAATGGTCATTTTAGAAATCAATTTATGAGATAAAATAAATGTTCCCACGAATGGTTTAGTAAGTTACTTTACAGTTGTATGAACCAAAAGATAAGTGGGAGTACGCATATATTTTACATGTATAATTGATTATATCTTGCTCACATTTAAAAATGATTATGTATATTCTCTCTGAAGTTAAGATGAAAGTTAATGTGAGAGTAAAATTTATGTGACTAAGATTAAATAAAAAATTTAATCTAGTCACAGTTACAGTTGGATTGTCTCAGAAAGCTCACATTGGAATGATCTTAAAGAGGGAGTATAGTTCTCGAATGCTGCAAATAAAGTCCTAATGCACCTACAAGAACACGTGAATGCATTTATGTTCATGTAGATTCAGATTTAAGGGATATCTTGACAGATGAAAGTCAACTTTTAATTAATTGTTCCTTTTATGCGTTGGAACAATATTATAGAAAAGTGGTAATTATCTGTCGTTATCAATAATGTAAAGTAAGGTTTTAGCATGTTTTATCATGCATTAAGGACTGTGGGACTTATTTCAGGGCTTGAGGTTGTCGACACCATTACCAAGTCGCTGGAAAATTTATCGTAATAACGCCACAGTTATTTCTTCGTCAAAACGACAAGCATTAAAATGTGCAAACTTATGGAATGAAAGTTTATTGTCGTTAAGAAGAAAGTTCGGAAACAAGAGTGTCTGTCAGCATAATGGCCAAGCTGACAATGATGTATTTAAATGAATGTTTACAACTAATGACATTAAATAAGCATGCAAATAATGGGTCTTAGTTGTAAAGATGATGATGATGATGTTTGACACTTTGAGCTCAATGATATGTTTCTGACTCCAATGTTTTCCTGTTAATTATGATTGTGTACACATAAAGTTTATGATAACGGGAAAACCTTATGCAAAGCCTTACTCGGACCCTAATGTGTTTATATATATTACTTACAGGCTTATGTTTGATAAGATGTAACTGTCGTGGTATATGGAAGGGAGTATGCTGCTTAAATAAGTGTATGACCGCCATAACCCGCATTTACAAATTATTGAATGTAAGTGATTATGATGAACGGAAAGATTAGATTTTACGCGCGCCTTATGTTATTCCATAAAGATGTAAGACTTATGTGATTATCTGGCCAAGTGGGAGAATGTAAGAATATATTTAATGTTACAATATATATTCTAATTATGTGGCCAGATAATATTAATGAGTATAGATATATTGAATAATGTATTATATTATATTATATCAATATATATCTTTATGGTATGATATAATCTAGACCGTCAATTGGTTACTTGATGGACGTACCAGATCAAAGGGTATAATATTATAAACGGTCCTCTCTCCCTGCCAGTTATTGACACAGAGATTAAGAGCAGTTCTCCATCAACTGGTCTCTGACAGAAGGATGGACAAGGGAGAGAAGTGGAACCGTTCTACAGAGAAGCACATCGACAATCTAAGAAGATCAAAGGAATCGAAATCAAGTACCGGGTAAGTCATTCCTCTCTATATCTTTTCCCTCATAAAGCATGATCAAGATCCTGGCAATTAGGGTTTGTAAAACTTACATATTTATCAATACTCTTCTTCGAATAGGTTTGAAAGACGGTTCACGTCGTAGGCTCTGCTGCATCAGTCCGACAAGCAAAACCGATTCGGATTAAACCACATGTAGGCCTGTCAATTTTGGACCCAACCCGAAATTGACCCGGGGTCGGGTTTGGATCCCAATTTTAAGTGTTCAGGTCAGTTTCAGATTGACCCGAATCTGACCCAGGAAAAAACTGGTCGGGTTCGGGTTCTGATATTGGATATCCTAACCCGACCCGTCTGACCCGTATATAATTAAACTATGGATATTACTTAATATATAAAATATTAAAAGCAAAAGTAAAATCAAACAAACAAAATGTGGGAACCATAGCGTCATCACTTTCTGTTTTCTGTCAACTAGTCTTCTTCTCATCAATTTCAAAGGCTTAGTCAGCGCTTAGACATAGTCACAACTCAACTAATCGAATCACAGACCTCACGCACGGGCACGACTCACAGTAAGCGGAGACAGAAAAGCAAAAATCTAAGCCGCGCTCGACTCTTAGTCACTTAGAAAGAATTCCCGACGCCTTAACTGATAACTCGAAATTGACGATTGGATTCTATATGGCGGGGATAGAATTATTGACAAAGACATGTATATGGAGTTTTTATAGGTTGTAGTAGCAAATAACGAGCTCGGAGAAGAGAAGAGTTTAGCAACGAAGATGGAATGGGAGGAGCGGCAAGCAGCGGTCAGCGACCAAAGAGAAATATATGAATGTATGGACGGGTTACGGGTTGACCCGGTGACCCGCTGAGTTGGGCTCGGGTTCTGAGGCCTGACCCGTTATAAAGTTCGAGTCGGATTCGGGTTGATTGCATATTAATCCACGAGTCACGAATTTCGGGTCACGAGTCACGGGTCGACCCGTTCTGACAGGCCTATCCACAGGTAGCTGCTAGTAAGGGTGTAAACGAGTCAAGCTACTTGTGAGCTACTCGAGATCGGCTCGGTCGATATTCGAATTCGACTCGCTAAATTCGAGTCGACTCGAGCTTTTTCTGATACCGAGTCGAGTTTGAGTTCACTGGTACTCGACTCGATTAGGCTCGCGAGCCTAATCGAGCTTTTTTGTTTTGCATATTCGAGTCGAGTTCGAGTTCGAGTTCGAGTTTTTCGAGCTTTTTGTAACATTATTATATATGAATATATTGAGTTCAAGTCGAGTTCGAGCCAAATTTCTAATCGAGTCGAGTTCGAGCTCGAGTTAAGGTGCACCATATATAATTTAATTGAATTTTTTTAACATTATCGAGCCGAGCTCGAACTCGACGAGTATTTAATCGAGTCGAGCTTGTCAAATACTCGGCTCGACTCGGCTCGTTTATAGGCATATTTGCTAGCCTGCTAGTGATCATCACCGATTGTCTTCTTTATATTTTAATTTTTTTTTTGCCGGGAAACGTCTAAAGTTAGGTCTCGTCTTTTTTATTAAAATAAAATAAATAATGTTTGGCGTGCTTCGCATATGTATGTTGACGCAAAGCCATTTTTCTTTAATCATCATTATATATATATATATATATATAATATTAAAAAGAGGAGAAGTTATTTTCTAGTGCACATCATCCAATCAAATTGTGTCAACTTGGGAATCATTTGTCAGCCGTCCAACACAACTCATTTGTCCTTCTGCTCAGAATTATTATTATTTCTTTAGCTTTCCTTGTCAACACAACAACATTTATGCACTTATTAATAATATTATTATCTAAATAAATAAGTATTATTTTATTCATTCAAGAGACAAACAAGTGCCTTAGGAGTTGGACATAATTAATACTATATGACCAATAATAATATCCTTATCTCAATAAATCATGCATTTTTTAGTAAACTATATTGGAAGAGTTAAAGAAGTTAATCTTACTCTTTTGAATGGTACTAACTAAGAGCACATTTTTTACCCAGACCCTCACATATTTTGCTTAATCCGAAGCTATTATTATTGTATAATAAATAAAAAAACAATTATCATCATATATATAATCTAACTTTTGAAATTAAGCTTAGCCCAAGATAATGTATTATTGGAATGAAATATGATATAATAATAAAATAAATGTGTGGCTTAACTCTTAATACGTAGGTGGAGTCAGTGGTGGAGTATTATAGAGTTTTTTTTTTTCCGTATACTACCTCAAAATGAAGAAACAAACACAAGGGACAAGGTGGGGGGGCACTAGTATATAAGTGTGTGTAAATTAGTGGATAATTAAAGTGGAAGAAGGTTCGTTACTAAGTGATCTTAATTCCAAGTATAGAAAGGAGAATATATAGGGGGAGATGGAAGTTAGTAAGAGCCGCGGCGGTACGAGTTGCTCTCCTCAGACCACCCTAGGGTTCTTCCTTCTACCATCTGAGCTCATCCACACCATCCTCCTTAACTTAGCCTTACCGGAGATTCAGCGCCTCAGATCCGTCAGTAAATCTCTTTCCGGCATCATCTCCGACCAGAATTTTCTACGACACTTCAACTCCCGATCAACCTCATCTTCGTGGCTCTTCTTCTGTAAGAAGAGATGGCCCCAGGTACGCTACTCCTACTCTACTGTACTTGGGTCTTGGGAGTGATCAGTGTGTGGGACAAAACAAAAGCCTTTTTTTTTTAGTGCCTGATGGGAAATCAAAAGTATGGAGAGTGTCATGTGATTTGCATGTTATACTTAACAAACCAAATTAACGAAAATTTAGTGGATGTACTAAAAGTCTATAAAATGCAAACGTATAACAGTAAAAGTCTATAAAAAAATTGATACTAAAAGTCAACTTTGATAATATATATATATGACACCAAAAACTATTTAACCCTAAAATATATTCAATTAATTAATGTTTTATTTAAACGATACAACTTTAGTTTACATATATTATTTTTAAAAAAAAATATTGTACACACATTGTAAAATTTTGAATCCGCAATTGTATCTAATTGCTTGAATAAATTTTATTTACATTAGGATGCAACCGTCCATGGGTTCACAGACTGCACCCATCAATGGTTCACAATCCCGATCTCAAAGATATTAAGGCCCGCGATTTTTCCAAGGGAAGACATCTATTTCTTGACCGCAAACTATAACATTTTCTTATTTGCCTCCAACACCCAAAGAGGTCTCATTGCTGTCGACATCGTCACCAAGACAGTCGCCAGAATCCCACATGGCCCCTTCGGTCCACGTGGCACCTCTTCGTGGCGGCGGTCCGGGATGAAGTTGGTTGGCGTCGACGGCTCCACCCACTTCAGGTTCATCTTTGTCGAATCGGTTCAGAACCACCCGACCCTATTCATCTACAGCTCAGATACTGACACGTGGCACTTTAGGGAGGCGGAAGAGAATAATAATAATAATGATGAAATCACCTTAAATGATGGGGACTATATCTTTCTTAATTTGATGAATGGACCTAGAGAGAACGTGGTGATTGCCGTCGGATCGAGTACCCTTAGACCCATCATTTTACGGCCGAGATTGAACGGGGCAGGAACCGATCCTCGCGGGGACCAGAACCCGATGACGGTCGGGTTTAGCTGGGGAAACCTAGTGGATCGGCTACACGTGTACGGAGATGGACACATGATGATCGTCAGATCGAATGACGATGATACCATCAACGGTGTGGATCGAGGGACGAGGATGTTGGGGAGTATAGAGCTTTGGAGGTTAAGCCGAGGTGGGGCCCGATGGGAGTTGGCATCGGAGGTACCCGGGGTGTTGATGGGGAAGCTCAGGAGGCCGTACGGGGTGCTAATGGGGTGTTTGGAGGCGAGGGAGGGGATATTAAGGGTGGCCTTGGTGTCGAATTTGGAAGGTTTGTGGGACATCATATGGCTAACTTACGAGAAAATGAACAATAAGTGGAACTATATATTGGTCCCAGATTGTAGAATGAAGGGCTCCAACATGGCTGGAATTGCCTTTTCCACTGGTCTTACACTCCCTTTAACTTAATTCTTCAACTTTGTAATTTTTTTATTTAATAAAATGGTGGTGTAGTGTATGCTGCTACTCAGTCTGCGGCTTTGCCCCTACTGTTTGTGTCCTATGTAAAAAGGGTGAATTTTATTCAACTTACGTGTACATGCCAAGTTGTGTTACTACTACTTATAGACTAAGTCTAATCATGTCTATGGTAATTTAGTTCAAATTATGCTTCTTCTTTTTTACGACATCCAATTCCTACATTCTGAGAGTTAGTAAAGTTGTTTATACGTAGTTCAACTAATATTGAGTACTGATTCTCATGTTTTTCGCTCTCTAATATTAAATGACAAATCTTAAAAATTATGCAATTTCTTGATTAAACTTTATGAAATATGCAACTTCATTACTAGCTAAACTTAGAAGAACTTTGCATCTGCTAGCTAAATTTTAATGATATGTAAGCACATATGCATGTTTGTGTCAACGAATCTTTCTACAATATTCTACAAACACCATGTTACTGGTACTAATTTTTAAAATTTTCTATTACCTTAAAGTGAATCAAATAGGGAAATTATATCACTAATGTTATGATACAAATATAAAGTTGTAGTAAAAAAAAAAAAATCAAACTTTTAAAGTTTTTAAATGTTAAAATTAAGTCTACTCTAATAATAAAATTAGCACAAACATGGAGCTTGAGAAGCATACTAGAAAAACCCACTGTCAACATTTAATAAAAAAATGAAACTGAGCTAGGGAATTGAAACTTTACAATTACATACATCTAGCTAGCTAACAATAAGAAAAAGTTGAGATGCAAATTTTACGAGATCCTAAAGTTCAGCTGCAATTAAGGTTGTCAGGATCGCGATCCGGATTGTAGGATCGTACGATCCTAAGATCCTACAAGGCTAAATCGATTTGGATCGCTCCTAGGATCGCTAGCACTTAGGATCTGAGTATGATCGAGCGCCGGATCGTAGGATCGGTTAGGATCAATCAGGATCGGTTAGGATCGTGATCCAACACGGTCCTATTTAAAATGAGATTTTAAATTATGAACACACTAATTAGTAATTATAAATTTATAGCCCAATGAAATGTTGATTTGGATAATTATAAACTGAATGTTTATTTACCCTTCTCGACAGATTTATTAGAACAAATGAATTAATATAAAATTTAATGGATATTGAGTGGGTAAAGGTAAACCAAACATAACTAATTTGTATTATGTTCTTCTTTGCAAAAAAAAAAAAAAAAAAAAAAATCAGTTATTCTTCGCCTATTCAATTCGTCTTCTTCTCCAGTTCAAGTGTCTAACTTGATATTTCCTTTTTAACTTTCATTAGTTAAACTTTTTTATACTTGAATTCTATTTTTCAAATCATTTAGGTGAAAATAACCACACAAGTACAAGTACAATTATTAACTCAAATGATTAAGGTGACTTGGACTTAAACTTAGATGATGATATTCAAGATATTACAGATATTGATGATTTTAGAGCTAATAAAGGCTTTGGTATAGTTGATGATGTTGCTATAGATAATTATTATTAGTTATTAGTTTGAATTTTGAACTAATTTAATGGTATTCAGTACTTTATTTGTTAAAATTACATGTTTATTGAGAAATTTAGAACTTAATTTTAATGTTTAGAATACTATTTTGGTGATTTGATATTAGATTATGTTGTTTCTTCATTAGAGAAGAATATATTATTTTTGCTATGAAATTATTAGTAAATTTTTGTAGGATCATACAATCGTCGATCCGATCCTACAAACGATTTGATCCTATTCTCCACCGATCCAAGTTAGGATCCGATCCTGACAACCTTGGCTGCAATTCGCTAGATTCAAGAGATGTTTAGGATGCAAATAGTAATAAAGAAAAGTTCAGGGTACAAAAGCTGAAAATAAAAATCCAAATTGCTGTTCGGACAGACCGCTGCTGGCTGCTGCTAACCAAATAGACCGCGAACTGGAGGAGGCCGGGGGAGGAGTCTCCCTTACAATTGCACCGAAGAAAGACGGAGAGAGATGACGATGGATGACGAGTGCTCGGTCTACGTCGGAGGAGTCCCTTACAATTGCACCGAAGATTCCCTCCGCAAAGTATTCAATCGATACGGAACTATTGTCGCCGTCAAGGTTCTCCTTCCTTCACTCTGCTGATTCTATGAATTTCTAGTTGTTTAGGGTTTAGTAGCTTGAAATATCTTCAATTGAAGAGCTGCTGCTGTAATCCGTTTGCCTTCTTGAATTCTTCGTTCCCAAAATATGTCTGTAGGTTATCAATGACCGCGCAACTCAAGGGAAATGCTATGCCTTCGTTACTTTCACCACTCCTCGGTCTGCCGTTTCTGCCATCAACGATATGGATGGCAAGGTATTTGTAAAAAGAAATCCTTGGACAGAACTTATGATTTTGTGGCTGCATCTTTTATGTATCTGATGTAGAACTTTTTGATAGGCGATCAATGGGAGAATTGTTAGAGTGAATGAAGTGAAGACTCGAGGTGGGAGGTTGAACGCCACTCGGGACAATTTTCGGCACAATGTTGATTATGGGAGAGGCAGAGACCGTCAGAGGGATTTCGATAACCATGAGAAGGACAGGTTTGATGGAAGGTACAATGAGAGGTCTAGGGAGAGAGACCGCTCTTTAGATCATGATGTAGGAAGAGCGGAAGAATATGGTCATGATTATGATAGAGAGGAGGATCATTTGGTGGGTGAAGATCAAGATTTGGAGGATAATGAGCGGGATGGTTCAAGAAACCACAGATTGGATTCAGATGGAGAAAGGGAGATGAATAGAAATGATGATTTTGATGGGGTCAAACCAGCAAGAAAAAGGAAGAGGTGAGCAACCTCAGCATTGTTTTTTGTTTAAGAAAAAAAAAATGGCAAATCACTTGAAATTCCGTTGCAGAAGATTAAATTTCGAAACCAAAGATGCATACCGTTGCATATTGCAGTCATTTCTAGTAATTTAGTTGTTTATTGCTTCGGCCTTACTTAGTAATAGTCGTGATGAGGTTTTTATTGGTTTCATTTCCTTTTCTCATGTTAGCCCCTATTATTGACAGCTTGAGTGATGACCACCACAGAAGGGACTTTTCATCAGATTCGGGTTATGATACTGATGAGGTACAAAATGTCAGTTGCATATACTTTTCTGTTTCCTAAATATTCTTCCAGTGTAATTATGCAGTTTTTCTGGAGTTCCTTCAGAGCATTCTGTCATTAGTGTTCGTTTTATTTGACAGATTAGAGACCTGGAGAATTTGATTCTGATACGAGAAGAACTTAAAGAAGAACTTGAAGAAGAGGTATTCTCTATAAATCTGCTGTCTCTGCATATATCTCTGCTTTCTGTTGCACCGATTCAGTTCTCTTTTAATTTGTTCAGATTGGTGGAATGGAGCAAAGTTTAGCCGAGAGGAAACAGACCGTTGTGGATCTCCAGAAAAAATCTAAGGTGCTTTTTTTACTCATTTGCATGGGAAGAACTCAGTGTAGTTTGTTCACCTCATCGATAGTAAGGCTGTGATACAATTCTTAACCCAGAAACTTGAAGATTCACTGACGGCTGCTAAGAAACATACTTCTCAGCGCAAGATGCAATTGACTAAGGTAACCCAAGAAAGCAATATCGATTTTTATTTCACTCCGATTCTTAGAGGATTCATCATAATTTATCATTGTTCATCTTATTTGGTGGTTCGTTTGGGTTCTGTAGTTGCATAAGCTTTATGTTCAAGTCAGAGACTACACCGAAAAGCTTAAAAGCTCTGAACAAGAACTACAGGTTAGCCTTTTCACGTACAGAAGCAATTTTTTCATACTTATTATGGTGTATGAACAATTGATGATGTTATTGTCTATTGCAGTCTCTCGTTGATTCGGCATATAAAGAAAGTACCTATGGAGACAATATAGGTATGAGGAATTGAAGGCTGTTCATAAATATCAGCAGATTGGTATATGTGAACATCATGTTTTGTGTAACTTAGATATATTTGCAGTTTGATTGAGTATTGATTTGTCAAATACTTGGTAGAAACCTTAAGAACTACAACTCTACTTACGAAAGAAGACAATGAAACGTGCTAAAATCAGTAGTTTTGAGATTTTTAAACTAATTTGTGGAAGAAAAGAAAAGATTTAAACTAATTCTAGTGCCAATATATTTTTTTTGGCCCATTCCTTTTCGTGTACAATTTTATTATTTTGTCACATAAGAGCGAATGATTTCGAATCTTGTCAAATACTCGGCAGAGAGGATTTTTCTACGTGCTCCAAGAGCAGTACGCTTTTGGTTTTTTTATTACGAGAGTGGATTTAATTGTAATATATGTAAAATGTTAAAAGTATGAAAAAAATATGAAATTTAATCACACCTAATATTTGCATTATACTATTAATAATATCAATCTCATTCTAGGTTTCACCTTTAGGCAATAGAAAAATACAAAAAAAGTAACAAAAGAATGGTGCTCTTGGAGCGATCCCGGTAGAAATGAGATAAATGATATGTGGCAAAATCGGTAATATAATTTGTAGCAAAAAAAAGAGAAAAGATTTAAACTAATTCTATTGCTTCTAAGTACAATTTTTTTTTTTATTTTGTCCCATAACATAATGAATGATTCTGAATTTTTAATAATCATCATCGAAATTCATATTATGAATAATATTATACTATTTTAATTTTTTTTATGTAATTTGGAAAACAAATTCATACTTTGTTTATTTTTATTTAATATAATATTTTCTGATTTGAGTAATGTAATTAAATAGTTATAAATTTTCATTATTAATTAGATTTACGAATTGAGTGGAAGCTATTTGAACCGTCCATTTTCTATTTGTGTCAGTATTTCGTAGAGAAGTTATTATGTCATGCTAAAATCCTGCCTAAGCCCCCTTAGAGCGAGTATTGCTATTGAGCATCTATTTTCTATTGGTCAATGGCTAGGTACGTTCGACGTTTATTGGAAAAACGACTATAGTCAAAAGTCAGTGGAATTATGTTAGATGTCTTTGAACGTACAGCTGGACCCTTGTTGCCTTGAGATCTCGCACCTGGATATGAGATCCTAGCCCCTAGGCGCGTTAGGGTGAAGTGGCACCGATTGATTGATATTGTAGGTGTTGATCGGTTCTTTTTCTTTCTTATGCAACAAAAAGAATTAAGAATAAGCATTTTTCTCTTAATTTTGTACATCGTTTTAAATAATAAAATGTCACTTATCCAAAATACCACCATGGTATACGCCAACTCACCTTGCCATCTACCTCCTAGAGTTGGAATCGATATCTCGCAAGATTACAAATCCATTGGACAATCATGTAACCACATCTAATGTTCATTTATCAATCTAGATTCAGATTTATCCGCATCTAGTCTTTGTAAATATCTTCTCTATGAGAAATTCCCTTCGGTAGGGTTGAAAGTAAAATCCGGCGAGACCGAAAAACCGCAAAAAACCGAACCGGACCGGTCCGAAAAAACCGGACCGTATATAGACCGTTTGTTATGTGGTCGGATTTTTTTGGTATCATTCGGTTTTTCGGTTCGGTTCGGTCCTCATGTCTTAAAAACCGTGGAGACCGAACTAGACCGAAGTTATTCAATGATATAATATAATATGATATATATTATATATCATATTAAGATAACTTAAAATTTTTCTTAAGGAAATCAAATATCTTCTCTTTTTATTAATTTTGGAACTTTTAGTATATTCTATAAGTATTAGTTGTATGAAATTTTGTATAGTATTTTACATAATTTTTGTTTAGTATTCTAAAATTGGAGAAATTTTAAATATTGATTATTATGTTCGGATTTTCGGTTAAAACCGAAAACCGAACCGAAAAAACCGTACTAAACATGGACGGATTATTTTTTTCCATATGGATTTTTGGTCGGATTTTTTTGTTGAAAAAATCCGGTCCGAATAAATCGGACTCCGACCGAAATAGCTAAAAAACCGGTCCGACCGAACCGGTTTCACCCCTACCCTTCGGCACCGACGAGCGCTATTTCTTTAGGATGTCACTCTGAAAAAGGTGCATTGGTATACTAGCCATCGATCGTGACTACCACCAAAGGACCTTAACTGCCCACCATTTTCCTGTGGTCCAAGGTAATTGGTTTTGGTACACGTGCGACTTTGTGTTAGCATTTCATTATGGGTTAAGAACATATAAACTGTCTGAGGTTTGCCCCATGAGAGATTTTGGTGTCTGGAGTTTAAATTGTTGATATCGGATGTCTGGAGATTTTGGTGTCCGTCCATTTTTTCTGTCAAATTTGACAGAATGGTGTGAAAAGTCGAAATTGCCCCTGATACTTTTATGTTTACTCCGGCCGGCCGCCACCCTACTCCGGTCGGCCGCCACCCAACTAGGGGCAATTTTATGATTTATTTTTTCATTGGGTCATGTGACACCCGGACTCGTCCGGGGCCGACACACCCCGTGTCGACCCCCTACCCCCGGACACCGCACCCGCGTATACCCGATCTCTCTCAATCTCTGTGCGGGCCCCACCTAAAAATGTGGGCCCCTCCGGTGCATAGATCTAAAACTCTATAAATATGGGCCTAGGTCCTTCATTTCCAATTTAATCTCGGATTGAGACACCGGAGCTCTGACTTCTCTCTACTTTCTCTCTCTAGAATTACATTCTTACTTTGGCATCGGAGAGGGTTCGCCAAAGACACCCCTCCTCTCTGGCACTGCCCTTTGTGCAGGTCCGCCAGGCACGGAGTTGGATTGACCGTAACCCGAAGATTGGAGGAACATGACTCGACTCAAGGCCGCCAAGATCGGCCCCCGGACGAGCAGGTTCCAACATTGGCGCCGTCTGCGTGATTTGAACAAAAAGTCGTTAGTAAGATACCCAAGTGCCTGCCGCGATTTTCATGCACGGAGAGTTCAGTGCAAGAGGTGAGTCGTCCAGTAAACGCGATGATTATGCCTCACAGACAAAAGATGACATGATAGAAGCAATGGACGCATCACAATTGTTGGAAGGCGTAACTCATTTTTCCAAAGAAAATATGGAGTATACGATGCACCCACATACAAATGTGTTGGTCATCAAAACAAGGATAGCCAACGACCCTCCTCTCAAGGATTCGAGACAACCACGTCGTACAAGTAACAAGGTACCAATGGCAGTGAGGCCGGTAGTGGAACCACCTATACCAGCCCCTCAGGAAGTGCCACCAATGCCCGCTCCTAAAAGAGATACCGCATTTCCAAGAGACGCAACAGGAACCGCCAGTTCCTAATGCTCAAACAGGTACCTCCGGTGTCGACACCACAAGAAGATTTGTATGATGCATCTACGCCGTCGACACGACGCCATCCGAGAAAGAGCATTGCGACTAGCGCTACCTCGCATCCTAGGAGGACCTACCATAGGAAACCCCCCCCCCCCCTCAACGTTTTCCTTAGGGCATGCCGCCATAAGATCAACCATTCGGGATGAACGACAACACAATCCCATACCATGTTACGCCAACATGAACCTCTAGTAAAAGAAGGATTCATGTCATCCATAGATGAATTGATAGCGTACCGTAAGACAATGAGAGCTAGAAGATACGGACCACCACCAGTGGCTTCGACTGACCAAGCCCCACCAAGGGACATTCCAAGGAGAGCTCAAAGTGAGGGACACCGTCCCGACAACACGACAAGGCAACCACCTACTCATGATATAGCACGACATGTTCCAACCCCTCGTGCAAGACAACCCTCGGTACACATCCCCCTAGGACAGGGGGCAGTCGGAAAGACAAGGGTTTCAGCATGGAGCTCATAGAGTCCCACACTATGTTACAACTACAACAGGGAGGCTTATGGACAAGCGTAGTGGAGTGAGATCACACATAGCGTGTACGGAGGATAACCCTCTACCCCAATCCGCCTTAACAAGGATGCAACCTTTTATGGAATGAGTACGCCCAACCAAGAGGGGGAGCACTTACATCACCAATGAAGCAGGGGATATCACCACCCCCTGTATCCTTCATATATCCTCTTATATAATTTAACTGCATAACAATTCAACTCCCTAAAAGGGGTAGATATTTGATAGTTGATATCACCATGTTTTCCAAGAATGTTCCTACCGGATGTCTTTGGGTTCCGTATTATATATATACACAGGTTGACTACTAAAAGAGTCCATAAAAAACGCCGTCGCCGACCAAGAGAGTCGCCACCAAGGTTGCACGCCACTGACGAACGAAAGCATCGTCATCAATCAAAACATCGCCGCCGACAAACTATCTTGTTCAAAAATGTTTGATCAGCACTACCATTTGCTAACCTCCTCAAAGGAACGCATGAGGAATAGATTGCTTATTATCAAAGGGCACCTATAAGGTCAAGACTCTGGGAAATGATCATTAAGATGGACAGCTCACTACCAAAATGAGTTGAGCACTCTCAACATCTTATAAGAAGAATTACTATGAGGGTCACAAAGGACTACCCCCACTACAACCTTCCAAAAAGTATCTTAGTGCTACGTTCGTCGGAAGATACCACCGGTCGTTGATATACAAGGGGGCACCATCCAAGTCACAACATGCCTTCCCCGCAAAAACAAAGAGAATACCTATTGGCATAAGAAGGGGCAGTCGCGAGCACATCCCTCCAAAAATTGGGGAAACCATATCACATGGACAACACCCACCTTCAAGGGCAAACACCTCCAGTGAATCTATATGATTTCACAAAATAGCTAGGAGATGCGACTACACCTAGTAAGCTCATCTCAGGTAATGGAATACACTTCCATTAAGAACTCTTCAAAGGCCCCAAGCCTAGCAAGGGAAGAAGGGCGACGCCATCATCCAGCTCTCAAAAAGGGATATGGAAAACATAGTGTTTCCACACAGAGATGTATTGGTCATAATAGGGGGAATCACTAGCTTTGACACGAAGAGAATTATAGTGCATGAAGGGAGTTCGACAGACACCCTCCATGCCCAACTATTGACGATACTAGGAAAGAGTCCGACATACCTAATACCAGGGGACCCCCTACTGGTAAGCTTCGAAGAAACATAAACATACCCATGGGGGAGGATAACGCTACTAATAAGGCAGACGCAATGATGGATAACGTATCCTTATGAGTATCCTTGCATTTATCCTTGTAAAAATTGGACTCCATATGCGGAGAAGCCATATATAGATGATCACATTTCCATTTTCGAATTATGATCATAAACCGGAGATCCTTGGACTATGCATTGACGGCGCCAATGTTGGAACATGCTCGTCCGGGGGTCCAATCTTGGCGGCCTTGAGTCGAGTCATGTTCCTCCAATCTTCGGGTTACGGTCAATCCAACTCCGTGCCTGGCGGACCTGCACAAAGGGCAGTGCCAGAGAATGGGGGGGGGGGGGGGGGGTGTCTCTGGCGAACCCTCTCCGATGCCAAAGTAAGAATTAATTCTAGAGAGAGAAAGTAGAGAGAAGTCAGAGCTCTGGTGTCTCAATCCGAGATTAAATTGGAAATGAAGGACCTAGGCCCCTATTCATAGAATTTTGGATCTAGGCACCGGAGGGGCCCACATTTTTAGGTGGGGCCCGCACAGAGATTGAGAGATATCGGGTATACGCGGGTGCCTCGGACAGCGGTGTCCGGGGGTAGGGGGTCGACATGGGGTATGTCGGCCCCGGACGAGTCCGGTTGCTAGGCAACCCCCTTTCCGATTATATACAATGATTCAATTGTCATTGACTTAACCATATATTGCAAGTAATTTTTTACATGCTTAGGGCATATTTTCATGATATATATACATGCATCCATATGCATCACCACTAGTGTTGTCAAACACTTAGTAATTTTATTACCCATTACCATGTGTGCATCTAGGTGCATCATAACTATAGTGTCATAACACTTATGAGTTTTCTATCACCCGACATGATTGTGCATGTATCGCCATTACTACTCATGATTGATTATTTATACACTAGAACATACACATATCATTGATAGATGCAAATTGATATACATCATTGATAGTTTTCCATGATAGAAAGGAAACTCTAAATTCACTACCATGGTTGCATTCATATGCATTACAATAAGTGTAGTAGAACACTTAGCTCACTATTGATTACATGTTCACACATACATGCATACTTACTAGTATCATGTCAGTTATATATTTTTTCATCACTATGCATGACTACATCTATTTGACACTGACACAGACACATGTCACTACATTGTAACACTCTCATAGGTGCACATCATGTCACATTGCTATTCATTCATATCTATTATATTGACTACATAGACTAGTACCCATGATAACATGTCCATACGTACTTGCATTATTAGTTATGATATATTACGAGCACATGTGATCCACGTTCAATTACATCAAATTCAATTTATCATAACAACATGTCGTCGGTTGCATACACGTCATCACAAGATAGCACGTCTATGACTAACCTGTTATGGATTTTTTCTATGAGTTCAATGATGATATATGTCAAACCCTCCTAGAATGGAAGGAAAGACCGCTCAACATAGACGAGCAAAGGTAAAACAGTAGCCGAGGTACAATCATGCGTTTAATCCTTCTAAAAAATAGAGTCAAGTAGTAGTAAACCAATTCTTGACTCGGGGGCAAATGATGGATATACACCCTATTGGAACTCACTAAGGCTCAAACACGATCGCCCCGCCGACCTCAAGGTAAGACAATTCTGTTCCTAGGGATACGCGCCATGTTCCTGTTGCCACGTAGCAATCAGACTTGTTCGGTTGTGCCGGTCTCGTCCGGAGCAACCAGACAAGTCCGGTAGCAGGGCAACCGGACTGTGCAACCGGACACAGCAACCAGACTCGTCCGAGGCCGACACACCCCGTGTCGACCCCTATTCCTAGACACTGCTGTCCGGGGCACCGCGTATACCCGATCTCTCTCAATCTCTGTGCGGGCCCCACCTAAAAATGTGGGCCCCTCCGGTGCCTAGATCCAAACTCTATAAATAGGGGCCTAGGTCCTTCATTTCCAATTTAATCTCGGATTGAGACACCGGTGCTCTGACTTCTGTCTACTTTCTCTCTCTAGAATTATATTCTTACTTTGGCATCGGAGAGGGTTCGCCAGAGACAACCCCCCCCCCCCCCCCCCCCACACTCTGGAACTACCATTTGTGCAGGTCCGCCAGGCACGGAGTTGGATTGACCGTAACCCGAAGATTGGAGGAACATGACTCGACTCAAGACCACCAAGATTAGATCCCCGGACGAGCAGTATCTAACAAAATCCAAAAGATTGTTGTATCAACTGGAAAGTCGTTCAATTCTAACAGTGTCTTTCAAATGAGTGTCCAATTGAAAGCATTTCCTTATAACTCTTTCAATTTATATATGAATTCGTTTTAGTACACATGAAAACACTGCACGTGGTTGGAAAATGCTTATTTTATAACAAATTAGATAAGAATTGAAATAGATATAACAATTTGCTTAAAAAATTGAAAGCTTGAGTATCCAACTTAAAAAAAAAAAAAAAATCAAATTTTGAGTAGAAATTCATAATCAAGGGTAGCGAATTGGTTATCAACCCTAATAATTCTATAGGTTGATTAAGACTCGAATTTTTTTTATAAAAAAAAAAATAATAAAACTAAAACTTCGTATGGTGTGAAAGTGTGAACCAGCAGTTTTTGACTGGCTCACCTCATGAATTCCAATTGTCACTATGTTATGGGGACCGCGGAGTGTGAGTGGCCCGAGTGGGAAGAGGTCCGGCCGTACACCCCATAAAATGTACTAGTTATTATAATTAAATTGGTATCCGATATATCACGAGGATACATAAAAATGATTTTTGTAACAAATTGGTATCCAAGAAGATTTAGTTGTTAAACCGTTTGTATTTCGTTAGTTTTGAACGGAAAATGTCACGTGTTGCACATAACCTATATTGGCTTAAATTCAAAATTATCTCGACATGAATTGATCAAAATCCTTCTAATGTAACATGAAGAAACACTTCATCTCTTCCGGCTGACTTGCCATCTCACCAAACTAAGCACACTAGAAACCCACTTTTCGGACTCTTCCAGAAATAGTTAGATTTCGTCAATTGCGACCGATTTGACGAATTTGTACTTTTGATTTTCCAAAATCGGAATTTAGATTTTAAGCACTGGTTTTACTTAGGTATAGGGAACTTATAATTTCTAATATATATTGTCTTTCTCTATATTTAAAGAGACGGGATTTTCATAATGAGGTTAGGAATCAGGCTCAAGAAGAAACATAATTTGTCATTACAGATCAATGAGATGACTCACTCGTCTCTGAAATCTAACGTTGAGTTCGTCGAGAAAATGTTCGAGTAGTAATATATGCGAGAGAACATACACCCCTACATATTCAGAAGGATAAAACTTTCTTATTCTGACATAAATTCAGATATCACATGTAACAATAGAACAAATAACATATATCACATTGCAGCAATTAAACAAAGGTCATATACCACATTGCAAGAATTAAAAGAATGTCATATACCACATTGAAACTACAAAACAAATGTTATATACAATATTGCAATAGTAAAAAAAAACATTTCCCCATGCAGATATTTTTCAAACTTTTCGTATTCAACACTCATCATGTTCTTAACCTCGGCAGAAATCCAATTGTATAGTATACGACATGTATATGACCTCCGCTGGAAATTCTCCCAAGTACCGAACGTTTTCACCACATCAATCCGTCCACAATTTCTTTTTCGTCGAGCGGGTGTGTCCATCGAACTACTAGAAGTCATTGAAAACATCAATTTGAGGTGGAGACAACGAAAATATGCAGATGAGGCTGAGATTTGGAGAGAATTTGAGGTTATAACTAAGAAATTGAACTCTTGAAACCCTAATTAAAAAGGGAATCCTTATAATAATTTATAGTAGAAGGGTATTTGGTCAATGCATATCGAGATATTTTTTGAATTTCAGCAAATACTGTCTGCGTGCGCTGTACGTGACCTTTTCCGTTCAAAACTAATGAAATACAGACGATGCAACACATAGGTTTTTCGAATACTGATTTGTAACAAAAATTGTCTCACAATACCAATTCGTATTTATGTGTTATCTCAAGTACCAATTTAATTATAATCTCAATATATTATTAGTCAATAGACAAATAAATACCGTCGATGATTTTATCAATAATAATGACTAACAAGTAAGCACAATTGAACATAGAATCATTTTTAACTGAGAATAAAATGCAGAAAATCAATAGACCTGAATAAAAGAGACAGACAAAGACACTTCAACAATGTTTTTTTTTGTTTTTTTGATCTTACTACACTTCAACAATGTTGACTGATATAATAATATTTAATCACTAAAATAAATAAATAACAACCCAGTTACACATTTCCACCCCTCTAAGCCCAGAAAAATAGTAAATCACAAAATAAGAAAAAGAAGAAAATTGAAGTTGTAAGAATTTTGGCACGTCTCCCTCTTTCTTCCCCTTATTACCAAATGAGCACCTGAACTTTCATTATTTACCACCCTAATGCCCACTCTTCATTAAGGGAAGCTCACAATGTTGGTCTATCAAGGAGTAACCCCGACCGTCGGCGGTGTATGGCTACCGGACCCTTTCGATGGATCATCCGATGACTGCCTCAGCCCATCATCGGTGGTGGTGGTCTCTCCTCGGTTCATGTCCTCCATCATCCTGACAACCTCAGACATGTTCGGTCTCTGGTCAGGGACCTGAGCCACACACGACATTGCGATCTGGAGCAACTGCACCATCTCTTCCTCGATGTTGTGGTACCTCATTAGCTCCACATCAAACACCTCAGCGGTCCACTCCTCCCGAACCACCGACTGGACCCATCTGGGCAGGTCGATGCCTTCTTCCCCAAGCGATGCCTGGTTCGGGGCCTTGCCTGTCAGGAGCTCGAGCAGTAGGACCCCGAAGCTATAGACATCAGATTTTAAAGTGGCTTTCCGAGTTTCCATGACCTCTGGGGCTCGGTATCCTGCAATGCGGTTTGACGGGCCGGCGGTGCCGAATAGCGGGTTGAGCCCAAAATCGGATACGTGGCCCGATTGGTCGGGTCCGAGGAGAATGTTGGATGACTTGATGTTGCCATGGACGACCCGACCGGACTCGTGGAGGTGGGCCAGGCCTCGTCCTGAACCAATGGCGATTCTCAATCTACTATCCCAGTCAAGCGGAGACCGACCCGAACCTCTACTCCCTGCAAATTGAGAAAATGTTGTGTATAATGATTAGTCAACTTTGAACGTAGATGGCATGCATATTTATATAGATAGTTAAATAAATACTTTATGTGTATGATATTACTTAAATTATGTAGTTGGTCCCAAAATTATTACTTTCATGTTCTTGATGGGAGAAGTGAAAATGAAGTTACAATGATCAATGGAAAAGGATGTGTCATGACTAAAGTTGTTGAATCATCATTACCTCACGCCTGTAGCTATGTATGTAACTTTAACCTAAAGGAACCGGACCGGGTCCATAATTCTAATTCGATGAACCCGAACCACGTATTATAATAGTACCAACTTGTCCATCCAATTAAGTAGTAGATAGATAGAATCATAGAGAACTTGTTCATCCAAATTAAGATTAAGAAATTTCATATTTTTATTCAAGGGTCCTAAAAGTGTAAAGAACTTTCAGATTGACAAGCCGTAATTTGAGTATTCCCATTGCTCAACTCCCGCTCGGCTCGGATAAGCCGAGTTCCAGTTCGAGCAATGGAATACTAATATTGTAATTAATATTATATAAGAACATTAATTAAATCCTTTTGGCCAAAAAATTTAATTAAATCCTAAATCTCCTCAAGAACAAAGATTCGATGACAAGAAACAGCTCAATCAAAAGCAGACATTCCAATGAATAATTAATTTATTTAAGTTCTAATATTTTGTTTTTGGCCAAGATTAAAGTTCTAATTGATTCATTAATTAGGGGATTCTTTTTGCATTTTCAGGGATGTAAACAAAAATGGCGGTGGCGCGTACCGTGGAGGAGAGCGGACAAGCTGCCGGCGGCGAAGTAGTCGAAGACGAGGAGCTTCTCGTCTTTAGAGAAGTAGAAGGCTCGCAGTGGGGCTACATTGTCGTGCTTTATCTTCCCCAGAACCTCCATCTGACCTTCGAATTCCTTCTTCGTCACCGTTACGTCCTTAAGCCTCTTCACCACCACGGTGGTGCCTTCTTCGAGGACGGCCTTGTACGACGTTCCGACGCTTCCCTTCCCTAGAACCTCCGCCGAAGCTCTGAGCAGATCCTCCAGATCGAAGCTGTAAACACCGCCTTCGAAGAAAACGAGCTTGTTCCGCTCCGCATCTGTGGATGCGCCAGTGATATCGTCCTTCGACGAGGACGTAGTCCCCGCCTCGAAGGTACGGGCCGCCGTTGCGGCGGCGGTCGAGGCCACTGGCTTCGGAGTCTTTTTGGGCTGCCGGCGGCGGAAGCAAAGTATCAGTAGGAGCAGAAGCAGGAACCAAATCACGGCGGCGCCGATGGCGATAGCGATTATCGCGGCCGTTGAGAGCTTTTTAGATTTCTTCTTCACTGGGGTAGGGGCAACGGGATTTTCGGACGGAGCTGGCGCCGGCGACGGGAAGAATGGGTTGCAAGGAGGCAGCGGGCCGCCACACAGAGCTAGATTGCCAGAAAACGAGGACGCCCCGAATTTAGACAGACCCGCGGGAATGGAGCCGTTGAGGCTATTGTGGGAGACATTGAACGCGTCAAGGTGTCCGTCGGCGTTGATGCTTGGTAAGGCGCCGGAGAAGTGGTTGTCCTGTAGGAAAAGGCCAGTGAGGTGGGTCAGATTGTTGACGGAGAACGGGATTTCGCCGGAAAAGTTGTTGGAGGACAAATCGAGGCGGACCAGCCGAGTCAGCTGAGTCAGGCTTGCCGGGAAGTTGCTGGAGAAGGCATTGTCCTGGAGATAGAGGTTGCGAAGGAGGGTGAGGTTAGCAAAATCGGAGGGTATTACTCCGGTGAGCTTATTCGATCGGAGGCTCAGAACTCGTAGCTGGCTCAGCCGCCCAAGAGTATTCTCTGGGATCTGACCGAAGAGTCCCACTCCGGGGAGGCGGAGAGTGTCGACGTAACTTCCGGTAGCGTCGCAAACGACGCCGACCCATCCGCAGGCGGAAGCGGAGGCGTTCCACTGGAGCCGATTCGCGTGCGGCGTCTGAGATAGGAAAGCAAGGAGAGCTTGCTTGTCCTGAGTCGGTTCTGAGTCCACCGCCGACCAACAGAGCAGCGTCATCGTAACGAATAGCAGCAAAACGGACGCCGCCATTGTCGATTTACAGAAACAGAGCAAGGAAAACAGAACCTATAGGTAGACCCGGAAGTGAGTTTCCATGGCAGAGAGTGAAAGCTCAAGGTATAGGGAGAGAGAAAGGGAAAGGGATCTCGAGGAGGAGGGAGAAGAGGACAAGATTAAAGGGATCTCTGGTGTATTTGTGTTCTCTCTTTTCCGGTGAAACAATTTCAACTTCACAAAACGTTTTCCACCGTTTTCCAAATGTTGCTGTAAGTAGAATAATATCTCTATTCATTATATAATAATTATTATTATTATAGAAATTACGGAAACGTTAGATTCGTGAAATAACTAAACGCGGATTGAAACGCTTTGGGAAACAATATTTACATCTATGACGCGCGAAAAAATTTATGAATGCATCATGTAACTAATCTACTATATTATATTAATTCGGCATCGGAAGCCCTCTGGCTGACACGTGGACAGTTTGTCCAGTCAGCGTTGCCTAATTTAATCGGAATTTAATAGGGGTTCTCTAAATTTAGATATATAATATTGATTGATTCAAAATTAAGAATTATTTGTATATCCTATTTTCGTCTCTACGCAATTTAAAGAAACAAATTAATTGAAAGTTTCCTTTTAAATTCATTTTTTATACAGTTTGGTTCCGGAAGACCATAGGCCGCCACATAAACAATACTTATATAGAAACGTTATTATTATTATTATTATTATTATTATTATTATTATTATATAGTAACTATAACAATAAATAGACTAAATTATTATACTAAATATCGTGTCTATATATATATATATATATATATATATATATATATATATCTAATTGTTATACAAAACAATCGAATATATTGTGTCATACATTATAATTTTGGATACCCTATATTATTATTATTATATTTGTTACGTTTTTTTAGGATAGGCAAATATAATATTTCATTACTTTATTATTCTATATATCGAGGGTTTCAATGTATATATATATATTAGTTTCCACTTTGCTTCACCCACTTTATTTTTAACGATGGCTTGCTTCCACATTGTTTTAGTCAATATATCGTAAGGTTGTTCCTTGAGTCGTTCCTATTTAATATTCCAATTTTCATCTATAATTGTTTTTTACAATCGACTGCATAATTCTTTATTTGAAATTTATTTATTCATCATTCTTTTTTTACAATTCAGTTTCAATCTCCTTCAAGACTATTTATCCCAAGAAAAATTTGCTCTCGACGACAAATTTAAAGGTCTTGAGTCTTGACTATAGTGATATATCTTGCATGCATGGATCAACTCTAATTGAGATTTATAATATACTCGACATCTTGATTTTGATTAAAGATGGCGATAGGAGGCCATTTGCATGCTTAGCCCACAAACAATCACTGCACACTGTAAGTCGTCTTTTGTTACAGTTAATCACGGTATACATATTCTTGCTCTTTTAATTAGTTGGTTTGATGTATTATGTGTGTTCATATTTTACTTTAATTTTTTTATTGACTTATAATGTTTACTCTTATTCAGCAATATCATAATCATATATTATGATATTGTCCAAGATGGTATATATTGGATTTGCAACGTAATAACAATCAAATTAACAAATATTGTAAGTGAACCAGCCCCATAACTTGATTTCTTTGGATTTGTATATGGATCTAAATAGTTTTTTTTTTTTTTTTTAATATGTAACATTGTAGAGTTTCTACTAAAAGAAAATGAAACTTAATCCAAAACGTACAAAATCACCATCCTATTGTGTTTTATTTCAGAGAACATGCCTTACAATGGAAGGAGAGTGAACTTGCTGATATATACTTTCGACTGTTATGAATCTCTTATAAATACGAATTTACTTTATACTGAGGAAAGATGAACTAATATTACCATACATTTTTTTTTAATTCTTCTCGACTTCAAGTAATGTAGCCTACACAGCTGGCTTTATTCGTCATACATTTCAAAAACTACCTAATTCGTTCATACGCACTTTCAAATTTCAACCCATTCCACTTACACATGATAAACATGAGCAAAGTGGCACAAACATAAATTATTCATCTATATATTCTTAGATCATAAGGTGATTACGAAGTGTACGTAATTGAGTTTCAAAGAGTGATAGGATTAGATATCGAGCAAGTATTCATGATGTTCTTTACGAATATATGAGTATGACACATCATTAATTGTTTTATATGCATATATAATATTCTAACTTTTATCATATAAAGTTTTTTTTGCCTGCTTCACCCATACACTTCTCTTTCTCTATGGTTTTCATATATGATTTTCTACTGTTTATTAATTTATGATTTTTCTTCATTTCAGTGTGAAGTGAAATTTTTCATCATGAAAGAAGATACCATAGCTAAAAAAATATATAATTTCTAAACGCTAATAATGGTATGATTTTTATTTTTGGCAAAAAATAATAGTATGATTCGACGAGAGAATATACCATAGCTACTAAATAACAAGAAAAATGCTTAACTGTTATACTTGACATCAAATAACTTATCCTTCTTATGGAAGTCATAATATTTTACTTACTTTTTTCGTGATTATGTAAAATATCAGCTATGGATAATCAATTGTGTCATGCTTAAAGTTGACTTGAAGTTGGATCAAGGATGAAAAGTTCATGAATAAATTAAGTTGTCTTCTTCACCATTGTGATAATGTAGTGATTCAGATACTAAACATCCAATCTTTAAAGACTTATTTCAATTTAAAAAGTTCGATTTAATTGTATTTGTATTTATATTGAATTCTTCTACTACCAATTTTGATATATTTCATATAATGATCAGATGATTCATACATTATATATACAATAATAATAATAATAATAATAATAATAATAATAATAATAATAATAATAATAATAATAATAATATATATATAGATGACACACTTTTTTATAATTATTTCATGGATTATATTTTAGAAAGAAATTAAAATAAGATTAAATAATCT
Source organism: Clarkia xantiana subsp. parviflora (assembly GCA_036873135.1). Lineage (NCBI taxonomy): Eukaryota > Viridiplantae > Streptophyta > Magnoliopsida > Myrtales > Onagraceae > Clarkia > Clarkia xantiana. Next base: position 23,775,809 of record JAPTYO010000008.1, on the reverse strand, counting down.
ATTGCCAAGGTAATCATAGTAGTTTAGGTATTTAATAACATGTATCTAATTCATTAATTACCTTGGCAAAAAAAAAATATTACCATATATATAAATATAAATTGAAATAAAGTTAGTATAATAAGATCGCATGAACAAAAAAAATACTTTGTATTGAGAATGTTATGCAATTGCAAATCATATAATCCTATAATAATCTATAATGCCTAAATATATATATATTAAATGAATACCATAGTTAAATTATCCACCTATGTTAAGTAATTAATTGATACATATTAAACAATTTAATAAAGAAAAAACTTAAGATTACTCTGCAAATATAAACAAATAAAAATTAGTAAATGTTAAAATTTTAATTTTTATATTATATTAGCTAGACGTCTTATAAGAACATATAATGTTGATTATTTCACTACTATAAAATATTTTAAATAATAATTCATATGAAATACTTTAATTAAATTAAAATGCATTACGGTTAATTAATTTTATATTAAAAAAATATACTATAATTTTAAAACAACGTTATAACTTGATTTTTTTAATTTTAATTTTATTTTGAATTTTTCTCCCGCGCGGTGCGCGGGGTTAGTGGCTAGTCTATTCTTAATCTTAAAACAAAACATCTTGGCCAAAAACAAAATCTTTTTTTTTTGGCCAGTCCAAAAACAAAATCTAAAAAAAAATGTTATTGGATTACATTTGATAATAACAATGGTAAAATTGATAATTTTAAGATTTAAAATTAATTTTTGCGTGTTTTATTTTTAATGTGTATTATCAATTTATTATGACACATGGCCAAGAATGAAATAGCTAGGGTACACAGCGGGTTACAGTTACTCGCCGACCCGCGGGCTCCGCCCCGTTTCACCAAGTTGACCTGTGATTCTTGTGTTATGAAATGAGTTTGGGTTCTAGAGATATTCGCATTGTGGATATGCTCCGCATGTGTATATATTATACGTATATATTATATAAAAATGTAATGTATGAATCAACCAGTCTCCTTCCTGACGTGAAGAAATGCCGCCCTCTCCGTGAGCGCCGTCTCTTATTCCGATTGGGGGAGTTGTTTTCCGGCAAAATTGATAATTTGTGCACTGTTTGTATTCTGTCTTCCTAATAGATCACTTTCCCGTTGAAAATTATTGTCTATTAATTTAGGTCCCCATAATCCACTACCATAAGCCACCCCATAATCTGTCGTCATAATCCATTCACATATACCTCATATTCCATCCATATCTATATATCACTTTCCACCATATCACCAGATCTTACCCAGGAAACCCCAATTTTTTCCACCAGTTGTTTTATCATAGTCGAAACCCTAATTGCTGTGTTTACTGTTTTATTGCAGGACCTGGCTAAATGGAGAGTCATCACGGGCAGCAGCCTAGCCATGATCATCCCCGAACAGAAGATAGAACAACTCTTGGGAAATCAGTGCTAAATTTGGGGGATTCCTCGTTCGCTAAGCAGAATCGTCGATGCGTTGGGAGGGTTGTTAGTGATAAAGCAATACGGACATCGGCAATCCATAACATTCTACAACGGGCATGAGGACGCTATGATGAAGTTCGGATGAAGGACCTAACACATGATGTGGTTTTGTTTGAATTCACGAAAGAGGATGATTTTGTTGATGCTATGGATCATAGCCCGTGGGCAATCAAGGGGAATTGTTTGTCTATGAAGCAATGGACGCAAGAATCACGTTTGGAGTATACTGATTTTAGTGCCATCCAATTTTGGGTTCAAATTCATGGACTCGAGTTGGGTAAGTTAAGCAAGGAGAATGCGACCATTATCGGAAGTTCTATTGGCACCTTGATCGAGGTCGATGATTCTTGTGATGGCGAAGGTATGTGTTCTTACCTTTGTATCAAGGTAGAGGTGGACTCTAAACTTCTTTTATCTGCGGATTTTTTGGTATCCAAGAAGTGTAAAAATAACGAAGTGCCTATTTACACTTGCCCAAGACCGTACTTCACCAACTAAAGAAGAACTCGTATATATATAACTATCTTAGTCTAAATATAATATGAGACTCTTGTAACTGTGGTGGGGATCTAGTTGTGGTGGTTGCTTACTTGTTACAAATGATTTAACTCCTATTTATAGTCTCCTAAAGATTTCTCTAGACCCTTGGAAATCTCTAGACTAAGATCCTAGAAACTCTCTAGAAACTACTTAGATGATAGAATTATCTAGATACATTAACCTAGCCAAATTCTCTAGATGTTTCTTTAACTTGGTCCAACTCCTTCTTAACCCAAATCTTCAAGTCTTGACCCAATGATGGTGAGTTGGTCTTAGCCCTTGATGGTAAATTAATCTTGGCCCATGAAGGTAAGTCAATGTTGATCTTAACACTCCCCCTCAACATTGACTTTCCTTCTTATTTCTTCTTATCAATGTTGCACTCCGGTCTGTGCCGCTCTCGATTCTTCAATCACACTTTTCTGTCTCGATCGACTCGTGGTTTTGAAACTATTTTTCTCACTTCCCTTGATGCCTTGTATATTCCTCCTTTACCGAAAATCAAATTATTAGTCAACGATGATACCATGTCGACGCTCCACTCCCGGTGACGACGACATCACTTTGAATCCCGTAGACATCTCCAAGTCCGACTCTTCTTTATCTTCATCTTGAGGCAAAGATCGATTCTCAACTACCAATCTTCTCGATCCTTTCTTCACCACTTGTTTATCATCGGCTCCTTCAACACTTGAAGTCTTTCCTGCGAGACGACTCCACATTCCCACCAACCTTTTTCCTGGTGTCAATCTCCTTCATCTGAGCCAGGAGCGCGCACTGATCTTCCTCCAGCTTTACCCCGGTCATTTGCTTAGCCAACGACTCCTGTGAAGCTAGAAGGTTCTCAAACTCCTCCAAAGATGGTTGTTGAACCCACCCTTGAATCGACGTAGCAAATGGTATATACTCGGCAGTAATCCCTGAATAATTGACCGTTTTATCCGCGCCTCCGAAATTGGCTCCTCCGGGTTGAGCAAATTAATTTCCGAACACAAGTTCTTAACCTTTAGAAAGAATTGTGCAATCGACGACTCACCTTGTTTCGCATTCGCCAGATTCGTCTCCAACATCTGTAACCGCGCCTCGTTATTCTTGTCGTATAAATGGTCTAGCGTCTTCCAGATCGAACTTGCAGAGGTGCATCGTGAGATATTCTCAAACACCGTTGACGATATCGATCTCTTCATGGCAAACTCCGCCTTGGCATTCCTCCGCTTCCAACGCTTGATCGCTTCACCATTTCTAGTGGTATCCTCCGGGGCGATTGCATCACTGCCTCTAACGACATCCCACAATTCTTCGCTTACGAGATATGACTCTATGCAGGACTTCCAAATTCGGTAATTGGACGAGTTCAGCAGCTTCATTCCTTGTCCAATCACGCGATCGACAGCATCCATATTTAGAGTACCCGAGTTCTTCAATCCCGATCTTGAATCGTTTCGCGTTACCGCGATGGTGGCTCTGATACCATGTAAAAACAACGAAGTGCCTATTTGCACTTGCCCAAGACCGTACTTCACCAACTAAAGAAGAACTCGTATATATATAACTATCTTAATCTAAATATGATAGAAGACTCTTACAACTTTGGTGGGGATCTAGTTGTGGTGGTTGCTTACTTGTTATAAATGACTTAACTCCTATTTATAATCTCCTAAAGATTTCTCTAGACTCTTGGAAATCTCTAGACTAAGATCCTAGAAACTCTCTAGAAACTACTTAGATGATAGAATTATCTAGATACATTAACCTAGCCAAATTCTCTAGATGTTTCTTTAACTTGGCCCAACTCCTTCTTAACCCAAATCTTCAAGTCTTGACCCAATGATGGCGAGTTGGTCTTAGCCCTTGATGGTAAATTAATCTTGGCCCATGAAGGTAAGTCAATGTTGATCTTAACAAGAAGCAATGGAGAGATGTGTTGGGCTAAGGTGTGCTATGAGCGTCTCCCAGATATATGTTTTCAATTTGGAAAACTTGGGCACACCGAACGAGTATGTAAATTGGAGTTAGTTATGTCCGAAGTCGAACCGTCTGGCCCGTGGTAACATGTGGAAAGAACTCGGAAAAAGGATTTAACATGGAGGTGTAAACTTCTGAAACCCTAACCCAAATTTTGGACAGAAAAGGGGAAGAAGAAGAAGAAAGGTTGAACTGATTTGCGGCTCATCGGATTAAGGCCGAAACCCTAATCCTCACCTATATATAGGGCGGGGTCCCGAGTTAATAACTCAAAGGGTCCCCTAATTTGTATAACCTCCATATTAGTCCTTGAATAAATTCAAGTGACCTTCCAACTTAACCAACACAGCATACTCGAACTGGGCTTCACCCACAATCAAGGCCCAATGCCATTGCACCGACAGCCATCCATCCAGCCAACAAAAATACGGGCCAAGCCCATTCCAACATTGATCTCAAATAAGCCAACAAGCCCAGATTGTGCTAAAGTCAACACTCCCCCTCAATCTGGGAGAGGTTGCTTAACAACATTGCTCTAACATATAAAAACAGACAGTTCAATACAACCAATGAGAGTAACAAATTACCCCCTTTGGCTCAGACAGCAGAATCATCATTGCCAGTTTCTGACGCCTTCAAGCCTGGAAAATATTCAACATACCAAGCTTCCCAACAAGATAGTAATGCTGTCTAGAACTAAGTGCCTTGGTGAACAAGTCAGCAACTTGTTCATCTGTTTTAATATAAGTTGTTTGCACAAACCCTTTTAAAATCATTTGTCTAAAGAAATGACAATCAATCTCAATATGTTTAGTTCGTTCATGAAAAATATGATTTGTAGCAATATGCAAGGCAACTTTATTATCACAATGCAACATGGAAGCAGAAGATTGATAAAAACCTAATTCTTCAAGAAGACCTCTTAACCAAACCAACTCAGCTATTGTATGCCTTATGCACCTATACTCAGACTCAGCTGAAGAAAGAGAGACAACATCATGTTTTTTCACTTTCCAACAAACAGGAGATTTTCCCAACATAACTATATAACCAGTCAAAGATTTTCTGGATTCAGTACAGGATCCCCAATCAGAATCACAGTAAGCATTCAAGCTGCAAGAACTGTTAGAAGGAAAGAAAATTCCTTTACCTGGTTCAAGCTTAATATACCTCAAAATTCGTAAAGCAGCTTGATAATGTGATTGTTTGGGGGCTTGTAAATACTGACTAAGGTGCTGCACAGAAAAAGCTATGTCAGGTCGTGTAAGAGTCAAATAGAGTAATTTCCCAATAACTCTCCTGTAGGCAGAAATATCCTCCAAAACCTTATCATCAAGATTAGTACCAATAAAATCATCATGTTTCTTGCTTGTTAGCTTGAGATTAATCTCCATAGGGGTTTTAACTGGTTTACACCTAGTCAAGCCTGCCTCAGAGATTAATTCAAGTGAATACTTGCGTTGACACAGGACAATTCCCTTTTCAGATCGAGCAACTTCAATACCAAGAAAATATTGCAATTCTCCCAAATCTTTCATTTTAAAATTGGATTGCAAAGTCATTTTTAAATCAGAGATCATATCAGCACTATTTCCCGTGATTACAAGATCATCAACATAGACTAGTAATATAACCATCTGGTCACCTTTAGATTTTTGGTAAATAAAGAGTGATCATAATAAGATTGTTTGAAACCAGCATTGCAAAGGGATTATGTAAGCTTAAGATTCCATTGTCTGGATGCTTGTTTTAATCCATACAATGATTTACGTAATCCGCAAACATAATTGGTATGATTCTCCCCCTGATTACGAAATCATTGGGGAAGAGTCATATAAACCTCTTCCTCAAGATCCCCTTGCAAAAAAGCATTTGAAACATCCATTTGAAAGAGGGGCCAATTTTTTATGGATTCTAAAGACAAAACCATTCTGACAGTTTTCATTTTCACAACGGGTGAGAATATTCAAAATAGTCAATACCATACATTTGTTTAAATCCCTTTGCAACTAGCCTAGCTTTGTACCTATCTAGGGTGCCATCAGAATTATATTTTAATCTATAAACCCACTTACAGCCAATTGCTTTCTTACCAACAGGCAGAGCCACAATGTCCCAGGTTTTATTCTCCTCAAGTGCAGTTATTTCCTCCTGCATTGCCTCTACCCATCCTGGATCCATTTGAGCTTCCGCAAAAGAAGTTGGTTCTACATCCTTTGACAAGGAGGTTAGATAACACTTATAGGCTGCAGTAATTGATTCATAACCAATATAGTCAGGTAGGGGATGATTGGTGGTACCAACATTAACCACATAATCATCAAGATGTATAGGAGCTCTTCTGGTTCTAGTAGATCTCCAGTGAGCTTGAGGAGCATTAGGCTCAATAGAAACAGATTGGGGGGGCATCAGATGTTGTAACATCATCATCTGCTGAGGGAGGGACGACATCACTATCATAATCATCATGTGTGAATCATGATCACCAGGGATATCATCAGTGCTTGGAACAGTTTCAGGTTGGGCATCCAGGGGTGCCCTTCCATCCTCAACTCGGGTGGTTGAATCAATTTCAGAGAAGAATGGCAGTGTTGATTGATTTTCACTAGAGAAAGGGAAAATATTTTCATAAATTTTACATCCCTGCTTATAAAAAAGCTTTTTGATTCAAGGTTGTAAAGCTTGTATCCTTTCTTTGTATCTGAGTAACCCAAGAAAACAGCAGGTATGGACCTTGCTGCAAATTTATCAGACACCACCAGATTCTTTCCAAAAGAGAGACATCCAAAAACCCTTAGGTGGTTTAAATCAGGGGAAATGCCACTCAGTATTTCCAAAGGAGACTTGTTTTCCAAAACTTTTGTAGGCATTCTGTTAATTAAGTAACAAGCAGTAAGAATACATTCTCCCAAAAAACGATTTGGAATGGAACCTTGGAGCTTAAGAGCCCTTGCTATTTCAAGTAAATGTCTGTGCTTCCTCTCAACCTTCCATTTTGTTGAGGGGTCTGAGCGCAAGAACTTTGGTGGAGAATTCCTTTGGAATCAAGAAAATTGGTAATATGTTTGCTAAAAAATTCCCCACCATTATCACTCCTAAAAATCTTGATAGTTTTGTTAAATTGAGTTTGAACCATCTGAATAAAATACCTTAATATCTCAGCCACGTTATGTTTAAATTCCATTAAGAAAACCCAAGTAACTCTTGAAAAATCATCAACAAGGGTGAGAAAGTATCTTTTGTTATCATAAGTGGCTGATTTATAAGGTCCCCACACATCACTGTGGATAAGATCAAAGGAAGCATTGGCTCTTGAATTTGATATATCAAAAGGTGGATGAGGAAATTTTGCTAAGGGACAAATAGTGCAATCAATAACACCAAGGTTCTTATTCTTTAAATTTTTTAAAGTATTCAAATGCTGTAACGAGTTAACAGAAGCATACCCAAAACGCATGTGCTAAAGGTTTACAGCCTTATTGTCACTAATAGTACTAAAGGCAATAGAAGAAACAGAGTTATTGCAGCTGGTGTCAAGAAGATATAATCCTGAATTGAATCTACCACTTGCCAAGACTCTCCCATTTGAGAGGTCCTGCATAACAGCAAAATTTGGAAAGAAAGTAGCAGAGCAATTCAGGTCTTTTGCCAACTGAGAAACGGATATCAAATTGTAAGAGAAATCAGGTAAATATAATATGTTTCTCAAAATTTTTGAATCAGAAAACTTGTAATCACAAATGCCAGCTGCAAAAGAAAATAAACCATTTGGCAATTGTACTTTAGCATTAGACAGTGATCTATAATTGAATAACCAACTAGAATTTTTCGTCATATGGTTGCTTCCTCCTGTATCCATAATCCAACCATCAATTTTATTAGAAAGAAGGGAAGTCATAAGCATACCAGATCCCTGAGTAGGGCATTCTTCACAGGCGATGTCAGTGGCAACATTTCCAGTGTTGACACCGCCTCCTGCTTTCTGAAGAAGTTTGTCGAATAGCTCATTTGATAAAGTCACGCTTCCCTGAGAGTTGTTGGTGGAAACAGAGCCTTGCAATCCATCAGAAACCAGACCAGAAGATCCATTCTGGACTTTAGCCATCACCGCCTTTGCCTTCATCATTTCTGCAAACTTGAAGCAGTTTTCTTTACAGTGCCCCTTCTTTTGACAGAAGTCACAACCTTTTGAGTAGCATCTATCAATCGCGTGACCTTTCTTCTTGCAAAAGTCACAGTGCAGGTTATTGTTCGGAGCTCTCTTTGGCTTAGACTCATTGGGGACAGACACTTTTGCTGAAAGAAGGTTTCCATCAACGACTGAAAGCGAGGCAGTAACGTCCCTCTGACTTTCCTCCTGAAGAAGGATTCCATATGCTTGATTGAGACTGGGAAGGGGGGTCCACATAAGCAGATTGCTGCGAACGTTGCTAAAAGTGTCGTTCAACCCCATTAGTAATTGAAATAATCGCTCATTCTGCTTGTGTTCAACATGCTTTTTGAACAAATCATGAGGAACATTAGGGAGACCACAAGCATTGTCATATTCCATCCAAAGGCTTTTAAGCCTTGTAAAGAACACAGAGATCGAGTCGAGGCCTTGTCTACACATAACAATCTCTCGATGAAGCTGGTAGGTCCTGGACCCGTTCGTCTTATCAAATCTCTCTTGCAATTCTTTCCAGACAAGGAAGGCATTCTCAAGGTACAGAATACCATCGGATATCTCATCAGTGACAGAGTTTATAATCCATCCACGAACTACGGCATCGCAACGGTCCCAGAGAGTATGAAACTTACTATCAAAGGAGTCACGAGCACAAAAACCTGTGATGAAGCCAATCTTGTTCTTGCCAAGGAGAATAATCTGCATGCCTTGGTTCCACTTCCGATAATTGTCTTGTCCATTGAGCTTGATCGAGAGAAGACTCTGACCAGGGTTGTCAGAGCTATGGAGATACAACGGGTGGAAGAAGTGGATCTCAGTCGAGAAATCCATCGCTGGTGTCACCACGGTTGCATTGAGATTATCTTCGCCATCTGAGTGGTCACTCAAATCCGCCATGGTAGAATACGAGAGAAGATAGCAAGATGCTGAATTGAATCAGCGAAGATGAATCGTTTCAGGAAGCGATGCGACGATTCGTCTTCTTGAGAAGACGAACTGAAAAACAAACCCCGAACGCGATCAGGTAACGAATCAAAGGCTAGAGGATGTGGAGGGAGATGAAGCGAGGTTGGATCGTAAAGCAAGCAGAGCTTGCTCGCTCTGATACCATGTAAACTTCTGAAACCCTAACCCTAATTTTGGACAGAAAAGGGGAAGAAGAAGAAGAAAGGTTGAACTGATTTGCGGCTCATCGGATTAAGGCCGGAACCCTAATCCTCACATATATATAGGGCGGGGTCCCGAGTTAATAACTCAAAGGGTCCCCTAGTTTGTATAACCTCCATATTAGTCCTTAAATAAATTTAAGTGACCTTCCAACTTAACCAACACAGCATACTCGAATTGGGCTTCACCCACAATCAAGGCCCAAGGCCATTGCACCGACAGCCATCCATCCAGCCAACAAAAATACGGGCCAAGCCCATTCCAACATTGATCTCAAATAAGCCAACAAGCCCAGATTGTGCTAAAGTCAACAGGAGGTACATCGAAAATATGAAGAAGGAGCAAGAGGTGGCAAAACCTTTTAAGAAATGGAGTGAGTACATGAAGGAGAGGAAGAAGCTCGATGACCCTAAGGCTTACTCTGGAGCCATGACTAACCACGTGTCTAGTATGTTTCTTCACCCCCCACAAATATACCCTACCATCAACCCATCTTATAGCCACCATACCCAACCTACCCCTACTCCCGACCCTTTCCACACCACAAACACCCACATACACTCTCAAGATCCATAACAAACCCACCAACCCTACGTACTCCCTCCCCTAACTCCATTGAGCCAACCCCAATCCATACCATCCAGCCTATGTGTTGGATCACGGTCGAAGCTCCGTTACGTTCTTGACGGAAAACTTGAACTCCTGGGCTCCGCGTAATCCTGCAAAAGGGGATGACCTGGGTGGTGACCCAGAATCCCTCTCCGATGCTTAAATGAGAGTATGAACGATGTGGTGGATAGCAAAAAGTCTAAGTTCGTATTAGAATGTGTGTTTTCTGAGGTAACTTCCTCCTTTATATAAGAGGGGAAGTTACCTCAGTTACCTATAAACGCGCCTGGCAATTTTACCCACGTTCCGTATATCTCGTTCGGGATTCCGTGTATCTCGCCCCACGCTCCGCGTATCTCGCCCACGCTCCGTGTATCTCGGGCACGCCCTTCGTATCTCGGGGGAGTTTATCTGTATCTCAACCGTTTCCCCACTACCCTATTTAGTAGGCGGGTTTCTTGGTCATATCCTCTGATCACAAGTCCCAATCCATATCGGAGACTCCAGAGTTATCTCATTCTAGGTCACCACCCAGGACCCCTCGTCTCACGAGACAGGGCCAGCTTTCTCGGGGCTTTATTATCGGGGCCTTCTCAAAGGCATATCGGGGCCTACTCAGAGGCTTCTCGTCGGGAGCATTCAGCTCATATATCGGGACCGATCTCGTCGAGACCCTTCATACTGGGCTTCTGGACCTTCAAGGTCTTTCACAAGGCCCACTGGGCTTACTCGCCGTTTATTGATTGTTAACGGGGCTAACGATTACATCGGAACCCATCATTTGCCCCCAAGACATGGGGGACTTGCAGTCCGTCGTGTCTTCTAATTCCAGACCTCCCGACTTCATCGTCGAAGGCTTTCATCTTCAGACCTCCCGATATTACCATCGGAGGCTTTTACCTTGAGCACAACTCTTGAATTACAGAGCTTCTCACTCATAATTCCTCGAGACTTCAAGGACAGTTGCCAAATCCGAGGAGACTCCTCGGTTACTGCACCATTAAATGCTAGGGATAATGAAACGACGCCTAAGCCGGCGTGACTGTTACTTTCTGAAAAAGCAATATGACATCACTAACGTCTCTTCCGTACTGTCCCCTATAATCTCGGCGATCCAGATTGAGTCGTTTCATCTTCAACGGTCCAGATTTGAATCTGTCCAGTTGTCCTTTTGTCTATAAAAGCCAAAACCCCGGCACTATTCACTTCTTCCCTACCGTTCTGATTTCTGGAAACTCTGCCATAATCAACCTCGAAGCTTTTTCTCCAAGTTTCGTCTGATTTTCCGGTGATCCAAGGCCTCCAGCCGTCAAGATCTTTCTTCGTCTTCTCCGATCAACCATCTACTATGTCTAGTAAGGTTTTCCTTCTTTGCCTCTGTGATTTACTGATATTACCTTCTTTTCCTTTCCTAAGTTTTCCTGTTATGGCCGTTTTTAGACGAGGCCAGTTCCGGAGGAAGGAACCCCTTTACCTTTGAGCTTACTACTAACGAAATCTCAGAGACCTTGTACGAGGATGCTCTCCGGGAAGGCTGCATCACTTCAGCCTGGGAACCCCGCTTTCCCTATGATTCCCAACCAACCACCAGGAGGAGACACATAGTTACCCGTCCTCGAGAAGGAGAGGTGTTCATCTCCACGGGGCTGATAAATGCCGGGATCCGATTCCCTTTCTGCGGGAATCTGGTTGAGATGTGCAACTTCTATCAGACGCATCCAACCACCTTCTCCCCACACGCTATCCGCGTGTGGAACGCCTTCCAGGTTCTGTGCCTCCGCCAACAATGGACGTTCAGCTTGCTGCTCTTCCGCACCTTCTACGGGATGAAGTGTAACAAGGCTGGCGTCTGTTCCTTCACTCCCCGACTCCCCAAATGGACCAGGGAGCAGCTTTCTCGATTCGGCTGGGATGGCGAGACCTGGAAGTTTAACAAAGATCGGGGGCTCATTCGTGATTCAGGGTCCGACAATAGTGGATGGAAGAAGTACTACTTCTTCGTTCAAAACAGCTCTATCCCATGGCCCCGATGGGAGGTTGTGGCGGACCCTGCCCCCAAGTTTGAAGTCTACACCGAGGATGACTTCAACACTCTTCAATTGGTCCAGCTTTACCGTTGGGGGGAATCCTTCGCTCCCCTCGATGCCAACAAGTTCGTGGAGGGGGACCTGATCCAAATCGGGGTCCAACTCCTCGATTCAATTTCTGACAACCTGGTTCTTTGGGTAACACTTCTAACTGCCTTTTATTTTCATTTTTGCAGCCAAGAAGGCATCTCTGCTGACCCATCTCGTGTTGAAGCAGGGGGAGACTGATGCTGTCTAAGGCTCCTCCAAGCGAAAGAGGAAGTCCTTGAAGAGGGGAGCCTCTTCTTCTGCAGCTCCTCCGACCGAAGAGCAGGTCGGGTTGGCCAAGCGGGCCAGAAGAGAGGAGATAGACAAAGCCTTCGGTGTCACCACTACCGAGGAAGGTAAGCGCGTTCGCCACGCTATTAAGAAATATAGAAGGTTGGTTCCCGAGGAGTTTATCCCTGCTGACCGGGAATCGCGGGTCCGAGAAATCAAATATATACTTAGAAGAGAAACCCCCCGCATCCTCAAGGTGGGATACTACAACTTCTTTGGAAAGGACCAACACGTCCCGCGAGGTATCATCTGGTGCCCGAATAATACACTTCCTGACTTCATTCGTCCCGCAACCGCAGGTCCATCGTAGGCTCTTACTCCGACGAAGGCTGCAACTCCAGCAGGGGCTGCGACTCCACAGGAGCCAATGACCGAGGATGCCCCGACGGAAGCTCAGTTCCGTCAGGTGACCAACTTGGAGGCTTCCCCCTCCTCCGAGGCCAACTGTGGAGGACGTGTCTCGGAGTCCTCCCCTGGATCTGCGCTCTCCAACTCCGGAGCCCCCGACCGAGGCTCCTCCGACTGAGGCTTCCAAGGTCATCCCTCCTCTCCCCGTGGATGGGAACCTTTACAAGGTTTACACCCCCGATCAAGAGACGGTTCCCTGGAACCCAATCGAGTCTCTTCAAGGGGTCCCACTCCATCGAGGAGACCTTCAGCCAGAATTGGCCCTGCATCTGCTGGCAGGGTCAATTCCACCAGCCTTGAGACGCCCAATCTCCTTGGCACGGGAAGATATCGAGGAGGACCTTCGCGACATGGCTATCCGTCGGATGGAGGTAAAACTTACTCTCGCTTTTATTCTTGCCTTCGTTGTTCTTGCCTTCAATTATCGGACCTTAATCTCTTTTCCTTTTGCCTTAGGAAACTGCGAACCAACAGCGCTGCTTTGGTTACATCCTTGCTCTGAAGGGTGCTTTGGAGGAGGAGCAAGCCAGGTCGGACCCCAAAGTCTTGGCCAAGCTCCAGGAGGACCTTGCCGACGTTGTGGCGGCAAGAGAGAAGATAGCTAAGGAGCAGTCCCTCCTCGGCCAGAAGGCTATGGACTTGCAAAAGCAGGTCCATGATCATGAAGCCGTGCTGCGTCGGGAGCGGAGGATGCTCAAGGAGGAACAGCAGCGGCACGAGGCGGAGAAGAGGCAATTCGCCCTCGAGAAGAGCATTCTCGAAGAAGCTAAGGCGGGACTTGAGGCCGAGAAGGCTGAATTTCCTGCCAGGCTGGCAGAGGCGAAGGCTCAAGGTCGCGAGGAGGGTCGCCAGGAGGGTCGCGAGGAGTATCGGAACTCCGATGATTTCAAGGCGGATGCCGTGGGGTTCCGCAAAACCGAGGTAGAGAACGTTCTGTTCAATGCCGTCGAGGAGCTGTACACGGTATACGGGGATGCCATTGACTTCAAGAAGTCCGAGACCCTCGCCCCCTTCGCGGAGAAATACTTTAGCCTCCCCGCGGAAAGTGATGAGGCCGATGCCCCTGAAGGTGCCGCGGACCCGACTCTACAAACTGCGGAGCCTTCTGCCCAGGACCCCGCGAATCCTACTCCCTCCAAAGCTGCTGAGGACCCAACTTCCAACAAGGACCAAGCTTAATGCTTTATTCTTTAAGTCCTTGTATTTTCCTCTTTGTACTCCTTGTATCGGAACCTTTAGGCCTTCGAGCCCTTATAAAAATTCCTTTCATCTACTTTAGTCTTGATTATTATTGCACTACTTAAAGCAACTTGACTCGTTACTTAAAACGTTCTGATGCATCAGTTAAGATGACTTCATACACCCTTCCGATGCTTCACAAGGACTTACCACTTAAGGTTTCTCGTCCATATTATTTAATGTAATTTCACACGTCTTTCGCGACGTTTTCCTCGGGACTTCACCACTTTAAGGTTTCTCGTCCATGCCGTTCAAGGCAATTTTGTACATCACTTAAGATGATTTTTTCGCACCCTTTAAGGCTTTTTATCGCGTCATTCTAGACGACTCAATCATACCCCTTAAAGCTTTTATCGCGTCTTTCCAGACGACTTAATCGTACCCCTTAAGGCTTTTTGCTACATCATAAAGACGACTTACGCGGACCCCTTATGGATTTTATTCATACCTAGGCTTTTTGGTTGCATCATAAAGACGACTTACTCATACCTCGTAAGGCTTTTGTTCGTACCTCAGAAGGCTTTTTATCTTACCTCGGAAGGCTTTTGTTCGTACCTCGAAAGGCTTTTTATCGTACCTCGGAAGGCTTTTTATCGTACCTCGGAAGGCTTTTGTCGCGTCCTTCAGGACGACTTACTAACAGTTAGAATAAATCTAAAAGCAATTTGATCGGAAGCAACTTCTTTTATTCATAAACAACTCAAAGCTGGCTTACATCGGATCAATCGATAGATAACTTGCGCCATTCGCGGCGACTTAACATCACGCACCTCTTAAGGCGACTTAGGATCAAACATGATACTTCTTCAAGTGTGGGCCACTGAAAGAATGTTTCAACGTCTTGCCATCAAGGTCTTCTAACTTGTACGCGTTTGAGGCTGGCATCCCTACGATCTTGTAAGGTCCCTCCCATTTCGGTGATAGCTTATTGATTTGATCTTGATGGACGAACTCATTCCTCCGCCAAACAAGTTCTCCAACGAAGAATTGTCGGGACTTGACCCGCCGATTATAGTACCTGGCTGTTGCCAGACGCATCCGAGCCTGAACTTCATCAGCCTTCCACCTCTTCTCTTCGAGCAAGTCCAAGTCCAGACGTCTCATTTCCTCGTTTGTCAGAGGCTCATAATACCTATTGCGGTGAGACGCCACCGCTATCTCCACGGGAGCAACCGCCTCCGTGCCATAAACGATGCCAAACGGAGTCTCCCCCGTCGATTGCTTGGGTGTTGTTCTAACAGCCCAAAACATGTTTTCAAGCTCATCTAGCCAATGACCCTGCAAGGCGTAGACTCTCTTTTTCAAGCCATCCATCACGATCTTGTTGGCTGACTCGACTTGGCCATTAGTCTGAGCATGATGGACGGAAGCTGTCCGATGCTCGATGTTCAATTCCTCCAGATACTCCTTCAACTGAGCCCCATTGAACGGAGGGCCATTATCGCTGATCAGCACTCGAGGAACCCCGTACCGGGATATGATCTGAGTCTGGAGAACTTGAGGATCTGCTGCCCGTCATCTTGGCCAATGCCTTAGCCTCTATCCACTTCGAAAAGTAATCAATGGCTACGAGTAAATACTTGCATTGACCTTTGGCTTGTGGAAGGGGTCCCACCAAGTCGATGCCCCACTGCGCGAAGGGCCAAGCACTCCTGATGGACATCAAGTCCGCGGCAGGAGCCACGATATTCGGAGCGTACCTCTGGCATGCATCACAAGATTGGACCATTGCTGTCGCTTCCTTGTTCATTGAAGGCCAATAGTAGCCTAAATTCAACGCTTTCCTCACAATGGATCGGGCCCCTTCATGACAGGCCGCGACTCCTTCGTGTAACTCTCTCAAGATCCGATTCGTATCAGGCTCCGCCACACATTTCAGAAAAGGCTTTACATGCCCCCTCTTGTATAACTGGTTGTCCACCATCACGTAGTTGCTCACGATTCGACGCAACCTTACAGCTGCCACTTCATCATCGGGGAGTGCCCCCGTAGTCAGGTATGTGACTATCGGGGTCATCCATGTGGGTTTCTCCTCTTCCTCCGATCCTGCTTCAATAGCGCATACCTCCGACGGATCAATGGTTGAGATAATTACCCTCTCCAGAAAATGTACCTTCCGATTCTCCTCGGGGGCTACGCCTAGGGCAAACTTGCTTAAGGCGTCTGCCTCCGCATTTTCTTCCCTCGGGATTGCTTCAATGTCGAAGCTTTTGAAGCTTCCCTTCAAAGTCTGCACCTCGTGCAAATACTTCCTCATTGTCAGGTTCTTCGCCTCGTAACTCCCCTGGACTTGATTCACGATCAGGCTAGCATCACACTTCACCTTTAAATGTTCAACTCCCGTACCTTTGGCGATTTTAAGGCCCGTGATGAGAGCCTCATACTCAGCCTCATTGTTGGTGGCCCTAAACGTCAAGGCCAAGGCATATCGCAAGGGCTCGCCTCCACCGGGTGGTATCAATACAAATCCTGCCCCCGATCCTTCTACACTTGATGAACCATCAGTGTACATTTCCCAGGTGTTCTCCTCATTTGGCTGTTCTGTCTGTTCTGCTATCGGGACCTCCATGGTTGCTCCCTCTACAGGACCTGCTTCTTCCAGATCGGGTGCTGTAGACTCTGCTATAAAATCTGCCTATGCCTGGCCCTTAATAGCCGTTCTCGGAGCGAAGTGGATACGGAACTCCGTAAGCTCAACTGCCCATTTCACCAATCTCCCCGACGCCTCCGGTCGGTTCAAAAAGTGCTTCAAGGGCTGATTAGTTAACACCGTAATCTCGTGGGCATGGAAGTAGGGCCTCAGTTTTCGAGCAGCAATAATCAACGCAAAGAGATACTTCTCAATAGCGGGATAATTCATTTCAGATTTGGAAAACGCCTTGCTTAAAAAATAAACAGGAACTTGGTTGCGCTTGACAATCTTTATTAACACAGAACTAACAGTAACTTCAGAAACAACCAAATAGAGATAAAGCGGCTCGTCTGGAACCGGCTTCGCCAACGGCGGGAGGGTACGAAGGTGTTGCTTGAGCTCCTGAAATACTTCCTCGCACTTGTCGGACCATTCAAACTTCCTGTGGGCCCTTACCACATCAAAAAATGGCATGGCTCGGTCACTCGCCTTGGATAGGAAACGATTCATCGCGACTAATCGTCCATTCAGCACCTGGACCTCCCGATGGGTTTTCGGAGACTCCATCTCCTCGATTGCTCTCAGCTTCTCAGGATTCACCTCGATTCCTCTTTGGCTCACCATAAAGCCCAGGAACTTCCCCGAGTTCACTCCAAAAGCGCACTTGTCCGGATTCAAGCGAACCTGATGAAACTTCATCCGCTCAAACGCCACTGCCAAGTCGCGGACATGGTCTCCTGCCTGTCGGGACTTCACCTGCATGTCATCCACATAAGCCTCCATGGTCTTTCCCAGCATGAACCCGAACAACTTGTTCACCATCCTCTGGTAAGTTGCTCCCGCATTGATCAGCCCAAAGGGCATAACGTCATAGTGATAGACATCACTATCAGCATAGAAAGCTGTGTGGGGGGCATCCTCCTTCGCCATCTTAATCTGGTTGTAACCGGAATAAGCGTCCATGAAGCTCAGCAGCTCATGTCCCGACGTGGCATCCACCAGCTGGTTTATTCTCGGGAGTGGATAACAGTCTTTCGGGCAAGCCTTGTTCAAGTCGCGGAAATCGACACACATCCGCCACTTCCCGTTACTCTTCCTCACCAAGACCGGGTTAGCGACCCAAGTCTGGAATCGGAGCTCCTTGATGAACCCAGCATCGAGCAGTCTGCCCACCTCCTGCTGGATCGCGATCCTCTTATCCGCGCCCATCGGACGCCTCTTTTGCACGATAGGCTTGATCGCGGGATCAATCTTCAGCTCGTGCACTATCACGTCGGGGATGATACCTGGCATATCGCTCGGGGACCAGGCAAACAGCTCCTTAAAATCCTTCAGGAGCTCGATCAATTCTCGGGCTCGTTCCTCCGACAAAGCAGACCCGATCTTCACTTTCCTCTGAGGTCCGTCAACCTCGACCTCTTTCAGATCCTCCATGGGGGCGGGACGCCCAAACTCCTCTCGAGGATCGGCATCAGTCTGAAGGACAGCCATGGCTTCCCTCCTTCTCCTTCGAGTGGCGTTAACATAACACCTTCTGGATGCCACCTGGTCACCCTTGACCTCCCCGACCCCATTTTCAGTCGGGAACTTCATCTTCTGGTGGACGGTCGAGGCGACTGCCATGAGAGGGTTGATGGTGGTCGTCCCGATGATAGCATTGTAAGTCCCCGCAGACTCTACCACTACGAAATCCACGTTCCGCCTTTCCACTTTCCAGCCACTACCGAACTCCACCGGTAAGGTAATCATTCCCAACGGATAGGAAGTAGAACCAAAGAATCCCACCATCGGGAAGTTCACCTGCGTCAAGTCCATCTTCGTCTTTCCCATGGCTTCTAGGGCGTCCATGAACAGAATGTCGGAGGAGCTCCCTCCGTCTATCAGGATCCGCTTCATCTCGAATCCATCCACATCCAAGGTCACGACCAAGGCGTCATCATGGGGGCTCTCCACGCCTATCAGGTCCTCTGCTGAGAAAGAAATCACAATTTCCTCCTTTACAGTCCACGATCGGGACCTCTTTCCTAGCACCACAGCAGTAGAAATACGGGAAGCATAATTCTCCCGAGAAGCGGAGGTATCACCTCCCGCCGCTATTCCTCCATGAATAACGTTAATGGTTCCCTGCCTCTCCTTACGGGCACCGGAGGATTCTGGCTCAACTTTCTTCTTCTTCGGAGATCGATCGCGGGACTTGGAACGGGACCGCGATCGAGTCTTGGAACGGGATCAGCACCGTCCCCTACCAACAAAATCCTTAAGCTTCCCCTTCTGGATCAGCTTCTCTATCTCCTTCTTTAGCTCCCGACAGTTATCTGTGTCGTGACCATTAGCTCGGTGGTACCGATAGTAACGATCAGAGCGACCTCCCAAGAATTCACCTTCTTTCCTCGGAGGGTATCGGGCGAGACCCTGCCGATCCATCACCGCTAGCACGGAGGTCATCGAACTGTTGAGGGGAACATTACGACCCTCTCGATTATCCTTCCTCGGAGGACGCTTGTCCTCCCTTCTGTCGGGGCGACCACGGCTCCTACTTCCCTCCGATTTGTCGCTCCCTTTGCGATCATCCGACAGCTTGGACGATGGCTTACTTCTTCCGGACTTCGGAGGATCAAGCTCTCCGGCAGCAATCTTCGACTCTTGCACGTCGATTTGCTGCTTCACCCTCGCTTGCAAGGCTTCCATACTCCACACAGCCTTCGCGGCTACACTATGCATCAGATCAGAACCATACGGAGCAGTTAGGTTCCGAAGGAAGGTGCGGATGGTCTCTCCCTGCGATATCTCCTCGTCTATCTCCGCGGCACTAGCAGTGAACCGTTGGTAGTAATACGCCAACGACTCGTCAGATCTCTGCACCACCTGGGTCAAGGACCTCACGTTCTTCAAGAGGCGCCTACGACCCTGATATTGCTTGATGAAGCGATCATGCATATCAACCCAGCAAGTAATACTTCCCGGCGGTAGGCTGAAAAACCACGTCATGGCCCTTTCTCCCAATGTGATCGGGAACAGCGAACACACGAGGTCATCATTCGCGGTCCTACCCATACAGGCATGGACATGCCTCTGAACATGGCGGACCGGGTCTCCTTCACCATCGTACTCCTTGATGGTCGGAATACCTAGCCCTGGCGGGGCGACAGTATCTAGCAGCCGTGGAACAAAAGGATGAGTAGATCGGTCCCTCAGCTCCGATGTCATATGCTTCTGGTCGCCCATGCAGATGTTGACGATTTTCACCACCTGATCGGGGGTGATGGGGCTATTCAGGGGAATGGTCATGTGCTGCACTGGTCCAGGACCGTCGACCACGAACTTTTCCGAGTGCGCGGGTTCCTCACCCTTATTCCTCTGAACCTCCTGTTCCTCTTGAACCTCCCTCGGAGGAGGTGGAGGCAACTCCTCCCGTGGAGGTAACTCTTCTCCCCTCTTGGCAGCCTCTCTCTTGTCCAGCAAAGCCTCCATGGCCGCCAAGAACATGGGCATAGCATCTGCTACAGCTTTAGCCAACTCCAGGTTCGAGGAAGCACCTACCTCCCTCCGCGGGATTTCCTCTCTGTGCACCACCGGATTTGGAGGAGCATTCACCTCCCTTCTTGGGATATCCTCCCTGTTCACCGCCGTATCTCGGACTGAGACCTCATAATCTTCACCATGCCCCCCTGTCTGAGAAACAGCAGGGTGCTCACCATGTTCAGCAGCATGCTCCGGCAACGCGGAATTCACAGTTCCAGCAGGGCGAGAACTGCCGGCCTGGACTTGCTTCTTCTTGCCACCACCAGCCATCGATCTAGTAGAAACTATTGTGACTTTTTGTTAGTTTCCCACAGACGGCGCCAATGTTGGATCACGGTCGAAGCTCCGTTACGTTCTTGACGGAAAGCTTGAACTTCTGGGCTCCGCGTAATCCTGCAAAAGGGGATGACCTGGGTGGTGACCCAGAATCCCTCTCCGATGCTTGAATGAGAGTATGAACGATGTGGTGGATAGCAAAAAGTCTAAGTTCGTATTAGAATGTGTGTTTTCTGAGGTAACTTCCTCCTTTATATAGGAGGGGAAGTTACCTCAGTTACCTGTAACCGCGCCTGGCAATTTTACCCACGTTCCATATATCTCGTTCGGGATTCCGTGTATCTCGCCCTACGCTCCGCGTATCTCGCCCACGCTCCGTGTATCTCGGGCACGCCCTGCGTTTCTCGGGGGAGTTTATCTGTATCTCAACCGTTTCCCCACTACCCTATTTAGTAGGCGGGTTTCTTGGTCTTATCCTCTGATCACAAGTCCCAATCCATATCGGAGACTCCAGAGTTATCTCATTCTAGGTCACCACCCAGGACCTCTCGTCTCATGAGACAGGGCCAGCTTTCTCGGGGCTTTATTATCGGGGCCTTCTCAAAGGCATATCGGGGCCTACTCAGAGGCTTCTCGTCGGGAGCATTCAGCTCATATATCGAGACCGATCTCGTCGAGACCCTTCATACTGGGCTTCTGGACCTTCCAGGTCTTTCACAAGGCCCACTGGGCTTACTCGTCGTTTATTGACTGTTAACGGGGGCTAACGATTACATCGGAACCCATCACTATGGACACTAGTCCCACCCCTCTCCTAAACCTGAACAGCCAAGCCATGGGTGATATAGTTACATCCCAAAAAACTAAGTCAACCAGATATAAACCCACCATAAGGCCTAGAAATACCATACATGTCACCAATAGTGCTCAATACCCGATTTTCATTGGCAAGGAATGGCTCCCAAGATCGCCCTCCCATGAACCTTATATTGTGGAGCTTCCCGCAGAAAATGAGTCACCAATAAGAGGGTTGGAAGGGCCTCCTCCACAAACTTGCCTTAGCCCTATCATGATCAAATTCTCTTTCAAAAGGAAGAGTTCTTATGAAGGGGATGAAGTCCAAGGAGAAAGTGAAGCTAGTAGACAAAAGATGCTGAAATTTGAGGATGAAGTTATAGAGGGTGGAGTGTCATGCTCTAGTGCGTCAAACACTAGAGGCAAACGAAAGATCTTGTCCAAAGTTAGAAGTGGCACGGTGAGACGCGGAGGAATGAAGAATGTTAGTGGAGTTTTGAATCAACAATCAAAGAGTTCTGGTGACTGTCCCAACACAGCCACACGGTCTTCATGAGTCTACTTTCATGGAACTGTCAGGGTTTGGAATCGGAACTGACAGTTCCTACTTTATCCGATCTCGGGAAGAAGCATCAACCGGAGATGGTGTTTCTAATGGAGACTAAAAACAAAAAACAAGTGTGTGAAAGGGCAAGGAGGGTACTCAAAATAGAGATATCGTGCTATGTGGATCCACGTGGAAGAACAAGGGGTTTGACTTTGTGGTGGCATCAAGAGGTAGATCTCCAGGTGATTTTCAGGAATCTGAATGTCATTGATACAAAAATTCAGCATGACCGTGTTGGGGGAGAAATCTTCATAACATGGGTTTACGCCCACCCGGAGTGGGATGAACGTGTTAAAAACTTGGGATTTACTTCGTCGAATTTCAAATATACGAAGTGGTCTGCATCAGTGATTTCAATGACATTTGTTTGAACTTTGAAAAAGATGGAGGAAACTTGAAGAACCCGAGGTATATGGATGTGTTTAATGCGATGATGATTCATACCGGACTTGTAGACATGGGATTCAAAGGACAATAATTTACGTGGTGCAACAATAGGAGTGGTATGGATAGGGTGCGAGAAAGGATTGATCGGGGACTTGTGAATGAGGCGTGGATTGAGGCCTTTCCAAATACAACAGTTTTTCATAAACCGGCGACGGGGTCAGATCATTGTCTGTTGGTGCTTTAACTTGATTATCGTGATGGGCGTGGAAGGCGAACCTTCAAGTTTGAGGCAATGCGATTATTGGAAGAGGGATGCACATATATTGTGAAACAATCTTGGGGGGCCACAATCTTGGCGGATGATTCATTATTCTTTATTACGGCCGATGAGCAAAATGCGAGGTCCTTAAAGAGTATATTAAGCGCATATAATCGAGCGTCAGGACAAAGCATCAACTTAGCCAAGTCATAGATCTTCTTCGGATCCAATGTTGACGAGGATACGAGAGCCATGGTAGCTAACGTCATGGGAATTCGTCCGGTTGAGAATTTAGGGAAATACTTGGGATTACCGATGGTATGGGGACGGTCAAAACGTGAGGCTCTTGGATTTCTAAAAGACCGAGTGGCCAATAAAATTCATGGGTGGAAGAACCTTTTTCTCAATAATGTCGGGGAAGAGGTGTTCATCAAGGCGGTTATCACGTCAATCCCTACCTATGCTATGGCGCTTTTCTCCTTCCCAAACGTGTGGTGTGATGACGTCAATAGAATGGTGGCGCGCTTTTGGTGGGGCCAAAAAGGGGATGAACAGAGGCTACATTGGAAGAAATGGGATCGCATGACTTTGCCTAAGGAGGAAGGGGGTATGGGATTTCGGGATGTGCACACCTTTAATCGGGCTATGCTTACAAAAACGGCATGTTGTGTTCAAAACAATCCTGATGCATTTTGGGTTAAAGTATTGAAAGGCATATACTTTCCTCGGACCAACTTCATGGAAGCTACGAAAGGCGGAAGAGCTTCTTGGGCTTGGTCTAATATCCTTGAGGGACGTGATATACTAGGACAAGAAGGTATTTGGCGTATCGGGACTGACGAATCAATACGGGTTTTTCACGATGCATGGATCCCTAATATAGATGGTCATCGTCTTGATTTGAACTGGATGGGGTCAATGGTAGTTTAAGAGTGGCTGAACTACTTAGGCCATCAGAAATGGTGTGGAACCTGGATCCGATACAACCAACGACTACCGAGGAAGAACGTCGCGCTATTACCAGTATTCACGTCCGAAGAAATACTACTACACCAGATAAGCTCGTGTGGCCATCATCGAAGTCCGGAGCAGCTGTCCCAAAACTAGTTTACCGGTGCCTTCGTGACAAAGATCAGCCACCCCCGTCCTTTAATCCCTCTACATCTAGAAGTGTGCCTAAAGTTGTATGGAGAGGGGTTTGGAAAGGTAAAGCACCATCAAAAGTTAAACATTTTCTTTGGAAGTGTTGCGCTCGTGCATTGCCGACTTTCGGTGAATTAAATCGGAGGGGAATCGGGGTGGAACCAAAGTGCCCATTCTGCGATTGTGTGGAGACCATAGACCATGATCTGATGAATTGTACGTGGACTATGCCGGTTTGGTTAAGAGGTATGGGTATGAGATGGGATCATGGGAATACTTTGAATTGGGTCGATTGGCTAGAGCTTATGTTTGAGAGACAAGCTAGATAGGGAGAAAATGCTTCTTTTTTGTATTTGAAGTTGATTATTACAGCATGGGAGTTTTGGAAAGAGAGGTGCAGAGCTATGTATCAAAGGGACAAGCCGAATCCGCGAGTCGTGCTGGAAAGGGTGCAAATTTTTAACAGGTGGTCGGAATCATGTTTTTCAACCTTCATTCGGGCAGCATAACACTGCGATCACAGCATGGCAACCACTAAGTAATGACACAATCTCCATTTGCTGCGATGGTTCATGGGAAATGTCGACGGGAAGAAGCGGAATAGGTGTGGTGGCTCGAAACTTAAATGGAGAGCTAATCAGAGGGAGAAACACAAGAAGCATGGACTTTGGAGCGACTATGGTTGAAACCCGTGCACTACTACAAGGCCTTGAGTTAGCAATCCAACATCAATGGAGAAATGTCACCAACACATTTGAATGATTGATTTAGGCGCCATGTTAAAAACAGTATCATACTTTTTGTATATAACTCCTTTGATCGATTTATGAGCCATAGCGCTACGTGGTATCATATTTTGTATATATATATATTAGGGTGTGTTATTTCTCAGGTTATCTGAATAGTTGTTTTCAAATGGACCGAGACGCCATGCAAGCGAAATTCTTTTTTGAAGTCCATATAATTAAAAAAGCTGAAATCCAAGCATTTCAATTTTGAATTGAAGATGAAAAAAATTCCCCATTGGTAATAAATGGTTATCCATTAAGCGGGGGGAATGCTATTTTCACAGCATAAATCTTATGCCTCTACTTTGAAAAAATTGAAAAAAAACAAACTAAAAGGCGGTCGTAGGGCAGGTGGGCCTTTGATAAAGAATCGATTCCAAAGCACAATGCTAGCAGATGGCGTGCCTCCGCTTTTCTTTTCAAACATGAAACCTACCTGTTATTATGGAGTCAAAAAATGAGGATTATTCAGGTTTGTTCAAAAGAAAAAAAAAAGATAGGAGAAAAAAGGTCGTCGACTGCTACTAAGAACATACTACAAGAAATTAAGACAACAGTGACGATTTGTTGTGACAAAATCATAATCATCACAAAAGAAAATTATATTAGTGACAACTAAAATAATTTGTCACTCATGTCATAGATATTAGAGACGATTTTTGTTTCATCACTAATAATATAAATTTTAGTCACAACCACTTATTTTGTCACTAAAGAGACTTCAACAGTGACGAATTATTGCAGTCATCACTATTACGTCACAGTTAATCGTCACTAAAATCATAATGCACATTAGTGACAATTATGAAATCTCTACAAAAGTACAGTGTTAACGACAAGCAGAATTATAATTTTTTGAATAAAAGAGGTAAAATTCAAAAAGGTCAATATATTATAATTATATATATATATATATATATATATATACACTAGTAAAAAAACATTTGCTATGCTTAATTAAAATAGTAATACATGAAAATCTAATATTTATAAATGTATTATTTTAATATATATGTTATCAACTATTTAATTATTTTAATATATATATATATATATATATATATATATATATATAATCACATTACATAATATACTTATCATTATATCATCAAATTTTTAATTTTTAATTAGTAACATATATAAGTATAATATAATAATACATTTTTCCTTATATATATATTTTCTAAATATAATATAATATAATATATAATTAATTTTTATATTTGAAATATTATATTATTATAACTAAATCTAAATCGGGCCCTTAAACTAGCCATTCTCTCGGCCCAAAACTTGTCTTTATTAATTTCCAAACCCTAATCTATTTAATCTCAACCATCCATTTTCCACTAAACCGCCGTGAATTATTGTTCTCCAAAAAGGGACTCTCCTTCTATGCTTTTTTCTACTGAGAACTGGTTGGCTTCCACTAGTGGTATTAGATGGGTTCGCTTGTTCGTTCTTCTCTTGGGGACGACGGACTGCACTTTACGAAGTCGGAGTCATGGCTTACACGGAACAGGGTCACAGATTCGTAGAGCCACAGCCAGTAGATGTGTCACGACATGAACTAGAAGCAGGCATCTGAAGAGTCATGAATCGAGGCATTTCTGACCAGGTTAGTCATTTGTACCACTATCTACGTACACCATAGATCTCTGCGTGTTTTTCGTTTTCAATACCTCTACTTTACAGATCTGTGCAAGATCAGACCGTAAATCTTCAACTTCTTGCAGATCTGATGAATATCGAAACAGATCCTAAGTCAGATCGTTAGGATTTGTTGCTGCAGAGTATGGAATAGTTCCATGTTGATGATTTCCAGCAAGAGTATCAAGAAAAATTGAGGCAGAGATGTAATTGAGGAATTAAAGGGAACGAGGAAACCATCGACAATGGTTAAGTATGCCGGTTGATGAACCGTTTTCATTTTAGTGATTATTATTATTATTGTATATACATAATCAGAGTGAATAGGCAAAGAGATTAGCCTTCATGGAGTGGTTAAAGTTGCATTGTCAATTTTGTAATTTCTTTTGGTAAAGTTTATTGTAATAAGATTTCGTTAAATTGTATTTGTATCTTTTTCTTTATTATTATGAATCATGTTATTTCTGATGGAATAATAATATATATTATTGTGAAAAACTGATGTTATTTATAAATATATTTTTAATTGCTATTATTTATAAATTAATTATTTTGTGAAAAGAAAATTATAAATAAATTTCAGTGATTTTTTATTCCTTATATATCAGTGACGTTTGCTCTCTTGTCACTAGTGTCCTTTTATTAGTGGCGAAAACGGTCGTGAGTAAAGAAAATTCATCAGTGACAATTAAGCAAATTCGTCACAACGATTATTACTGACGCGGGTTTTAGTGACGCCTAGTGACAACCAAAAAATTTGTCACTGAATACACCTGTGACGAATTTTGTAGGTAATTGTGACAATTTTATTGTCACTGATTCCCTGATTTGTTGTAGTAACCTAACATAACTTTTTAACTTAGATTTGGAGTTGTGCACAAAAGCAAGCCACCTCATATAGTAGTATATATGTATGATAGCTAAGTGAAAGTAAAGATGACCTGCTTCCGGCGGTGCTGATAGGAAACTATGAGCTCTAAATGATGCCCATGTAGCAGACTAGGACATAGCGGAAGGTATCGATATCTCATTGGTATCGATGTAATTGGCCACGGTGAGGTTGATTCTACTTTTGACCGGATCAGTTACGGGTAAGGAACCAGGCAGGCATCGGGAGATTCTGTGCACAACAGAGGGGGCGGTAGCCAGATCTTGGACCCTGTCAGTCGACGGGGCCACAAACATGAGGGGAACTGGCCTAGGTATAGTCCTTTGCGCCCCGATAGGAGACGCCCTTGTATAGCTTCTTCCATTTCTTTAAAAAGAGAAATATGACCGGCAGTTGTTTGAATGTATATACAAAGAATTTCTTTTTTTACACTTCTTACTATTAGATAGTGCCCATAAATCTCATGATAGGTACCCAAGAATTCATAATGAACTTCGATGAGAACTATTGGTAGAAGGAGAGAGATGGAAACAAATAAGTCTCGCGGACCAGAATCAAAGAAATAAGACTTTGGAACAATAAATAGCTTGTATCCGTAGAAAATTTGACGTAACATAGATAATAAATAAATAGGAGTTAATATCATTCCAATTGCCATTAAAAAAGTAATTAGTATTTTTGGCATTAAAAGATACTTTTGACTGGTAATTATTCCAAAGAATACTAATAATTCGGCAACAAAACCTCTCAGGCCCGGTAATGCAAGGGAAGCCATCGATAAGATTTGGCGCTATCCCCATAATAGTTGTAGGGGTTCAGACTCCTGAGAAGGATAGATGAAAGTGTGGTCAAACAACTTCGGGTAATCACCCCACAGGCCTAGACCTAAGCTTTCCATGATAAACGAGTTGATGCGTTGACCTTGTCGCGGTCAAAGTAGTGTCTTTCCGGATTCCAATTCTTGAAGGGAACCTGGTCTAGAGTAATGGACCATGTCTACTTGGAGGAATCTCCGGTCAGTCTTTTATGGTACAGTCCCGGGGTACTACCTAGACTCGGGCTGGTAATGGAAATAGAGGTCTTTCTAGACTGAATCATCAGATATATAAGACTTCCCTCTCTTCTCGAGACCTAGATAACATCGCCGTGCAAGCGAAACTCTTTTTTTGAAGCCCATATAATTAAAAAAGCTAAAATAAACTGGCTCGTGACGTTTTTGGATAATAGGGAGGAACAACGGAAAATACTGGGGCTGTCAACCACAAGTCCGAAAGAGAAAATCGACGAAGACCTGGAGGATGAGATACGAATTGAGAATGTAATGGAAATGTGGGAGAACATTGACTTTGGTCAAGCCGTAAGAGCTTTAATATTATTAATGCATATTTTTCTTAGAAAAAAGATTGTATTCCCTACCTCTCTTCGATGGAATTTATATTTTCCCAGAATGTATCCTCATTTTTTTGCCTAATTCTTCTTCTGATGATCGATTCAACCTCTGATCAAACAGATATACCTTGGTTATATTTCATCTCTTCAATAAGTTTAGTAATGAGCATAACAGCCCTATTGTTCCGATGGAGAGAAGAACCT
Source organism: Clarkia xantiana subsp. parviflora (assembly GCA_036873135.1). NCBI lineage: Eukaryota > Viridiplantae > Streptophyta > Magnoliopsida > Myrtales > Onagraceae > Clarkia > Clarkia xantiana. Next base: position 23,747,258 of record JAPTYO010000008.1, on the reverse strand, counting down.
AGGATTCTCTTTTCAGGAAATTTCCAAACGAACAATTTCAACGAAATCTTTCAATTTCTTATTTTACTATGTTCAACTCTATGCATTCCTCTATCCGTAGAGTCCATTGAATGTATAGAAATGGTTATAAAAGAGTTTCTGTTATTCATATTAACCGCGGTCCTATTTAAAATTTAAATATTTTCAGTACAATGAGAAATTAGACAGACTATCTAATAAGCTCAAGCGAAATCCTATTCCAACAATAAAGAATTTGGAACCTTTCTATTCGAGTTTAATCATTTTATTTTGAAGGCTGGAAGTTATGTGTAGTAGGGATAAAGCTCTTTTCTCAGATAAAGATCACTTACTGCCTACATTCTACTTAGATTGGTTCTGATCGATTGCGAAGCTGAATTTATCATTTTTGCTAAAAAAAGTTTCAATTTTCTCTTTAGTTGGGAAATCAATGGAAACAACGAAACGAAATCACATATATAGATAAAATTACCAAACTACTCCTTCACTTTGGGATAATGATTAGGCATCTCTTTCAATTTATTTCCCAATGCTTAGTCTACCTCAATACATAACCTACCAGGATTTATGTGGCACAATGAATTGAAGGCATCAAAGATCATTTGCTTCAGAATGGATAATTTTTTTTACATGATTTATTTTTTATATGTACATTCTTAAGAAAGACATTCATTATAGTTAATTTATTTACTTCATTGTGTGTACAATCAAACTCTAAGAAATTTATATAATTATAAAAAGGTTTCTTTAGACATCTTCGCTTTTATGTATATCGGTATTATTTATTTCTTTATTTTAAAGTTTGGTGTATTATAGGTCTTGAGTTATATCTGTATAATTCACATTTTTTAAATACAACTATCATTTCACTTCTTTATATAAACTCAATATTGATCGCAACCCCGTTCATTAGTATACTAAAAAAAATGAAATATATATAAGTGCTTAAATTGAAACAGAGGGGGTGCAGGGATATTATGCAACTTCCCATTGTTTAGCTTTTTCTTTGCCGTCGTATTTAGTATATTAATAAATTTTTATTTCATTGCTTAATTTTTTTTTTTTTTTTTTTTAACTTTTCACTGCTTAGCTATAACCATATAGTTTGTACAAAAATGAAAATAATGCACATATTATATATTTAGACGTTTAGTAACTCTAGAGGATAGTAATTTAAGCGCGCAGATCTTCAAATTATAGGCTATTAATAGAACCCGACATTACATTACAAGTAATAATGTCTTGCTCAATCATATGTGTGGGATAATTTATCAAACCCTCTAATTTAATATTATTTTTCACTGTAACATTATCTTAACCAAAATAGCTCCCATAATTTTTCATTCTCAGTCGTCTTGCATTGCAATAATTACAATGTATATAATATAAACTATAAAAAGCCGCTCACGTAGGTGGAATCCAACACCTTGCTAGCATACCTTTTTTTTTTTTTTTTTTTTTTTTTTTTTTTTTTTTTCTTTCAAATATTTCTTCATGGGCCAAACTTTTGGAGTTGTATACAAAAGAATAAAATGCAATTAATAATTATGGACAAGTTGTGGAAAATAATGATCCCATTAGTTATAAATTATTTAAGCGTGAATTATAAATAATGTAATGTTAGGTTGCTTAATTATGTTTTACTATATATGTACTGTAATATTAAATTATAATGTTTTGTATATTTTGTAATGTAATTTTATTATAATAGTTATACTATATATATATATAATAATTATAAGGGATTTAAATCAAATTGGTACCTGGGTTAACAGCCCAAAACGAATTAGTACCTCCATTAAATTTTGTTGCTTTTTGGTACCCGAGTTATCTTGTGTGTTGCACCGTTAGAATTTCTGGTTAAAACTAACAGAATTTCATTTTTGGCGCATGAAAAGACCAAAATACATTTTTTTTGCATAATAGCTACATAATAGCAACTCAAAACTTTGGAACCCAATATCTCACTCATTTCTTCATCTTTTTGGACGATTTTTTTTTTGAAACCGCATAACTTTTCGAGATCTATGCAACCCAAATAGCATAAAGTGATTTTCCCAGTTTTTTTTCTTCAATAAACATCGTTTTCGATGTTAATTCATTCTTTTTTGTATCAAACTCCACTGTATTCTAACACTTATCACCTTTGATCACCCACTTTTTTTACTAATTGGATTACAATACTACAATCAAACCGTTGCTCTTGGATTCCAACACTTCTGTTTAAGAACCAAATTGATGTTATACCTTTCATCCAAAAGAAAACAGAAAATGAAAGTATGTCGATTCAATTGTTATGCAATCTATAATTTACTGAAATTTTTCTTGATGTCTCCAATAAAATATATTGATGTGTCTCTAAATCAATAAACGTCACTGCAAGAGAACATATGGATCTTAGATAGATAAAGATGTTTCATAATTGGAGTAGAACAATAGGAAAAGTATTGTTAAGGGTATTGGAAGAACTTTTAGAATGGACACTAAGAAGAAATAGTTTATTTTCCCATTTAATCTACATGTGGAAATTGATACTCTCAGTATCATGAGGGATGCCCATAATGTGAGAAAATAAGATGCTTGCATTAACTGAACCACACATTTTTTTTTACCATTATGTGGCTAGAGACAACCAGTAAATTTTCTTTCGAGTTACTGCCAGAAAATGCTTCCATTTGCAATTTTATGCTGGACCATGTCAAGATTTAAAAATCGAAGACCTGCAGAACTGGTCAATTTTTCATCATGTACACAAAAAAATATAAACAAAAATTGGTAGCTTATCATGCTAAGATCCATATGTCATATTGCAGTGAAGTTTATTAATTTAGAAACACACTAGTATAGTTTATTGGAGACATCAAGAGAAAAATTCCAGTAAGTTATATATTGCATAATAATTAATTCGACAGACTTCGTTTTTTGTTTTCTATTGGATGAAAGGTATAATATCAATTTGGTTCTTAAACAGAAGTGTTGGAATCCAAGAGCAACAGTTTGATTGTAGTATTGGAATCCAATTAGTAAAAAAAGTGGGTGATCAAGGGTGATAAGTGTTAGAATGCGGTGGAGTTTGATACAAAAAAGAATGAATTAACATGGAAAACGGTGTTTATTGGAAAAAAAAAAGTTGGACAAATCACTTTACGTCTATTTGGGTTGCATAGATCTCGAAAAGTTATGCGGTTTATAAAGAATCGTCCAAAAAGATGAAGAAATGAGTGAGATATTGAATTTCAAAGTCTTTAGTTGCTATTATGTAGCTATTATGTAAAAAGAGTATTTTGGTCTTTTCATGCGCCAAAAATGGGATTCTGTTAGTTTTAACCAGAAATTCTAACGGTGCAACACCCAGGATAACTCGGGTACCAAAAAGCAACAAAATTTAGTGGATGTACCAATTCGTTTTGGTTTGTTAACCCAGGTACCAATTTGATTTAAATCCTTACATGATAAGATTTAAACGTATATAAATTTTAAGAATAGCTAACTTATCCCTAAACTTTATGTTTTTTGTTTAATGAGAATGAGCTATCAAAAACCAAATTTGAAAATATTAAAACTAAATTCGTATGGTTATAAAATTCTATTAATTGAAACTTTTTATATAGTTTTATAAGTTAATTTTCGTTAAAAAAATGTCACGAGAAGATTGATTCATTTTGTACGAACACTGGCACATTATTCTTTATTATAAAATTAAGTCAAGACGTAGATAAAATAAAAATAAAAAGATCATAATAATAAAAAAATACTAACAAAATAAGGATTATATAAAGTACTTTATATATTTAATAGATAATAATAAAATAATAAACACTGTGTCTGCTGTGATCTCACATAACATCTGATTTATGATGCAATATCACATTACAATAGATGGAGTTTGGTCGTAATTTCAAATTACGATGGAATTAACTTTATACGATAATTATTTCATTTGTCAAACAACGTAATTTAAATGTAATGTGAGTCCCATTTATAGAAGTTTGAGTACTCATGGCTCCTCGGCCTAAATCTAATCATGCAACTATTTTAAATGGTTCTTTATAATAATAAGAAACAATATGAAAAAAAATTATAAAGTATAACATTAAATCACAAATTATCTTCTTAGTTCTTTTTGTAAATTAAATACACGTTTGGTTCGACATAATGCATTATGAATGTAACAATGAAGAGAGATTCATTTCTTTGATTTCACTTTAAATCCATATTACATATTTCATAAGAATCTTTTTATTACACCTCCATTGCTAATAATTATAATAGTAAATACGGAGGAATCCTTAATAACTTTTAGACAAATTTATCATTTAAAACAAAAAGAAACCCTAAATGTAGTTCAATATGTAAATTTCATTTTAGAAATAAAAATATTAAATTTAAATTCTAAAAAAATTGAATTTAAAAAAACAAAACAAATTGGAAGTTAAATTTTCAAAAAAGCGAAAAAAAAGGGAAGCCTAGGTAGAATTTGAGTCCGATTGATTCGACCTAACTCTTCTCTTCTTCTTTTTTTCTTTTTTAAATTTAAAAATAATTCCTCTTAGATTTTTTTAATATTTTTAAAAAAATTATGAATTATATAATTTTTCTTATTTATTTAAAAATTGCACTTTTTACATAATTTTTAAAACTTTAAACTAATTTTTAATTATAATTTACTAATATATAATTATTTTAAAAAAATATATGTAAAGTGACATTTATATATATATATATATATAGTGAATTTTATAATATTTAGATAATTTTTATTCATTCATTTATATATATATATATATATATATATGTTTTTACACAAATCCGTAGAAAAAAAAATTTCACAAAAAAATCTTATGCCTTTGTATAGTTTGTTCTTCAACTATAAGTACGTGTTTGGCCAACAAGAAGTATAAATATGTGTTTGGCCAAAAACAACTATGACTCGTGAATATTAAGGAAAGGACCAATAATGACTAACCTTAATTTATTCGACTAATGAACCTATCTTGTCATGCAAATCAAGCAACCTCTATGTATTGTGGTTGGTCGACAATGTCTATTATAAATCGAACAATTTAGCCTATACTTTTTAGATGTTTCTTATATGCATTTATACCATTATAAAATGTATTTTCTTGATAAAATAATATTCTTATATCATAATTCATATGATTATTATTGAATAATGTCAAATCTTATTATGACCGATAAGAGCTATTAGCGGAAAACTTCAGAAATGTCTTAATTAGCCGCTTATATGTAAATAAATGATGCAAGACTTATAAATAAATTAAGATAAGATTAAGAACAATAGTCACTAGAATTTCTCAAATTGCATAATCATCTATTGATAGACAGACGATCATCACTTAATTTGTAAGCTAATATTTTTGGTAAAGCTATTGCATATTGTTTATGTTTCATTTAATACGGACGGAATCTTCATGAGACCATTTATACGAATGAAAGTTGTACTAATATACGGTGTACTAGCTAATGATGTTATAACACGTTCATATTTTAATACCTGTTCAAACTCAATTTTAGTAGTGAGACTTCGTATATACTAACTAATAATGCATTTTTTTTACTGTCGGTCAGTAAAATTAAATTTTATGCACTAGCTAGCACATATTATTAATACACATATATATGCTCTGAACCATCTATCTATTCTATGATGTATTTATTAATATCCAAGAAACTATAAATTCAATTAAATTAATTCCAACGCCGAGAAACAGATTAGATTGCTGATGAAACATCTTTGTCCAAATATATTAATTAGGTGCAATCAATTTTATTAGCTAGTGAGTGTGGGATTTATAGTCGTCTGGTTGTGAAGGGGCCCAAATTACCCAATAAAGTGCCCTCATACATTATGCATACTCTCATTTTCTTATCACACATCATAATTAAATATTTCTCTCCTGTTATTTATTTTTTAAATCATAAAGTTTATGATAAAACTGAGCTAAATTAATAGTTGGTGAATTGCATCAAAGGTGTTAGGTCGATGACTAGATATATGAGCATAAGTACAAAATCATTGTAATATATAAATAAATAATTTACCTGCCTTCATCTAACATGCCATTAAATATATGTAGTCGAGTCTAGTTTAATATCATTTTGTTCACATAATAATTGACCTAAATATTGTATATATGGTAGGTACCAACTCTTGTAGAACTTCCATAGTGGAAAGACATCGCAACACATGTCTTGTAAGGTGCCCATAATTTGAAATATAAATTATATTTATTTTATTAATAGAAATGTTACGAAAGTAGAGAGATAATAGAATGAGAGAACTTGAGAATGTCTTATTATCACACATAAGGGGCTCTTATATATGGATTACGTAGACTTGGAGAGGAAGTAAAATCAATATAAGGAAGGTCTAAATAATGAAGATGATATATACACATAATATTGAACATCCACATAATATATTCATAACACTCCCCCTTAGATGTTCACAAGGGAATTGTGCCTCGTTAAAATCTTACTAGAAAAAACCCATTGGGATAAAAATCTAGTAAAGGAAAAAGAGTACACAATTGTGGATCCCTTTTGTAAGCTGCATCGTTAAAACCGTACCAGGAAAACCCAATGGGATAAAACCTTGGTTAAGGGAAAAAGAGTGCAGCGTTATAGATTCCCCCTGATGTCGACATCACATAATTTTATTAAGTCGACGCATTTCAGTATTATTCAATAATCTTCAAATTTCGCAACCGGTAAACCTTCGGGAATAAATCCACACAGACTTGTTGGATATTATGTTGCCTTCTTCTCAACATCGTGGATGAAGAATAACTTGGAAAAATATGTTTAGTCTTGTCTCCTTTGATGTAGCATTATTCTTCAATTGGAGCTATATAACATGCATTATCTTTAAATATACAAAAAATGGTACATTTCACAATATAACTTGCATTTTGCATAGCCAACTGATTTAGGACTTGATTCTATCCGATAATAAACTCATGTAATTCGTCCCTCGGAGATACATAAATATTTTCTTAAGTTTGTTCAAATTTCCCTATATTGGAGAAGAACTGAATCTTGCTTATAATCAATAATACATCATGTTCCTTCTAATTAGCAAGATATATTAGCTCTAATGTAGCACTATATAAGGTACTTCTGGACCATTATGTTCTTCATCAATCTCACGAGTACGAAAAATGTATTTATTCAAATCTATTATTCTTACAGCCATTAAGGTACTCAATAGATGTGTTTAGCTATGCAAAATAGCTTTAAGACATTTTTTATAGGACAATAATATTTTCAATCTCTTAAGTATTCGATCTTCAGGTCGAGCAAAACATTTATCCTTTCAATATAATTCGTCTGAATTTTAATATTGTCAGTAAATTGATTGTATTTAAAACTCTTCAGGAGTTTCAATATCTTCAAATTCACCCCCTCACGCGATGCCCCTTTCGGCTATAGCGTGATCAATTCATCTTATAAAATATCAATTTGCTTACAACTTAGCTCAAAATGTTGATATAGTGGGGATAATATACCATAAGCAACCGGTTTATTTTACGTGGATTTCACTATCATATTAGCCAACCAAATAGGCTATAAAATTATTCATATCACGAGACGCATATTAAAACCTTGTATGTACTGCGTATTTGAAGGTTATTGCTCCAACAAATGATTCATATAATAATTGTCATGTTTCTGCGTAAAATTATTTGTACCACGGGTTGTGCCTATCTTACGAGGCAATCTATTTACGCATTAATTATTTATATCCATTGGCTATCACATTCTGCATTTTTCATGCTCATACATGCGCCTTTTCAAACTTTGGCCAATCATAATGATTCTATGACATATTGAGCTCAAGATCTTTGTCTTGTTTTACGATTTCACCCGTGAATAATATTCAAAATTGTTGTCGACAACTTGGTATCTTTGGTTCCATAAATTCTCATTAATGACATAACTCATCAAGATCTCTTTATTGTAATAACTTTCAGGTACCTGAACCACTTCTAGGGTTTCATATTTAGTTATGTCTTTATTTCTTTTGGGAAATAACCTCTGTTGTGTGTATCGGGCCGATGGGTCTTCGGTCTGAATGACACTTCTTGCGGGTAGATTGCTTTCTTCCATGATCCGTTAGCTCGTAAATGTAATTCGTCGGCTCAACGTGGTCCATCGTCTCACTCCTTGCCGACCTGCACAAGGGGAAATATCGAGCACAGAGAGGGGGGTGGTGCTCGATGAGCCCTCACCGATGCCTAAGTTAGCCCGAGATTCGAGAGAGACAAAGTAGAGAGAAGGCAGAGCTAAAAATGTGTGAAGATGCAACCTTATCCAAATGAATAGAACTTGAGAAGTATATATAGGCTACGAGGGGATTAAGGTAGCTTAATGACACCGTTAATCCCTAAACGTACTTTATTGACACATAACAGCAGGATTAACCCTTTAAAAGCATGGAGAGGTGGGTGAAAAAGTCTAACTACGAGTCTAGTAAAATGGATGTCGGGGCCCTCGGGGTCGGATGGAAAATTCGACCCCTAAGGCCTAGGATCGGGTCAGCTTGCCCGACCTCCCTTGGAGAGGCTGGGTCAGCTGACCCGATCCCTCCTAGGAGAGATCGGGTGAGGCCACCCGATACCTCCTAGGAGAGATCGGGCCGGCTAGCCCGATCTCACCTAGGTGAGACCAACAGACCGATCCGGACAAATATTTTGGCTCGTCCGGGCCGTTTGCGTTGCGAGTGAAGTGCTCGGGTCAAAGTTTTGAATTATAATCGTAAGTGGGGTGATCAAAATAAGACAATCCGAACGAAGACGGGTTCAAATTGGGCGTATATCCATCACTTGTCCCCGAGTCAACCAATGGCTCAACCCTTGATTGACTCTATTTTACGATGGGATGACACGCGCAATTTGAAACCGTGATTTTACCTCTTGATGAATCCTTCGCTTGTTCGTAGGCGCCTTTTCCGGGCCCTGTCCTCAGTTTCTCAAAATAGAGGAAATACAAATGTTAGAGAAAACGTACACGCGCCTAGGCCCGTGTCCGAAAAATGAGGATATAAAAATCCGATCTTCTCATGTATGTATCTAAAAATACATACATGCATGGGGATGCAATGCAATCGTGAATATGGACTAATGCGATTTAATTTCGTGTCATCATAATCAATACGAGAGCATGCAGGGGTGGATCCTGTCTGTGAAAAAATATCTAAATCGGGCCCAAAAATTAATAAGTATGAGAATGTAGGATATATGCATATGAGAAATGCTAATTTGAATGAACATGGATATATCATGAACATGAAGGTGTGTACTAGCAAACATGCAAGTAGAAACACGAGTATGGTAGTGGGTGTGGACAGGCTGCGATCGTGGACATAAATGTATGCAGGAATATATATCAATCATGTACATGGATGTTGTTGCGTCCGGGATGAACAAGGTCGTGAGGACGCGTCTGTTCGCGTGGTTGTGCGGGCTTTTGGGCTGTAACCCTTCGTCGGGAAGAGGTTGGGCCACTGGCGAGTGTTCGGTTTTGCTCCCGTAAAGGTCTGTGTCTCGGCACGGCTGTGTCTCAGGAGGCGGTGGCCTGTGCGCAAATGTGGGCGTCTGGGCGACGATTCCTGCACGAAGGACCAATGCTAGCACGGAGAGGGGGGGGGGGTGGTGGTGCTAGCGGAGCCCTCTCCGAAGCTTAAGTCACTATAATGGCAAAAAGGTAAATTCTAGAGAGAGAATATTTTTAGAGAGAAGTCAGAGCTCAAAATACCAAAGTTGGGCAAATGAGAGGATGTGTGAAAATGGATTGCCAAGACCTCCTATTTATAGGATTTCTTGGGACCGGACCCGGTTTTAAAGCGGTTTGATGACGGTTCAAGATCATGCGGTAACCGTCATCCATATTGGTAATGTACGAACTTGACTTCTCTACATGTAACGGTAATCGCGGATACGGTAGTCGCGTGATGCCTGTAACGCAATCCAGACCTCGTTGTATTTGGGCAATTTCGGCGAGGTCCGGATTGCTTTGCGCAACCCGGAGGTCCGGTCCGGACGCGCGTAAATGCGTTTCCGGACCGTTTTGATTCCTTGGGAGACGTTTTTAAACCGAGATGTAATTTTGACGTGTTTACGAGGCCCGGAATGTAAATACGAACCCGAATTGGACATATATCCATCACTTGCCCCCGAGTCAAGTAACGGTTTAGAACCTTTCTTGACTCTATTTTTAAGTTAGGATACGTGTCCAATCTGAGTTTGACGCTAACCTTTTGGTTTTGATCGTTGGTCGGACGTAGACATCTTGATTTCGTCCGTCCTTTGATTTTCCGATCGAATGACTTTGTTTCCTGTCATCACGGTTAGTGCACTAGGGAATGTACATACGTAACGTACAAGTACGGTTATCGTTGGAGACATAAGCAATTGGTAATACACTAGGCGAACATGCCTCTATCAACATGCATGCATAAGTAATGGTCATGGCAAGATCGTAATTACGTAATGCAAGAAGTAGAAACCGTATGCTTCTAAAATGACTTAGCGATTATCAAAATATGAATCATGCGATAGCAACATACGCGTAGAGTGATGGGTTTGATACGTGCAATATCAAGATACGCATAGGAGTAGATATTTTTAGAAGAGAGGGTGGAGTATACCGTAGGTGTTTAGGCGTGAGTGTAGATAAGTTAATCCTTTAATCCTTATCAGCAAAGCATCTCTTGGGATATGTAAATACACACATCCCCAATTATCCTTCCAGCACCTTGGGAATTCATCATTCCATCTTCTTTGCAGGTAATTCATTCATCATTTCCCGAAATTGCTTTTGTGTTCATAATTTCTTTGCCGTCGTAGAGCTTAGACACATCCCGACAGTTTCGAGTTTGATCCTTGACTTGTTTTCAGAAGTTGACACCACCATTCGACTCAGTTTGTCACGAGGATTCCAGCGCCACCTTCGGAACCACCAGGAGACGCCGGACGCGCCCTCACGCGCCGCCGCGTGAGTTCCGCCCTTGCCGGCGCGTGTAGCCCACGCGCCACCTTCCCGGCCTCTGCTCGTCACGGTCCTTACCTTTCCGGAATCGTCTCGACGAGGGGATCCATTGTGATACTTTTCGTCACGTTTTGAGGTAATTTGGAAATTCGAATTTACAGGACAGCTTCGACTTGATTTCGAATGTCACCGTATTGTTGTTCGTTTGAGCTATTTTTTGTCGTTGACATGTGGGGCTGCTTGTTGGTGCTTGTATATCGAGTAATTGCTGATTGGTTGCCATTATTATCGTCGTTTGTCCATAACTTAGGAGATTTTTCACTTCCATGGATAGTTGAGGTAGAATTCCCCGTGTCTTTGTGTAGAAGCTCTTTGGTCGATATGCATAATTAATCCTCTTGGCGGGTTTTTTGGTTGACGGGGATTGCCAAATAACTTTAGGCATAGTCACTTGTCGTCTTGACACCTTAGAGAAATATTTCCTTTAAGTGTTTCCGCGTTCGATCCTTGCGGTTTGTCGCGTTAATTCCATCGTTTGCATGATAGCTCCTTAAGACGTTAGTCCCTTTTATTGTACGTACCAACTTTACTACACGCGTGGACCTTGGCTACGTGCGTTGACTTTTGATACGTGCGTTGACTTTTGATACGTGCTTTGACTTTTGCTATGCGCGTCGGCTTTTGATACACGCGTTGACTTCTGATACGCGCGTTGACTTTGATACGCGCGTTGAATTTGATATGCGCGTTGACTTTGATACGCGCGTTGACTTTGATACGCGCGTTGAATTTGATACGCGCATTGACTTTGATACGCGCGTTGACTTTGATACGCGCGTTGACTTTGATACGTGCATTGACTTTGATACGCGCGTTGACTTTGATACGCGCGTTGACTTTGATAAGCGCATTGACTTTGGCTTGCTTCTTGCAGATTGTGGGATCGTAGTAACTTCTTGCGGAGCTTCCTTCCCTTTGATCGCGCTGATACAATGAGTAAGTCCACCACTCCTCTATCGCAGACTCCCTTTAATTCCGATATAGAGGATGACTTGGAGGTAGACCCGGCTTTGCCGGCGGATAGTTTTTTAGACATCGATGAGGGTGTAGCTGCTGGTCCTTTCGTTGGGGCGTCTCCTGCTGGAGAGACTGAGGCGTTGGTTAGGTATTATACTAACCGCTTGGATAGATCCCTATTCACCTTGTATGCGAGTGCTTCCGGACTCGACGCCTGTACCGAGGCTTTTTACCCCTTTGAGGTACTCCCTGATAGCAGTTTAGGAGATACTACTCCTCCACCTGCAGATTTATCCGTTGTGTACACATCACACGTTAGAGAGGGTTTGCGGTTTCCCTACTGTTCTGACTTAGTTGAGCTCTGTAGAGGTTATGGGATTTCCCCTTTAGATCTTGCACCCAACGGGATTCGAGTATGGACTTGTATCAGAGTGTTGCTTCACAAGCAGTCCTGGCGTTATTCCCGCACCCTCTTTCGCTGCTTCTACCAGCTTAAGAGTTCAGACTCAGCGGGATTGTGCGGTGTGAAAGTTCGTTGGCCGAACTTGCAGAGCGATGGTTTTGAGGAACTTGGTCTTGGGGAAGCCAAGTGGGATCCTAGTTACCGATTAGTTGCTACCGCGGATCGGTCTGCCGACCATTGGAGGCATCATTACTTTTTTGTTCATGATGCGGGGACGACTTGGGATGTCGAGTATGTTCGGAAGTTTGATCCCGCGCCTGCTTTTCGGGAACTCTCCTTGTCGGATAAGGAAGTGATAAAACAGATATATCACTGTCAACAATCGCGCGGCTTTACTTGCTCATTGCGTGCATCCGATTAGGAATTGATTGATGCTGGGATCCATGTGCTCCCTTCTGCAGCTTCGGTATGTTGATCATTTTTATAACTTTTTACCGTGTTGCACTGTAGGTTGGTTTGACGGAAAAAGCTCGTCTTTGCAGACGGCGGCTGCTCGCAAGATTGCTTCTAGCGGGAGGATCGTTCCCCCACTTGCTTCTGGAGCATCGGCGGCTTCTGGACGCGGAAAAGGTAGATGGTTTTAAAAGGACAATCTTCCTTATGTGTTTTCTAGGTTGGATTGTAACTTTGCATGTTACTTGCAGGTCGTACGACGCTTGTTACTGACTCTTCCAAACGGTCCACCACTGGGGCGCGTTCTTCGAGCAGTTCGAAGCGTCCGAAGACTACTGTGACCGTTCCTACTCCTTCCTGTCATAAAGGGATGGAAGTTGACGGTTGCGAGGATGCGTTCTCTGCCCCCCGCTCGAAGGAGCGGTCCGAGGTGGAACGTTCTCTTCTTTCTGGTATAAGCTGGACACTTGATTCTGTGCCTTTGTACGCTTTGTTTTTGGCTTCTGCATAACGCTGTTTGGTTTGCATGTAGTGATCCCGCCACTTGGACGTGCGGATTTGCTTCGTCCTTTGGATGGTGATATTTCAGATGGTAAGTGGATGCCATACGTGGCAGGAGATCTTACTTTTCCCAAGAACTCCCAGCTGAGCATGCCTGAAGTTGGCGTGCGTGTTCTTCATCGATCCATTCCTCCTGGTGATCGAGTTGTTCGACCCTCGAGTGACGAGGAGGCACGAAATTTTGTTGAGAGATCGTTGTCTGGATTCACTCCAGTGAGTATCTTTTTTCACTTTGCTATGTTCGTTTTTCCTGAACACGTATGCTTATTGTCTCCTTGTTTTCAGGTTGTTTCTGATATGGTGCACATGGCCTCCTTTATGTTGGAGCTTGTCCAGGAGAGGCGTGCCATTGCTGACAAGGCTGCTACTTTGTCCAAGGAGCTTGAGGAAGCTAAGGATGAAGTGCGCCGTCTTTCGTTGAAGAAGACGGATTTTGATGCTCGTTATGATTCTGATCATGCCAGCCTTGTTCAGCTTGAGTCTGAGAACGCCGCCATTGAGAAGGCAACTTCTGATAACGCAGGCAAGCACAAGGTTGCCTGTCGAAAAGTGCGCGAGGTAGAAATGAAGGCTGGTATTGAAGAGGGACTTAGCAAGTTCCCTTCTACTCCTGGATTTGATAGTGCAGTTACTGCTGCTGCTACAGCGAAGGCCACTCCTATGCTCAGCGAGTTTGCTGAGGACTTTATTCGTAGAGTGAGCATTCTTGCTCCTGGCTTTCCTTTTGACAAGTTAGGGCCATATGCGGAGTCTGCTGTTGGGAAAGTTGCCGAGCTTCGTCGCTTAGATACTGCAACATCTGAGTTTGCATTTTTGTTTGGAGAAGATGGTGGCGGCACTAATGTGCAACTTTTGCCTGTTCCGCCCAGCCCTGTCAGGGATGATGGACTCCTTTGATTTGTGTCATCTTTTCGATATGTTGAACTCCTTTATGAGCCCGTTTGCCCCCCGGCTTCTATGTTTAGAAACTTGTTGGAGTTGTTGTTTGATTGTTGCTTGTGACTTGTTCGCTTTGAACTACGTCGTATGAACCTGTTTTATACACAGCAATTTGCATGATAACTTGTTAGTAATATTACATACCGTTATCGCTTACTATGTTTCCTGAACCCGGATGACTAGTAGTGTAAATGTAGTCCCCGCAATCGTGACCGATAGCCACTTTTGATTCAAGATTGTTTGTACGATGCGTTATGCATTTTGTACGTCTTCCTGCATAGCTTGACACTATATCCGTCGAAACTTGTTAAGTGATTCGCGTATAGCGACTTAACAAGTAGTATGTTTGAAATGTGTTATCTTGGCTTGAGCAAGATACTAGTTTATACCGTCTCTTAGTTCCACTCTAAGGCGACGTTGTACAAGACTCTACTTGTAAATTTTATGAGTTTTAAACAGGGTGCGCACCTTCCAGCGTGTATCAACCCGCGTTGGGGAAGCATACGTAAAAACTTTTTGGGTTTTGAAAGAGAGTTTTGCGAACCTTGAAATCCTTGTTTGATAAAATGTTTGGAAATGTGTTTGATACATAAAATATTTGATAAAATACTTGACAAAATATTTTGCAAAATATTTGTGATACATGATTCCTGCGTCCAGGGACCATGTAACACTTTTGAGAGTATGAATTGTGATGCATGTTTTCTGCGTCCAGGAACCATGCAACACGATTTTGAAAATCTATAGTACGAAATTTTCATCTAGCAAGAGGACTTCCGCAATGAAGAGTGAACCCTTACCAGGAATTCGTTATGTGGGATTGTCGTCTAAACAGAGGACATCTGCCATGAAGAGTGAACCCTTACCAGGAATTCGTTATATGGGATTGTCGTCTAAACAGAAGACATCCGCCATGAAGAGTGAACCCTTACCAGGAATTCGTTATATGGGATTGTCGTCTAAACAGAGGACATCCGCCATGAAGAGTGAACCCTTACCAGGAATTCGTTATATGGGATTGTCGTCTAAACAGAGGACATTCGCAATTTATGGGGTGATCAGCCCCGTTATTGTATTTGCTCATCCTGTTCTGGATCCAGGGAATGGCTATGAACATGAGGATTTGCCTCTAATATGAGATGTCACAGCATGTCATTTTCTAGAAGTAAACATGCCCCCTTTGAGAGCAGGTCTTGGTGTTAATCCAAGATATTGCTTGTAAGTGACGGCTCTTTGGATAGTCGTCCCTTTGAGTAGAGGATTGCTATAAGTTCCTTTTTTGTAGATAATCCGCAAGTTGTCCTTGCGTCATATAAGTTGGCTGTGAGCATAGCGCAATTGCTTTGAGTTGCTGACACCTTCTTGATGTAGATGCCGGTTTGTGAATGGAGAAATAAACTCCTTGTTGGTGTAGGTATGCAAATATCATCCATTATGTGTATTTGCAATATGGTTTTTTTGAAAAATGTCTTGGGCTTAACTCCAAGTGTTTGATTCTATGATGATGCCTTTTTATGTGGTCATCCATATGGGTAAATTGTTGTTGATGATAAACGTTGTCATAACACATGATAGATTTTGCTTGCATGTGTCATAATTTCTTGGATTATTGATGTAGATAATAAGCGCGTAGTTTAGTTGCTTCGCGTTTAATCCAAAAAATAGCGTGCAAGAGATAGATGTGTACCTACAAATGTAGATTGACTTTATTAGATACTTGCGCGTATTTACATTGATTATACTAGAAATACTAGGAATGCGCAAAGTAATCTAAAAGATAGTTGTTTCTCCCGTTTCATTATGGCTGGTTTGATGACGATGTCGCAGAGTCGGTTGTAACAAATCGCCTTAGTGCACCTAGCGTGATGCATTCTTCAATTTCCCACCTTAATGGTAGACCCATGTTTGTGTTGTGCCCCCAAGTTTTGTGGTACTTGCACCATTCTCTGATGTTGTTGCCCAAGAAAGCTGTCTTCGGGACAAGTGGACTTGGGAGCTTGTTTTCCAGTAGGTTGACGTAAATGTCTTCAGCAACCGTGTTTAGCGGTGTGAAGATGTTGTCGATATCAATGCTTGCGTCTTCCTGCTTGTTCATTTTTGCTCGAACTCCTTTGTCCCAACTGAGGGGTGTACCCCACCTCAGTTCTTGTTCGCATAAGACTGCTGTCTCAAGCTTATCCTTTAGATCTGCCATGGTTTTTGTTGTTTGCCATCCATGAGTTCGTCCAAAGAGAAGGAAAGATTTGGCTTTCATGTTTGCATAGAACACACTTATCACTTCTTCTCTTGTTGCTTTCGCTGTTGAGGCGTTGGAGGCGAATCTGATGAAGTATTCCATGATTGGCTCGTCTTCTCCCTGCTTAACGAGCCATATCTGGTGCCATGGCGAGAACTGGATGCTTTCTTGTGGGTTCCAAACTGTAACAGCTTGTTCCACCAGTTGCTTCTTTCTTTCATCAACAACTTTCTGCCTTTTGAAGGAATTTATCATGGCCACATGGAATTGGTGCTTTGCTCTCAAGGCATTGACGTAACAACGTCTTGCGGTTATCTGATCGCCTAGCACTTCCCCAATCCCATGTTCCGTAGGGAACTTCATCTTTTGGTGGACGGTGGAGGGCACGATCACATAGGGATTGATCGTTGTTCGTCCCAAGATTCCGTTGTAGGCTCCGAGAGATTCTACAACTACGAATGTGACGTTGATATGTAATGCTCTCCACCCCTGACCAAGGATGACAGGAAGTGTGATTGTACCCAGGGGTTGTGTAGCTGCTCCAGCGAAGCTGACTAGTGAGAAGGTTCCTGGGGACAAGTCCTTGACAGATCTTCCCAGTTGCTCTAGGACTCTGACATGTAGAATGTCAGCGGAGCTTCCGCCATCGACAAGAATTCTTTTCACATCGTACCCGTCAATGTCCATGGTTATGACTAAAGCGTCATCGTGGGGTAAACGATATGCTTTTTTAGTCTTCCCTGGAGAATTGGATGACTGCGTCTTCTTGCTCAGGTTGCTTGCGCTTTCCGTACTTCGGCAGTGTTGCTGCTTGGGATGCATAAATGTCCCGAGCATTAGATACTTGTCCTCCGGCGGCAGGCCCTCCGTGTATGACGTTGATTACACCTCGCTTAGCCGGCGGAGGGTTGTCATTGACCTTCTCTTTTCCCTTGTTTCCTCTTTTTGATGACTCTGGTTGAGACATTCTCGGGGGGTTGTTGCCTTGATCGACAAACTGTTTTAATTCGCCTTTGGACGAAGTTGTTAATTCGGAAGCGCAGACTGACACGGGTATCGGTCTCGTGGCCGAAGACCTCGTGGTTTTCACACCACTTGTCCTTGTCTCTCCCCAGTGGGCCTTTCCTGAAGTTGTTTGGCTCCTTCCACATATTTGCGTCCTTCATTTCTCTCAAAATTACAGACAGCGGAGCATTCAAAGGAATGCAGTCGGCAAGGTTTACTTCCTTTGGCTTCTGAAAATCTCCTTGAAAAGGTCTTTTCGGCTGAGGTTGCCAATGTCTTCCTTGTTGACCACTTGATTGTGGTTTTGGTTGGTTCTGCTTTGGATTATCTTTTGCCTTTGCTGCAGCGATTTTTGCCTTGTTCTGGCTTCTGAACCTTTCGAGGTCTATGTATTCTTTGACTCTTGCGGCTAACTCCTCCATGGATTCCGCTGGGCGCTTTGCCATTTTTTCAGCTAGGGCATTGCCTCTTCGTCCGAGGTTTCGAATGAACGCTCGAACAATCTCTCCTTCTGTCAGGTTCCCCTGAATGTCAGAGATGTTCTGATTGAAGCGGACGTAGTAGTCGGCAAGAGACTCTTCGTTTTGTTGTTGGACGTCGTCCATAGCGTTTGCCCCTTTCAACAATGTGCGCTCGCCCATGTACCGTTGAATGAATTTGGCCTTCAGGTCTGCCCATGAAGTGATGCTTCCGCATGGCAGTGAGAAGAACCAGTGTGCTGCAGTCCCGGCAAGAGTTTGTGAAAACGTCATTGCGAAATGGTGTGGGTTCTTCGTTCTGCCTAGTAGAGAGGCCTCGTGCTTTTGCACGTGTTCAACTGGATCTCCTTTTCCACCGTAGAGGTCTCCTCCAATTCGATACAGTGCGTCTGGGACGCGACTGTTCAACAAGTGGTCAGCGAACGGATGTGACGCCCTTTCTTCAAGAGCGTGCATACCCTTCATTTTTGCTTCCTTCATCTTCTTCTCCACCATTTCTTCTAACATCTCGGCGGTAAACCCTTTTACCGGTTCAGCATAACCTGTTGAAGGATTTTGCCGACCGTTGTTGTGGTAGATGTCAGATTGATCCCTGCTTGTGGCCTGAAAGGGATCATCCCTCATTGGCTGCTGTGGGTGGTAGAATGGGGGCTGCCTTTCGTTCTTCCACTGATGGGCTCCTTGGAAAGGAGTGTATGACCGTACAGGTTCATATCTTGCGTGTTGGTTCCTGCCCTGGAAAGGATTGCCGTAGCGAGTAGTGTCTTGCGACATCTCTCTTGCTGGCGCAGCATATTGTTGGTTTGACGGAGGTGGCTGAGCCGCATATCCTTGGTTTTTTAGAGACTCGCGGAATGCGAGTAACTCTTCCAGCGCAGCCATCATCGCTGGAGTAACGATGGGCATCGGGTTTGCCCCCGTTCTTTGTTCGCCTTGCGGCATTTCTGCTTGGGATTCATCTTCATGCATTTCTGGTTCGAAACCAGGTGGATGTGCGTGATGTTTGTCCCTTGGCTCTCTGTGCTGTGCGTTGGGCACATTGTCAGTCGGTATGGATGAAGCTACGGAAGTAGCTCTTGGGATGTGGGAGGGTCCCGACTGGCTCCCAGCTGGAGCTTGGCCTCCTGTTCTTTTGTTTGCCGGGGATTTCCTGGGACGCCCAGGCCTTTTCCTTGGGTTTTTCACCTCTTCGGGAGGGTTGTGATCACTCGTCATGATTTTGCGGTACGGTAGCTTCTTGTTCGAATCACGTAGACGGCGCCAATGTTGCGTCCGGGATGAACAAGGTCGTGAGGACGCGTCTGTTCGCGTGGTTGTGCGGGCTTTTGGGCTGTAACCCTTCGTCGGGAAGAGGTTGGGCCACTGGCGAGTGTTCGGTTTTGCTCCCGTAAAGGTCTGTGTCTCGGCACGGCTGTGTCTCAAGAGGCGTTGGCCTGTGCGCAAATGTGGGCGTCTGGGCGACGATTCCTGCACGAAGGACCAATGCTAGCACGAAGAGGGGGGGGGAGTGGTGCTAGCGGAGCCCTCTCCGAAGCTTAAGTCACTATAATGGCAAAAAGGTAATTTCTAGAGAGAGAATATTTCTAGAGAGAAGTCAGAGCTCAAAATACCAAAGTTGGGCAAATGAGAGGATGTGTGAAAATGGGTGGCCAAGACCTCCTATTTATAGGCTTTCTTGGGACCGGACCCGGTTTTAAAGCGGTTTGATGACGGTTCAAGATCATGCGGTAACCGTCATCCGTATTGGTAATGTACGAACTTGACTTATCTACATGTAACGGTAATCGCGGATACGGTAGTCGCGCGATGCCTGTAACGCAATCCGGACCTCGTCGTATTTGGGCAATTTCGGCGAGGTCCGGATTGCCGCGCAACCCGGACCTCCGGATTGCGAGCAATCCTAATCCGGATGTCCGGGTTGCTTATGCAACCCGGAGGTCCGGTCCGGACGCGCGTAAATGCGTTTCCGGACCGTTTTGATTCCTTGGGAGACGTTTTTAAACCGAGATGTAATTTTGACGTGTTTACGAGGCCCAGAATGTAAATACGAACCCGAATTGGACATATATCCATCAGATGTCTAAGAAGTGTTTGAACACATGGGAGTGTGTATGTGGGCATGCACGTGAGCTTAAGCATAAACATGTATGTATGCATGGACGGGTTGTGAGCATAAGCGTGAGTAATGGCATTGGTGCACTTGTAGATGTAAATCATAAATATGAACATAATTTCAAGGGTGAGAGTATAGACCTCCCTTTTACCCGAAGGTGCGAGCTCTTTCACTCAATGGGACCCAACGTTCTGCCTCCCTCGTACTAGCGCGAGCATTATCTTTTAAACTCGACTTTTGACAGGTGTGACATTTTCCCTCATTTGCTGGAGCGTGTGTGTGGCTCTTGACCCTTGCCCTGCAATTCGTTTTACATAAAAGTGGGGGTGGAAATGCTTACAAACTTCCTTCTTACCCGCCGCATGCGGAGGGGTTTATCGACATATGTTGAGGGTTGCCCCTTCCTTCGGATGTGTCGGAGCGTCGTTTCTTTTGGGGATGCTAAAAGTTCGCCCTCTTTGTAGCGCTTTGGGGTTTGTTCCCTTTGTTGTTTTGCCTTGCACTTTGATGGTCGGATCTCTTGGGTGACGGTTTTGCTCCCGTAACTTGATGTTGAGATTGCCCCCGTAATAGGCGTATCTTGCCCTTCCATGAGTAAGGGTCGACTTTTGCGTCCGTCGCTCGGATGGCTGGCCCATTTTTGGAGAGTTTTCTCCTTCGGACAAGGAGACCATGAAGATCATTTATCAAAGCAATTGGACCAAATCTCATTGTCCTGTGTCTTGGGTGTCCGAGGTGGACTCGTATGAGGCGAGGTTTCGCTTGACCCCTCCTCTCGTGAGCTTGGTGTGTCATTTATCCTCTTGTTTTCATTCATCTTTCGTTTCCCCCTTGTAGGTTGGTTTCATGGAAAAACGTATAATGTGCAGGCGGAGCGTTCCGAACGCACCGTTGATTTGGATAGGAAGAAGGTACCCTCTAGCTCTGCTTCTGAGGTCAAGAAATCTTCTAAGTCAGGGAGGGCTGCAGAGGCTTCTAGTATGTTCTTCTTCTATTCTCTTTCCTTTATGACATACTTATGATTGTCCTTATGTTGCTTTCTTCTTGTTGTTAGAGCATTCGCCCCTGGTTACCGAGCGGGTTCTTGCGGTGGGCAAGAGTTCAAGTCAATCCAAGTCTAAGGCACAGAAGCCTGATTCTGAGGTCGGGCCCTCGATTGCCAAGAAGAAGAAAGCCGCGAGAGACTGTCCTTCAAGTGCCCGCTTGCCAACTCCCTCTCATGATAAGGAGATAGTGGTCGAAGAGGCACCCTTTTTGCTTGACGAAGGGAAGCAACCTGTGGATGGCGATGGGATGACCCTAGATCTTGATGTCTCTCCTCTATCCTCTGCCCCCCCCCCCCCAGTCGAGGTGTTGAGTCTCAGGTCTTTTCTTCTTCACGTAGGTTTGATGACTTTGAAGGTGCCTTTAGCATACCTATGGGGTCATGTCATTAACCATTGCGTTGAAGATCTTGCTTTTGGTGATGAGTGTGATCATCGCCTTTCATTGAGACTCCTTTCTTTTGCCATGGCTCTAATTAAGATAGAAAATTTCTGCTTGAAAGTTTGGTGGAGACTGCTCTCGAGTTAGCCTCTACTAGTATCAGAGTTGTTATCGTTGTGGAGATTGTTTCGTTATATGCCCCCGATAGTGCTTGCCGTGATTCTCCGCTTTATGGTTGATTTCGTGAAATATAGAGGTTGTCTTCATAATGAGGACGTCTCATACTTGGTATCATTCAGGAAGGTTGAAATATAATTGCAGACCTTTGATGAGCGTATGAAGGGTATTGCTTTTCCCTTTTCCTTGGATCTCCTCTTAAGGTTATACGTAGGCTCTTTAGGTTTGTAGTCGTGATAGCATCCTCGCGATGTGTATACTTGATAGCCGTTTCTTGATGTATGGACATGATAGCCACCTCTTAGTATGTGGACATGATAGCCACTTCGCATCGTGTGGACATGATAGCCACTTCGCGATTTATGGAGTTGTGCTTTAGCATTCCTTTCTTATTGGAGAACCTTCATTGCTATAGTTGCCTTTTGTTTAGGCTATGTTTGTTGGGTTTGGTCCTGACATCTCGTCTTGTCTTATGTTGTATCCTTTATGATTTTGGGATGTCCCCTTCATGAGATGTGCTTGACAATATGCCAGGGCGATGCTTTGTCGACAGTTGTGCTTGACGATGTTCAAGTCGAATGCGAGCAAAGGTCACGCGAGGGCGACATGCGGGACAGTAATGTTTGTCAGAGGTTGCCTTGGGTGACTTGTTAGGCTATTCTTCTTCGTAGGTCGTTCTGAGTGACTTGTAATTTGCTTGCCTATCGTCGTGTTTCTTCTATTTTGTCAGAGTGTTCTTTCATTACTCCACTTGATTTTTTTCATTCCTGCATTGTCATCATAATCATACTTGTATTTCTCATGTAACCTTACTTGTATAAAGGAAGGTCTATTCAAGATACGTTCTTGGAGATGTTGTAAAATTTTTCACGAGATAGGCTCTCGGATGGCGCGGAACACGTTCGCGAGATAGGCTCTCGGAGGGCGCAGAATGTGTTCGCGAGATAGGCTCTCGGAGGGCGCGAAATATGTTCACGAGATAGGCTCTCGGAGGGCGCAGAATGTTATCACGAGATAGGCACTCGGAGGGCGCGAAATATGTTCGCGAGATAGGCTCTCAGAGGGCACATAATTAGTTCGCGAGATAGGCTCCCGGAGGGCACAAAGTTAGTTTGCGAGATAGGCTCTCGGAGGGCATGGAACTTTTCACGAGATAGGCTCTCGGAGGGCACAAAATTTTTCATGAGATAGGCTCTCGGAGGGCACGCAATTTTTCACGAGATAGGCTCTCGGAGGGCATGGAACTTTTCACGAGATAGGCTCTCGGAGGGCACAGAACTTTTCACGAGATAGGCTCTCGGAGGGCACGGAACTTTTCACGAGATAGGCTCTCGGAGGGCACATAATTAGTTCGCGAGATAGGCTCTCGGAGGGCACGAAATATGTTCACGAGATAGGCTCTCGGAGGGCACAAAATTTCGTAGTTTATAACTACTCTCAAGATACGCTCTTGGGGCGCCGATACTGTTCATGGGACAGGCTCCCAGAGGGCGCAGAATTTTTTGTAGTTTTAAACAACTCTCAAGAAACGCTCTTGGGGGCTTTGAAATTATTCACGGGACAGGCTCCCGGAGGGCGCATAATTTTTCGTAGTTTAAAACTACTCTCAAAATACGCTCTTGGGGGTGTTGATACTGTTCGCGGGACAGGCTCCCGGAGGGTGCAGAATATTACTTTACCTTGTGTCATTTCCCAGGTAGTTTGCGTCTTTGATACGCCTTCTGAATCTTTACTTGAGTTTTCTCTCTATGATATTGCCTGTTACCTAGGCTTTTCCTGAGTGTGGGAGATCACCTTTCGAGGGCGATGCTTGTCTGTTGCTAACTTAGGACGAGTCCGTACAGGGAATTGAGGTTGTTTTCCCTCTTATGTGACCTCTTCTAGGAGAAGAGGTGTTGCATGTTCTTGTGACCTTCTGCTTCTAATCTCTTCTTTTACCCTTAGGTGGACTACCAAGCACTTGTTCGTTTGGTGCCCCCCAAGTTTCTTAGTGGTTACAACGCCTTTCAAATTTGGCCGTTGAAGGCCTCTCGTTCATTTTCCTGGTTGGGTACCCCTTATGCTTGGGGCTCCCTAATCTTGTTTTGTATCCAATATGTCTGCTTTCTTGGGTGCGATGGGTGATATCCATTCTCTTGGTAATTGGTTGTGGTAGTGTTCATATACAGAGAAGGCTTGCAAATTATTGCCCCCTCTTCCTTGTGTTTTTAGAAAAACGCTTTTGCGGTGATGATCGAGTATGAATAACGTATCTTGGAAGGGGTTGCATTTGGGTTGAAGAGGTTTCTCATAGCATGGTATCTCGAGTTGTTTAACTTGAATCTGTGTTTCAGACTAGTGAGTCTGATCCATGCCCCTTGCTCGGGTATGGGGGTTCGATCGGGCTGTAATAATCTTCTTGAAACGTTGTGGTACTTAGTGTGCTTCGCCTTTACATTGGAGTATTTTTCAATGCTTTTAGGGAGTGTCACATTGGTCATGTTCCTCCCACCTTCAATCTTGATTATAGGCTCCCCTTGAATTAGACTTGAACTTAAAAATGATATTTTCCTTTAGATTTGCAGGTGATGTCTCGTGCTTTTCCTTGGGTTTGCCCCCGTATTGGCTGTGCCTTGTAGGATAACTTCACTAGAAGTTGCATTTTAGTTGCATACGTATACATGTTTGGGGGGTGTCGAGCTGACAAGTTCCTTCTTTTTTTCCTTTTTTTTTTTTGGGTAGCCTTTACTCACCAAGTGTTTGGCTCATAAACTTAAAGGCGGGACCTTCCTCTAGTGCTCTCTTTATCGAGGTTTTCCGCTTGATGGGATGTCAGAGGAAAATGTCTTACCATTCACAGACAAGGTGCTTGATCAGCATGTGCGTCTAGTGTAAGGGTCGATCTTGAAACCTTACTTCCCAAGATTTTGAGCTCTTCCTTGGTTGATCTTGTAGAACTATTATCATACCCTAAGGCCCTTAATAGGAGGTGTATCTCCTTTTTCATATTCTGGGTGTTGCACTATCGCTTTTGCAAATCTTGCATCTTTAGAGTTTCTCGCTTGTTGCATGACGTCAATGGCAGGATTTTCTACCGATGCCTGTTCTGTTAGGACTTGTATCCTTGGTTGCCTTTCTTTCTTATGAGATGGTGAAGGAGTGTCCATGACCACCCAAATGTGTCGCCCTTGGTAGAGGTATGTGCCTAATCTTGAGGGCTTTTGAATCTTCACATATCTGTCTTTGATAAACATGTCATTCATTGCATATATAATACTGAGTCCAAGGATCTCCGGCTTAGGATCATATTTTGAGAACAGAAATACGGTCATCTATTAGATAACCTCTCCATCTAGGGAGTTCATTTTTGCAAAGATAACTGCAGGGATACTTATAAGGATACGTCTTCCATCCTTGTTCCAGCCTCATTTGCAGTGTTGTGTCCCTAATGGGTATGTTGATGTTCTGACCACCCTTACTAGTAGGGGGTCTCTTGGTATTAGGTATGTCGGACTTCTCCCTAGTATCATCAATAGCTGGGCATGGGGGATGTCTGGCGAACTCTCTTCAAGCACTATGATTCTCTTCATGTCAAAGCTATTTATTCCCTCTGTTATGACCAATATATCGCTGTGTGGAAACACTATATTTTCCATATCCTTTTTTGAAAGTTGGATGATGGTGTCGCCCTTCTTCCCTTGCTAGGCTTGGGGCCCTTGAAAGGTCCTTAATGGAAGTGTATTCTATTACCTGAGATGAGCTTACTAGGTGTAGTCGCATCTCATGGCTATTTTGTGAAATCATATAGATCCACTAGAGGTGTTTGCCTCTGAAGGTGGGCATTGTCCATGTGATATGGTTTCCCTAATTTTTTGGAGGGATGTGCTCGCGGCTGCCCCCTCTTATGCTAATAGGTATTATCTTTATTTTTGTTAGGAAGGCATGTTGTGACTTGGATTGTGCCCCCCTTACATATCAACGCCCGATTGTGTCTTCCGATGAACGTAGCACTAAGATTCTTGATGGAAGGTTGTAGTGGGGGTAGTCCTTTGTGACCCTCATGGTAATTCTTCTATAGGATGTTGAGAGTGTTCAACTTATTTTTGGAAGTGAGCCTTCCATCTTAGTGATCTTTTCCCAGAGTCTTGACCTTATAGGTGCCCTTTGAGATTGAGCAATATGTTCCTTATGGGTTCCTTTGAGGAAGTTAGGCAAATGGTAGTGTTGAACAAACACGTTTGAACAAGACCGTTTGTCGGCGGAGATGTTCTGATTGATGACGATGCTTTCGTTCGTCAGTGGTGTGCAGTCTTGGTGGCGACTCTCTTGGTTGCGACTGAATTTTTGATAGACTCTTTTAGTAGTCAACCTGTGTATATATATAATACGGAGCCCGAAGGCATCCGGTATGATCATTCTTGGAAAATATGGTGATATCAAGTATCAAAATATACCCCTTTCAGGGAGTTGAATTGTTATGCAGTTAAATTAAATAAGAGGATATGTGAAGGATATGGGTGTAGGGGTGTTGATATCCCCTACTTCCTTGGTAATTATAAGGTCGCCTCTTTGCCAAGGCGGACTAGGTGGAGGTATATCCTCCGTATACGCTATGTGTGATCTCACTCCACTGTGCCTGTCTGTAAGTCTTCCCATTGTAATAGTGATGTAGTAACATAGTATGTCACTTCGTGAGTTCCATGCTCAAAGCCTTGTCTTTCAAACTACCAATCTATCCCTGGGAGAGGTGTACCGAGGGTTGTCTTGCACGAGGGGTTGGAACCTGTCGCGCTGTATCATGAGTAGGCGGTTGCCTTGCCGAGTTTTCAGATGATGTCCCTCACTTTGAGCTCTCCTTGGAATGTCCCTTAGTGGGGTGTGGTCAGTCGGATCCACTGACGGTGGTCTGTATCTTCTAGCTCTCATTGCCTCATAGTATACTATCAATTCATCTATGGCTGATATGATTCCTTCTTTTATTGGAAGTTCACCTTGGGAGAACATCAGTTGTTCTGATGCGGTGTATGTATGCCTATTGAACATTGGCATATCATTCGATGTGATTTTGTTGCCAGGCATTCCGAATGGTTGATCTTGTGCCGGCATGCCATGAGAAAAATGTTGTGGGGGGTTCCTATGGTAGGTCCTTTGAGTATTAGGAACTGGCGGTTCCTGTTGCAGCTCTTGAATGGGTGGTATCCCTTCAGGAGCGGGCATTTGTGGCATTCCTTGAGGGGTTGGTATAGGCGGGTCCACTACTGGCCTCACTACCCTTAGTATCTTGTTACTTGGATGACGTGGGTGTCTCGAATCCTCGGGACGAGGTTCGTTACCTATAAACACACTTGGTGTCTTTGCTCACCTCATGTATTGCACCATTCGCGCATGAAAATCGCAGCAGGCATTTGGGTATCTTCTTAACTGCCATAGGGGTCGAAGTGGTTGAGGACTCAGCCCCAGCTGGGCGTGACGGTCCTCCTTGGTTGTTTTTCAGAGCCTCCCTATAAGACAATAGCTCCTCTAATGCATTAACGAACCCCATAGTCACTGTTTGTGTTCCTTGTGAATACATATGCCTTGTATTGGTGCCTGGTTGTCGTTTCCTGGTATGCCTTATGTTGGCATTTCATATGGATACTCCTGATGGTGTGTTCTATAATGGTACCCCTGTGGAAGTGCTGGGTATGGACATCCTTAGGATGGCATTACTTGTTGCACACCCTGCCCCTGTGGTCGTCGAGTCATAGGGGTCGAAGCAGTCGAGGACTCAGTCCCTGCTGGGCGTGACTGTCCTCCTTGGTTATTTACTTGAGGTGCTTGTGGGGTAGGTTGTCTTGGTGGATGGGTAGGCTGCCCTTCTTGGTTGTTTGGTGGCCTATTGTCCCCCGGTGGAAGATTGTATCTAGATGGTATGATGTTCGTCATTGATCTCGTGATAGCCGAGTTTTTTGTTCAAAACCGACAGACGGCGCCAAGTGTTAAGACGTGTGTATCGGGTCGATGGGTCTTCGGTCCGAATGACACTTATTGCGGGTAGATTGCTTTCTTCCATGATTCGTTAGCTCGTAAATGTAATCCGTCGGCTCAACGTGGTCCATCGTCTCACTCCTTGCCAACCTGCACAAGGGGCAATATCGAGCACAGAGAGGGGGGTGGTGCTCGATGAGCCCTCTCCGATCCTAAGTCAGCCCGAGATTCTAGAGAGTCAAAGTAAAGAGACGGCGGAGATAAAAATGTGTGAAGATGCAACCTTATCCAAATGAATAGAACTTGAGAAGTATATATAGGCTACGGGGGGATTAAGGTAGCTTAATGACACCGTTATTCCCTAAACGTACTTTATTGACACATAACAGCAGGATTAGCCCTTTAAAAGCATGGAGAGGTGGGTGAAAAAGTCTAAGTACGAGTCGAGTAAAATGGATGTCGGGGCCCTCGGGGTCAGATGAAAAATTCGACCCCTAAGGCCTAGGATCGGGTCAGCTTGCCCGACCTCTCTTGGGAGAGGCTGGGTCAGCTGACCCGATCTCTCCTAGGAGAGACCGGGTTGGCCCATCCGATCTCTCCTAGGAGAGATCGGACCGGCTAGCCCGATCTCACCTAGGTGAGACCAACGGACCGGTCCGGATGAATATTTTGGTTCGTCCGGGCCGTTCGCGTTGCGAGTGAAGTGCTCGGGTCAAAATTTTGAATTATAATCGTAAGTGGGGTGATCAAAATAAGACAATCCGAACGGAGACGGATTCAAATTGGGTGTATATCCATCAACCTCCATAATAAGACCATATTTATATATATTTTTTTCTTTCCATGCTCCATTCTTCTTTCAAAAATTTCTTTGGAACCATTGTCGCACGCTTCAGGCGTGATTTATTTTTCATTATAATTTGTCATACTAGGACATTTCAAATTGGAGCATTTGCAGCTGGTACTAGACTTATGACTTTCTGGGTCTCATAAAGTCACTTAATAGGCAGTATCTAAAAATGATTATCTCTTTAAACTTCAGGTTCATATTATCAGACGAGGATCTAAATGAGATACTAACACTTTTTCCGGTCAATCTCTTTTCTGCAACCTGCTTAGTTTCTCCCCCTAATGTTGGGAAAATTTGTTCATCAATGACAATTAGAAAATCTTGCTTTAATATATATCAGTCATTATTTTCAAATAATTGATTTATATCCAACATATTTTTCCCAACATTCCAGGCCCATCTTTGTGCGAAGTTGTGGAGCAATTTAAATATATATCACACATCATAATAAAATTCATGTATGAGAAATTTGTCTCTTCACCAAAAATTGGTTGTAATGGGGAGAACTGTGATTTAACATTAACTTGATGCGCAGTTATATTTCTGCTTTCATAATAGCATGCATTTGTACTTAATTTGCTCTAATTGGTAGCAATTTAGTTATTTAATTGGAGGATCTTTGTAACTTTCTTGCTAAACTGCAAATCTAGACATGTGATTGTCTGAATCTTGTAGTAAATATCAACTTTCAATATCATCATCATTCTTTATTGCATAATCTGGAAATTTGCAAATTCATAATCAACGCACATGTGACCATATTGTAGACCACATGGCAGGTGAACGGTGTTGGGATACGGGGACGTAATACTACGGAATGCTAAATGTGTACTAACAAGATATCTAATCTATGCTGCGGAATTAGTACACATACATTTTAGCTTTCCTGCCCGAGAACGATGTGGATGGAGTTCTGATCCTCCTGTCGGAACCACGTGCAAGTTCTTCGTCAGAAGAAGTCCCACACGATGTAGCTCCACAACAAGACCTCTGATCGATTCTTCAACGGAGATGGAACCTCGAACTTGATGTGATGGTGCCGAAATATTAGACTAGGGTGAAAAGTTTTCTCAATGGAGATCCTTGTTCTTAATTGTGTGTTTAAACCCTTAGGAGTCACCCCTATATATAGTATTGGGTGGAGTTGCCAAAAGGCAACTCCACCCTATGTGGTACTAGGGTTTCGATCGAACCATGTATAAAGGGGGGAGGCCTATTTTGGGCCTCCCTTGTCAATTACTAATTGGATTTGGCCCAATTAGCCCAGATTGACAATTACCTAATTAACTTAGGTAATTCCCTTAATTAACGGGCTCCTATTACGGCGCCACGTCACCATATGCTAACAGCTCCCACTCGCCGGAATGGGAGGGTGCTCGTTAATCTATACGATTACGCAGTGGTATCAACATCTCAGTCTTCAGTCTTCGTCTCCGTCTCCGAATAGTTCATACGAGGCTTGTAGTACGACCGGCGAATACGACGGGCATCGTGATACTCATCTGTTAGGAGTATTGTAGCGCCCGCAGAACGTTGATTCCCTTTCATGAACAAAACCTGTTTGAAATAAAACTATGTACCGCAATGTATCCTTGGTCAACTTTTAATTCTCCAATTGCCCAGTTTTCCACAAAGAAATACTTCTCCAGGGCATCCGTACAAGTCTTCACAACCTTCAACTAATATCTGGTTGGCGGCCACCTAGTGAACACGAGAGTCGGTGAATTAAATGTGAACTTGACCATCCCCATCGCTTATACCCTTAGTCTGACTCAACCGGTTTCCAAGACGTGGTCACTTGGCTGTTTTCTTTGGCACTACGCTCGTACGCCGGGAAGCGAGCATTGAGCCAGACCTTAGGTATAAGTTCTGATTCCGTGAGGATACTTTGGATGCTTCTTCATAAGACATCCGAGATCAATCACACGCTCAAGGTGAAGAAGTATGCGCCCATTGAATCTAAAGGATTCTAGCTAGCACAACCGAGCATGACCCCGTGGTCGAATATGGCACGCGCAGTATGAAGCACGCGTCGATAGAACACCTGGTAAAGCCAGGGTTGTGATATGTCAATAATGCTATCGGAGAATCTCTCATCTGGCCTTGAATGTGATATATAGTGATGGACAAAGTCCAATTCGGCGATTTACAAAACGAAGATTAAGTCATGCTATTAAGCGTGTCAATGTTATCGTTTTGTTTAATCAGGTTTATCCCTTGATTCTTAGCCAATCTTTTTATGGTAGAGGTCTCTCTCTCCTTACAAGATGACCGTGCATGTGTGACTAGGCAAGGTTCACATTCGACATAATTTTGGTGGAAGAATTTTACTTCTTCCTACGACTTAGTTTATAGACCGTAAAATCCGATGTTGTTAATCATTATGACGTCGATGAATCATAAAATCTAACTGCAATTCTTTTATTTAATTGAAACATAATTTCAGATGTCAAAATGTTATCACTTTTACAAGCCACACAGTTTAAGCCCTACGTAATCCAAGCAGTTTTACGTGCTTTTCAAAAATCTCCCTACGTAACGGCTTAGTTAAAGGGTGTGCGACCATATTGTCTGTAGGCAAGTATTCTAAAGCGATTATGTTGTCTTCCAGAACCGACCTAGCATAATTGTATTTCACATCAATGTGTTTAGCCCTACTATGGTACTTTGGATTCCTAACTGCCGCAATGGCCGCCTGACTGTCGGAGTGCACCTTCAAAGGTTTACTCCTTTTGTCGGTGCCAATTAATGCAGCAAGAAGCCTTTTCAGCCAGAACGCTTCTTGTGCGTTTTTGGAGAGGGCAACGAATTCTGATTCCATAGTGGAAAGCGCGACACAAGATTGCTTCTTGCTTACCCATGATATGGCAGCATTAGCAAGGAGGAAAACTCCTCCTGTGGTGGACTTACGATCATCCGGATCGCCACCGTGGTCGGCGTTACTATAACCGATCAATTCGAGTTGATTGCCCTCATAGCACAGAACGTAGTCGGCAGTACCTTTCAGATATCTGATAATTCGTTTTACGGCCTTTAGATGTTGATAACTAGGATATGATTGGAATGTTGCTACTAAGCCCACAGCGTAACAGATGTCTGGCCGAGTACAGAGCATGGCGTACATTACACTCCCTACCATGCTCAGATACTCTGCATTCTTCATCTGTTCACGCTCCTGCTGGTTTTTCGGGCCATCACGCTTTGATAGCGGGCACCCGAACACAACCGGCGTATCCACGGGTTTAGCATCCAGCATTCTGAATCTTTTCAACAGTTTGTTGATATATGATTCCTAAGATAGACATAATTTCCGAGTGGCACGATCTCGGGCAATTTTGATGCCTAAGATGTACGTGGCCTCTCCCATGTCTTTCATCTCGAATGTTGATGCTAACCAGGACCTCGTGAAGATTCACGAATACGCAGCAATGAGTATATCATCCACATATAGTGTTATGATGACATACTTAGACCCGGAGGTCTTAGTGTATACGCAGGGATCCTCGTGAAGATTCACGAATCCGTATCCGACGATTTCCTCGTGGAATCTGCGATACCATTGCTGAGACGATTGTTTAAGGCCGTATATAGATCTTTGGAGTTTGTAAACTTTATATTCTTTGCCAGGAGTAATGAAACACTCTGGCTGCTCCATATAGATCTCTTCCTCTAGGTTTCCATGGAGGAATTTGGTCTTAACATCCATTTGATGTAGCTCTAGATCAAGACTAGCAACTAGGGCAAGGATGGCCCTTACAGTTGGTGAGTATGTTTCATCAAAGTCCACTCTGTGGATTTGGGTATATCATTTCGCAATTATTCGAGTTTTGCACCACTCGAAATTTCCACCTGAAGTGAATTCTAAGATTTCACTTTCTAGCTCTGTGGTTAACAGATAAATCAACTAAAGACTAAAACTGAATTAGTTCTTATTTAGGCAATTTCATCCTTCATTATTTTCCTCCATTCTCTCGGTTTGAGGTCCTTCCTTTGCTTGCTGAACCGTCACTGGTTCAAGAACGACTATCAAGATGTGAGACACATCTCATTTAATGGGACACTTCTCTATAGAAGTTCGTTGCTTTTGACTATGTCTAGGCACGTTAAACCCATGTTTTAGTCCGGTCGTTACTCCCACTCGGAATAATGCTTCTTATCGGGGCATTACTCCCACTGGAAACAATGGTGGTGGTTGAACTTATTTGGAATAACCTCTCAGTCTCGGGATTCTACCTCCGAGATGTATTCTTCGATCACTAGGATCTGGAATCGAGTTGGTTGTTCCACTCCCACTAGGAAAAATGGGTAGTTGAAATAGTTCATTATCATGATTATCATGTCCGACTTGATTCGCATTTTAAAATTTAGTGATGATTATGTGTGAGGGGGAGTGAGCCCTCCCACTGGATTTATTATGAGGATGTTTCCATCATCATTTACCAAATCAATCACTTATGCTGTATCAATTCTCCCACTCGAAGTAAGTGGGACCTGAAAATCTCCATCAACCATATGTTAACTCAATCAGTACTAGTTCGTTCGTTCTGCAAAGCGTTGGAAATCCATCCTCAAACATTTAAAAATGTGTCATGTTTATCCACGAAACCATTGTTCCAGGCTAATTTTAAAACTCGTATTCTTCGCGAGTAGTGCGTACTCTTAATGAATACTTGTTTTAATGCGCAAATTAATGCGTCTTTGTGATAAGGTTTTACCTGAATCATTCATTAGCTTTTATGGAAACGTGTTAACCGATTTGGTCAGAACATAGTGCTTTACATTAATTTGAGTTAAATTAATCTCATCCCGCAGGAACAATTAATGTGCAACTCTAACATTATGTAATTCTAAACTATGTTTCTTGAAGTGTTTAATGAATGCTTTTAGCCAAACTCTTCGTTCAAGGCTAATGGTGGGAGAGTCGTTTTACCGACTACTTCTTTTCGTTTATTTAACTCATCCATAGATTTATCTATCTTATGGATCATGCATTTGAGTTGTCGCTTTTAATGCCATGGTTGATATTCTAATTAGATTGTAGTAGCTGGAAGGCTTACATAAAATCTAAATAGTTATCAGTGAGTTATATCTGAAAAATTACAAACGAAAATTCCGCATTCATAAAAATACTTAAATTCGTTTTCTAAAACGATATGTCCCGTCTTTCGAGGTGACATGTGCCTCGCGCATAGCCGGTTAAAAACCGTGGTTTTGAGAATCGTTTTAGTCTCCAAATTTAAATGCAAGATCGGTTTTAAACATGCATATTATTTGGGATACAAACTATAATGGAGTACTTTAACAAATGAGAATTAATATCGATCGGTTCGTTTTGCGTCTGTTATGCGAGTTATGGATGTTATTAAAATGATGATATGAGTTTGGATAAATGTTTAATCCAATCATTCTACTGATGGAATTTTAGTTACTTGTTCCGGATCGATCCCGTTTAACCGGGCCGATTAATTTCGAAAGGCAGACCATTTAAAAAAAATGAATGGTTACTACTTCATTCAATAATTTCGAATGACGTTCAACAAATAGACGAGAAATAAGGATCCCAACAAAAACAATGACAGATTTCACGGATCAATAATTACAACTAAGCAAAGAAAGTCACATATATGTATGTGGCAGGAAGTCTTCACCACTTTGAGCAGTCCACCTGAAAATTAATTCAAGAATTGAATTATGTCAGATGTTTTTTGCATCAATTAAAACGTGTAACCGTCTTATGTACTGTGGTAAACAAGGCGTACCTTTTATGGCACATAAATCATCAGTGATTTTCGCACTGGATCATCGTTTAGACCTTTTGTTGGGTTTAGCCAAACAATTCCGAAGTCCAGCAAATCTGGTATCCGACACATCAGGAAGTTTGGAGATATTTCTATCTTTATGGTCGGCATCATACAAGTCTATTGCCGTTTTAATTGCTGTGATCAGACGTGTAAGTCCGTTATCATCAGCAAACCATGAAAGAGGAAACATGTCCATCACCTTCAGAATTTCTACCCATTCATCTGCGGAGTCTAGAACGGTTTCCATCCCATTCTCCTTGCATAGAATTTCATGGTACGAGGCCATTAATTCTCTTGCTTCAGCCGCCTTTCCCTTGCCGTAGCGAAGGTGTAAGGTGCACCAAAGATGCAATGCGCTCCTTTTGACGATGCTTTCTTCTGTTTCAGTTGTAATATGCGAGCAAATAATCTCGCGTGCTTTTTGATCCCTCCATAAACTGTTTGCACCGTTATATCTGTAGGGCTCCAAATTCTCGTCCACATATATCTGTTTGTCCTTGGGATTAACGCGATCCTCAACTCCCGCGGGAAGTAGATCATTTTTAACTCTAGTTGTCCAATCATCATAATTAATGTTATCCAATTTGCATAATTTCTTAAAACGATCCGATCGAGCCATTTAGAACTATTATGATGACAATCATGTAAAGTTAGGAAGAGAACAACATTTTGACAGAATTGCATACATCGGATTATCTACTATGATGGAACACGACGAATAGTGATTCTTCAGTCACTAAACCAAACCAACCTTAAGTAAACCGAGGAAGGGGGTGTCGTGAAAGAATTCACACTACTGTCGTTTTCAATCTAATAGATCAGTCTTTTGAAAACGGTTATTTTATTGCAAATTACCGGAACGGGAATTTTCAAATAAGCATACCCGATCTTGGCTTTCCCAAGGTTCTTATGATTTTATAAAATTATCCGATAATTCACGCATGCATATTTATAATTATACTACATCTAGCAAATCATCATACCATGCCATAAATATCGAACACAACATGCTTACGCGTCATGCGTTTAATGTTCCTAGCATATATAATTCTACGTAAAGTAAATTATCACATGCGTT
Source organism: Clarkia xantiana subsp. parviflora (assembly GCA_036873135.1). Lineage (NCBI taxonomy): Eukaryota > Viridiplantae > Streptophyta > Magnoliopsida > Myrtales > Onagraceae > Clarkia > Clarkia xantiana. The sequence continues at coordinate 23,711,747 of JAPTYO010000008.1, read as the reverse complement.
CTATCGTGAGCATCCTAGCATACGCGTCAAAACATGCAATTTCCGCACATATCATGCATAATTGGCGACTGGAATTTTCGTTTTTATAAAACGTTTTGAAAATATTAGGGGTTGTTTTGTAATTCATGCTTACAATCAATCATGCGAATTTCTAGACATGGATTCTAGGCACTTTCAATTAGCATAGCATGTCTATCCTATTGCGCAAACCATATATTTAAATCCCAGAGCTCATTGCTCGCAATATAATATCCAGCTAGCTTGACTAAGTCAAGACGACAATTCTAATTATATTAAAATATATGATGCAGAAAGTAAACAATTGCAAATCAGCCCACTAATTTAATCCAGTCCCAAAAACATGCAAGTCCGAGATCCATCCCCATAATCGAAACCAGGCATTAGGTTTTGATTGAAATCGTGTATTAAAACACAAACCCTAAGAGCACTGTTTAGGTTAATTTTAAAGTTCGAAAACAATTTAGATTTAAAATTTGACATCCTATTTTATTGAACAATTTAAAATTTCGGAAAATTTCAAAATTGTTCGGTCCAAATTTTTAAAATCCGGTTCAATTCGGTCTGATTTTAAAAATTTTGGAAAATTTCAAAATGGTCCGAAACGGTTCAATAAAATAAGATAGTGGATCGGTTTATCACTCAAAACCGGTTATGTTAGGTTTAATTTAGTTACTACGGTCCGACCCGACCCGAGTGGGTCGATCCGATTAAGAAAATCCGGATTGGTTTTATTCGTTCCGGTTTAGCAATTGGACCGGCCCTTAATCCCTAGGGTTCGGCCGAAATATGTCTTGTGGGCTAAGTAGGGTTTTAAAGTCCACTAAAAACTTAACTTAGCCACCAAGAAATATTAATTATTTAAAATAGTTTCCAATACTGCTAATATACATATATAATTCGGCACATATATATATATATATATATATATATATATATATATATATATATATATATATATATTGTCAAGATTCTATCTTTAAGATATAAATCAATCAACAATATAAATATATATATTAATATATATTTCGGCCGGTTATATATATATATATATATATATACAAAATATTGTCAAAAATATATTTAGGGATAAAATATATAGACAATATATCTTCTTAATCTTTTTAAGTAACTAAATCCTATCAATATATCTTTATCCCTATCTTTTAGTTATATATATTGATAGTTAATATCTTTTACAATATTATATTATAAACCTATCCAAATTTTCCAACTTATAAATATATATAGTTACTTATTAATAAAATTTAAAAATGGCAACATATATATTTTTATATTGGTGCCGATTTTTTAAAGTCTTGGTGGCCAAGAATTTTTTTTTAACCTAAAATACCCCTAGGGTTTTCGGCACAAACATGCAAAGTTGGGAAAGTTGTCCAATTTTAAGATCAAACCCTAACTTGATCATGAATCCAAAATGTGTTCTTGATAAAACTTATGGTGTTCTTGAAGATCATGAACATCAAACTTATATTTAAACCCAAATTTTCGGCTATGATCCATAAAAACATGTAAAATTTGAAAATCTAAAGTTTTTAAAGATCAAACACATAGAAATAGCTAAAAATTTCGGATTTCTTCATGGTTTTCATATACTTAAAAATTTCGGATTTTCATAACATCAAGAACATCAATTTATCAAAAATTTAAGAGCTCCTAACTCAGGCTATGATACTACTGTTGGGTTACGGGGACGTAATACTACGGAATTCTAAATATGTACTAACAAGATATCTAATCTACGCAGCGGAATTAGTACACATACCTTTTAGCTTTCCTGCCCGAGAACGATGTGGAGGGAGTTCTGATCCTCCGGTCGGAACCACGTGCAAGTTCTTCGTCAGAAGAAGTCCCACGCGATGTAGCTCCACAACAAGACCTTTGATCGATTCTTCAACGGAGATGGAACCTTGGATTTGATGTGATGGTGCCGAAATATTAGAATAGGGTGACAAGTTTTCTCAATGGAGATCCTTGTTCTTAATTGTGTGTTTAAACCCTTAGGAGTCACCCCTATATATAGTATTGGGTGGAGTTGCCAAAAGGCAACTCCATCCTATGTGGTACTAGGGTTTCGGCCGAACCATGTATAAAGGGGGGAGGCCCATTTTGGGCCTCCCTTGTCAATTACTAATTGGATTTGGCCCAATTAGCCCAGATTGACAATTACCTAATTAACTTAGGTAATTCCCTTAATTAACGGGCTCCTATTACGGCGCCACGTCACCATATGCTAACAAACGAGCCCATATTCACCTTTTGTTATTTCCATAAATAATGGAATTTTATCCCCCAACTTAATGAATTTTCCTTTGAGAACAATTATCATAATGATTTATGGAGAATCTTCAAGTTCTTCCAAATAATGTATTGCGCATCTTAAGTGATCCGGAATGGTCTGTAACCGGTCACGCCAAATATTGTATTATATGGGTAAAACTTCTGGTTTACCTCTATATGAATCAGTAAACTTCCGGTTTACCGAATATACAATCAATCACGCCAATATTGGCGGTAAACTTCTGGTTTACCTGATTTTTTTTTATAATCCTGATAACACAATCCGCATGTTTATTTTTTTTCATCTTCATCATAATGATGATTGCGAAGTATTCACATTCTTTATAATAAGAAATAAATATGAATTATATGAAAGCATATAAATAATAATAATAATACAAATAATGCATAAAGCGTAAAAAATAATAATATAATTTCATATAAATGCTCGTAATTCATGATCTTCAGATCATCTATAGCTCAAAATATTTTAGGATCTTCATGATTCTTATTCGTAGCTCAATATCTTTAAGAATTTTTTTTTCATATCTCATAATTCAGGATCTTTAGGACCTCTGTTCATAATTATTCAGGATCTTCAGGATCTCTGTTCATAAATTAAGATCGTTAGGATCGGATCTTCAGGATCCTTTATTCATAACTCATGATCTCTTGGGATCTTCAAGATCCCTTATTTATAATAATTTATGATATACATGATTTGTTTTCTTATACAATGAGATCTTTATTTCATAATTTGGATTCTCTTGATCCTTTTCTCATACATTCTAGAATCTTCTGGATTCCAAAAGTAGTAATTCTTGAGCTTCTGAAATATTAATATGTAATAGTTCATGATCTTCTGTATCATATTATAATAAAGTGCAATACACATAATTTAATGCAAGAATTATAAAGATAAATTGCAAATGTAAATGTAGTGCAAGAAATATAAAGTATAACTGTAAACGTAGTGCAAGAAATATAAAAGATAAATGTAAATGCGGAATTTAAAATAAAGTAAATACGAATATTCATAACTTTGATCTTCAGGATCGTAATATCTAATCTTCGGAATCCGATATTCATAAAGAGTGCATTTTTTTCATAATATCATATATTTAATTATAATATATTCTTTTCACATTGCGCTTCATATCATCAAATCTCGCGCTGCATAATATCATTACTTTTCTGCTAGCGTCACCACGCTTCTCATAATTATCATTATTCCAAATCAATTGGACTTTGCATTCTTTTCGTGCATTCTTTATTTGCAAGAGGCATCATCGTTCTTTATCGATATCATGATGATGCTAATTATTTTATCTTTTTCAAAGTCAACCATGGCATGATAACAATAGTAAAATCGTATTCCTTCAAAGTCAATCATATACCGCCGCACTCACTTTAGGGAGTGACAAATATTTTTATTGTAATCATAATATGCAATACTCACTTCTGGGAGTGCAAGATATTATCATTGCAATCATAAACTGTAATACTCACTTCAGAGAGTATAATATGACATTAAAAACATATAAACTAATACTCACTTCAGGGAGTGGAGTATTTCATCTTTATGATCGTAAACTATAACGCTCACTTTAGGGAGAGAAGTATATGTAGCGGGCAATATATATAACTTTTGTTCATCAATTAAATATGGAGATATCGAGCATACGCCACACTATTTTTTTTTCTTTTCAAGATAACTCTTGTGTTAGTACGATCACTTGCTTCAGGGAGTGGAGTATATCAATACATATTATTGTTCATGATTTTTTTTCTTTTACATGTATATTCATGGTATAAATAAAATAAAGAAATTATACGTACCATAGTATGATTTATTGTAAAATCGAGTTTGCATGATATCATGTACCGTAAAATTGAGTCTTGTGAATTCAACACATATTGCTGATAAACAATAACAACGTGGACTAGAATATAATAACAATTAACCAATCGAACTTTAATAATTAAATTAATAATAATAATCTCCCCTTTGTTTTTGATAACTTGTATCTCATATAATGCTCAATTGGAATGAATAACTGATGTGTATAGGGCATGCGTATCAAGGCCATGGATTAAAGATCGCGACTTGGGACACCAAATCATGAAGGAGGCCACTGCCGATTCCTACATGTCTCAATGAATTTGTTGTCCGTTTATTCATTTTTATTTTCACAATTCCAAGTGGATGAATATGGTTCTCTTTGTTTCCAATCTCTTTTGCCACGAAATAACATAGGTCAGTAGTGTGAACTAAAGTAAACAATATAAATAGTTAGAAAATAAAATATTAAATCATTAAGGTTCTATTTGAAATTTGAATGAGGTAGTTCTCTGGACGAAGAATAAGCTTGATCTCTGACTCTTTCGACTATTGCAATCAGGAATATGGATTATGAATGTCTGATCGTCTGTGGTATTTGAGAACTATCGTGGTGACAACGTGTTACGAAAGTAGACATATAATATAATGAGAGAACTTGAGGATATCTTATTATCACACATAAGGGGCCCTTATATAGGGATTACATAGACTTGGAGATGAAGTAAAATCAATATAAGAAATGTATAAATAAGGAATATGATATGTACACATAATATTGAACATCCACATAATATATTCATAACAAGAAACAATTTATAAGTATATATTATTAATTCCCTTTTAAGTCCCTCTTCAGTATGGAAAATTTACCTTACTAAGAAGGAGCCTGCAATTTCCCACTTTATCCAATTCCCCACTTGTGGTGACCTTAAACTATGGTTGAGCACCATCCTTCTTTACAAAGGAAAAAATATAAAGTTATTATTATTACTGAAATGTTATAAGTATGTGAAAAAATACAATTTGATAAATTAGTATCATAATTTTTTTTAAGTATCTCAAAATTCTAAATGTTTTTAAGTATCAGGTTTCACCCATGTTGAAATTTGGTGTCTCAGGATTAAAACGTTAATATGGACACACTCACAAGTTTCATTTTTGTTGAAAAGTGGTGTCTCCGCTTTTTTTTCCGTATCTTTTCAATCATTTTCATCAAACCACCCACCCACTCATAATTCATCACTCTTTACTTTTCACAAAATCACCAATTCCCCCACCCCCAAACTTGAACATCCAAAAGAAAGGGTTTCTAGCAATGTGGTATAGAGAGATTTTCAACGACAACAGAGCAGTATCTACTGGCGCGGATGTGGCCAGCTTCTCAAGTGACGGTCCCAACAAGGTGATGGGAATGGAGCGTGCATGGGAGCTCGAATTTGACAGTCGGTTTTGTCGGGATTGACTTATCTAAAGTAATAACACCGAGAGACCGAAAAGCAACCATAATGATACCAGGGACTGTCAATATTAATATTTTAATCCCGAGACGCCAAATTTTAACATGGTTGAAACCCGAGACTATCTTTAGATACTTAGCCCTAAATAAAATTCCATAACCTCCGTATGTATATGAATAATAATCGTGTTCTTACCTAGCATGTTCTGTTTTCCTCTTCTCATTCACTTTAATTTCTCTTGTTTCCACTCTCCCCCTTTCCTTTGATAATATTTATTATTAGGATTAAAAAATTCTTTTATTTGATCAAAGTTGGCTTTTATTGCCATAATTTTTTTTAGAACTTTGATATCATATGTTTGCATTTTGTAGACTTTTGGTGCATCTATTAGTTGACCGTTAGTTTTGACCGTTAAGTACCCATGTGCAAATCATGTGACTTACCCCTAATTAATTTTCATTTTTGCACCATCTAGGCCATATTGTTTTCTCCGGCCACCACCCTAGGCCGCCGACCACCACCTATCGGGGTCGGCCACCACCGATCGGGGCTGACCTCCATCGATCAGTGGTGGCAGACCCTGATCGGTGGTGGTCGACAGCTTTGGGTGGTGGTCGGCGGTCTTGGGTGATGGCCGACAGACTTGGTTGCGGTGGCCAGTGAAAACAATAGGGAGTAAATTGTGAAAAAATGAAACTTAAAAGAAGTCACACGATTTGCACATGGATACTTAATGGTGAAAACTAATCACTACAAAAAAGTTACTGATTAGTGACACTTAGCAGTGACATTCTTCCAAATTATTATTTTTAAATTGCACATAGCGGCACTATCACTAGTGTCGCTAACATTTTCATTTAGTGCATTCCTCGACACTTTCAATAAGTGTCGTTATGATGTCAGCGGCTCCATAGAAGTGCCCCTATGTGTCATAAAAAGTGCCACTAATTACACATTTTCCTGTAGTGAACGGTAAGTAAAACATGTACCAAAAGTTATAAAATACAAACGCGTGACACCAAAAGTGTTAAAAAATAATACGACACTAAAAGTCAACTTTGATTATAGATAAATCAAAATACACCATTATTATCTATCTATATATTATATAAAGTAGGAAGAGAGATAGTGGTTAAATCCTAAGCTGCCACGTCAGCATTTTAGAACAACCACAGCAAGCCACCTCACCTCTTTTTCATTGTCGGGCCGTCAAAAACCGTTCTACTCTCTTGGCCCGTCTATTCCCTTTCTACTCACTCCTGTCCCACTCCTTTCTAATGAATACAAAGATGATAAATCACTACTTACAATAATAATCTTTATAAAAAATATTATTCTCTTCTAATATTATGTCACCGAAGAGAGTTCAATTCACATAAAAGAGCAACGGAAATGACACAATTAATTCACAGAGAAGAGAACGGAACCGACGTAATTGAGGGAATTTCGTCCGTGAGCGACGCGATTTATGGGTAATTAATGCAACCGAGGGGATTCAGTCCGTCTGGCTGCTTGAATCCATATAATGCATCTCTCTCTATATATCACATCAATTTAATTCCACTTTTGATGGAATATGTGGTCGTCCAATTCTTGCTCCACATTTTTCGATTGTTGCTCCGCCGCATAGACAGCCGCACCTTAGCCTCATGCTTAAACATGCAGCAATGACCATAGTTCCAAAATAAGCAGAGGCGATCCTACTAGCGCAGCCCTGCAAGACCCATTATTAAATTGAATATATTTGATGCAGGAAAACGTGGAAAACTAGAATTGATTGCATAATAGGAGCCTTACCCGTTTTTGTCAATCTTCAACCCAGAGGCCTGCACCAATCATATCGAGTAAGAATTGAACTCTAATTTAAGAATTCTCTAAAGCATGGGTAAACAGATGCATGCAGATAAAACTCACTTTTTCGTTTGGTGTTTGTACTGCCCTCGAATTTCTGAAGTTGGAATAGAAATTAGTGTAGTGATGGCTGTTGGATCTTGAAATACCGGGTTGGGTTCTGCGGTGTCTCCGAACTCCTTAGTCTTCGAATCCCGGGCACGAACCTACAAAAAGGGACAATGCCAGGGCGAACCCCGGCGATCCCTCTCCGAAGGTCAAATTAATAACCGTTCATATAAAGAGAGATCACTATTTTGTATATAATTTATCATATATATCAAATGTTAATCAGAAGATTCTTTATATAAAATAACATAATAAATATTATGGTATATATGGTATATAAACATTTATTGACGATGACCGTTATGGTAACATAATATTTAGGCAATTACTGTTATGGTAGTTGAATATTAATAGCTGATTGACCGTTATGTCATTAGACTATTTATAGTTTATACCTATTATGGTATCAAACAAATATGTTTATATCAATATTCATCATTTGCCCCCGAGGCTGATGGAGGCTTTGCCTGCATTAGGCTCTGAGTTAAATGAACCTGCATCCATTACACAATAATTCATACTACAATATATTACTCTCTTGGAGCATGATCGTCTCTTTGTACGATCGACTATGGAGGGCGGTTTGTCTACCGACCCTTATATTACTCTCTTGGAGCTTTTATGGACGATCGTCGCTTTATACGATCAACTATGGATGGCGGTTTATCTACCGATCCTTATACTCTCTTGGAGCTTTTATGGACGACCGTCTCTTTGTACGATCGACTATGGAGGGCGGTTTGTCTATCGACCCTTTATTTTATTCGCTTGGAGTGTTTATGAATGATCGTCTCTTTGTACGGTCAACTATGGAGGGTGGTTTTTCTACCGACCCTTTATTTTACTCACTTGGAGTGTTTATGGACGATCGTCTCTTTGTACGATCGACTATGGAGGGTGGTTTGTCTACCGACCCTTTATTTTACTCACTTGGAGTGTTTATAGACGATCGTCTCTTTGTACGATCGACTATGGAGGGTGGTTTGCCTACCGACCCTTTATTTTACTCACTTAGAGTGTTTATGGACGATTGTCTCTTTGTACGATCGAATATGGAGGGTGGTTTGTCTACCGACCCTTTATTTTGCTCACTCAGAGTGTTTATGGACGATCGTCTCTTTGTACGATCGACTATGGAGGGTGGTTTGTCTACCGACCCTTTATTTTACTCACTCAGAGTGTTTATGGACGATCGTCTCTTTGTACGATCGACTATGGAGGGTGGTTTGTCTACCGACCCTTTATTTTACTCACTCGGAGTGTTTATGGACGATCGTCTCTTTGTACGATCGACTATGGAGGGTGGTTTGTCTACCGACCCTTTATTTTACTCACTCGGAGTGTTTATGGACGATCGTCTCTTTGTACGATCGACTATGGAGGGTGGTTTGTCTACTGACCCTTTATTTTACTCACTCAGAGTGTCACTACACCAGGACATGTTTTTTGTGGCTACTAGAAAGGTCACAAAAGACCGCAAAACAGTCACATAATAAATCAGTGACCAAAAAAATGTTTGTTACAGTGTGGTCACAGTAGATAAAGTTGCTAAATGAAATAGTGACCAAGTGAAAAACTAGCCACTAAATAAAGCAGGAATTTGTGACTAGTAGTGGCAACCCTATGCCCATCCCGTTACGTAGTGTCCGGACTTTCGTGTTCATTTGCGAATGCACTGGCCCCGTCAACGTAACCCCAGGAAATGATTTTAATCAAGTCGCTGTGGGGATTCGAACTCGTGACCTCGGAGCCAAACCACATGAGAGTCAGCGCTCTCAACCACTAGACCAAAACTGCCGGTGGTATATTAATGATCGAAGCAATACATATATCTATATAATTTTTTAAAAAATATTATTTACGTGTTTTTTATTTATTAATCTTCTAATTAAAACTAATAAAATAAAATATTAAAGAGTGAATGGTTTACAAATTACTCTCAATTAAACCATATCAACATACTTCCTACCTTGGAATATTCATAATTATTATATATCAATATAATTACATGTATAAAATTATGTACATTAATAAGAGACAACTCCTAAATAAGATCTCATAGATAATCTTACAACAAATAACTCCAAATAAATGGTACAAAATATATGCAAACTTATTTTGATAGAATATACACATATTAAAGGAAGTAGGCGACATTGTCAATAAGTATAACTGATTCTATATGTCTCTCCTGAGTTCATATGCATCTTACTCGATAGAATCCTGCAAAACAATGAAGTACATGACGACGATGACACACATGGTAGTCGTGAAACCCGACATGAGATATTCAACAATCAATTTCGTATCCATGGCGGTTTTTTATTCAAATTAACACTTAGATATGCTAGATAGATCACGTCGGGATCCAAGGGATAGAGAGAACCGAAAATATTACCTAGGAGGTACTACGGAAGCCAGTGACTGTCGCTACCACCAACTTCCAATTATATAAATTCCAATGTATGCACCCTCAAAATTGAATTCTTAGATAGATTGATCGAGAAATTTAGAGAGGAAAAAGAGGGAACTGCAAAAACGCATGGTGGCTGGAGGAGATTGATGAAGATCAACTAGAGATTCTACTGTTTTAAGGAAGATGAAGAGAGCTTTCACTTACACATGCATATGGAATAAATGGAGACTTCAACTTCTAGGGAGCTCCCATCTTGTGCGATGGCCTCCCACTTATCACGAGATTTGTGAGAAATTTAAGGGAGATTGAATAATTGAGATAACTATAATAACAGTTATTTGAGATATTTAAGGAAAAATTTAGGTCAGATTATTATTAACCGTGAGATAAAGATGAACTGGTCAAACATCTAAGGAATAAAAAACAGTTTTTATTTATTTTATATATTTAATTGCTAGCTAATTTGTAAATAATTTATCTTATGTTCGGCCAAAATAATAATAATAACTTATTTTCTATTAATTAATTACTTTTTTATTAGTAGCACTTTTTTTTGTTTCAAATATATTCTTCTACTACTAAATAACTATAATTACTATATCATAAAATACATAAAAAATGATAAACTATATTATTATTGCTTAGAGATTAGTTATAGTTAGATACTTTTTCTTTTTTTGGCAAAATAGAAACTATTTCTCCAAACCAAAGTTAAATGCCCTATAATATTCGTGAAAATTAATAAAATTATCAACTTAAATTCAGCTAATTTTAAATATTTGATAAGAAAACAAAATGGTGTAATATACACATATCGAATGGTAGGAATAAAACGAACTAATATTTAAACGTTATTTACAATTTTCTAACTAGATGAAAATCATCACATATTATATTTAGCAGTGGTACCTGTCCAAACTAATATTTAGTAACTAAAACTTTCAATTATTGCCATGTATTTAGCTCATACATATATGTTTCACTTTGCTTTGGACACAAATTGGTTGTGATTAGCAACTAAATATTAGTTCATCACTAAATAGTTTCACGAATATATAATTTGTGACTAAATTCATATGTAGCTACTAAAAAAATTAAATTTTAGTGACTAACTATATTATGGTCACAAAATATTCATCACTAAAAATATGTTTTTTTGTAGTGTGTTTATGAACGATCGTCTCTTTGTACGATCGACTATGGAGGGTGGTTTGTCTACCGACCCTTTATTTTACTCACTCAGAGTGTTTATGGACGATCGTCTCTTTGTACGATCGACTATGGAGGGTGGTTTATCTACCAACTCTTTATTTTACTCACTTGGAGTGTTTATGGACGATCGTCTCTTTGTACGATCGACTATGGAGGGTGGTTGTCTACCGACCCTTTATTTTACTCACTCGGAGTGTTTATGGATGATTGTCTCTTTGTACGATTAACTATGGAGGGTGGTTTGTCTACCAACCCTTTATTTTACTCACTTGGAGTGTTAATGGACGGTCGTCTCTTTGTACGATCGACTATTGAGGGTGGTTTGTCTACCGACCCTTTATTTTACTCGCTCGGAGTGTTTATGGACGATCGTCTCTTTGTACGATCGACTATGGAGGGCGGCTCTTCTACCGACCTTTATATTACTCTCTTGGAGTAGTTTGGGGGTGACCACCTCTTTGGATGAACACATATGAATGGTGGTTTGTCCACCAACCCGTTCATGTAAAATATTACTCTCTTGGAGTAGTTTAGGGATGACCGCATCTTTGGACAGAGACCTATGAAGGGTGGTTTGTCCACCAACCCGTTCATGTAAAATATTACTCTCTTTGCGATGTGTGGACATGATAGCCACCTTGAAGTTTGTGGACATGATAGCCACTTTATGATGTGTGGACATGATAGCCACCTTGAAGTTCGTGGACATGATAGCCACTTTATGATGTGTGGACATGATAGCCACCTTGAAGTTCGTGGACATGATAGCCACTTTATGATGTGTGGACATGATAGCCACCTTGAAGTTCGTGGACATGATAGCCACTTTATGATGTGTGGACATGATAGTCACCTTGAAATTTGTGGTAGCAAATATAATACGGCTTCACGCCTGATCGAATGAACACTGTTGTAGGAGTAATATACCTTCACACCTGATTGGGGAATCATAATGTAATATGAAAATAATATGATCACTGGATCATGACGGTAGGAGTGATATACCTACGCATACCTACGCACCCAATCGAGGAATTGTAATATAATATGTCAATAATATGGCAATAAGCATGATCACCAGATCATGGCGGTATGAGTGATATAGCTACGCACCTGATCACGGGATTGTAATATAATGTTGCAATATGTCTGATCACCAGATCATGGTGGTAGGAGTGATATACCTACGCACCTAATGTCGTGATATGCGACTTTAATGATATACTTGCGAGCCTACTCGTATAATGTCACAATAGGAATAGTCAGGGCGACAACAGTGATATACCTGCACGCCTGATGTCGTAATAGGAATAGTCAGGGCAGCAGGAGTGATATACCTGCACGCCTGAGAGTTGTTGTAGTTACAGTAGCAACATGAGTGATATACCCGCGCACTTGATGGATTTTGAGTTTTGGGCATAACACATTGGTGATGCCCATAAGCTACTTGTAATTTTTTTATAATGGGTAATGGTTCCCAATAAATGGTTGAGGTCTTCTTGTTGCCACTCTTGGTAGGTCTTCTGTCGTTTTATACGTTTGTGCGACAGATCTAAGGATCATGGCCGCATTTTCGAGTAAACTACGCACTTGATTGAAAGATCACGTCTGTGAGATGTAATATGAGGCGCTTTTCCTTGTGAATGGGATGTTTGCCAGAAAATGAATCCCAGTTTGGGTATAAAGATGCACCGTTGGTGCTAGAGCGTAACACGTTAGTTGGGGTCGTTAGACCCTGAACGATGTGCTCGTTTAAGTTGTAGAGGAGGGGGAACCTTTACGCGTATCATTGTAATCAAATATAGATCTGAGCTTGAGTTATAACCGGATATAGATCCGAGTTTGAGTTATAAGAGGGGCGTAGCGACGCGTCAGCTCTAGTTTATGTCGGGTGTTAGCCAACGCGTTTTAGTATGTAAGTTGGGTGTTGACCACCACAGTTTTGACTCGGAATTTGGAGATTCCCAGTGAATCTAAGTGTTTAGAAATTAGAATGTATATGTAGCCGCTAGGGCATTAGTATTGTGCAGTGAAGTACTGAAGTAGATATGATGCTGCCTAGTACTCCCCTGCCCCCCGGGCTTGGGCGGAAAGTAATTTTCGGGCAAGCCTAATTCATCTAGAAATAGAGATAGTAAGCGTAATAAAGTTGCTCTTAAAAAGATGCATAATTTAAAAGTTTGGGGGATGACTTTCCTACTATGTAGCGTTTGTCCAGATTTGCCCCTATGCATTTAGTTAAGGGGCGTGCGTTGAAGCATATATCCTCAAATCGTTGTGGGTTTTGTTTCCCCATGTTGTGGGTATATTTGGGTAATGAGAGATGTAGGTGCGTGCGTGTGTTGGATGCTCATGTCCTCTTGATTTGGTCGTTGTATACTTGTATATACACTTTGGAGGCTTGCTCCTTTGTTTTCTTATCTTGTCCATAGGATGTCAGATTCAATAATCATTAGTTATAAGTTTTCATAAGCATATGCATTTATATAAATTCATACTCATTTGATTTTTTCAAAGCACGTCATAGACAATAAATAGTGTAGGGTATAAATGCTTCCCTGGTTTCGGCGTTGATCGCGATTGACTACTGTTGCCCGGTTTGACTACTGTCGACCGATTTAATTGATGTTGACCAGTTTTATTGGTGTTTAACCGGTTTGACCAATTTGATTGATGTTGACCGATATGGCCAGTTTTAACCGATATGATGCAGTTTTGAGGGATTGTAAATAGATTAGAAGCAGTTTCCCTTCCATCTCCATAAATTTACAATGTATATATATCATGCCCCCAAGGCAAGGAGAGGTGTCATTTCTTCTTGGTTTATATACACGCCTTAAGACACACATGATGTGAATACAAGACATTAGATAAAATGATGATATAATCATTCGTACATGTATGCATGTACAAATGTCTCTATTACGATACTGTTGTATGAAAGAGCATACATATAATATTATGATGGAATATGAACGATTATCTTACGCACTTAATATGGCACGTAATAATGCCTATATTTAATAGTCATGTCACCCTTTAAAACTATGCATATATGTGGTACTAGAGAGGTCACGATGAATCTCTAATTTCTAGTCACAAGAGGGAGTATTAAACATTTATGCCCCAGTAAGAGTAACTGGTAACACGAGACCAACATCCGCTCTCGAGTAATGTGGTGTTTAAAAGGCGTTGACAAGACCAATGATAATGTCTAGGTTTTAACAGATAGACTATATCAGCTAACTATGCACATTTGTGCTCATATATGCATGAATCAGCACGTGCATGCTAATGTATTAGTAAAGGGTTAAAGGTACTTTTGGTGCCACATGTTTGACCTATGTAGGTTTTTGGTGCCATATGTTTCGTTTTGTAGGTTTTTGGTGCCATATGTTTGAGAGGTTGTATGTTTTTGGTATTTCCGTTAGTCAACAGTTAGTTTGACCGTTAAATACTTTTATTTTGTTCAATTTAGTCCTCAAATTTATATTTCTAAAATTTAATATTTACAATTTAGTCCATATTGTTTGTTCAAGTCACCGTCCAAGGCCGCCGGCCACCACCCACCACCTCCAAGGCCGCCGACCGCCACGAAACGGGCCGGCCACCACCCCACGGCACCGGCCACCACTGCTTGGGGCCGAAAACCACCCCAATTGGTGGTGGCCGGCCCCAATTGAGGTGGCCACCACCAATTGGAGCCGGCCACCACCAATTGGTGGTGGCTACGGCCCCAATCGGGGCCGGCCACCACTAGTGGTGGTGGCTACAGCCCCAATCGGGGCCGGCCACCACCAGTGGTGGTGGCTACAGCCCCAATCGGGGTCGGCCACCACCAATTGGTGGTGGGTACAGCCCCAATCGGGGCCGGCCACCACCAATTGGGGCCGCCGGTCCCGATTGGGGCCACAGAGGGCTCCAATCGGGGCCGGCGGCCCCAACTGGTGGTGGCCGGCCCCGATTGGGGCTGTACCCACCACCAATTGGTGGTGGCCGGCCCCGATTGGGGCTGTAGCCACCACCAATTGTTGGTGGCCGGCCCCGATTGGGGCCGTAGCCACCACCACTGGTGGTGGCCGGCCCCGATTGGGGCCGTAGACACCACCACTGGTGGTGGCCGGCCCCGATTGGGGCCGTAGACACCACCACTGGTGGTGGCCGGCCCCGATTGGGGCTGTAGCCACCACCAATTGGTGGTGGCCGGCCCCGATTGAGGTGGCCACCACCAATTGGGGCCGGCCACCACCAATTGGGGTGGTTTTCGGCCCCAAGCGGTGGTGGCCGGTGCCGTGGGGTGGTGGCCGGCCCGTTTCGTGGCGGTCGGCGGCCTTGGAGGTGATGGGTGGTGGTCGGCGGCCTTGGACGGTGACTTGAGCAAACAATAAGGACTAAATTGTAAATACTAAATTTTAGAAATATAAATTTGAGTACTTAATTGAACAAAATAAAAGTATTTAACGGTCAAACTAACTGTTGACTAACGGAAATACCAAAAACATACAACCTCTCAAACATATGGCACCAAAAACCTACAAAATGAAACATATGACACCAAAAACCTACACAGGTCAAACATGTGGCACCAAAAGTACCTTTAACCCATTAGTAAATGCATACAGTTAAATAATTCAGCAAATAAGTATCTCAGCAAACAGTGCCTATATGCGATTGTCTTAGCAATAACATTAAAGCAATAGCTAATTCATGTAAATAAATATGAAACATGCTTGCTTAGCTACTAATCTTCTCTGAGGTGAACCTTCGTGTTGATGCTCCATGCCCGAGTGAAGTGGATGTCCATAGCTACAACGAACGATGATGGTCGTGAGCTTTGATGCTTATCATAGTGAACTCCCTTTAGAAGGTGGCTTAACTAAATTTGTTTGCTAAGATTCCATTCACACAAAGGAATAAGATAATCATTATGTAGTGAAGGCATTAAGCATAGATGATTATATCAAACATTGGATATAGCAATTAAATGAGAGTGTAGACTTCCCTGATTTTGATGTATTTGATTCAATGGCTCGTGATGAGCCCAATAGTGCGATTTTGACGTTAGGCTCGTTTGGTTTGATCTTTTAATTTGGTGGTTTGACCAATGGTAGACCGGTTTAGCCAATATTGACCGGATGAATTACTGTTGACCGGTTGAATCGCTGTTGACCAGTTGAAACGCTGCTGACCGGTTTAGCCACTGTTGACCGGTTTACTTAGTTAGGGTCGGTCGACTCAGTGGTTGAATGGGCAATGTTTTGAGGCGAAGGCCCACCTACTGAATGGACTTACTTGAATAGCCCATTACATGAATTTTTGGGCCACCTTTGAATGGAATTACCATCAGTGGTGGAAGCCTTTCCCTCATCGGAGGTGGAGACCTCGCAGTTGTGGAAGCTTCGCTGGAACGCACTTTGACTCCAATTGAATGGTGGTGAGGCAGCTATTATTCTTCGAGGTTTTGCCGGCGGTCAAGTCGCCTTTGCAGTAACTAGATAGGTGCAATAACAAGATAGATGGGTGGGATGTGAGAAGAAGGTAGAAGATGGAGAGAGAAAGAAAAAAATCTTTAATTTTTTATTTGTTTAATGCCTTTGTGGCTTTCTTTATTATTTTATTTTATTTTATTTGGTAGATGTTTTGCTTTAGCTTTTAGCTTACGCTAAATGTATTTTCTTTTTTTGCTACAATTTTCTCTTCATTGAGAAAATTGAAAAAGTGAAACAAATTTTTGTCGGACCTAAAATCTGACATACGGCGAATTACGTTTTGAAAACGTGGGATTTTGAAAAGAGTCGCCACTAGTTAATTATTAGGCTAACTAGAATCCTAAATTACCTAAGTGAATAACGAATTAAACACCTAAGTTTCAAATAGGCCTATGACCAGAAATTCAAGTTCGGGGATTCTGTTACGAAGTAAAAGAAATAACTTTTAATTACGCCCTTTCGGTACTCAATTAACTTATTTGCCAATTTTAAAACTTAAACATGCTTTTATAGTGAATTAATTTAATAATATCACGTCTGAATTATTTTTTTACGCACCGTTTTTTATTAACAACAAAGTTAAGCCATAAGAAAAAAACTATCTACCACCTAAATTCCCCAATTGGTAAAACCTAATCAAAATTAAACCTAACATCTTAAAATCATGATAAAATATAGTGGTTACGTGTTATACACATAACATGCTATCTAATTAGATTACATTTTAATTATCTAACTATCATAATATAATAATAAATAAATAACAAATTACCAATTAAATAATAATTAAAAAAATCAAAACACGGCGGGAACTTACCTTCTTCTTCCCAAGTCGTGACAGCCAGGGACGGCAGTGGGCAGCAGGCAGCAGCGACGGCAAGTGGCTCGGGACGGCAGTGGGCAGCAGCGACGAGGGGACTTCCGGCGACGGGCAGACGAGCTTCGGGCCAAGCAATCGCGATTTCCGGCGAGCCAAGCTTTGAGCGGGCAGAGGTCCGGTCGACGAGCTGGGTGGTCGCAGTCATCAGCAGCAGCGTTTCCTGACGAAGACTCCGGCGCAACAGGACATGCGAGCAACTCCGGCAGGGCTGACAGGAAGAGGGCGGGCGGCGCGGTGGACCTCCGACGGAGACGAGCTGAATCTGGCGACAGCAACAGGAGGAACGCACCACGGTGGCCGGAGTTTCCTTCGCAGCAGAGACGTGGTGGGCTGAGTGGAGGTCGGACCGGGACGGTAGCTGGCGAGGCGGCGCGACTCCAGTAGTGATGGGCGGCGACAGGCGGGGCTGCCGGAGCTCCGGCGATTGGATGCACATAGTGAACAAGAGAGATGAATATTATGCACGAATTTCGAAAAAAAATAGTATTTTATTGCTGTCTTGATTTCTGTGTGTGTTTACATTGATACTAGGGACTATTTATAGCTAACCTAGACCCAAAAATTAGGAAAAAAATATATTTGCTCTAATATACTCTTAATAAATCCGAAAATTATATATATATATATATATATATATATATATATATATATATATATGTTTATGAATCTTGCCATAAATATATACTATATATTTTCTGATTATTACATCATATTTAATGCATATATACTATCCTAATTTAAACTGAGTCCATTTTTGGCAACCCCATGACTTTCCATATTTAGATATTTCCTTTTTTAAACGTGTTACACATAATATTTTTAACATGTTACATACGTGTCGTGCGTACCAAAATTAGGTGTTTACAGCTTGCCTCTCTTTGGACAGACTCCTGTAGAATGCATTCGATGGAGTTTGTCCAAAGACGAGTAAACACTAATTTTGGCTAGGAACAATATCCTCTTCTGGGTCTTCAAGTCTCCAAGGTGGCCTTGGGCTTTATTGATGGTGCGAAATAGTAGAGCCTCTGTTGGCGGTGCCCCTGTTGGCGATGTAGAAAATAAAGCCTCCAGTGGCGTGCGGAAAAGTAAAGCCTCCAGTGGCGTGCAGTAAAGTAAAATCTTGATCGACGAAGCCTCCAGTGGCGAGCGACAAGAAAAAAACCTCCAGCGGCGTGCAATAAAGTAAAACCTTAATCGATGATGCCTCCAGTGGCGAGCGATAAGGAAAAGCCTCCAGTGGCGTGTATCAGAGAAGAGCCTCTAGTGGCATCCGTCGGAGAAGAGCCTCTAGTGGCGTCCGTTGGAGAAGTGCCTCTAGTGGCGTGACTTGCGAAGGCTGAATACTAAGGCTTCGTTCGTCGGGGGTGACTCTCAGAAAACTAGAAAACTCAGATCCTGATTGTCGGTTATGACTTGTAGGAACAGACCGTAACAATCCTACTCATCATTTGAGCGGTGACTTGCGAGAACAGACTGTAACCGTCCCGTTTGCCGTGAATTTGACTCGTAGGAACAGACTGTAACAGTCCTACTCGTCCTTGAACGGTGACTCGCGAGTGCAGACTGTAACCGTCCCGCTTGCCCTGAAGTTGACTCGTAGGAACAGACTGTAACAGTCCTACTCATCCTTGGAATGCGACATGCGAGAACAGACTGTAACCGTCTCGCTTGCCGTGAAGTTGACTTCGCAAGAAGCTGTGTCATAGAAAATACGCTTGCGCATGAGTGTTTGTCCCTATTTTTTGCCTAAATTGTGCATGGTGCGACAACCTAGCGGGATTTTTTTTTAAGAATTTCTCTCTTATTCTCTCCTTCACGGTCGATTGAGAGATTTCCGACCATGCCCCTCGGTTTTTTCTCTCCTTTTGCCATGACTGCAATTTCTGAATTTGCAGCCATGCCCCTCATTTCCTGATTTTGCCTAGGCCGCCCTTTTGAGTTTTCAACCTAGCGAAAGCACTTTCTTTTGTGGTAGCCAATTGCTGGGTGGATGTGACCCGTTCAATTATTTTCCACTTTTTCATCGCTGATGCTCTTCTTTTCAATAGTCAATTTAGGGTTGAATGTGGTCCGCTCTTTATTTCATGTCTCGATGCAGGAGTACTCTAATTTATAGCCGTTTGGAGGGTGGCTGAGACCCTTTCCTCGCTTCTTTAATGATGTGCGAGCCCTTTTTGATTTGTAGCCATTTGGAGGGTGGCTGTGGCCCTTTCAAGAATGCAGTTTGAAAATCTCAGGTAAGTAACTCAGGATGCGCTATGAAGCTTGTCGTCATCGCTACTTAAGGCCCTGTTTTTTTTTTTTTTTTTTTCAACTCTCCTTTTACCATGTTTGTCCTTTCAGATTTTCAATCATGCCTCTCATCCCTAACTTTTGCCTAAGTCGCCTTTACAGGTTTTCGACCTAGCGGGAATTTTTTTCTTTTTTCCTCTTTTTTTATAAGCTTTACACGGAGAAACTGCTCTTTTCAAGCATAATACCTTTTAAGTGCGTCTGCGTTGACTGGACTAGGAAGATCTTGACCGTCCATATCCGTGATGATCAGCGCACCTCCCTTGAACACCTCTTTGACCACGTAGGGTCCTTCGTACTTTGGCGCAAACTTCCCTCGCGAATCAGGATTGATACGCAGTACTTTTCGCAACACCAGGTCCCCCTGTTGGAAATTACGTGGTCGCACCTTCTTGTCAAAGTCCCTAGTCATTCGTTGTGGTAACATTGCCCATGACATAGTGCCGTGAGCCTCTTTTCGTCGATGAGGTTCAACTGTTCATACCTTTGTCTAGCCCATTCTGCCTCGTCGAGCCCTGATTCTGCCAGGATCCTTGCAGAGGGGATCTCCACTTCCACGGATAGAACAACTTCAGTTCCGTATACGAGAGAGAACGGAGTTGCCCCGGTTGAAGTACGGATCGAAGTTCTGTATGCCAAGAGTGCCCAAGGTAGCATATTATGCCAATCTTTGTATGTGACTGTCATCTTCTCAATGATCTTCTTTATGTTTTTATTCGCTGCTTCCACCGCGCCGTTCATCTGAGGGCGGTATGGGGACGAATTCCTGTGCTTGATCTTGAGTTGAACACATAAATCGTTTATCAACTTGTTGTTGAGGTTCTTGGCATTGTCCGTGATTATTGTCTCGGGCACCCCGTAACGGGCAACAATGTCTCTTCGTAAGAAACACTCAAACGCTTTTGCAGTAACTGACGCAAGTGTGACAGCCTCTATCCACTTGGTGAAATAATCAATTGCCACCAAAATAAACCTGTGGCCGTTAGATGCATTTGGTGAAATGGGACCGATCACGTCAATTCCCCACATTGAAAAAGGCCACGGAGAAGACATCGGATGCAACTCATTTGGCGGCACATGAATCTGACTAGAGTACACCTGGCATAAGTGGCATCGCCGGACGTGCTCCACGCTGTCTGACATCAGGGTAGTCCAAAAATAGCCCATCCTCATGATTTTTCTCGCGAGCATGTGACCGCTCATGTGCGGTCCACAGCTTCCTTCGTGGACTTCCTCCATCAATCGCTTCGCCTCTTCCGAACCTACACATCTCAAAAGGGTGGCATCAAAATATTTTCTATAAAGAACCTCACCACTAAGAAAGTAATTGCATGCCATCCTGCGAATGGTTTTCCGATCCTTGCTACTTGCACCCTCGGGAAACTCGCCTGACTGCAAGTATCTCTTTATATCAATGAACCAGGGTTCGCCATCTGATTCTTCAAGTGTGCAACAATATGCAGGACGCTTGTTTACTTCAATCTTGAGAGGCTCTATGGAATTCCCGTCTGAGATATTCACCATCGATGCGAGGGTCGCCAACGCATCTGCGAATTGGTTTTTACTCCGAGGCATCTGCCTGAATGTTATTTCCTCAAAATTCTCGCTCAACTCTTCGATATGATGATGATATGGTTGCAACTTGGGATCTCTTGTTTTCCATTCTCCCAAGGTTTGGAGGTTGATCAGCATGGAATCTCCATAAACCTCCAGTTCATGTATCTTGAAATCAATTGCCGCTCGCAACCCGAGAATGCACGCTTCGTATTCCGCCACGTTGTTGGTGCATGGAAAAGTAATCTTTGCTGCTACAGGAAAATGTTGACCTTTTGGGGATACGAGTACTGCCCCTACACCACATCCGGTGGATTTTGCAGCTCCATCAAAATACATTCTCCACATGCTTCCATTTTCTGTCTCTTCTTCCACGTGAAGTATGTTGCTATCCGGAAGCTCGTGACTTACTTGATGATCGTCATCAATGGGAAACTCTGCTAGATGATCTGCAATAGCCTGCCCTTTTATAGAAGTACGAGGAATGAACTGTATGTCGTACTCAGCAAGCTGGACCTGCCATTTGGCGACATTCTTCATTAATGCCGGCTTCTCTAGTATGTATTTCAAGGGATTCAATTTAGAAATGAGATGTATGGTGTAATACAACGTATACTGTCACAGTCGCTGCATCACCCATACTAACGCGCAACTTGTCCTTTCAACCTCCGTGTACTTGGCCTCTCCTTCAGTGAACTTCTTGCTGAGGTAATAAATGGCGTGCTCTGTCTGGCCATCTTCATCTAGTTGCCCCAACATGCATCCCAATGAGCCTTTTCGAACCGCCAGATACAAAATAAGTGGCCGACCCGGAGTGGGTGGGACCATGATTGGTGAATTGACGAGATATTCTTTGATTGAATCGAAGGCATGCTGACACTCTTCATCCCATTCAATCAATGCATTTTTCCGCAGGAGGCAGAACAAAGGTTGACACTTGTTCGTCATATTGGCGATGAACCTCGCGATGTAATTCAAACGTCCAAGCAAGCTCCTGACCTCCTTGACGGTAGACGGTGCTGGAAGGTCTAGTATCGCCTTGACCTTGTCGGGATCCACTTCTATACCCTTCTTGCTGACTATAAAGCCCAGCAACTTACCGGATGTTACTCTGAATGTACATTTTGCTGGATTTAGCCTGAGCTTAAACTTCTTGAGCCGTTCAAAGAGTATTCGCAAGTTAACAAGGTGGTCTTCATTTTCGCGGGATTTTGCGATCATATCATCGACGTACACTTCTATCTGCTTATGCATCATGTCATGGAACAATGTGACCATTGCTCTCTAGTAAGTTGCCCCCGCATTCTTAAGTCCGAAAGGCATGACCTCGTAGCAAAACGTGCCCCACATTGTGATGAAGGTGGTTTTTGACTTGTCCTCTTCTGCCATCTTGATTTGATTGTATCCAGAGAACCCATCCATGAATGAGAACATGTTGTGTCGTACCGTGTTATCGACTAACATGTCAATATGAGGGAGCGGAAAGTTGTCCTTCAGACTAGCCTTGTTGAGATCTCGATAATCAACACTGACTCGAACACGACCATCCTTCTTCGGTACAGGGACAATATTGGCGACCCACTCGGAGTAGTTGCATACCTCGAGGAACCCCGCGTTAATTTGCTTGATGATCTCTTCCTTGATCTTGAGGAGTAACTCTGGACTCTGCCGCCTTAAATGTTGTCTTTTGGGCTTGAACTTCTCAGTATCTATGGGCAGAGTATGTTGCACAATCGCTGTATCTAAACCTGGCAGATCAGAATATGACCAAGCAAAAATCTCTTTGTACTCGTCTAGTAGCTCGATCATCTGGGCTTTCTGAGAAGGATCAAGAGTTGCCCCAATTTTGAGCTCTCGGGGTTCTTCCTTCGTACAAATGTTAACTATTTCGATAGTTTCGACAGTTGATGGCTTTCTCTCTTCAAATCTCTCGAGGTTCTCTCTTATTTCGATCGTTATCATTATATTCCTCTGATGGAATCACATCGTCATGGTTTTCGTGTTTTCTTGTATTTTTCTCATCGCTAAGCGAAAGACATAAACCGGAATCGAAAACCAATTGGTGATTGCTTCTCCTTCAACAAACGGTCGGACATAAACGCCTGGGGGAACTTCTTCGAGGATGGCTCCAACTGTGGTGTCAACGATGAATAGTCCGGCCATTGCTTGTAACGCTTCATCTTCATCAGTTCGAATGACCTGAGCTGGCCCTGGGAAAGTGACTGACAGTGGCAGAATGTTCATAGGCCTCCACCTTCTAGCGAATCGTCCCTTCTGGAAATCCATCAGTTGTTGCTCTCCATGTGCACTTTGATCATCTTCTTGGAACGGGGAATACCCTAGCCCGTATCTGCATACACTTTCCTTCAGCTGGAGTGGACGCGGGATTCCTTGACACCTGATACCCAGGCCTTGACTCGGGACGAAATTATTCTTCAACATGAACCTTCCTACCATGATGTCTGCTTTGCTCAGCGTTGGCTTACCCCAATCCCTGATGACGAAGATTAGCTCAAAAGAATGGTATGCGGGTGGCTCATCTCCACTAGTGTTGATGATAGGGACCGCCGTTTCCTGATAGATGTTGTGATCACCTTCTCCCCTGATTTCCACAAGGCGGTTGTTAATCACGTACTTCAGCTTCTGGTGTAGGGTGGATGGAACTGCCCCAACCGTGTGGATCCATAATCTTCCCAAGAGAAGACTGAAAACATTCGGGATATCCATGACCCTGAAGGTTACATCAAAAATGTTCGGACCAATCTCCAGCTGTAACTCGATCTCCCCATATACTTCCTTCTTCGTACCATCGAAAGCTCGAACCGCCGACTTGCTCGTATGGATATGGTACAGGTCAATCTTCATTTGCTTGAGCGTGGGTAATGGGCAAACATCGACTGTCGAGCCACCGTCAATCACGACCTTCGAAAGCACAAATCCGTTACACTTGCAGACGATGTGGAGGGCCTTCACATGGTTCTGAACGTCAACTCCTAGATCATCATCCCCGAAATAGATCTGGTTCGAGAATATAGAGCCAATAAAATTGCCCATCTGTTCAGCAGAGGTCTCCTTCGGCACTAACGCTTCTTTGAGCACATTCATGAGAGCTTCACGATGACTTTCTGAGCTTAAGAGGAGAGCAAGAAAAGAAATTTGAGCCGGAGTCTTGCGGAGCTGATCAATCACTTTGTCCTCTCCTTCCTTCATGAACTTTACAAAGTCCACAATTTCTTCGTCAGTCACCTTCTTCTTCGGTGCTACTTCTACAGCCTTATCTTTAGCAACATCCTCCATCTACGAACGACCCAAACGTGTCATGATCATAACATGATCGTCTGGTTTTGCTGCCCCGACTATCTGAGCTTCGTAATTCCAAGGGGCCTTCTTGTTGCTTTCAGATTTGAAAGGAGTCGGGCCCTGCATCACTAGCGGCAACCTGGTTGACTGTTCAGGCACATAATTAAGTATGAACGGCGTGATTACTGCAATAGCGACATTTTCTGACGACTCATCTTCGAGACAGATCATGTTGATGGATAATGATGAACCAGCATTGTGTTGCGGCAAAGGGTTTGTCTTGACATTAGGAGGAGGGATTGGGTTGAGAATAAGGAGCTTATTGTCAATGAGGTCTTGAATCTTGTGCCTCAGACGGGTGCATTTCTCTATCGAGTGTCCAGCTACTCCCATGTGGAACTCGCATCTCGAGTTTGGATCGTCATTGAGTACTCTCGAATCTGGCCTCATGAACTCGGGGTCGATGAGGTTTTGTTCCAACATCTTCTGGTACACCTCAGCCATTGACACAGGTAAAGGGGTGAAGGCCCTTGTTTCTCTCTGCCTGAAATTAGCTCGATTTGCTTGTCCGCCCGTAAATGAGGGTTGTGGAGCCGGAGGTACTTGAGTCACTGGTTGAGCCGTGGGGGTTGTCAACTGCATCGGGTAGACTGCGCCTACAGTTGCATCTTTCGGGAGCGGCTTTTTGGCGCCACTCTTTTTTAGACCGTCTCCTTGGTAGCCTTTGAGAGGATCTTCAATCTTCCCCATTCGGATTCCTTGCTCAATCATCTCTCCGGATTTCACCAGGTCGGCAAAATTTGCAGAAACATGTCCCAATAAATGGGAGTAGTAAGCTCCCTTTAAAGTTCCGATGAACATAGATACTGCTTCTGTGTCTTCCAGTGGTGGTCGGACCCCGGCGGCCTTCTCTCTCCACGCCTGCATGTAGCTTCTGAAGGATTGTCCGCCAGTCATCTCCATGCCTTGAAGATCCATGCGGGTCGGAGCAGTGTTCAAATTAAACTTGTATTGGCGAACAAAAGCGTTAGCCATTTCCTCCCAGGTTGAGATATCACCGGCCTTCAAGCTGACGAACCAAACCAAAGCTGCTCCTTTCAAGCTCTCCTGGAACGTCTGGATAAGGAACTTCTCGTACTGCTGATAAGGGGCCATCTTTGCAAGGTAAATCCTCAGGTGGACGATGGGATTTCCGGTGCCATCATATTTCTCGAAATCAGGCACTTTGAACTTCTCTGGTCTTGACATGTCAGGGAATAAGCATAAGTCGGAGTAACCAATGCCCCCGTACTGCTCAAGTCCGGACAGAGCCTTCATCTTTCCCTCCATTTTCTTCAAGAGGCGATCCTGCTCGGATTCGATGACCGGTGATGATGTGAATGCATTTTTACCGGTAGCACCCCCTTGGTTCACGTGCTCATTTTTCTTTGTTGGATTCGGAAGGACATACGGCTTTGGCGGGATTGGTCCGGTATGACTAAAGCCGGGGGTTGGTCACGAGGAGGTTCTACCGTGACCTCGGGAAGCACGGCGGCAGCTGGCGCTGTCAGCCCGGTGTTCGCTACGGGTGTTTTGGAGGAGGTTGGACTTGTGATTTCTGTCAGCAAAGCTGGGTTTGGGGCGCGGTGAGCTGACTGAGCTTCAAGCAGTGCCATGATGCGTTCCATGCTGGATGACATGTCAGCCATATCCTGATGCATCTTTGCATTGGCTGCCTCGATCTCGGCCATTCGCTTGTCGTGTTGCTCGATCTTCTCAGTGTTTTCCATATTGGTTGTTAATCTTGTGATCGCCAGTATTAGCTAAATTTTCCTGCGTTTGGAAAATCGACGATTCAAAATGTGGACACCGAATACCATGCATGATTGTTTTTTTTTAAAAAATGTGTCATTCATTTCAGCGTTTTATTCATGAAGGAGATAGTTTACAAATAATATTTAAAATCTAAAACGCTTTACACGACTGTGCATCTCGCCGAGTGCGTCGAGTGCTTGTTCTTTAGTCCTAACGAATGCGACAGACAAATGTTTTGAAAAAAGTTTCAGTCTTCTTGCTCTTCATTTGAACTTTTCAAGATTAGCACTTAACCGCGTCTTATGTCTCTCTTTCACTTTAATAGCCCACCGCTGGTGCATGACGGTGGCATTTGCTTTGGCTAGGTATTCCCGTAACTTCATGACCTCCTCTTTGGCTCTTGTACAGTCTTGGACCCATGTTGCGCACTGCATTTCTACCCGGGCCGCCAGTGTATCGTACACATCTTCATTAGAGGGGTTTTGAGCTTGTGGCTTTTGTCCGAGGATCTCTTTAGGGTCAATGAGGGACTCCCTTGGGGTAGTATGAAACCGGTAAATGTATTCTTTGGTGGAGCAATACATCCTCTCCTCCTCTCCTAGAGCATTTGGCATTTGGACTTTCTCCTCATCACGATTCTCCCAAATCTTTTGAATCTGCTCGGCACCTTTCTTGAGTGCGGCTTGAGTGATTTTGTTGTCGTGCCAGTTAAAAACCAGAGAAGATCCCTTTGCGCTCGTTGGTATACCTTGGAGGCCCCCAAGTTGTCGTGTGACTCGAGCCGGGTAGGTGACTACTGAGCCTAGGTGACTAATAAGAGGAATACCTTTGAAATCTTTGCATTTTAAAAATACGGGCTTCGGTGAAAACCAACGAGCTACCCACAAAATATCTTTAGGTAAAAGTTTCGAAAAATGTTTTTCCCACTCAAGGGCACTCCATCCTCTATTTACATGGCGAGAATAATCTATCATCTTTGATATGATTTGTTGGTCAATGAGGAAACGAAATTTGGGGAAACCCGCGCCAATCTCAACTAAGTGACTTAAAAACCATATTTGTAGTAAAGCTGGACTTGCCCTAATTACCCCTTTTCCTTTAGCCTTTACGAGATTTAGTGACGTAATTGTTTCAGCAAGCAACGCCACTGTGTAACCTCTGCCTTCGACCACCTAAAGGACGACGTGTGCCAGGGCCACGTCTATATGGCTTTTGGAGCGGGGGAATAAGACAGTCCCAAAGAATAGTAAGAGATAGGCGTGAGTTGCTCCTCGGATCGCTCGATCGTCTTTCATTCTAAATTCGATCCATTTTATCAAACGCTCGATAGATATGCCATGCTC
Source organism: Clarkia xantiana subsp. parviflora (assembly GCA_036873135.1). Lineage (NCBI taxonomy): Eukaryota > Viridiplantae > Streptophyta > Magnoliopsida > Myrtales > Onagraceae > Clarkia > Clarkia xantiana. The sequence continues at coordinate 23,683,889 of JAPTYO010000008.1, read as the reverse complement.
TACATTCACCATAAGCTCATCAGCTACCCTCCCTTTTTTAGCTCGTAGAAGGGCCGACATGATGCATCTCTCCGGGGCTCCAAATTGTGGCAGTATAATCTTCCTATTCCACTCGACGCCTTGGATTAGTTGTCCGTATTCCTCCAGCGTGGGGCTAGCTCTATGCCATTGATGACGAACACCGCCTTTTCCGGGTCCCAAAAGTTGGTTAAGGCATCAAGCATGTGCCACTCTATTTGATAGTCGGGGAGACGTTGAATTCTCCCAATGATCTTGGTGACGTACTCTTGTTCCGTGCTTAGCATGGCATTCCAGATGCGATTGATATCTTCCTTGGGGGCCGGCAAAGTCGTGATGTGCGGGCATTTGCGCAGTGCTTCCATCCTTACCAAAAATGGAGTATAAAACGTTTTAGAGTTGGTGAAACGAATGGCACTTAATTTTTGAAAAATGTTGATGCATGCTTTAAAAGTAAAATTTCCACTAATATCCACGCCACAATTACAGTTACAACATTATAAGAGTTAGATTACACATGGACCCATATCCTATACACCATAAAACCTAAGGGTCGAGAATGACAAAGCGAAAACGAAAACCACGCATGTACGCATATCGGCCGGATTGAAGCTTCGGGTAGTGTGTTTTTTGCTTTTCTCTATGGTTGGTTCCACTGACAGGTTCCCGACAAGGTGGTTTCCTCATCCCATCACAGGGATCATAGGACCTTCACAAGCGAGTAGAGTTTTTCCGAGCCGTACCGGCGGCCCAGCCGTTCCGGTCGTACCGTACTAAACCTCCGGGGTTCCTAGTCGCCCTGAGTTTCAAGCGTTTGGTTCTTATTCTAGAGTGGTGTGTGCATGTTTTAATAAAAAAAAAACAAACAAACGTTAGTAAAAAAAAAAAATACTTGTACCTATTACGCAAAAAAAACAAAAAAATTAGAGTAACATCTATAAAAAAAACTAAAACATGGCAAACAAGCAATTTTAACAAGCCCGAACCCTCTAAATCTTCCCCAGCAGAGTCGCCAAATTGTCGGACCTAAAATCTGACATACGGCGAATTACGTTTTGAAAACGTGGGATTTTGAAAAGAGTCACCACTAGTTAATTATTAGGCTAACTAGAATCCTAAATTACCTAAGTGAATAACGAATTAAACACCTAAGCTTCAAATCGGCCTACGGCCAGAGATTCAAGTTCGGGGGTTCTGTTACGAAGTAAAAGAAATAACTTTTAATTACGCCCTTTCGGTACTCAACTAACTTATTTGCCAATTTTAAAACTTAAACATGCTTTTATAGTGAATTAATTTAATAATATCACGTTTGAATTATTTTTTTACGCACCCTTTTTTATTAACAACAAAGTTAAGCCCTAAGAAAAAAACTATGTACCACCTAAAATCCCCAATTGGTAAAACCTAATCAAAATTAAACCTAACATGCTTAAAATCATGATAAAAATTTAGTGGTTACATGTTATACACATAACATGCTATCTAATTAGATTTACATTTTAATTATTTAACTATCATAATATAATAATAATAATAAATAAATAACAAATTACCAATTAAATAATAATAAAAAAAATCAAAACACGGCGGGAACTTACCTTCTTCTTCCCAGGTCGTGGCAGCCAGGGACGACAGTGGGCAGCAAGCAGCAGCGACGACAAGTGGCTCGGGACGGCAGTGGGCAGCAGCGACGAGGGGACTTCCGGCGACGGGCAGACGAGCTTCGGGCCAAGCAATCGCGATTTCCGGCGAGCCAAGCTTTGAGCGGGCAGAGGTCCGGTCGACGAGCTGGGTGGTCGCAGTCAGCAGCAGCAACGTTTCGTGACGAAGACTCCGGCGCAACAGGACAGGCGAGCAACTCCGGCAGGGCTGACGGGAAGAGGGCGGACGGCGCGGTGGACCTCCGACGGAGACGAGCTGAATCTGGCGACAGCAACAGCAGGAACGCACCACGGTGGCCGGAGTTTCCTTCGCAGCAGAGACGTGGTGGGCTGAGCGGAGGTCGGACCGGGACGGTAGCTGGCGAGGCGGCGCGACTCCAGCAGTGATGGGCGGCGACAGGCGGGGCTGCCGGAGCTCCGGCGATTGGATCACACAGTGAACAAGAGAGATGAATATTATGCACGAATTTTGAAAAAAAATAATATTTTATTGCTGTCTTGATTTCTGTGTGTGTTTACATTGATACTAGAGACTATTTATAGCTAACCTAGACCCAAAAATTAGGAAAAAAAATATTTGCTCTAATATACTATCAATAAATCCAAAAATTATATATATATATATATATATATATATATATATATTTATGAATCTTGCCATAAATATATACTATATATTTTCTGATTATTACATCATATTTAATGCATATATACTATCCTAATTTAAACTGAGTCCATTTTTGGCAACCCCATGACTTTCCATATTTAGATATTTCCTTTTTTAAACGCGTTACACATAAATTTTTTAACATGTTACATACGTGTCGCGCGTACCAAAATTAGGTGTTTACAATTTTGTTAGTTATTTACAAACTAGAAATTGTCAAACATTTTTTCACAAAAAAATTGTTAAAGAAATAATTTTTTTTATATTACTAATAAGTAATACAACATTAATACATTTCATTTAATTATATATATATATATATATAATAGCATAATACAATTAGTGCAATTTTATAACTATAATAAGTATTTCCTAGCAATTCATTTTTCAAATGTTATTGTATAATTTTTAATAAACACTTCTTAGAAAAAAACAATAACTATATAATTATATCTTCTTTTTTTTGCCAACGGGGTACTTTAATCATTCGAAACAAATAACGAGTTTAAGTCGGGTTACATATAAAATCATTACGGACTAAAGAAAAAAGAGAGGGCGGGGGTTCAAGAACCCAATTATCTAAACACAGCCTCTTTCTAGCTTGGATAGCAATCTAGTTAGCGACTTCATTCGCTTTTCTCGAAACGGAGCTCTAATGGACCATCGGTATTTGCCCGGCCAAATGAAGAATTTTGTCCACAAAGAAAGCAATATGCCAATCACACGTTTGGTATGCACATGATAATGCATCGATGACTTCCTTCGAATCCGTGATAATGTGGGTCCATCCCTCTTGTAAAGCTAGACGGAAAGACAAGACTCCATTGACGAGCTGAAATGTGATTAAGTCCCCCCCTTTACCTTCCCGCGACTATCTCTAGCTATAACTCTGATACCACCGGTCTTCGTTCGCTCGTCCCATGACGCATCGCAATTAAGTTTGATAAAATCTCCATCGGGTGGCTGCCAGCAAGTCTGTTCGTGGGTTTGGTCATGTATTGGGGCTGCTGGACTCCTTTCACGCATGCAACTCCAGATTTCCTCCTGGAGTTGTCTTGCTTGGGATACTATGGTCATCGGATTAGGAATTACGTTAGCATACATAGCACGACAACGTTCTTTCCAAATCGACCACGAAACCACTCCCACGAGTGACAACCTTACCTTTTTCTCCTTCTTCGTGAGCCCATTGGTGATTTTGAATTAGTCAAACCAATCATTCATATTCATCGCATTACTATTTGGGCATCGAATGTTAAGCATTGCAAACCAAACCGGGGTTGTCCATGAGCATCGGAATAGCACGTGCTTCGTCGTCTCATCATAATCACATAAAGGTCAACATGAATTAATGCCCATACCTCGACGACTTAACTCGTGTTTCACCGCTAGAGCACCCGAGGTTAGTATCCACATGAAGGTACGTATCTTGGGTAGTGTTTGCATTGCCCAAACCTCTTTCCATCCGACACTAGCTGTATGGTCGGTCTGCCCGTCATGTGCTCTTACTTCCTTCAGCCTTCGGTACACTGATTTCACAGTGTCAACTCCATTTTTGCTGAATGGCCAAAGAATCCTATCTGCGACTTGGGTCGGATCAACCTGTAAATTTTGAACAGCTCGTCTCTCCTACTAGGTCAAGAGTTGACCAAGTGCACTTGCATCCACACACTTCTGAGCATGCCGAACCAAAGTAGAAAGTTTTTTTTTTCCAATATAGGGCGTTAGTCTGCATCCACACACTCCTATCACTTTTGGTTTTGTAAGGTAGTCCCAACTTCGCCAATGGATCTTCCTTTCATCTTCCTTTTGACCCCACCAGAATCGTGCGATTAAAGCATTAACCTCCGAGCACCACATTTTGGGAAGAAGAAATAAGCTCATCGCGTACGTTGGGATGGCGGTAATCACCGATTTGATGAGTACCTCCCCCCCCCCCCGCGTTATTTAGCAATAAAGCCTTCCATCCATTAATCTTGTTTTGTATGCGCTCCTTGAGATAGCCAAGCGCCTCCATCTTCGAGCGGCCCCAAATAGTAGGCAGTCCAAGATATTTACCCGGGTTTTTTACCTCGTTAATGCCTACCATGGATTCAATAGCTCTCTTCCATTCTTTCACATTCTTCCCGAAATAAAGATTGGATTTGTCATAATTCACTCGTTGTCCTGAGGCTTCACAATATTGCGTCAGGATACCGTTGAGATTGGTGACGTTAGCTACCATAGCTCGTATGAAAAATAGAGCATCATCGGCGAAGAAGAGATGATGAGTGATCGGACATTGACGTTTGACTTGGATTCCCTGAATCTTCCCTTCTTCCACAGCCCTTGTAACGTTTCTTGATAACACATCCGCCACTGGTATGAATAAGTAAGGCGACAAAGGATCACCACGGATCCCCCTAGACGGAATGATTGTAGTAGATCGATTTCCGTTTATGAGAACCTGATAGGAAACCGTGGAGATACAAGATGTTATCATTTTCACCACACCTCATGGAAACCTAACTTAAGTAGAACCGCCTTAAGAAAATCTCATTCGACTCGGTCATACGCCTTTTGCATATTTAGCTTAATAGCACATTCTTCCAATTTCACATTCGACCGGTTACGCAAGTAGTGAAATATTTCATGAGCCACAACAATGTTATCCTGAATTAGACAGCCTGCAACAAATGCACTTTGGAACGAAGAAATAATATTTGACAAATAAGGCTTCAATCTATTCGTCAATACTTTCGATATGATTTTGTAACCAAAGTTGCAAAGGCTTATAGGTCTAAAATGGCTCGGTGACACAGGATTAGGCAATTTTGGTATAAGAGAAATATCAGTATGACCTAATTGGGATGAGAGAGTACCTGAAGTGAAGAAGGATTTGACCATTGTGAACACGTCTTTGCCCACCACATCTCAGTACCTTTAAAAGAAACACCCTGGATAACCATCGGGCCCTAGTGCCTTAGATCCTCCTAGTTGAAAAGTCGCAACCTTGACTTCTTCCAAAGTAACCGAGCACACCAATCTTGAGTTCATTTCGGGCTTAACCATGGATGGGACTACTTGCAGTACATCCCCCCAACCTCTAGTACCATTTGAAGAAAACAAATTGCTATAGAAATTTGTGAATTCTATAGCAATCGATGACTCGTCCACCACTATCCTCCCATCCTCCATCATGATCTTCAAAATTTTGTTCCTCTGTCGTCTTTCTAAAGTGGTCAAGTGAAATAATTTCGAGTTTCTGTCTCTATGGTTCAGCTATTTCACTCTTGATCTTTGCCTCCAATATAGTTCTTCCCTCTTCCATAAGGCATTTAGCCTATCTCAGTGACTTCCGCGGCATGGTTTACATTGGGAGGCATCATTTGGATTTATTTGAGTCTCTCATATGCCTTCGAAATCTCATTCCTTGTGTTTCCGAATTTTGATCGACTCCAGGAAATTAGTCTCGGTCTGCATCTAGTTAGCTTCGATGAGACAAAGCCACCCGTTGCCGCTTCGTTGGCTGACTCTAGTGCGTCTGTGTCTATCCAGTGCGTCATGATCAGTTGGTGGCAATCAGGTTGCTCCATCCAAGCCTCCTCAAATATGAACAAACGGGGCCCCCTTTTGTGTTGGTGATTTGTGACCAAAACAATAGGTCTATGATCGGATCCTAAGAATGGTTCATGGAAGACCTGCGCTTGGGAATGACGTTGCAACCAAGAGGCGTTGGCTAAACCCCTATCAAGTCGCTCACAAACATACGAGTCTCCCGCTTGATTATTAGCCCACGTGAAGGGGTAACCATGAAAATTTAGATCAATTAGGCCAGCATCGCTAATCATGTTGTTGAATTCGTCCATTCTAGATTGCTCTTTCAAATTCCCTTCAAGTTTTTCATGTTGGAAGCGTATTTCATTAAAGTCACCATTACTAATCCATGGTGCCACTCTTCTCCTAGCAATGCGTCTCATAGTATCCCAATTTTTTCGTCGCTCCCCGGGTCGAGGATGGTCATACACGCACGTAAGGTAATAGACTTCGCCGGATGCTACGTGTTGCACCATACAATCAATGATGTTTTTTGATCGGTACAATACGATGACATCATAATTTGAATCCCACCAAATATCCAAGCCCCCAGATCTGCCTGATGACTCAACATAAAACGCACCCGAAAAGTGGACCTTCCTACGCACTGTTTCACAAAAACCCGACATGTTTTTTGTTTCCATTAAGAAGATGATCGCCGGCTTATACTTCCTAACGAGATCCTGGAGATGTGGAACCTTTAGGTTGGATCCAAGTCCCTGACAATTCCATGAGAGTACACTCATGGAGCCCTTGTGGCTGTTTCGGGACAACCACCAGAACCCGTTGATGAGCTCGATTCTGTTTCTTTCGGTAACGCTTGAGATCCTATGAATAGACCCGTTGCTCACCTACCACTTCCCCTCCCTAAAGTATTGGAAGCACGTCCTCTTCCCTTACCCCTAACCGAGAAACATGAGTTTCCTTCATATTGTTATCGGGGACACAGTACTTGAGTCGTTTTGAGACACCATCGGCTTCTTCCCCAAGATCCTTCCTTTTCTTTATTGAAAGTTTATTGACGATGGGACTCAAGCCCGTCGACGCAGATGGAATAATTTGGCCATGGATAGGCGAGCTTGGTTCAGGTTGTAGCTCTATGATGGATGTGGATGGAGGTGAGTGAGGACGAGAGTTGGCTAGAGTTTGGATTGTGAGGAATTGGTGGATAGTATGGGTGAAACTTTGATGGGGCTGAATTGGGAAAGTAGATGAGGTTTGGACATTGTGGAAAAATTGCCAAGGGTCAGAACTTGTAATTTCCATGGGGACCGTAGGGTCACCTAGCACTGTTTTATGGTGGGTGGGAGTAAGGACTACTAGTTGGATTTGGCTCAGTGGGTGCTATGGAGGAGTGAGCATCATGGGGAGGTTTTGGGATTTTGCCGGCAGCATTAATAGTGGTGGAGCACTGGCGGTAGCTTCAGGATTAGGAATATCTTGGTTTGTACTAGAGTCAGGATCTTGCTGATTCATCATGCTCTTCCACTTGCACTACAAGAAACTAGGGCCAATTAACACAAGGCATCTTCGTCTCAAATTCGTGTATAAACGTGTTTGACACGAACCTGACACGTTTTTGCCCCGTGATAAGTAATAGCGTGAGTAATTTTTTTTGACACGGGAAGGTCGTGTCAAATACTGTAGATCGTGTTAAAAGCGATAATAACCCGTGTCAGATGATGTCGTGTCAAATTCTTGACAAAGTCGTGTCATGTTTGTACACGGCATTTGACACGGGGTTCACAAGATAGAGACGATTCAACTTCTCACATATAGAATCAACAACTTTGACTTTAAATATTTATATTAGAATCAATAAACTTGTCTCAATAAAATACTTTTAGAATCAACAAATTTGACCTTGAATATGTATATTAGAATCAATAAATTTGCATCAATAAAGCATTGTAGAATCAACAAACTGGCCTCAACCGAACACTTATAGAATCAACATATTTGATTCTAAATATGTATATTAGAATCAGCAAACTTGCCTCAACATATTACTTTTAGAATCAATAAATATGACTTTAAATATCATATTAGAGTCAACAAACTTGCCTCAACAAATTACTTTTAGAATCAACAAATTTGACTTTAATTATACATATTAGAATCAGCAAACATGTCTCTACAAAATACTTTTAGAATCAACAATTTTAATTAAGAATCACCAAACTTGCCTCAAAGGTACACTTTTAGAATCAACAAATTTGACTTTAAATATATATTAAATACAAATAATATAAACAGTAATTATCGAATTCAATCTAGTCCAAAACTATGAATGAAAATACATTTGTATTGATACCTTAATACAATACAATACAAGACACTTAATTGAATTTTACATATACACAATACAAGACCACCGAACTAAGAACATATACAATTTTGAAACAATTTGACCTTGTTTATGCTGTAAATAGCTATAACCATGTCCTTTGTTCTAACTTCATGTAGCTCGGTTCTCACCTGCACTGATCACCTGGTTAAATACATCGAATTTAAATTAGTCCTTTATGTAAAAAACATTTGTATAGATACCTCAATAAATACAAATTAACCAAGTGGGACAGTAAGGTTCCTTAAGAGAGACCTCAGAGTCAAATTAAGGCAGCGTCCTACAAAAAATTACATAAACTTGACCTCGGAAAGAAAGACTAAGTTGATCTGTGTCATCACCATCAAGTTCCTAGTATCATCCTACCTTAGAAGCAAGATATATCATATCACCTTAAACTGGTAAGTCCAAACAGAGAATAATATTAATACGCTGTAAATAAAGCCTTGCAAAAATTAGGAGCGAGCAGGCCATTTGGTGGCGTATTATGGGATATCAACATATAGCAGCTCCAAAACTTGATGAGCTAGGTATATGACAAAATCAATATGAACTAAAAAAGAATAAGAAGAGAACAGGTACCGGAGTAGCAACGCTCATTTGCAGCCTTAACCTTCTCAAGCATCTTATCAAGATCTTCCTGAAGCCTGTCTTCCCACTAGACCAATTGGTTCAAAAGCACCATCCCAAGTCCCATTCCTAATACATGTCTGCAATATCACCAGCCACTCCATGTAAGACAAAAAATTTATTAGAGCGATATAGGAAGCAATATACCAATGAAAAGAACATGTAAGGAACAACATACGTCGCGTGTAAGGAAGCTTGCGAAGGAAATTAGAATACACGTGGGTGCCTAATCCTAATAAAGCTCCAATCATTGTGGTGCTCCATGGCATTCTGCATAAACATAACACGAAACAATCAAATATGGAGTAATTGGCGAGAATCTAATTAGTATACAATGTATATATAATTGAACCCAAATTGAACAATTAGTATACACTATATATATAAGGGAATCCAAACTGGAAATCAATGATGAAGTAAACTGAAAATCAATTAGCTATTTCACCTGATCAGAGTCGATTACAGGAGACGCATCACTAATGGCCCAATTGGGAACAACAATTTCGCAAAACGCAAGAATTTCTGAAGGTACGGTCTGAAACTCTTCTAATGAGAGTCAGTTAGAAATATAGCTGAATGTATTTATATACCAATGAAACAACCATACATGAATGTGAGAATTGCCTACATGGAGTTTGTTCATTGAATCAAGCCGACTGACGCTTTGTTCCTACAGATGCTCTTATGGATGCTTTGAATTTGCCTACCTGAGGCACAAAGCTAAAAGTAAGCAAATCAGTTTATTAGCATGAGAATTCCATAACTGAACTTCAGAATTGTTGAGTCCAAAGAAAAAATTATCTGGTAAGAGTGAACCCTGTTAAACCAGAAAACTTCAAACAGGTCATGGATTAATTTGATCTGATTGAATCAGGCAAAGAAAAAATCTGATATTGAATCGGGAAAAGAATGAATTCGACAATTGTAAATCGAATACTTTGAAAAGACGGAGAAGAAACAGGTGAATGCATTACTACCTGTTTTGAGGAGGATCTCGTAAGCTTCCTGGTGGCCGACGTGCATGGCGAAATCTTAGGGAAGAGATTGGGGGCGTCTTCTTCCTCTACCTCAAAGAAGAAAGGAAGGAATTGGGGAAACTTTAGGTTGAGGAACCAAAACCATTGGGATTTTCGAGAAGACTTTTGCTCTTCATCCTCTTGCTTTTCCTCAAGCACGTTCTAATTTCTGCAGAAGAAGAGGGAGACTTGGATCGTTTGAGGGCGACATATTCAGCTTCTTGATCGCCTGAAGAAGAGGAAGATATTGATTCATTGGGGTCGGCTTTTGAATCGACGGAAGAGGAGGCGTGGGAGCGACGATTGATTTGTGGGCGTCTAAGGAACCAATATGAGAGACTCTAGATAGAAACCATCAAGCGCTATTAACCTCGGTTGCTTTATATATATATAGTACGGTTAGCTACTATAAATTTGATAGGCCTAAATGAATCATATCACAAAAAATTGTTTACTTAGGCCTAATTGAGTAAGCCCGTTATGATTTTGAATTATTTTCAGTTAATAATTTTTTTTTATGTGTAATAATAGTTTTTGGTAATCTATTCTTTAATTATACAAATAATAGTATGCAATGTAATGGTCATATGATATTTATTTCTAAATTAATTGAAAAATGCTAAGTCTATAATATAAATGAAAATAAATTATTAATAATATAATGCTTTTAAATACATATTTATGTTTTAATCATTTATATTCCACTAACCATCCAACGTTGATTGTAGTTTAAACTTTAAAATAAGTAATAGTAACGTATAAGGTTGTACTTCTTCTATATAACTAATTTGCTGTCGCACGGGGTGACTTTCTCATTTATATGATTGAAATTTGAAAAACAGAGTATTGTCCCCGTGCTAAGCGCGGTGAGTGAAATTGGATTAGACTTTAGAGTGAGTAAATTGGGATCTATTGTTAATGATTCTGTTTTTATTTTAATGTGTTTTAATTTGACGTGTCGAATTCGAAGTGTTTCAATTTGCAGAATATAGTGGTTTATTGTTCAAGGTAAAGTGATTTAAGGTATATAATGGTTTAACACCTAAATTACTAAATAAATTTAACACATAAGTAATATATGAGTGTCATGTATTACCATAATAGACTTTTATCACCTTTAAATTAAGTTGACAAATATTAATAAACATCATATTGTTATCATTTGGCATAATTAATTAGGGATTCTAAATGTGTTTTTTAATGTAACTTTGTAACTATAAATGTGTATTTGGGTCAAGTGGTTTATAGTTTAGGATATATGATTTTAGGTGTGGTAATTTAGGGTATAGTGGTTTATACTTTATAGTTTATAGTTTACGGTATAGTAGTTTATGGTTTAAGAAATATTTATTAACGTATAGTTATTTAGGGTATAGTGGTTTATGGTATAGTGAATTGGGGCATTGTGGTTTATGGTTTAGGGTGTAGTGAGTTAGTGATACGGTTTATGGTTTAAGGTATCATGATTTACGACATAGTTGTTTATGATAATTTTTTATCTCTAAATTTGTATTTTAAGCTTAACAAGGTAGACCTAAAGTTTGACTTACTCTTTTTTATTTTGTTATAATATTCTGTTTAAAAATATATATGAAGAAAAAAATATTATTGTATATTAATTATATTTAATTTATTGCCAATGCTAAATATTTACTTATAAAAATTTGTATTTTTTATTTTATATTTAGTATTAATTAATATTATTATATAAAAAATTATGTTTTTTAAATTGTATTTTAAACACTTGTAGTACTTTTTTTATATTATTATTTTACATTTTATGAAGCTAAATATATTATATTTATTAAATGTAATTATAAAAAAGATGTGAATGAAATATATGTGTATTTTTTACTTTTTTATTCATTATACTAATAATATACGCAATTATTATATAATTTGGAGAGTATACAATAATATTCCTCTTTTTTAATCTTATCTTAAAAATATATGGGAGAAAAACTGAAATATATAATTACATTTAAAATATAAACATTTATGATTTAAAAGATCATTGTAATCAAATATAACATGAAAGATATATATTCAACTTGTTTTACAATTTGTTAATGTATTGAAAAATTACTAAACAAAATTAATACATAGGTAATAGATGTATGCCATGTATTACACGTTTATCATCATTAAAATTAAGTTGAAAAAATCAATTAACATAATTTGTGTGTTTTATGTTCAACTTAGTCACTCTAAATATTTTTTTAAGGAGAATTTGATTCTAAATGTTTGTGATTTAGGGGCAAACATAATGACTATAAATGTATTTCTTAGGATCAATGAATGAAACTTGTTGATTATAAATGTGTATTTTTTATGTAAATATGGTGAAGCCGTGTATGTGCTGATACATGATGTTCTGTTAAACCCAAAATAATATGTCAAAACTAACTTCATTTATTATTTTCAGCTGCATGTTGCTTTATAGTTACTTTAGCCAAGTTGTAGTGCGTCCTACCCTAGTGTAGACTACGAGGTCATCCGTTCGAGTCTTCTCAAACTCGTTTTTTTTTTCTTTCATAAAATACATCTTTTTTGCCTCGTGTCAAATTCGAGTCGGAGCCATGTGTAATAATTTTTCTTACACGATTTGTACACGAACTTAGGGCGTGTCATTATACGTGTGTCAGAAGCGTGTTAAAGGTCGTGTCAATTTGACACGAGGCAATAGACCGTGTCAAAGGTCGTTTTAAATGAAGGTTCGTGTCAAATCTATGTTAAATATCATCGCAATTTGACAGAAGAAACCACCCCGTGTCAAAGTTCATGTTATTTGACCCTATTTTCTTGTAGTGTTGTTTAGCTTATCATCATGGCCTTTTTGTTTGTGAAGTTTGGACGGGAAGCAATCAACCAAGGTCCATACATGGGCTTGCCCTTCTCATTGGCCGATTGGACTACATCTTCTTTGCAAAATGATACAGAGTGACCAAGGCGACCCATGAGTCCTTCCCCTGATCGTCTGCCCACCAAAATCCAGCCAGCAAAGGAGTGCTAGCGTTGATCATGACTTTCATACTAATGAAACCACGCATTATCCCTTTTTCTCCACTCGTAGGTTCTACTTCAATGAATTCACCTATGTAACCTGCAGCGATCAACTTAGCATTTGTTTCGTTCACTTGTCCAAGTTCCAAGCCATGAATCTGAACCCAAAACTGAATATTGTTAAAATTTAGGTTAGCCAGCTTCGTCTTGTCATCCCATCTCTGCAGACTCAAACAATGGCCTTGGATTGCCCAGGGCACTTGATCAAGTATTGCATCCTTCGATTTCACGTTAGTAAAATCAAACAACATTAGTCGATCATCAATGTCATTCATTCTTATCCCAGATATATAGCTTAGCCCACGCAAGCTTCAATAGTTATGGACAACAACGTTCTTGACCGGTTGGTTTATCTGACAATACCTTCCCTCTCCGAGTTATTGTTTTTGCTGTCCTTTGCGAGAGTGAGTCGAGGAGGCCCAGGGCGAGTCTGTTCATTGCTACTGGGAGAGGAATCCATCAAGTAGTAGCAAAGAGAGCGTCACAATGAATCACACCCACCTACACAACAAAATAAAATAAATTAGGGTTTGGCACATCTTTAGGTTTTCTCGAGGAATAGAAAGTCGCCCCCAAACCACTCTTGGTGTGAGATATCGTTGACAACAAGTCCACCAATGTCTTGTTGCAACGAAGAAAAGCCTCCCGGAAACGAAAAATCCGCCAAGCGGTGATGTAAGCCCCAGGGCGGCTAACAAGAACTCCAAGCCCTAGGAGAGCGATTTAGATTAGTGATTTGGTAATTTTACACTTATTTCAAGAATGCGAACAATTCTTATAAAATTAGGCTAACCATAGAGTTAATTATTCCAATTTGTATATGGTAATATATATTTGTAAGTAATTATAAGCTACTTTGTATAACATAGCATATATATTATTATTGTTATCTATTTAATTAGTAATAACCTTGTCAAAAATATATATCGATAGAATCCAATACAAATTTTCTTCGACCATTAATCTAAATATTTATGTTACTTACTATATAGTAGTTATAATGATTTTAATTATATAAATTTTTAGTGATATTTTTTTAAGTAAAAAATGTTGCCTCCACTGAAAAAAGGTTCCCGACTTCGTCCTGCACTCTCTCCCTTAGCTTGATGTGCGGCTGTGCCTCATGAATAATATACAATAACCTAATAATCACTAATATGGTACTCTACCATTTAACCCCAACCATGATAACACTTTGCCATTATACCCACTCAATCTGGCTCCAACTTATCTCTTTTAGGCCCAAGACTAATATGATTTTGAAGAGCCCAATTTCAACTCTATTTGGTATTTATTGTTACAATATGGTGACATGACACCGTAATATGAGCCCGTTAATTAAGGAAATTACCTAAGTTAATTAGGTAATTGTCAATCTGGGCTAATTGGGCCAAATTCAATTAGTAAATGACAAGGGAGGCCCAAAATGGGCATCCCCCCTTATTATGCATGGTTCGGCCGAAACCATAGTACCACATTGGTTGGAGTTGCATTTTGGAAACTCCACCCAATACTATATATAGGGGTGACTCCTAAGGGTTTAAAACACACAATTAAGAACAAGGATCTCCATAGAGAAAACTTGTCACCCTAGTATAATATTACGGCACCATCAACATCAAGTCCGAGGTTCCATCTCCGTTGAAGAATCGATCAGAGGTCTTTTTTTGGAGCTACATCGCATGGGACTTCTTCTAACGAAGATCTTACATATGCTTCCGACCGGAGGATCAGAACTCCCTCTACATCGTTCTTGGGCAGGAAAGCTAAAAGGTATGTGTACTAATTCTCCTGCGTAGATTAGATTTCTTGCTAGTACACGTTTAACATTCCGTAGTATTACGTCCCCGTAATCCAACAGTGGTATCAAAGCGAGGTTAGGAGTTCTTAAAATTTTGATAAACTAATGTTCTTGGAATTTCATGAAAACCGAAAATTTTGATGTTTATGAACACCATGAAGAAATCCGAAATTTTTAGCTATTTTCATGTGTTTGATCTTTAAAAACTTAAAATTTTTGAAATTTACATGTTTTTATATATCAAAACCGAATTTTATGTTAGAATTTAAGATTGATGTTCATGATCTTCAAGAACACCATGAGTTTTATCAAGAACACCTTTTGGATTCATGATCAACTTAGGGTTTTGATCTAAAAATTTGACAACTTTTTCAATTTACATGTTTGTGCCGAAAACCCTAGGGGTATTCTAGGTAAAAAAAAATTAATTTTCTTAACCCCTAAATAATTAAAAATTTCAGCCATCCTATTAGAGATATAGGTTGCCATTTTTTAAATTTTAATTAATAGGTAACTATATCTAGAAGTTGGAAAATAATGATAGGTTCTAATATAATATTGTAAAAGATATTAACTATCAATATATATAGCTAAAAGATAGAGATAAAAATATATTGATAAAATTTACTTACTTAAAAAGATTAAAAAGATATATTGTCTATGTATTTTAATCCCTAAAAGATATATTTGACAATATATATATATATATATATATATATATATATATATATATATCTAAACACCTAATTTTGGTCCGCGCGTAGCACGTTCAAAATGTCGTATGTGACGCGTTAAAAAAAAGGAAGTATTTAAATATTGAAGGTCGTGAAGTTTCTAAAGATAGGACTGGCATAAATTAGGTTAATTATTTGTATTTATTGCAGATGATATTTGTTGAATATTTAGAGTATATTTTCTGAATATTTAGCATTTATGATTATAATAAATCTGTAATATTTATTTCCTAGTTAGCTTAGGCCTAGATTAGTATAAATAGTGGTTAAATTTACATTTAAAGGGAGAGAAAAAAATACAATATCAATACTATTACATCAGATCTCGTTTTCCGTGCAGAATTTGTCATTTTCTGTAAATTTTTTAGAGAGGTCTTTCCCACCGGAGCTCCCCCGTTTTCCGATTAGCTGCTGGCGCCGCCCGTCGACGACCACCCCGCGCCACCCGGACCATCGCCATCCTCCCGGCTCACCACCGTCTGTCGTCCCTCCCCCCCCCCCCTCTCTCTCTCTCTCTCTCTCTCTCTCTCTCTCTCTCTCTCTCTCTCTCTCTCTCTCTCTCTCTCTCTCTCTCTCTCTCTCTCTCTCTCTCTCAGAAGCCAGCTCGACCGTGACTGCCCCCAGCTCCTCCCTTGGCTTGCTCCGACGGCCGGAAAACCAGCTCATCCATCCCGTTCGCAGCGACTCAGCCAACCTCCGACCAGTGCTATCACCGACCCATGCAGCTGCCATCTCCCGCCGCTCCCAGCCAACCTCCGTGACCTCCGACCTCGTCTCGCCTCGCAGGAATTCGCCCTGCCTTGTCCACGCCGTCCCGTTCAGCTGCTGTGTCGACCATCGTCGTACTGCTGCCGTGGCTGCCATTGCTCAACCGGAGCACTCTTCAGGCATGTAGTCTTTATTATTATTATTATTATTTTTTTGTTTATTCTGTTTTGTTTTAAATTATTATTATATTAGAATAATTAGGTTGAGTAATTAACTTAGTCATAGGTGAATAATTTTAGTCTAATTACATTTTGTAGCATTGCCTATTTTATTTTTTTTAATTACATGTTATATTGTTAGAATTAATCTGACACAAGTAGTTTGAATTTTTATTAGTTTAGATTAATTAAATTAATGGTTAACTACGTGTGGTCATCGTGTTAGTATATGTGTAGATCCAATTGTATGTGATAATTGTTAATATTACTAGATTTATTGTTGTTTGTGCTTAGAATTAATTTATAGTTGAATAACAATAAAATTGGCAAATTGAGTGAATTGAGTACCGAAAGGGCGTAATTAAAATTTTTTTTAATTCGTAAAAGAACCCCCGAACTCGAATTTATGATCGTAGACCGATTTAATACCTAGGTGTCTAATTTGTTATTTGCCTAGGTAATTTAGGTTTCTAGTTAGCCGTATAATTAACTAGTGGCGACTCTTTCAAAAATTACACGTTTTCAAGACGTAATAGCTTAGGTCAGATTTTAGGTCCGACAATAAATAACCGGCCAAAATATATATTAGTATATATTTATATTGTTGATTGATTTACATCTTAAAGATAGAATCTTGACAATATTTATATATATATGCTGAATTCTATATATATATAAGCATTATTGGAAATTATTTTTAAATAATTATTATTTCTTGTAGGCTAAGTTGAGTTTTTAGTGGACATTAAAACACTACTTAGCCCACAAGAATAATTCGGCCGAACCCTAGGGTTTAAGGGCCGGTCCAATTGCTAAACCGGAACAGGTTAAACCAATCCGAGTTTTCTTAATCGGGTCGGGTCGGACCATAGTAACTAAATTGGACCTAACATAACCGGTTTTGAGTGATAAACCTGACCACTATCTTATTTTATTGAACCGTTTCAGACCAAACCGGAATTTTTAAAATCAGACCGAGTTGAACCGGATTTTAAAATTTGGACCGAACCACTTTAAAATTTTCGGAAATTTAAATTGTTCAATAAAATAGGATGTCAAATTTTAAATTCAAAATGTTTTCGAACTTTAAAATTAGCCTAAACAGTGCTCTTAGGGTTTGTGTTTTAATACACGGTTTCAATCAAAACCCTAATGCCTGGTTTTGATATTTAACAACACGATTGGAGTGTTCAACTAAATCCTCCTTTTCAAATTAGGAACCAAGACGACACATGTAAGTAATTTTTTTTTTAAGTAAATCTATATCTAAAGAAATATAGTTTAATTAAACTAAATCAAAGAACTTAACAAAAAAAACTAAATCAAATAAGGAAACTTTTGAAAAATAATAATTAGATAGTAACACATAATGAAACTTTTGATTTATCCATTTTAAAACTGAATTAAATTAAATATACATAGAAGCAATTTTTAATTTCGAACGGACCGATCGCCGGTGCGCATTACAAAATACAATTTTTTTTTTTTTTTTTTTATATATAAACTATTCTTAGCTAACTATCTAACATATTCCAATAGTGGCAAAAGTCCAACCGTCCATAAAGAATGCTCTAGATTCACCGAAATCCAGCTTGAGCTACATCCACTTGATGAACATAACAACAATACTGTGGTCAAGTTACCATTTTGATTTTATTAATTAAATTCATTTTATTGTATTGCAGATACTTGTGTTGCTTTTACATTATCGCTATCACCTAGTATAAGATGCATGACGTTGAACAAATGCACTGCAATCTCTCAATATCTTTTGGATTGGGCTTCGACCAACTGGACTCCGACCCAAAAACTAAATCAATGATGAGCGTTATGAAAAATATCTGATGGATACTGGAATATGCGAAGAATCTCACTAGCGGGAATTTTGATTTAACACGTCAACAAAGTGAGCCATGCGAGGTAACAAATATATATATATTAGTTATTGATCCTAAATTGCAGGCCAACTTTATGCCCAAGGTACTAGATCTATGGTTTTGGAACGCAAATTTAATTGTTATAAAAATAATGAAATTTAATGTTGAAGTTACGTTAAACAAGTGGTCATCGCTTTATTTTGCAACTAGTGAAATACACGTATGTTTTCCCCCATATGTTGATCAAATGACTATCGATAATTATAAAAACTAAAATTCTGCCCAATTTTGACATATGTTTTTCCTAGGGATGTCAATGGGGCGGGTCGGGGCGGGTATCGCCGGACCCGGACCCGCCCCGCGGGTCAATATGGTCGACCCGGACCCGTCCCATGCACTTTCGGGTCGGGTCGGGTCGACCCGCGGGTCGACCCGTGTTAGATATAATTTATCATTTTAAATCTTAAATTCTAAATTCTATGTTACCGTATCCAAATTCAACTTCAAATTTAAATCATAAATTATTAAATTAACTCATAATCCAAATATAAATCACCCCATTCATTAGAATAATTGTTATTTTGACTATGTGTTATATTACCCGTATAGTTTTATATAATATACATATATTAAATATATATGTACAATGAAAGGTCGGGTCGGGTCGGGTCGGCGGGTCGGCGTGAACCCAAACCCGAACCCGCCCGCGGGTCACGGGTCGGCGGGTCCTCGGGTCAAAGTCGGATCGGGTACCCGCGGGTCGGCGGGTACCCGTGACCCGTTGCCATCCCTAGTTTTTCCTCCACATCTTGATCGAAGGATGACCGAGAATTAAAACTCAAGTTTACGCCCAATTTTGATGTGTGAAAAATCCTTGTTCTTTGAAGTGAACAATTAATTTAATTTCTCCAAATTCATTGTTAGTGCCATAATTCTCAAATGTTTAAAAAATAGTTATCATTTTTTTAAGAAAGAAAATTAATTTTTCAGAAGGTCGTTGAAATATTTTTGAAATCAGTGCATAAAACTATTATAGTTTCAAATATTTTTATGTTTTGCAAAAGGAAAGTTTAAAGAAAAATTGGAATAAGATGTTAGGTTTTGTTATAAATACATATAATAATTTTATATATATATGCCAGAGTCTTCTCTACAAAGTTAGTAGATTTGAAAATGTTAGAAATGAAAAAGAGGTGAGAGTAGATGTGCTAGAGACATAGTCTTTTTGTTGCAAAAATATATGTAACTGTCGACGTGGAGGGTGAAAATGGAAGAAGTTTTGGTCATGACCGCGAAGAAAAGGATAGAGAACATGTCGTAGTCGAGATAGGTTATGGCGAAAAGTTGCAAGATGGAGTATGGCTAGAATACTTCAAAAATTCTGAACAGTTGGGGTAAATCATTTTGAAATGATGGAAATGGAAAAACTGTACCAGCATCTCCATCAGTGGTCGCGACAAGTATGTAAAACTTATATATCCACCTATGAAGGCTTTACTCGACCTATATTGATTGAGTCTACCTAATCTGTCCCAATAGTTCCATCTGCCTAGTAGATGATGAATTTGATGAACATATGGCATATGGGTTCATGAAGTAAGATCTCGTTTAAAAGGATTACTATATTATATGCATACACTTCTACCAACCCTTTGATTCATAGTGTTTCACTTGTGAATGATGAGTTGAAATTTAACTCAAATTGCTAACACTCTCTTCATTTTCATATGAAAATATACAAGTTTAATGCTTGCTTTCTTATAATTTTATACTTATATTTGCGAGGTAAGACAACTGCTGAAGAATTGGAGAAGTTACCTGCTGAAAAATTGGAAGAAATTAACAATCACTATATGAACTTCAAGGAAATAGCTGCAGCCAAGGCTTGTAATGATTTGGCAGCCAATAGTTGGAAGATATCCATCTAGTAAAAGCGTATGAGAGGGTTTCGAGCATCTCTGTGGATTATTACATCACTTTTAGGGCAAAAAGCTCATTGTAAGGTAGACTCCGTTGATAAGAAGCTAAAGGCATGCACATCATATTGTAGCTCTGGGCCTATTACGACTGATACACTAGAGTTCGTTCATCTGAAAGATGACCACAACTAGGTAATTTAGTAAAAAAAAAAAAAAAACAGCTATACCAAGTGTTAGGTATGGATAAAGTGCTAGAATGTTGATGCAACTCTTATCTTGTACTTGTATGGAGAAGATTGCAGATGAAATTAAGATTATAGTGATGTAAGAAGAGGACAACGGTAGCAAACAAAGTTGAAGATCGTCAAGTTTACTTGCAATTCAAGTAGCATTACTTGTAGCTCAAGAAGACGGGTTTTACTCGTGTTTTAGTTTGTAATGTTTAAGATAGAACAATAATTTAAGATAAACTCATGTAACGATAAGACAATTATGACGGCTAATTAGTTGTTGTCTTGGTATTTAAGTTATGGGTCTTGTAAGACAAGTAAGTTGAATGAAGTTTCTTTTGGTTCTTTGGTACATATTTGGAGTCCTTCTCCATTTTTAACATTCGAGTTTTTCTGCTACATATTTGGAGTCCTTCTCCATTTTTACAGCTATGATTGATCATTGAGAAATATAGTACAACATAATTATGCATATAACAATAGAAAAAAATGATGCATTTAATAACATGTTGAATACAGTGATGTATATGCAAATTTATTTATTTTTTTAATTGACATGTACTTGAAAAGGGGTACATTGACGAAAGTTAAATATATATATATATATATATATATATAAGTAATCTTATCTATTTGTGAGATTTTCGAGATAGACTCGGTTATAGCTCGAATTCGATTTGAAATTTTTTAGTAGAATGAGTTTCATTTAAATTTTATGGACAGTACGAGGTTAAACTTAATAATACTTCGACTTAAACTACTCGCGTGCCTAAACGAGAGCTTATATGTGTAAAAACATTTTACTAAACTCTATTCATCAAACTCATTATTATACTTTATTCTTTTTCAAACCCACTTTTATAATTTATAATCCTTTTGAAAACTAAATATTTTATTGTAATAATTTAATTTGCCTTGATTAGTGCATCATTCTCTACCTATTATTATATTATATATTACTAGAATTATATTACTTAAGTAAATAAGCTCAAAAAATTATTTAAGGTCCGACTAACGTAGTAGTGATAAGAAAATGTTAACATGTGATGTGTAATAGTTTTACGAGCCAACTCGAAATCGATTTTATCGAATTTGGATACAAGCAAAGTTTGCCTTTAAAAGAATTCAAACTCCAGTTTAAAAATTTATTATCGAGTGATGTTCAAGAAGGCTAAACTCGACTTAGACTCGAATCACATTCCTTCAACTAATGTTGCAGCAAAGAAGGTGCAACCAGTGTTATCAGGACCGGACCGGACGTCGAACCGACGAGGCTGCCGATCCCCGGTCTGGACGGTCGAACCGGGTTCGAACCCGGTTCAGTTGCTGGTCTACATCACAATACATATTATTATTATTTTTCTAAAAAGTAGTTAGCCCAGCCCATCTCAGGTCTCAACCTAATAATTTTTCTAATAAAGCCCAAGCCAAAAAGCTAATATAAAGTAAACCCTGTTCTGTTTCCCCTCTATTTTTCCCCTCTAGCAAAGACAGCCGTATAGAGGCTCCATCCCTCCCCTCCCCTCCCCCCATGTGATTTTGCAGATTTGCATAAAGAAAACCTTCTCCTCTATCTCACCTCATCCCACCGTTCAAAAGTGATTTTCTCCATTTCTATTTTCATGGTCAAGGTCCTCCTCACAGACTTCCTCTTCCTAGCCACCAATTCGACCCATCTCAAACGAGGACAGCCACGCGTGAAGGAGGGGAACTTGATGCAGCGGGAACTTGTGATTTTCTCTATTTCTATTTTTCGTTCTTGGTCTTCTTGCAGTCCCTTTGTTCTGTGTTTGCACTCTGGATGTAAGGTTTCTTGCGGCGCTCTTCCTAGTGATTTATTGATTGATTGATTTTTTATTTTTTTTTTTGTGTTTTGAACCTTGAACCGGGGAACCGGCCGGTCCGCTCAGAACCGGCCGGTTCTCCAAAAAATTGGATATAGAACCGGGTTCACTTACATCCTCCGGATTTGCTTGAACCGGACCGTTAAAGGTGCCGGTCCGGTTCGAACCCGGTCGGAACGCCGGTCCGGTCTGGTTCTGATAATACTGGGTGCAACTGTGCGAGTGTAGTTTCCTTTTCCCCAAAGGAAACGACGTCGCATTGTGTGGTTTCTCTCCAATTATGTCAGAAACGGCAAAATAATCGGAATTTTGAATTTGAATCTCCTAACGGACACCATTCCCCCTGTAACTCCAGTAACCTACAAATCCCAATCTCCACTCTCTCTCCATCTCTAAATACTTCACCTTCTAGCTAGTCAGCTGACAACAATGGCGTCTCTCACACAGGGCATCCTCCTCAAGCTCCTGCAGTCAATGAACTCCACAACTCGCGTCACCGGCGAGCACCGCTCCGCCCTCCTCCAGGTGGTCGGAATCGTCCCCGCTCTTGCCGGACCCGACGATCTCTGGCCCAATCACGGTTTCTACATCCAGCTTTCCGACTCCCTCAACTCAACCTACGTCTCCCTCTCCGACCGCGACACCGATCTCATCCTCTCCAACCGCCTACAGCTCGGTCAGTTCGTCCATGTTGACCGCTTCGAGTTCAACTCTCCGGTGCCGAGGGTCTCCGGCATCCGCCCAATCGCCGGTCGCCACCCCTTCGTCGGCCGTCCCGAGCCTCTTATCGCCCGTATCTCTTCATCCAAGCGTGAGTTCGTGATCCAGCCAGCCTCTGACACACACGGATCTGCAGATCCAATCGCTGTTTACCTCTCTGGTAACAAATCTGACGGGAACAAAGAAACAACTAGACAGGCGCTTGCTCCGAGGGAGAACAACGTCAATATGCAGGGCAACGAAGCTCCGGCGAAGCCTTCCTCGAGGTTTACGTCTCCAGCTGCGGCGAAGAGGTCTGTTTCCGCCATCAAGAAGGCAGTTGCCGCTGCACCAACGGTAGAGCGGGATCCGTCGCCGGCCAGTAAAGCGCGGCGGTCTTCATCTCCAGCGCCGTCGAAGTGCGTGGTCCCGAGCCTGGCGGTAGCCAAAGAGGAGAACAGAAGGGCAGCTCGTGAACCCGCCATTATCGTCCCCTCAAGGTACCGGCAGCCATCTCCCAACACACGGCGACAGCCGTCTCCTAATCCACGGAGGGTGTCTCTGTCGCCAGGGAGAAGGCTGTCCAGCGGCCTGAAGGTGGCTGTTTCTCCAATGATGGTCGATTCTGCTAACAAGAAGAAGATGGCAAGCGGGATCTCGAAGGTCTCTGAGGCAATCGTGGGGTCCTCCAAGGCATCCAGAAAGAGCTGGGACGACCAGAACGCGGCTCCTTACACGGAGCCAAAGGAGAAGGCCTCCGGCGGCAAGAACAAACCCGATGTGCAGGCAATTTTGCGTACTCAGGTAAATTCATTTCAGAGTTTTATTTTGTAATCAGCAATTTTCAATTTTTTTTTTTTAAAAGAACGTACATTTCTGATTGACTTGATTCAGGAAGCCATATCCAGACGCCTAAGTGATGTCGGTATCCCGAAACCCACCTCCGACGAGTTACTGAGCAGGGAGAAGACAAATGCAAAGCCACCAATCGAGAAGGCGAACAATCCAACGGCTGAAATCACAGTACATGAGAAGAAATGGACGGACGGCAGTATTCCTCTGACCTCTGTCTCCGTGGAACTTGAGAGGCTCGGCAAGGTACTGAATAATGAGATAATGAGATTAATTGTATTACTGAATTCAATCCACAGAGTCAAAGATTCAATTTTGTTCATCACTTTCGTTGTAGTTGTCGGAGTATAGTTTTGATATGAACATTGTATAAATATATATGCAGGAAGCTATGCAAAGGAAAACCATAGCCTCCATTGCAGCAGCTGAAGCACTGGAGGAGGCAACTGTCACGGAATCCATCATCCGAAGTTTAAGGTGCATTTTCTCAAATCAAATCCCCTCCTGTTTAAAGACATGATTCGTAACTGCTGTGAAAATTGTTTGATTTTTCAGCATGTTTTCCGAACTGTCTGCAACATCGAAGCCCGAAAACCCTTTACCTGCAATCGATCGTTTTTTCTCGATCTATGAAGATGCAGTGGGAGCATCCTCATTGTGCGACTCGATCATTAATAACGGATATCTTGACAATGCCTCGGCAGAAAAATCGAAGTTCTCACTTTGGGTGGAAGCCGCTCTTGCCACTGATCTCGAGATCGTCAACTTCTTTACCGATCGAACTACCGAGCAGCCTCCTTCTTCAACTGTTCCCAAAAACACAACAAAAAAGCTATCTCCAAAGAACAATTTTAAGATTTTGACTTCATGTCTGGACTCGAATTCTGTGGTTTGGACCCGCGGATACGGACTGAAAGAGACGATTGAAATGGGAAAGAAGCTGCAAGTGGAGATGAAGATTTGGTTCGTGCAGTTCATCGAGGAATCACTCGATGCAGGGTTTAAGGTGTTCTGCGGAGAAGGCAGAGCAGTGGCTCTTGATTGTGGCTCGGTGGCTGCGGTTTTATCGCACTTGAAGCGGGTCAATGACTGGTTAGACCAAGCAGTGTCGACTCGAGCCGAGGGACTTGACCGACAGGTTGAGCGGCTCAAGAGGAAGATATACGGGTTCGTTATTCAGCATGTTGGGACAACCTTTGACAATTCCTTGCCGTCCAAGACAGTGGTTTAGGCTGGTTTGGTTGATGATATATTGTATTGATACTGCAAAAAATTGCATTCCCTGCAATTTCTTCAATATATTGAGTCGATTTCTTAATTTCTTTCTTGTATGTCACGAACAATGAATAATTTGGAGGGTGTCACAACTAAATTTCTCATGAGATGTTTCAAGATTCAATAATGAAACTGTCAAGAATTTGAAAGTTAGTAAGTTAGTTGCTAATTTCCAAACCGCCTCAAAGGAAAACGGCTAAGCAAACCGGTTTAGCTCTGCATTTTCGGTCCAGTTCAATCTGTTGAAGATCGAAGATTCGCAGTGGATTTTGCAGAAAATTTTATCGTTTTAATTAGCTGATTTTATTAGGGTTAATTAGTGGACATGTTGGTGGAGACATTATCTCCGTTGTAGTTGCTATAAAGCCAATGTAATCTCTTTACTTATCAATCAAGTTATTCATTCCCTTATTTCTTCAACAGCAAGTAGCTCTGTATTCTTCATCCAAATTGAGTGTTTTTCGATTCGAATAAGTCTTAAACTGAGTGTGAGTAACTTAAGTGAGTGAGAGATCAACTTTAACAATTGGTATCGGAGCTCAAAGTTTTAGAAATCGAAAATTTCGAAAAATTCCTGCAGAATGGGTGAGAGTTTTATTGGTCTGGTTACTATGGTTACTGAAGCACAATCATGGAGAATCTCCTTCGAGCAAAGGAGTATTGGGAGGTTGTAGAAAATGGAATTGGAAGCTCAGAATGAGAGGAATACAAGAATAGGAAGCTGATTGATTTGAAGGCGAAGAATATCTTATTTCAAACCATTGACAAAGCCACTTTGTCAACTATTCTGTGCAAAGAAACCCCAAAAGATAAGGAATTCTCTGAAGAAGAAGGGGCCAGGCTTAGTCAGAATCCAACGAGCTCAATTGCAGGTTCTAAGGAAAGAATTTGAGATTCTGCATATGAACGAAAGAGATAAGATTTTAGATTACTGCACTAGGATTATGGAGCTGTGCAATGATTTGCTTATCAGTGGAGAGACCCTCACAGATAAGTAAATCATGGAGAAGATTCTAAGATCACTCCCACACAAGTTTGATTTTGTGTGGTTGCCATAAAAGAATCTAAGGACATTGGTACACTGTCTCTAGATGAGTTGCAGAGGTATCTCATTCTCCATGAGCAGAAGCTGAACAAGAGTTCAACAAGTGAAGAGCAAGCCCTAAAGACAATAGAGGAAGCTCACTTCACAAGAGGAAAAGGCTCATATCGAGGAAGATGAGGAGCTGTGAGAGGCAACTTCAGACACAAAAGCCGTGAAGAAGAAGAATAATCATGGCAGAAAATGACAGTAGCTCAAATCAGAGATGAAGATGACAAGGCAGATGAGGTTAAATCCAATGTAGAATGCTATAGATGTCATAGACTTGGACACTTAAGTCTGAATGTTATGCAAAGTTCCCAGAAGACAAGCAAAAGAGCATTCAAACTTCTCTGCAGAAGATAAGAAAATTCTCGTCATGGTAATAAGTGAAGATAATTTCTCTAACAAGAACATATGGTTCATAAATTCAGGTTGCAACAACCAAATGACAGGGAGAAATGAGTACTTTAGTTCCTTAGACGAAAGCTATAAGTCAAGAGTAGTCTTTGGAAACAACTCTGGAGTACCTGTTGAAGGAAGAAGAGTTGTCAAAGTTAAAAATCACGACGAGGAGATTGAGGTAATATATGATGTTTTATATGTACCTCAATTGTCAACAAACTTGATTAGTGTTGGGCAATTGCTAGAAAATGAATATGTGATGGTTATAGATGATGGATGCTTTAAAATTTACAATGACATGCACAACTGCATATTCTCTTAAAAAATGACAGCTATGAGACTCATTCCAGTTAAGTTAGAGATAGCTCATAACTTTTTAGCAACTGAATAAGGGAGTGGAGAAACTCAAGATCTATCTTAGTTATGGCACAAGAGAAAGAGGCATCTTTGTTTCAGTGTCTTAAAGCAACTGAGTCACTTAAACATGGTTCTAGGTTTGCCAAAAATCGAAGTCAAGTCAGAAGTGTGTGAATCTTGTGTGTATGGAAAGCAAAGTAAATAAAATACTCTTTTCCAAAAGATCCATCATAGAGAGTCTCAGATATCATACAGTTGGTGCTTACAAACATCTGTGGACCAATAACCCCAGTGTCTAATGGAGGAAAACTGTATTTCATAACCTTTATTGATGATATCTCAAGAAGAGGATGGGTTTATTACTAGAGAGAATTCAGATGCTTTTGAGGCTTTCAAAGCTTTCAAAGAAGATGTAGAAGGGCACACAGGGAAGAAGATACAATGCTTGAGATCAGATTGATGATGAGAGTATTACTCAACTGAGTTTGAGCCTTTTTGCAAACACAGAGGAATTAGAAAACAGAAGTCAGCTCCACAAACACCAAAGCAAAAATGTGTAGCTGAGAGGAAGAACAAAACTGCAATTAACATGGTCGGATGCATTATGAAGACTAGGAAGATACCGAAGTCGTTTTGGTCAGAAGCAGTGATCTGGAGCTTCTTAGTGTTGAACATGTGTCCATCTCAAGCTTAGAAGAATGTGACTCCCCAGGAAGCTTGGTCAGGGAGAAAGCCCGCAGAGGATAGTTTTAGAATCTTTAGGTGTATTGCTTGTTAAGTTCTGTGTATTGGGTTGACAAGTCGTCGACCCGAATGGCCAACTCACGAGTAGATTCCCCTCCTTTGCGATCCGAAGGTCCCTTTTTGCAATCCGTTTCCTCGCGTCTTCTCTGCGATCCGTTTTCCCGCAGACCTGCACGAGGGGTAAGCCGGGGGTGGTACCGGCGAACCCTCTCTGATGCTTAAATGAGAACAACGTAGAGGGAAAGTAGAGAGAAGGGAGAGCTCAAATCATGCAAGTGTATCAACTTAGTAAATGAATGATGGTGAAGTTCTATTTATAGGCTCAAAGGAGATTAAGACGGTTAATGACATCGTTAACTCCTAAACGAGTCCAGTTAGCAAGTAACAAATGGATTAAGCCCTTAATATGCATGAAGAAGGTTCGTGATATTTTCTAAGTGTCGGACGTGCAACGTGATGGTCGGGCCGTCACGAGGGACGGTTTGAAAGACAGTGTTCCGGACCTCACGCACACCCCTTGGGCGGGAATATCGCGTGTCAGAGGGATGTCGGGACCTTCGGGGTCAGACGGGAAGTCCGACCCCGGAGATTTGAGGTCGGACCCGGCGAAGTGTCCGGACGGGCGTTTTTTCACTCGTTCGGGCTCCTTTGCTGCGGGTGACGTGTTCGGGTCTAAGTTTCGATTTACAATCATCTACGTGGTAATTAAAATAATACAATCTGAATGAAAGCGGGTCTGAATTGAGCGTATATCCATCATTGCTTATGCCTTAATCACAGGAGCAAAGAAGAAGGTTGATGACATGAGTCATAAATGTATATTTACGGGCATCAATGAAGAATCCAAGGCATACAAACTCTAAAACCCAACTACCAAAAAGATAGTGATCCGTAAAATTGAGATCTATGATGAATCAGCTTACTGGAGATGTGGAGGCTTAATAAATGACTGGAAGCTAACCATTCCAGACTATGAAGATGAAGAGTAGCAAGTAGAAGAAACACAAACTCAAAATAATCAAGAGGAAGAAACAGGTAATAAAGCATTTGCAGAAGCTAAGCTCTCTACAAACCAAGCTACTAATTACTCACCAAGTGAAGATGAGGAGTATGAGGAAGTAGAAGGACTTCCAAGAACCAGTAGATACGTGGAAAGGCATCTAAACTCAAGAGTCATAATCACAGAAAAGAGAGGCATCAAAAGGCATGTTTGATGTCAAGATTACAATAGAACGTGTCTTTTGTGACTTATATTATGGTCACAAAAGTTAGAAGAATAGTCACCAAATAAATAAGTGGCCAAAATAAAAATTGTCACAAGTAGTCACAAAAAACTCCATTGCTAAATATGATGTTCATCGTGAGGTTCATGACCTCAAAATATCCCGTGAGGTAACCTTGATTTTTGAGTTCCTTTTGTAAAGTCAAAGTGAAACTTACAGCAGCCCCGAGCTAAAGGAAATACACAACTCTTGTTGGCTGGCTTTTGCTCTGCTCTGCTGACTAAGGGGACTTGCCCGCTCAGGATTGGCTATTCTTTCTCGTGTGGGAGGATAATTTCAACCATAACTGAACTCTTCGGCTCAGGTAAATGTTTAGCCCCCTCTGATGATGTTTTAGTGACCAACATTCAAAACAATCACTAAATATAAATGAAATTTGTTACTAATATGAATGGCCACAAAACATTTTGAGGAGTAGCAATATATATCATTTTGCGGATATATATTAATAATTTTTCATTTTTATTTTTGGTTTTTTTCTATTTTTTTATTAAATTTTATATTTAAGATTAAATATATAATATAAAATGGTGAATGATTTGCAAACTCCCATCTACCTATATATATTGTTGCGTCCGGGATGAACAAGGTCGTGAGGACGCGTCTGTTCGCGTGGTTGTGCGGGCTTTTGGGCTATAACCCTTTGTCGGGAAGAGGTTGGGCCACTGACGAGTGTTCGATTTTCGCTCCCGTAAAGGTCTGTGTCTCGGTATGGCTGTGTCTCAGGAGGCGGTGGTCTGTGCACAAATGCGGGCGTCTGGGCGACGATTCCTGCACGAAGGACCAATGCTAGCACGGAGAGGGGGGTGGTGCTAGCGGAGCCCTCTCCGAAGCTTAAGTCACTATAAGGGCAAAAAGGTAATTTCTAGAGAGAGAATATTTCTAGAGAGAAGTCAGAGCTCAAAATACCAAAGTTGGGCAAATGAGAGAATGAATCAAAATGGGTAGCCAATGCCTCCTATTTATAGGCTTTCTTGGGACCGGACCCGGTTTTAAAGCGGTTTGATGAAGGTTCAAGATCATGCGGTAACCGTCATCCATATTGGTAATGTGCGAACTTGACTTCTCTATGCGTAACGGTAATCGCGGATACGGTAGTCGCGCGATACCCGTAAGGCAATCCGGACCTCGTCGAATTTGGGCAATTCGGCGAGGTCCGGATTGCCGCGCAACCCGGAGGTCCGGTCCGGACGCGCGTAAATGCGTTTCCGGACCGTTTTGATTCCTCCGAGATGTAATTTTTGACATGTTTACGAGGCCCGAAATGTGAATACGAACCCGAATTGGACATTTATCCATCACTTGCCCCCGAGTCAAGTAACGGTTTAGAACCTTTCTTGACTCTATTTTAAGCTAGGATACTTGTCCAATTTGAGTTTGACGCTAACCTTTCGGTTTTGATCGTTGGTCGGACGTTGGCATCTTGATTTCGTCCGTCGTTTGATTTTCCGACCGAGTGACTTTGTTTCCTGTCATCACGGTTAGTGCGATAGGAAATGTATATGTGCAAGTATGGTTATCATTGGAGATATAAGCAATTGGAAATACATTATGCGATCATGCTCCTATCAACATGCATGCATAGGTAATGGTCATGGCAAGATCGTAATTACGCAATGCAAGAAGTAGAAACCGTATGCTTCTAAAACAACTAAGTGATTACCAAATCATGAATCATGCGGTCGCAACGTACATGTAAAGTGGTGGGTTTGATACGTGCAATGTCAAGATATGCATAGGAGTAGATATTTTTAGAGGAGAGGGTAGAGTATACCGTAGGGGTTTAGGCTTGAATGTAGGTAAACTAATCCTTTAATCCTTATCAACAAAGCATCTCTTTGGGATATGTAAATACACACATCCCCAATTATCCTTCGAGCACCTTGGGAGTTCATCATTCCATCTCCTTTGCAGGTAATTCATTCACCCTTTCCCGAAATTGCTTTTGTGTTCAAAATTTCTTTGCCGTCGTGGGCTTAGACACATCCTGACAGTTTCGAGTCTGATCTTTGGCTTGTTTTCAGAAGTTGGAACCACCATTCGACTCAGTTTGTCCCAAGGATTCCAGCGCCGCCTTCGGAACCACCAGGAGCCACCGGACGCGCCCTCACGCGCCGCCGCGTGAGAATCACTTCGCCGGAGCGTGTGGCCCACGCGCTGCCTTCCCGGCCTCGGTTCGTTGCGGTCCTTAACTTTCCGGAATCGTCTCGACGAGGGGAGTCCATTGGGATACTTTCCGTCACGTTTTGAGGTAATTTGGAAATTCGAATTTTCAGGACAGCTTCGACTTGAATGCCAATGTCACCGTATTGTTGTTCGTTTGAGCTATTTTTCGTTGTCGACATGTGGGACTGCTTGTTGATGCTTATATGTCGAGTAATTGCTGATTGATTGCCGTCATTATCGTCGTTTGTCCATAATTTAGGCGATTTTTCATTTCCGTGGATAGTTGAGGTAGAATTCCCCGTTTGGGTATAGTGCCCCCGTATCTTTGTGTAGAAGCTTTTTTGGTCGATATGCATAATTTTCCTTCTTGGCGGGTTTTTTGTTTGAAGGGGATTGTCCAATAACTTTAGGCATAGTCACTTGTCGTCTTGACGCCTTAGAGAAAAATTTTCCTTAAGCGTTGCCGCGTTCGATCCTTACGGTTAGTCGCGTTAATTCCACCGTTTGCATGATAGCTCCTTAAGACGTTAGTTCCTTCTATGGTATGTACCAACTTTACTATGTGCGTAGAACTTGGCTACGTGCGTTGACTTTTTGATACGCGCGTTGACTTTGATACGCGCATTGGTGTTGATACGCGCGTTGACTTTGATACGCGCATTGATGTTGATACGCGCGTTAACTTTGATACGCGCATTGATGTTGATACGAGCGTTAACTTTGATACGCGCATTGATGTTGATACGCGCATTGATGTTGATACGCGCGTTAACTTTGATACGCGCATTGGCTTTGATACGCGCATTGACTTTTATACGCGCGTTGACTTTTTGCAGGTTGTGAAGTCGTAGTAACTTCTTGCGGAATCCCCTTCCTTTCGACCGAGTTATTGCTATGAGTAAATCCTTCATTCTTACTCTGAACATTTTTGAGCATTTTGACATTCATAAAGGATAGCTTTTTGAACGGCTATATGTCTTTTGTGAATTCATATTGCAGGTTGGTTTGCCGGAAAGAGTTCGTCACTTCATGCGGCGGCTTCGCGTATTGCTTCTCGTGCCGATCCGGCTTTGGTGACCCCTGCCCCCATCACTCCTACCAATTCGGGGCGTGATCTTGGCAAAGGGTCTTCTACTCATGTGATTGGGGATACTCCCCCAGTGTCTGATTCTCGCGTTTCTTCCAAGCGGACTGACACAGTGGCGCGTGGACCGACTGATCCCAAGCGCTTGAAGCCAAATGCGACTACTTCCACTCGTAAAGGCAAGGAAGTCGCGAGTCGTAATGTAGCATCATCTGCCCCCCAGTCGGGAAACCGACCTGTGGAAGGCCGCGGACTTTGTAAGTATACTTTTGATGAATGTACTCCGCGGTTTTGTTATTTGTTGTTAACTACTTTTCTTTCTTTGTCGTAGCGGTTCCCCCTCTCAGGCACGACCATCTGGTGTGCCCCGTTGGGTTGGACATTACTGGGGATACCTGGGCTCCTTTTGGTAATGGTGGAGTTTATTTCCCCAAGGAGTCTTCACTTCGCACTCCAGAGGTTGGAGTTCGCGTGTTGCGTAGGTGTGTTCCCCAGGTGATAGGCGTTCTTGCCCAACGACTGATGAGGAGGCTGAGGCTTATGCACAGGGTGCCTTATCCCGATTTGCTCCTGTAAGTAACTTGATTCTTCTGCCAAGTTTGTTGCTTTTGCGATTTATGTTTGGCTTATCGCGTTGATATGTGCAGGTTGTAGCCGACATGGTAAACATGTCATCTTTTGTCATGGAGTTGGTGAGCGCGAAGCAGGCGGCTATGGATAAGTGTGACGCTTTGCGCCAAGAATTGTTGCGAACCAAGGAAGAGGCTCGCGTGTTGAGTTTGAAAGCTACTGCTTCTGAGAGCCGTTATGAGGCGCGCCATACTCGCTTGTCAAAGCTTGAGTCTGAGATGATCGCTCTTGAGAAGAAGGTTACAGACGATCTTCATTCTCAAGGAGCGGAGTTAGCTGCTCTTGGTAAGGAGAGTCGTGAAAAGGGCATACAAGTGGGTTTCACCAAGTATTTGGGAACTTCAGACTTTGAAGCTGCTGTTGAGGAGAAAGTGAACAACCTGATGAGCGAGCGTTCTGAAGATTACTTCACCCGTGTGAAGGATCTTGACCCTGGGTTCTCTTTTGGCGAGTTGGGGCCATATGCGAGTTACGCTCTTTCTCACATTGAGGCGCTGAACCTTTTGGAGTGTGGCCATCCAAACTACGAGGTGTTGGTCGATGATAGCGGAGATGTGAACGTCATTGTCACTTCTCCCGAGTTTATGGAGGTTGCCCCCGGGCCTCCTGGTGGTGCTGCTATTTGAAATGCTCGTTTTACATTGAGCATGTTGGGCTCGTTTATGAGTCCGCTTGCCTCCTGGCTTCTATGTTTAGAAACTTGTTGGAGTTGTTGTTTGACTGTTGCTTGTGACTTGTTCGCTTTGAACTACGTCATATGAACCTGTTTTATACACAGCAGTTTGCATGATAACTTGTTAGTAATATTTCATACCGTTATCGCTTACTGTGTTTCCTGAACCCGGATGACTAGTAGTGTAAACGTAGTCTCCGCAATCGTGACTGATAGCCACTTTCAATTCAAAATTGTTCGCACGATGCGTTATGCATGTTGTACGTCTTCCTGCATGGCTTGTTTACTATATCCGTCGAAGCTTGTCATGTGACTCGCGTATAGCGACTTAACAAGTAGTATGTTTGAAATGTGTTATCTTTGCTTGAGCAAGATACTAGTTTATACTGTCTCTTAGTTCCACTCTAAGGCGACGTTGTACAAGACTCTACTTGTAAATTTATGAGTTTTAAACAGGGTGCGCACCTGCCAGCGTGTATCAACCCGCGTTGGGGGAAGCATACGTAAAAACTTTTTTGGGTTTTGAAAGAGAGTTTTGCGAACCTTGAAATCCTTGTTTGATAAAATGTTTGGAAAGGTATTTGATACATAAAATATTTGATAAAATATTTGACAAAATATTTTGCAAAATATTTGTGATACATGATTCCTGCGTCCAGGGACCATGTAACACTTTTGAGAGTATGAATTGTGATGCATGTTTTCTGCGTCCAGGAACCATGCAACACGATTTTGAAAATCTATAGTACGAAATTGTCATCTAGCAAGAGGACTTCCGCAATGAAGAGTGAACCCTTATCAGGAATTCGTTATGTGGGATTGTCGTCTAAACAGAGGACATCCGCCATGAAGAGTGAACCCTTACCCGGAGTTCGTTATATGTGATTGTCGTCTAAACAGAGGACATCTTCTATGAGGAGTGAACCCTTACAAGGAATTCGTTATATGGGATTGTCGTCTAAATAGAGGACATCTGCTATGAAGAGTGAACCCTTACAAGGAATTCGTTATATGGGATTGTCGTCTAAACAGAGGACATCTGCTATGAAGAGTGAACCCTTACAAGGAATTCGTTATATGGGATTGTCGTCTAAACAGAGGACATCCGCTACTTATGGGGTGATGAGCCCCGTTTTCGTATTTGCCCATCTTGTTCTGAATCCAGGGAATGGCTATAAACATGAGGACTTGCCTCTAAAAAGAGATGTCACTAGAAGTAAACATGCCCCCTTTGATAGCAGGTCTTGGTGTTAATCCAAGATATTGCTTGTAGGTGACGGCTCTTTGAATAGTCGTCCCTTTGAATAGAGAATTGCTATAAGTTCCTTTTTTGTGGATAATCCGCAAGTTGCCCTTGCGTCATATAAGTTGGCTGTGAACACAGCGCCATTGCTTTATGTTGCAGACACCTTCTTGATGTAGAAGTTGATTTGTGAATGGAGAAATAAACTCCTTGTTGGTGTAGATGATAGTTGTTGTAGTTACTTTGTTTTGCTTCCAAGTAACGTACATAGAGTAGTTGTGTTCCTACGAAGATAGAACAACTTCATTAGGTTTGTGAGATTATTACAGAGATGCCACTTTATATAAGAGAGTGGTCTTATTAACAAGTAGATGCGTTATGGAAATAAGAGCAAAAGGGCTTGATACAACAGCTCCTTTTGTGATAGAAGATTATCCTTTATCCGTGGAATTTCTTCAAGTGTCCTCCACTAAATGTATTTGTAGAGACATTTCCATTTGCATCTTCAAGGCGATATGCGTTGATGTACGGGATGGATATGACCTTGTAAGGGCCTTCCCATTTTGGAGACATCTTGTTGATTTGATCGAGATGTGAGAATTCATTCCTTCTCCACACCATTTCTCCGACATGGAATTGTCTTTCTTTCACCTTCCAGTTGTAATATCTTGCGGTTATCAAACGCATGCGTGCCTGATTGTGCTCGGAGTTACGCCTTTTTTCTTCAACCAAGTCTAAGTCTAGACGCATGTCTACTTCGTTGGCTTGAGCATTGAAGTGGGTCGTGCGGTAGGATGAGACAGCAATTTCGATGGAACGACTGCTTCTGTTCCATACACCAGACTGAATGGTGTTTCTCCAGTTGACTCCTTTGGAGTTGTTCGAAGTGCCCACAGAACACTACTAAGCTCTTCTGCCCATCCTCCTTTTAATGTGTGCACTCTTTTCTTGAGACCGTCTAGGACGGTCTTGTTGGTAGCTTCGACTTGTCCGTTGGTTTGAGCATGGCGGACTGACGCGAAACGGTGGTTAATGTTGAGTCTTTCGCAAAATGTTTGAAGCCTTGAGCTCTTGAATTGTGGTCTGTTGTCGCTGATTAGGACCTTCGGAACTCCATACCGCGCGATGATGTGATTTCGGATGAAATCCATTATTTGTGCATCGGTTGTTTGTGCCAATGCCTTTGCCTCGATCCACTTTGAAAAGTAATCGATTGCGACGAAAATGTACTTGGTTTGGCCTTTTGACTTTGGAAGAGGACCTACTAAGTCGATCCCCCATTGTGCGAATGGCCAGGAGCTTGCAATTGGGCTTAGCTCGGCGGCTGGTGCCGTAATACTTCTTGAATAAAGTTGGCATGCTTCGCATTCTGTGACCAGGTGCGTAGCTTGGTTTTTCATGGTTGGCCAATAGTATCCCACGCTCAATGTTTTGCGTATTAGAGATCTCGCCCCTTCATGGCAGGCTGCTTGGCCTTTATGTAAATCTTCTAACACTTTTTGGCCCTCCCGGAAGGTGATGCACCTTAGGTATGGGGTTGAAAATCCTTTCTTGTAAAGCTCTTCATCTATCAACGCGTAATTGACGGCTTGTCTCTGGATTTTTTGGGCTTGAACTTTGTCTTCGGGGAGCTTGTGGTCTTTGAGGTATGCAAATATTGAGGTCCTCCAATCTGGATCTGGATCGATGCACAAGACTTCGAATCTGTCAATTACTGACAAGATTCTGTTTTCCACGAAATGTGTTTCTTTGCCTTGTTCATTGCCTTGTGCGAATTTGCTCAAGGCGTCAGCTTCTTGATTTTCTTCTCTAGGCACAGCGATGATGTCGAATGTATCGAAGCTTGTGATGAGGTCTTTTGCTTGCCCCAAGTACTTTTGCATATTTTCTGACTTTGCCGCGTATTCGCCTTTAACTTGATTGACAACTAATTGCGAATCGCACTTCACTCGTAGATGTTTAACTCCAACACCTTTCGCAATTCTTAAGCCAGTTATCAATGCTTCGTACTCCGCCTCGTTGTTTGTTGCTCTAAATGTTAAGTTTAGAGCATACTTCAATGGATTAGATCCATCGGGAGGTATTAGGAGGAATCCGGCACCTGATCCCCCTACGTTTGAAGATCCGTCGGTGTACATTTGCCATACTTCGGTATGTTCCTCACTTTGTTGAGGTCCAACTTGGGTGTCTGTGTCGGGTGTTATCCCGGTGAATTCTGCGATGAAGTCTGTCAATGCTTGCCCCTTGATCGCCGTTCGGGGAGCAAAGTGAATGCGGAATTCACTTAGCTCCACCGACCACTTTGTTAGTTTTCCTGACATGTTTGGCTTTGACAGGATGTGCTTCAGGGGTTGGTCTGTTAAGACTGTTACTTCGTGTGCGTGGAAGTATGGCCTCAGCTTTCTTGCTGCTATTATAAGCGCGTACAGGTATTTTTCGATTGGCATGTAGTTTATCTCGTACTTTGCAAGTATCTTGCTTACGTAGTAGATTGGGAGCTGGGTAGTTCCCTTCTGTTTGACAAGGACTGAGCTGACTGCCGTGTTGCTTACTGATATGTACAGGAAAAGGGGCTCTCCTGGTATCGGTTTTGCCAAAGCCGGCAATGTGCGCAAGTGTTGTTTTAATTGCTGAAAGGCCTCTTCACACGCCGGTGTCCATTCAAACTTCTTGTTTGCACGCAAGACTTCAAAGAAAGGGAGTGCCTTATCGCCTATTCTGGCAAGGAATCGGTTTAAAGCAGCTAGGCGGCCATTTAGTTGTTGGACTTCCTTATGTCTCCTTGGGGACACCATTTCTTCAATTGCCTCCACCTTCTCTGGGTTAGCTTCTATCCCTCTCTGGCTTACCATGAATCCAAGGATTTTTCCTGATTGTACGCCGAAAGCGCATTTTGTTGGATTTAGGCGGACTTGATATTCGCGCATTCTTTTGAAGATTGCTCGCAAATCGTCGACATGGTTACGCCTTTTGGTTGATTTTACGACCATGTCGTCTACATATGCCTCCATTTTTGTTCCGATTAGATCACCAAAGATGGTATTGACCATTCGCTGGTATGTTGCTCCCGCATTGATTAGGCCGAATGGCATCACCGTGTAGTTGTATATTTCGCTATCTGCATAAAATGCAGTATGCGGTGCATCATCTTTGAACATCGGGATTTGGTTGTATCCTGAGTATGCATCCATTACAGACATTAATTCATGGCCGGCAGTGGCATCGACTAGTTGGTCGATTCTTGGGAGAGGATATGAATCCTTTGGGCATGCGTTGTTGAGATCTCTGTAATCGATGCACATTCTTAACTTGCCACTTGACTTAGGAGCCAACACCGGGTTTGCAACCCATGTTTGGTATCTTGATTCTTCGATGAATCCTGCGGCAAGCAGTTTTCCCACCTCTTCTCTGATTGCCAGTTTTTTGTTGCCCCCGAGGGGTCGAAGTTTCTGGGCTATTGCTCGAGTTCCTGGCTTGATGTTGAGCTTGTGGGAAATGACTTCTGCGCTGATTTCGGGCATATCGCTTGGTGACCATGCGAATAGCTCTTTATACTCTTTAAGGAGTGTTGTGATCTCTATCACTTCATCTTCTGACAGGGATGCTCCGATTTGGACCATTCTGTCTGGCTCTTCGATCTTTATTTGTTTTAATTCCTCTACTGGGGCCGGTCGGGCACGACCTTCTCTTGGATCATCATCAATGATGGGCATGTTATCTGGCTTGACGTTATTTTGGATTGCCACGTTGTAACAATTTTTTGATAACAGTTGGTCTCCTTTGATTTCACCGATTCCAGCTGCAGTTGGGAATTTGATCTTCTGGTGTGCTGTGGATGGCACCATTCCCCACGCATTCATGGTTGCGTATCCTAAGATACCATTGTATGCGTCAAGCTTTTGCACTACCATAAATGGTATTGTAATTTGGAGACGTGAGTTGCCCTCTCCCAGTATAACTGGCAGTGTTATGGACCCCAATGGGTAACTTGCATCTTCCATGAACCCCACTAAGGGTGAATTCATTTTGTTGACGTCCTTCTTTCTCCCCAAAGCTAGGATGACGTCTTTTGTGATGATATTGGGCGAACTCCCTCCATCGACCAAGATACGCTTGATATCCATGTCGTCGATTGTCATGGTTATGACCAAGGCGTCATTATGTGGAAATGTTATGTGCGACTTGTCTTTCGAAGAAAAGCCGATGGCGTCTTCTAGGACAACGTCTCCTTGCTGACTGCCCCTGGGCTCATGGATCATCAAGGAAGCGTATATTTCTCTTCTGTATGATGTTTCGCCTCCTGCCCCGAAGCCTCCATGTATCACGTGGATGCCTGGAAATTTTGGACCGTGCTGTGCGGATGGCACACTGCTTGCTGGCACGGGAGACATTATGGACCTTTTATGACGTCTAAAGCGCTTCCTGGTTTTTGACGGATTGACCTTAGTGAGAGCGTTGTGATCACTCGTCATGACTTCGCGGTACGGTAGCTTCTTGTTCGAATCACGTAGACGGCGCCAATGTTGCGTCCGGGATGAACAAGGTTGTGAGGACGCGTCTGTTCGCGTGGTTGTGCGGGCTTTTGGGCTATAACCCTTTGTCGGGAAGAGGTTGGGCCACTGGCGAGTGTTCGGTTTTCGCTCCCGTAAAGGTCTGTGTCTCGGTACGGCTGTGTCTCAGGAGGCGGTGGTCTGTGCACAAATGCGGGCGTCTGGGCGACGATTCCTGCACGAAGGACCAATGCTAGCACGGAGAGGGGGGTGTTGCTAGCGGAGCCTTCTCCGAAGCTTAAGTCACTATAAGGGCAAAAAGGTAATTTCTAGAGAGAGAATATTTCTAGAGAGAAGTCAGAGCTCAAAATACCAAAGTTGGGCAAATGAGAGAATGAATCAAAATGGGTAGCCAAGGCCTCCTATTTATAGGCTTTCTTGGGACCGGACCCGGTTTTAAAGCGGTTTGATGACGGTTCAAGATCATGCGGTAACCGTCATCCATATTGGTAATGTGCGAACTTGACTTCTCTATGCGTAACGGTAATCGCGGATACGGTAGTCGCGCGATACCCGTAAGGCAATCCGGACCTCGTCGAATTTGGGCAATTCGGCGAGGTCCGAGTTGCATTGCAATCCGGACCTCCGGATTGCTTTGCGCAACCCGGAGGTCCGGTCCGGACGCGCGTAAATGCGTTTCCGGACCGTTTTGATTCCTTGGGAGACGTTTTTAAACCGAGATGTAATTTTTGACGTGTTTACGAGGCCCGAAATGTGAATACGAACCCGAATTGGACATTTATCCATCATATATAT
The DNA here is from genome assembly GCA_036873135.1 of Clarkia xantiana subsp. parviflora. Taxonomy (NCBI): domain Eukaryota; kingdom Viridiplantae; phylum Streptophyta; class Magnoliopsida; order Myrtales; family Onagraceae; genus Clarkia; species Clarkia xantiana. The sequence goes on along the minus strand of JAPTYO010000008.1, from coordinate 23,643,779 downwards.
AATTAGTATATAAACGTATATATATAAAAGTACATGGATATACATATAATTCTTAATACTATATATATTATATTTGATCTTACAAATTACAACATATACCTCTAAATAAACAAAATATATATATATATATATATATATATATATTGAGGTTGATACATAATAAAATAAGTATAAATGCTTTTATATATTCTTCTCTTCCGGAAGAAAATCTCCTGCCCTATTTCTCTGCCCTACTCCCTGTCCTATTATGTAAATAATTTTTTTTCGTATACATTATACAATATGATACAAATGTTATTAGTTTTGTGATTTTCTTTTAAAACCCTATTAAGATTAGTGAACAGTTGGGCATGGTGAACCCTAGAGGGCTAAAATGTGTCAATTTTCCCCGCCAAACCCTACATTATGCCTAATAGGTTTTTAGAAAAATAAAAAAATAAAAAAACTTGTAACACTTGTATCATATTGTATAAGATATACGAAAAAAAAAATGTATTCATATACAATAATACATTTTTTACGATAATGAATACATTTTTTTTTCTCAAATTTGTCACTCCCAAGTTTTCTTCTTCTTCAAGAAAGGAGAGAACACTAAAAACTACTAATGGTGGAGGATTAACTAATGAGTATTCTCTCTCCTATACCTATCCATCATTATCTATGGATACATCCTAAAACTTTAATTATTTATTACTAAATCCTCAAATAACATGTTTACATGTTGTCATCTCCTTATCTCAACCCTTATAATTTTCTAAAGTGATGGCAACTATTGAAGGCGATTTTATCCCTGATAACCATCACTGCCGCCTGCCGGTGCCCACTCTTTAGGATTGTTTGAAGAGAGAGACGAATCTTAAACTGCTATGGAAATTCTATCGTGGTGTGTCATGGTCTCCACTTATCATTATATCTATCAGAAGTTGAAGGAAAATTGAGATAAATGTAGTAGCGTAAGGGTGGTTACTCGGAGATATTTTAGGCATAGATTAAGGAGACAATCACGGTTGGAGATCAAAGATTAAAAAAAAAAATTGTTTACTAGTATCAAATAACTTATTTTTTAAAAGTACAAACAATAATTTATTTTTCATTAATTACTTTTTTTGCAAATGATTTTTTTTCATTAGTAATTACTTATTTATTATTTTAAATACATCTACTACTAAATTACTAAATTTCTACTATTAATTAATTGAATATATTTATATATACATAATAGAAAAATAATTGTAAAAGATAAACTATATTTTGGCCAAAAAACAAGATAAAATATATTATTATCTATTTATATTTTATATATGAAAAATGCTAGACCATTCGTTAATCATGCAATTAGTATGCGAGATGGTCAAATTGAACCTCTATTAAAATAATGAATTTATTAAAAAAAAAAAAACTTCTGTTTTTCAATATTGTCAATCTTCCCAATTGTCCATCAAGAAGTCACGTGTTTTTCTAAACCAAATCACATTGTTTATTATTTTTTGAATACGTGTTCGAATTAGATTTTTTTATTCCCAAAAATTAGAAATATTAAATCTATTGTATGTCTTTTGTTTTAGAGGTGACACTTATCTCTTACATTACAAGTTAGACAATACAATTCTCCTTAAACTTATGATGTATACTATATAATTAACGATATTTAGTTAACCGTAATAATATTATTCACTAGTTTAACGATATTAAAATTAATTAACATCTCTGTGTGTCTATCTTTCGTGGTATCATCGTCTAAACCAGTGACGTCAACAACTGTCAACATACAATAAGATGTCAACTATTAAGGAATATATTCTAAACAACATATGAGCTCAATGAACAAGGATCAATATAACGACAAATAATTATGTCCGGACACCGGCTAACAATCAACATTGAGCATGCCAAAACATCACTCAAGCCATAGTGCAACGTGTTGACAACAATCACAATGCATAAGGGAAATTTAACAAGTTATCTCTATTTTTCCAAAATTTCCAGCACTTAGCCAACATTTTGGCCGATTTGTGGAACTAACCTCTTGTAGGAATTTTATCAAACACCTCGTGGGCATACTAGAGTAATCAATTTCAAGAGACAATCAAGATCCAATTGAGGCTAAATAAGGTTGCGAATGTTTTAGCCATACCCGGAATTAGACCCACCCCCACGAGACGAACCCGAAAAGACGACCACCTCCCTGAGAGCCGACCACCCGCCGTCGCCGGTGAGCCACACGCCGTCGCTGGAAGCCACGGGCCGCCGTGAGCTGCTCCGTAACTCCTCCTCCAATCGCCGGAATCCCGCCGGTGCTGGCCTCCTAATGGCTACCCCAAAATTGCTTGGTCTCCAAATGTGCTAGACCCCAAATTTGTCACTCCCAAGTTTTCTTCTTCTTCAAGAAAGGAGAGAACACTAAAAACTACTAATGGTGGAGGATTAACTAATGAGTATTCTCTCTCATATACCTATCCATCATTATCTATGGGTACATCCAAAAACTTTAATTATTTATTACTAAATCCTCAAATAACATGTTTACATGTTGTCATCTCCTTATCTCAACACTTAGAATTTTCTAAGTATGCCATGACTATATGCTATGCACACATGCTTTGGTGCGCACGTGACATAACGCGCGCATGACTTCACACACGTTATATCATTTTAAATGCATGATTCATGACTTTTATTATTATCACATGATTACTTGCATGATTAATTATCAATCGTCTATTCGCATCTTTTACAATCATGTTGACATCATACATCATGTTCGCATGCTTCCATGAGGATCATCACATAAATTCATAAACATGTGCACATTGTTTATTGTTCACTGTTATATGTATATTGCTGGTTGCGCTAATCATGTCGACAGTTAACATACCTCCCGACAAAAATAAAGTGGAGCGAATTGAAGCCGTCGCGCTCAATTGTCAAACAAGCCACCCCTGAGGTCAGCTCCGAACCGAAATTGGGCTTATATCCTAGCTTAAAATAGAGTCAAGTATGGTCTGAACCGTTACTTGACTCGGGGGCAAGTGTTGGAAATCTACCCAATTCGGGTTCGCATTTACATTCAGGACTTCGCAAACACGTCAAAAATCACATAACGGGCCCAAACACAATATCTGAGGTTCGAAAACGGTCCGGAGGCACGGCGTACGCATCCGGATTGTCCCAAGCAATCAGGACCCCGTCGGATTCTAAGTCCGATGAGGTCCGGACTGCTGTCGACGGATACCGCGCGCATCCCTTTTTATCGTCAACACAAAGAGTGAAGAGTTCTCCAAAGCCTAACTAGTCGACGGTTCCCATTTTCTGTTAGACCGGCGTCGAACCGCACAAAAATCGGGTTTGGTTCTAAGGTTTCCTATAAATAGGAGACCTTGGCCACCCATTTTGACACATATTCTAGATTTTGGCCTGGGAGCTCTGACTTCTCTCTAGAATATTTTCTCTCTCTAGACTCTCATTTAGGCATCGGAGAGGGCTCAACCGGCACCACCCCCTGCTCTCCGTGTCGGTTATTGTCCCGTGTGCAGGTGAAGTCGCGCGAAGCCGATAAGCTCACCTTGCCGACAAGCTTGCACTGCAGACAGCCGTACCTTGTCGACAAGCTTACACTGCCGACAGCCGTACCTTGTCGACAAGTGCACATTGCTGACAGCCCCTTGCCGACATCAGAAAGTCCATTTCCGACACCCAACGTGTCCCCAACCCGAAGTGCCGAAGAGTTCGACTACCCGGTTGGATTTGGACGCAACAATATTTGGTTAATTTTGGATGTTTAAAATGTATTTGACGACAAATTTGGACGGGTGATTGAAAGGAGTATCGATTACCATTGTTTTGAAAAATGTTGTACATTTTAAAACATATTGGTACTAAAAACCTTCTTTTTCAAACATATTGTATGAGATATATTCTTATACTTATTGGACATCCTTATGGAGTACATTAGATTAGAATAACTACAATTTATAATCTAGCAAATGAGAGATGAATAATAAAACTTATAGACATACTCTTTAAGTCAAAAGCCCCCAAATTTAAATCCATTGAACATTTTTCCGAATGGATTGAATGATAGTGTCACAAAATAATAACAAGGTCTTACAAAATAATAATGGAGCTCTTAATGTTTCAGACAAAATAATAGGGTATTAGTGTCTCACACAAAATAAAGAGAATCTTACACCTTAATAATGATGACCATCGGTATATTTTTATTAAAGAATAAACTTAGGATCTCACTAGAAATACTCGATAATGAGGCGACGTTCGTCACCGCATTTAATAGGCAAGATCCGCCACTGCATGCAAACTCCTCAAGAAAAAAGTTCTTAATTAGTTAAGATTAAGGAGTTTGTACAAAATTACATTTAAATATTGAGGGAATTTTTTTTAATACCATAATAAGTTCCCTAGCTAAGTTTCTTTTCCGGTAAATAAGTTCCCTTTGTAAGTAATACTCGTAACAGTTCATTAATATAGAATATAAGAAATGAAAACTTATAGTTTCTGATGGTCCAAAAGAACTTGTTATTAATTGTTATCGCAATTTTGCAAGCACCCATTGAAGTGTAGGCACCACACCAAAAAATTGAGCTAAAAATCTCATTATACATAAATGAAATTTAAATGGTTTGTGATAAATAAGCATAAGCTATATAATCATGCCTTAGTTATTTCAACTTCTTAACGTCAATTAACATTTCAATATGGTTACTATACACACAGTTAAGTATTTCGTTGACTATCTTATTCAATCATTTAACATTTTGTTTAAAGATTAGTGTACTTACTTTTCCATGCTAGTGACACTACAACGCACACGAATTGCACACCAAATCCATACAGATCAACTGAAAAATATGATTTTTCAGTTCCATACAAATTGCACACCGAATTAGCTACTGAAAAATTCGGTGTGGAATCTGTATGCATAATTCCTTAAATCTCTTTCAGATTACACACGGATTTGTGGCTGTAAGTAAGAGTGGTATGAAATCTATGAGTAAATTTTAATTGTAAGTTTTAAAAAAAAATAAAAGAAAAATAGGCGAAGCTTCGAACTAATGACCTTCAACTTTAGTGACGAACGTTATCAAAACCAACTGCATTATGTATTTTTTTTTTTATATTTATAAATGTAGAATTATATATATATACACGACTGTATCTGACATAAATCAATATATCATATACCTTAAGCCATAAACAAGTATACCCATAATCATTATACCTGAAATACTTATACACTAAACCATAAACCAATGGAATTATAATCAAATTGACACTTGAGATAACACTCCAAGACGAATTGTTGACGATTTTTATGACAAATTGGTACCGAGATAACCCATGTGTTGGCACCGTTAGTATATTTGTTAGTTTAGGATGGAAAGGACGCACGTGACCAGTTTTGGCCGAAATTTAAGAAATTGACACCTAAAATGACGAAATTACCCTTATGTAGTAAACAAATAAAATCAGACCACTTTCTTTTTCATCATTCTAATGCAGGTTTAAATTTACTGAACTCTCTCCACCACCAGTTGCGATTTTTGTTGTCCCAATTCAAATTGATGTCTTCAATTGCTTCTAGTAGTTCGATGGCCACACGCAGTCAAAGAAAATGCGATTGTGGGCTGATTGCTGCTGCGAAAACCTATGGCACTTGGGAAAATTTTCAACAGAGGTTCTACATGTGACCTATATAGAATGCAAGTGTTAGCTAATTTCCATGTTGGGGAATACTGATTTCAAGTATTCTTTTGAGAGAAAATGACGTGACAACTTGTTGACACCCATAAAACCTAGATAAAATATTTAAACATGTTATAATTAAGTAAAGCCGAATCTGAAGTTAGAGGCTTAAGTGACCAAACTGGAAAGAAATTATTCTACTTCAAAATGGGAAATGAGGAATCATCGAACTACAGATTAATCGGTCCAACATTCTCATTCTCAATTATTAGAAGAAGCGCGTAATACATACCTAAGTGACGACTATATGGTACGCCTCTCTCTCTAGATTTTTTAATTTTATAATTTTGTGTTCTTAAAATGATCACCGTTTTGATGATTCTCCTTTCAGATTGATTATCATACCTTGAATGATGATGAAGCTCGAGATGGGGATGTTGAGACATATGGAGATGAAGTAATTTCAATCTATTACATTGGTCGTTTGAGTATTTCGTTTCCTCAGATTTCTTTCAGGATTGTATACTGGTTAGATTAAATTAAGATTTATAAGTTCAGTTCTAGTCAAATAATGACACGAGCTGTAATCATTTATTTTTCATATTAAATGAGTTAAGTAATTGCACGAACCAAAACTACTAATTTTTAATTTCGAATCAATTTTAGAGTTTTCTTACTCAATTTGTTTATAATATATATATATAATAAAGCAACATGAAAGAGACTAAGGGAATCAATCTCGGAGCGACACGTCAGCACAAAAATATAGCCAATCGTATGTTGACACATCATACTCTCTTAGGTTGCACATCATAATGCCACATCAGACACGCCACATCATACTCTCTATTATCCCAAAATAACGAACAGAAATCAATGAATGTATTCACAAAATAACGTACGCTCTTCATCTACCAAAAGTTAACTAAGAAATTAAGTAATTCAATTCACAAATTCAGAAGTCCTAATTCAACTTATATATATATAGCTAACAAACTGAGCAGAGAATCGGCAACCTCCGTATACTGAGGCTCCTAAGGACTCAAATATTTTGGTTCTATTTGAACGCAGCAGAGGCAGCGAGCAGTGATAGAAGGATATGCGGCAACGAAGCGGGAGATCTGTAGAATTGCTAAAAGCTGCTATGTCCACACAGTCGATGATGTCTTAGATCGGAAATAAACAGATCTGACACAAACGCATATCTTTTAGAAACAAACCATTTACCTTTGATACAAAAAATATGATGCAAAACTAGCCCTAATCAAACAATTTACCCTTGATTTTATCAGTTTTTGCTCGATCAGAGGAAGAAGGCGAGGAAGCGGATTGGTTCGCTGTCTCGAACAACGAACGGTCTGAGTGGGGCATGTAGAGACTAGGTGGTGTGATGTGGTGGGGGCATGCAGAGGCTGACTGTGGAAACGGAGCAATGCTCGACTGTGGAGGCGGAGCTGTACTCGACTGTGGAGGTGGAGCTGTATTCGACTTTGGGACGCGTGCGTCCAGGCCGGAGGAAGAAGCGATCGTCGCAAGGAGAAATAGAGAGGTAGGGTTAATCTGGTTAATTCTTGAATGGGATGGATCTCTGCATATTATGATATGAGGGGGTTTTTCATGTGGGCTTGGGTTTTTTTTTATTGAGATGGGCTTTTTTGAATGAGATTATGTCGGTGGGCTGATTTATATCATGTGGGCTTTGACAATTTTAGTAATTGAAATTATAGCTATTTCGAGAATTGCATTCTAAAATTAATGCAGTAAAATGTCATTTAAATGTCATCCTAAATATGCTATGCACTGTTCATTCCGGTGACTTTACTTTTGATTTTAATAGAACTAGGTGCTGGCGCGGGGCGCGACGTGTTAAACTATAAACAATAAAATGTATGAAAAAAATTGAAGTTTCTAAGCTCTCTAGTCTCACGCACGGCGTGGGGTTGTTAGTTAAAAAAAAAATTGACAAAAAGAAAACTATTTAAGTTTGAACTTTATGTAGACACTTTTTTTTTTTTTGTATAAATAGACAATTTACTTATTAGTAGTGATAAAAAAAAAATTTAAAGATCAGGTTGTATATCTATTTGATTGAATTGGATGAAATAATCATTTGTATGAAATGTTCCACTTTAATTTATATATATTTATTACAATATTTTTGTACATCATGAGTTTGCTCTGTGTCTTTATATAATTTTACACGTTCAAAACAACTAAATTAAAGATGTGCTTTAAATATTTCTTAGACGTTAAATATTAAAGATGTAACCGACGATCTGAAATAAAGATCGAAGATGCATAGATTAGAGAGATGGAGCGGCACAAAAGAGAGATGAGGATGAGAGCTTTAATTATTTTTTTGTTTTTGTGTAAATTGAAAAATTAATGATGTGTCATGTCTGTGTAGATTAGAAGGTTTTTTTTACTAAACCGAGGATGAAAGTATTGAACCGGGAAACGGTTTTGATAAAATGCGGTTTTGATAAAATGGTATGGCAATATCTTATTGGCCACTTATGATTAGGTGTCAACATCAGAAAACCCTTCCATGTTGATGTGTCATTACCAGAAAAGTCTCTTTCTCTCTCATCTTCCCTTATATATTATACTAGATTTAGTCTTTAGGGTGATGTGTCAACATCTGATTGGTTACCAATTGTCCTATTAATGCTGACATGGCGAAGTGAGAATCCTTGTCTATGCTGATGTGGCATCATGAGGATCCATCTACCTCTTTCATCTTCCTTTATCATGAGGATCCATCTACCTCTTTCATCTTCCTTTATTATATACTAGTGTGTTGTCCCCGCCCGCCGGGCAGGGTGATTTATTACTATTTATAATTAACACAATAATGCTGTTTTTCTGTAAATACATAATCATCATTCACAAATTAATGAACTTTTGCTAAAAATATATTTAACTACATAATTAACATAAGAAAATAATGTTCAATTTAAATTGAAATTTGAAACTCTAAACTGTTGTAATAAATCAAGAAAAATTGTTGTCGTCTAGAATTTAAATTACATATTTTATATTAAAAAAAGGTATTAATCAGTAGTATTTTTAATTAATTAGATAGGTTATAAAAAAAAAAAAATAGGACTATAATATTATTTTTAAACCGAATTTTTACATTGTGTTGTTCCCTGATTTGTTGGTTTTTTAATATTAATTTTGAATAAAACAATGTTAACTTTTGAGGGTCTGATCCGGAAGTAGTAACAATGAATCGGTTCCATCAGCTGTATATATATAATAGTTTATTATGGGATATTAATTGAATTTGGAAATTGTAAATGGTAAAAGAAGTTGAAGAGATTTTAGAAGTTTTAATTACTACATTTAATTGTGACACTGTAAATGAAACCTAATAAGCCAACTTGTTTTATTAGATTTATTAATTGAATTGTTAGATTCAATGTTTATTTAAATTTTTAATTGTCAAAATGCCATTGGATATAAAATATGATGTGTCAAAATGTAAGAGAATGTAAAAGCTTATGTGTCATGATGTAGGAGAAAGGTTCTCTTTCCCTTTCCTTTATTATATATATAGATAGATAGATTACAAGTGAATTTTACTTTTGATTTAACTATCCATATTTTCTACAATAGGGGTTCATTATTTTTTATTATAAAATAATACATGAACAAGAATATAGCAAATGTATATTTAAATTAAAATTTAATAGATATATGGATCAATAACAGAAACGTATACTAACATGACGTTCATAAATTTGCTGAATTTTCCCATTTTCTCTGTTATATTTTGTTAAATTCATTAATAATTGGGTTTATTTTTCATAGTATGTAGGCTAATATGAATTTTTTCCACATGTTATGTGTTCTTAGAACATATCCGATGATCTATATAATTATAGTAAGAAAAGAACCATTATATGTTTATTTTTCTTTTGCATTGTGATTCTAAGGACCATCCAATAGCTAAACTGTGCCGATCGATGACCAATTCCTTTTTGTCTCTAATAATAATATGATTTTAAGTATGGGTCTCGATAAAGAAACTTTAACAATTTTATGCAGATATGCTTATCTATTTACGAAGATAAGAATATATAAGTGATGTGGTTTACTAACAAAATGGAACGTCTATATTGAGAACAATGCTATATTAATTTGAATGTTATCCAAGTTACATTCTAGCAAGTCTCTACCTCTAAAAATCCTAATTTCTATACAATTTACCTATTATATTATATTATATTATATTATATTATATTATTATATAAAAGAAATATTTTGTTTATGATACTTTATTATAAGAAAAAATAGTATGATATATAATATATATTTTTTTATTTATGTATATTGGAAATCATTACTAAAAACACATGATTAATACATATAACCGATTTACAAATATGTATCTGATTAATGTACATTAACGTGAATCTGCTGACGATGATGAATCAAGATATGTCAATTGACAAATATATATATAACATATATACGCCGATTATAATGAAATAATATCGATTCATTAAATTTGATTAATCACTATTATTATATCAATAATTATTATCAATTATCATGTCTGCCACATATGAGAAATTTTTTCGTGTGACGGTTATACCTCATCACGTACGCCACATGAAGCGACATATATCCACATCATCGATGATTTAATGAGGTGGAATTATCTCCTAAAATCTCCTAATATGTATTTAATTTTTTTTTCCAAAATTAATATGTATACTAGGTATTTGCCCCGCGCATTGCGCGGGGTTTGATATTCTATGTTATATTTGTTTGAATTTATACTATATATTATTACGTAGATGATGTTTTAAAAATATTGCAGATTATTTTGATATTTTGTTGACATTATTGAAGGCCGTACATTTTATAAAGAATAATAATAATAACCATTTTCAACAGTCTTGTAAATCTCTATATATAATGCATAAGTAGGACATCGAAAAAAGTGTTTCCGTGGACTACAAACTTCCAATGGATCTAATTTGTGAGCATCCTCCTGAAGTTATTCGTGCATCCGATGATTTTAGTGTTAGGTACTTAGAAGACGACATGGTAGCTGGAAATGTTTATAGTAAAGTTGAGTCTGAAGTGCGTGGGAATTTGTTTGCTTGTCGAAATCCTTATGAATTGAATGAGTGTTTTCTTCATAAAAATGTCGTGCTCTTTCATAAATTTTGAGAATAAATTTTAAATTTTTGTGTTTGATAATTTTTTGTTGTCTATCATCCATTATGTGGTGTTTTAATTTAATATTTCATATTATGTTAAATGTTATAAGTTACGATAAATTAATTATTAAATAATAACATTATGAAACACTAATGAATGTTTATTACTGAAATAAATGTGTTTTTGTTATGCTTGAACAAATTGATTTGTTGTCTAACACTATGACAGTGTTTTAATTTAGTATTTCATCATATTAAGTTGAATTTTATAAGTTGTGGTATATTAACTATTAAATAATAACATAATATAATTCTAATGGTTGTTTATTACTGAAATAAATGAGGTTGCATATTCTATCTGAAGATGTATTAATAATAAATTAATTGATTTCAATTTTCAATTATGTCAAATTTTTTGTATTGAAAATAAATACGGCCTTAATTTTTCTCAATTATTGACATAACATTTTCTTTCTTTTATCCATATAAATTAAACTAATTCACGTCATTAAGATGGATTTTTATATTTATATTTATAATATATAGAATATGTGAATAATATTAATGGACGTCATTAAGATATCAATAATATTTACTTACCTCGTGCTTAATTTTATACTTAGTTTAATATCATTAATTGTGGTAGAAGAAAATAGAAGAATAATATGTGTTGGTTTGAAAATGAAACACAATCAGAATTTTTTATGCTGTGTGGCAAATTTTTAAGCAACGTCTAAAAAAACACCAATATACTATTTCAATTAGGATAAACATAGAAGAAGGTCATAGATACAATGGAAAATTAATATATATGTATATAATTATATACACTAATAATTTAATATATAGATATATATATATATATAATTTGATTATTATTGTTAATTTTTTTAAATTTATTCATATGAGGTAATATTTATGGCATGTATTTAATAAAAATATAATAATAAATGCTATGATACTAACTATTATTTAATTAAAAATGTCAAAACTGCCTATAAATGTAAGGAAATACTTCCTTCATACTTAGTTTATAATTATGGATAGAAATTGATATAATATTTACAAATAAAAAATAAAAAAAATCAGCACTAATTTTAATATTAAGTAATAAGGAATTAATGGCAAATACTTATTATAATTAATGAAAAATTAATCGCAAAATTTAATACTACATGACTTAAGGTAAGTTTGTAACAGATTATTACAAAAAAAATCGTTACAAATTAATTGCGAAAAATAATGTGACAATAAGGTAAAATAAATAATAATTAAGGTTAAGTAATAATCATTAATTGTGGTAGAAGAATAAAAAGGAGAAAAATATGTATTAATTTGAAGAAGAAATATTCAGAATTTAGTGCTGATGTAGCAAATTAATAAGCAATCTCCAAAGAAAGTCAAATAGTATATCCTGTTTCGACCAAGTTAACGCGGGCTGTCCGCTGAGTAACTTATTGATGTCTTCGGGTTGGGTGCGAGTTTGTTTGGGCCAAGTCCGTCTTCTAGGGTCGTGCGCGGGCCTTTGGCTTCGTCTTCAAGATCGCACTAAGTCTTTTGGGCTCTCTCGCTAGCTGTCCGTCCGACCTGCGAGAGGAGCATTACCGAGCAACTCCCGTGGAGAGGGGGGAGGTGCTTGGTGTGCTCACTCCGACGGTCAACATTAGACAGTTCTAGAGAGAGAAAGTTTAGAGCGAGGTCAGAGCTTTTCCCAATTCTCACCCAAAGTGACTTGGAAATGTTTACCCCCAAGGTGGCTATTTATAGGCAACCTTGGACCGTAAGCCGGTTTTGACCCGGTTCAATGTGGAAATGTGAACCGGGATGCAGGGGAGAGCTTTGGGAAAAGGACTCTGACGCGCGTCTCAGGCGGCTGTCACGAGCGGGACGCGCGCGCCTTTGAAACATAGGTCTCGGACACATAGGAGTTAGTTAAAAATCGGGTCTCCTATACATTCGAGACAAAATGGGGGGTGTGCGCGACACCCCCGAGGTGCTAAGCTTACCCGGAATTTTCCGGGTAAGCCCCCCGGGGGTGCCGGGCAAGTTCGCGACTTGCCCGGTTTCCCCCGGTTAGCTCGAAATTGGGTTTCGTAGTGGGTCTTACGCGCGTGTATGAGGTCCGAATAATTAAAACCGAACCCGAATCATGCGTATATCCATCACTTGCCCCCGAGTTAAATAATGGCTTGACCTTTTGTTTAACTCTATTTTAAGATAGGGTATACGCGTGATTCGGGTCGTCTGCTCACCTTGAGTTTTGACCTACCAATGGTGGATACGCGCGGCTCAGACGAGCTTCTTGCCTTAGTTTTTTGAGATGGTCTTGCTTGACAACTACGCAAAGGGTTAGTAGCACAACGGACTACAAGTGATATGATAAATGTGGTTTTGGAAAAAATGAGGCGTGAGCATACATGAGATTTTTCGGGTTTGTAAGATGATCGGATACGTATGGAACGTTCATGCCATGATTAATTATACTAAAACGATAATAAATCATGAAAGTTTTGATAAAACGTTTTTCATGCAATATGATGGTTTTCGGGAGCCCGTCGTCCGAGACGGCCGTCTTGACGGCGAGACGACGGTTTTAGTAAATGAAATAATGCCGGGTTTGGAAAATCACATGTGATGGACTTGATACGAAAAATCGTAAAAATAATGTTTTCAAGTAGTTGAGACCCTTTGAAATAACTTAGCCCAATTTAGCTAAGTCACTTGATGGTGAAAATCCAAGTTATCAACAACTTTAAAAAATGGAGGGTGGATGTGAGTGTACCTCTTGGATGTATGGTGCTTGCTAGGTTGTGTAGTCCACCTCCTTTGTGATAGTCTATAAAACTATCAATATTTGTATAGGTTTTGAGAGGGTATTTTGAAGAGGGTAAGGTAGTGATTTAGGAATTCACTTTAGGGTACTAGTGTGACCCCATTTCGGCCGGCCACCACCAGGACTACCACCGGCGAGGTCACGGCGGCCCGGCAGCGGCGAGGCGGCAGCGGCGGCGGCAGCACTGCGGGCGGCGGCTGCACTGTTCACGGGTCCAATTTGGACCCGATTTGGCCCGTTTTCGAGTCCTTCTCGCCGGGTATTGATCGGTAATGTCCTCTCCTTCCTTTTCTTGATGTTAATTGGACCTTTAGGGCTGCAAATTTCTAATTTTAATAAGGTGCATGATAGGTGTTCGATGAAATGCCTAAGTGAAATTTTGGCTTGATTTTTCAAAATTCGTTTTTGGCCAAACTTTGAATGTAGATAGATAGAGTTATGGTTAGTGAACTCCCTTTGTGAAGAGGCCCTTAGGTTTCGGTCAACCGAGGTGAACTCGTGGAGGTTCGAAATCGGACTTATTCGAGCAAAAAGTTCGACCCTTTGTATCTTGATGTGGGTGACTTGATATGATGACCCCGAGTGTGATAATGACTCCTTGATTATTTGTGAGTGGATAGTCATGCCCCCGGAGTTTAGGTGATCGCTCGGTAGCTCGTGCTTATCGGTGGCTTAGTTGGCCCGAGTGCTCTTTGAATTGTTCGGGTAGGGGTAAGTTTCCCCGTGACATGTAATGGGCTTTCTTAAGTGTATTTGAGCTGCTTGTATGTGCCCCCGGAGCCTTGAGCCGTTTTGGGGATAAAATTTGATCGAAATGTGGTCGGATGGCATTTTGGTAATTATGACCAACTTTGCATGTCTTGGATTTCTTTAGCTCTTGAACTTATCGCTTTGTGGAATGCTTGAATACCTGTGTCACATTGCACAAATATATGGAAATTTTGTTAGTGGGTGGCCTAGGCCTTCGGTGGGCGTAGGGACTTTTGACTCCCGAGCAGGAGGGTCCCTAGCTGTTTGCTCGCGGACAGTTGGTCCGTTGGGTTGGATGCCCTCGCAAAGGGCTTGGTGAATGGTGTTGATACGTGGCCCTGGTTTTTGATTGAGTTGTGTATGGTTTTTGCAGGGTTTGGTTGACGGGCTTGCAAGCGCGTGTCTTTGATACTTAGGAATTTTCCCAGAAACTGTCACCCCCGAACTGCTGAGATGAGTGAGTCTCCTGATCCCCTTCTTTGTACATATTACTTTTCTTATGATGGTTTGGAGATAAGCGAGGACACCCCCCTTTTACTCCGACTCGATTTTCCCGGGACAGGTGCTAGCCATGAAGCCATTGCGATGACTCAGACCTATCCTCCCAATCGTATTACGACTGAGGAGTTTGTGGAGAGCGTAGATAAGTCGGGGGTCTGTCCTCTTTCTGAAGCATTCTTCCCGTTTAACATATGCAAAGATGTCGAAGTTGGCTCAGTTACCGCCCCTCCCGTGGACCTAGATGTAGTTTACACGGGACAGATAGAGGACGGCTTGCGTTTTCTTTACTGCAAGGATCTTGTCCGCTTATGTCATTATTTCCACATCTCGCCCCTCAATCTCTCCCCTGCTGCTTTTCATTCGTGGACCTGTTTTCGTATTCAGTGCCACAAGCACTCATGGGCTTACTCCTTGATTCTCTTCCGGACCTTCTACCGCCTGGAGCGACGAGACAAATCGGGGTTGTCCACCTTTTGCAGCCGGTGGCCTTGCCTTTCCTCACTTGGCCTTGGGGGTGCCAAGTGGAAGCCGAGCGGACGGTTTGCCACCCCTTACCCTCGCTCCCAGGAATGGCAGAATCATTATTTCTTTGTGAGCGACGTCGGGACTAAGTGGGAGACGTGTCATGTCCTGGAGCGTGACCCTGTCCCCTCCTTTTCCGAGTATACCCCTCAGGATGAGAAGGCCTTTCGCGAGATCTTTCGCGACAATCAGGCGGGGGCTATAGTCCCTTTGACTTAGGGTTCTGAAGAGGAGTTGCTTGCCGCAGGCATCGTCGTATCTTCTTCCCAGGGTGTCTTGGTATGCTTTCGAATTTTTATAACCTTGTCTTATGTTATCCTGTAGGTTGGTTTCTTAACAAGCATCCGGCATTGCAGACTGATGCTGCGCGAGGGCTCCCCGTTGCTGCTCCGGCCCCTGCTGAAGGGCCTCGTCATGGGCGAGGAAAAGGACCTATGGGTAAAGTACTTCTCCCTTTTTATCGTTTTCGGCTGTATTTCTGTTTGTAGTTCTAATGTTTTCTTCTTCCTGTTTGCAGGTCGTGCGCCTGCTGAGAGGGAGCGGGCAGAACCCGTTGCTGACTCCTCTCGGCGCCCCTCCGTTAAGAGGACCGATGTTGCGGCGCGTGCCTCGGGTGATCCTAAGCGCTCGAGAGTTGAGGGAACGTCTGTCTTGCCTTCTCGTGACAAGAGGAAGCAAGTTGCCGAGCGCGTCCCTCCTGCCCCCGGGCCGAGGCATGGGACAGCGGACGAGGTCCCCCCAGGTTCACGTATGCCTTCACGCGACAAGAGGAAGCATGTTGCTGAGCGCGTCCCTCCTGCCCCCGAGCCGATGCATGTGCCAGCAGAGGAGGTCCCCCCAGTTTCAGGTGTGTGGTATCTCTTTTTATGTACTCAGCATTTTTTGCTTGTGTGTTTGCTTATGTTTGTGCTTTGCAGACATCCCTCCACTTCCTTCGCTTCGCAGAAGTGATCTTGTCCGTCGCTTTGAACGCGACGTCACAGGTGGTGTGTGGGTGCCCTACTCGGGTACGCGCCTTCGTTTTCCCAAGGATGCGTCCTTGAGCACTCCTGAAGTTGGCGTTCGGGTGGTGCAGAGGTCTGTTCCCCCTGCAGACCGAAAGGAGTGCCCCCCGAATTCTGCTAGTGCGCGCGCCTTCATGGAGGAGAACGTCGGGGTCTTCTCTCCGGTTAGTGTTTATCCTTCTTAGAAGTGATTCGTTCATTGTTGCACTTGTTTTGATGGTTATACTCTTTTTGATGCAGATTAATGCTGATATTGCCAACTTGTCCTCTTTTGTCATCGAGCTTTCTGATGAGAAAGATCAGCTTTTGGAGAGCCATGAGGAGCTAATGAAGGAGCAGGTCTCTTTGACTGAGGATGCGAAAGGCCATGCTGGGGAGCTTCTTATATTATCTGATGCACTTGCCTCGAGTCAAGCTCGTGTTGCCGAGATCCGAGATCAGCTGTCTGCTGTGAAGGATCGGATGGCATTCCGGGAGGGGGTGCGGGCTGCCGAGTTGCAAAAGGCGAAGGAGGACGGCTTTTCGGAAGGCAAGGTCGGCGCCTTTAAGCGGTATCCTCAGAGCGAGCCTTTCCTTTCCGCCGTTCAGGCGAGTTATGAGTCTTTGAAGAAGGAGTTTCTTGATGACTTCGTTCCTCTGATGCATCGTCTTGCCCCCCAGTTTCCTTTTGAGAAATTGGATGCTGCTGGTGTGATTGGTTTGAGTGATTTGGGGGGGGGGGGGGGGTCTTCCTCTCTTCAGGTGGAGGACACCATTAGTGCAGATGGTGAGCCGATGTTTAGCTTTGAGCGGGATGCTGATATCTTTGGTGATACCCCTGCATGTGATCCCTTTGCGACGGAGGACTGCGAGGTTAATGTGCGCCATCTCCTTGACTAGGTCGATATGGACCCTTTGTGTGTTTGTTTGTTCCTTTGCATGTGTATTTTGGCGAAGGACTTGTTTAAGACTTGTCTGTTGTTTGATGTTTGGATTTGCTATCGTAGACCTGTTTGATCTTATATATATATGCTTGTCATGAATGCATTAGATAGATGTGATAACTGAATATCTCCTTGTTATTTTAGTCATAACATAGGATAGTGAAGTGCGGATAGATTAGTACGTCCGACACTTTTTGTGAGGGGGATCCGTCTGGAACCGCTTTCTCTCTTTTGCAAGGATGTGAATAGATTAGTACGTTCACATCCTTGGTTAGATTGTTGGATTGCGAAGTGTGGATAGATTAGTACGTCCGACACTTGCAATTTTATGAGAAAGGGGGAACCCTAAGGAACCGCTTGTCCTTCATTTGCAAGGATGTGAATAGATTAGTACGTTCACATCCTTGGTGAGATTGTTGGATTGCGAAGTGTGGATAGATTAGTACGTCCGACACTTGCAATTTTTATGAGAAGGGGGGAACTCTAAGGAACCGCTTGTCCTTCTTTTGATTTTCATAAGAAGATAGTTCCTTACGGAATCATGGATCTTCATTATGATGTTTTGACAAGATGGTGGTTTCCTGAGGAGCCACGCACCTCTCTTGTTTCATGGGATGTGGATAGATTAGTACGTCCACATCCTTTGATGGTGGCTAAGTGTGGATAGATTAGTACGTCTGACACTTGCGTTTGGTTGCGAGGGAGGAACCCTAAGGAACCATTTGTCCCCCGGCTTGGCAAGGATGTGAATAGATTAGTACGTCCACATCCTTGATGAAAATATTCCAACTCCTTGGATGAGACGTGCGTCCTTTGCTTTGGTTGTAGTGATGAGCCTTGTATAGGTTGGCCTGTTGTCACTGTTGTTGTGTTTTGATGCCTTGATTTTGAGCTTAGGCGTTGTATGTGAGTTAATAGTGTGCCTACAAGAGACATGAATTTTGTTAGTAACATAACTTCATTTGATGCGCAAGTATGGAGTTACACATCTCCTTCTTTTAAAGTAATGAAGACTAAAAAGCTTGATACGACGGCTTTTAGTTCTATGGTTTCCTTTCTTGTTTATGCATGGAATTTCTTCAAGTGTCCCCCGCTGAAAGTGTTAGGCAATTCGTTCCCGTCAACATCTTGGATGCGGTATGCATTAATGTATGGGACCGCTACTATCTTGTAGGGGCCTTCCCACTTGGGGGACATCTTGTTGATTTGGTCCAGGTGTGAGAATTCGTTTCTTCTCCACACCATTTCTCCCACATGGAATTGTCGCGCCTTGACCTTTCTGTTGTAGTATCTGGATGTGGCTAGGCGCATCTTTGCTTGAACTTGCTTTGATTTCCATCTTTGTTCGTCTGTTAGCTGAAGGTCGAGGCGTCTTTCTTCCTCATTGGTTTGGGGGTCAAAATGCGTCGTTCTGTATGAAGAGACGGCGATTTCGATAGGTGCCACTGCCTCGGTTCCATAGACTAGGCTGAAGGGTGTTTCACCTGTTGATTCTTTGGGTGTTGTGCGCACAACCCATAAAACACTGCTTAGCTGGTCCACCCAACCTCCTTTCAGAGCATGGACTCTCTTCTTTAGTCCGTCCAGGACTATCTTGTTTGCTGACTCGACCTGGCCGTTTGTCTGTGCGTGATGCACCGATGCAAAACGGTGGTCTATCTTGAGACGTTCGCAGAATTTTTGCATATTTCCACTCCTGAATTGGGCACCGTTGTCGCTAATGAGTATCTTCGGGACACCGTAGCGAGCCATTATGTAGTTTCGGATAAAGTCCATGATTTGTGTGTCTGTGATGCGCGCCAGTGGCTTAGCCTCAATCCATTTTGAGAAGTAGTCGATTGCGACGACTATGAACTTTGCTTGGCCCTTCGATTTTGGGAGTGGACCGATCAAGTCAATGCCCCATTGTGCGAATGGCCATGCGCTTGAAATTGGGCTTAATTCTGCTGCTGGAGCTGTGATGTTCCTTGAATATAGCTGACATGCTTCGCATTCTGTCACCATGTTCGTTGCTTGAGCTCTCATTGTTGGCCAATAGTAGCCCAAGTTCAAGGCTTTGCGGATTAACGCACGAGCTCCTTCGTGCGAGGCAGCCATTCCTCCATGGAGTTCTTCTAGTACCGTTGTTCCTTCTGTGCTTGTGATACACCTTAGGTAGGGTGTAGAATAACCCTTTCTGTAGAGCTGTCCCTCGATCAAGGCGTAGTTTACGGCTACCCTTTCGATCTTGCTTGCTTGAGTTTTGTCTCGCGGTAGGGTCCCTCCTGCGAGGTATGCTTGGATTGGTGTCATCCAAGTTTCCTCTTCGTCAATGGCCATTACTTCGAATTGGTCTATGACAGATATTATCCTGTTTTCCACAAAGTGTGTCTCTTTGCCTTGTTCATTGTTTTGGGCATACTTGCTTAGAGCATCGGCCTCCTGGTTTTCTTCTCGTGGGACGGAAGTTATGTCGAAAGTTTTGAAACTTTCTACCAACTCCTTTGCTTGTGTCAAGTATCTCTGCATGTTTTCGGACTTTGCAGTGTACTCTCCTTTGACCTGGTTGACGACCAGTTGTGAATCGCACTTTACTCGTAAGTATTCCACCCCAACTCCTTTGGCTATCCTGAGGCCTGTTATCAGTGCCTCATATTCTGCCTCATTGTTCGTCGCTTTGAATGTTAAGTTCAAAGCGTACTTCAAGGGGTCTGAGCCGTCGGGTGGGATTAGTAGTAATCCTGCCCCCGCGCCTCCGGTGTTGGATGATCCGTCCGTGTACATTTCCCAAACTTCTGCGGGTGGGACATTTGTTTGGACTTCAACTTGTGGCTCGGGCTCGATTCCTGTGAACTCTGCTATGAAGTCTGCCAAGGCCTGCCCTTTGATGGCTGTCCGTGGAGCGAAATGAATGCGGAATTCACTTAACTCTACAGACCACTTCGTCAATCTCCCTGACATGTTTGGTTTTGCAAGGATGTGCTTCAAAGGCTGGTCTGTGAGGACCGTTATTTCATGCGCGTGGAAGTAAGGCCTTAGCTTGCGTGCGGCTATCACAAGCGCGTACAAGTGCTTCTCAATTGGTACGTAATTGACTTCATACTTGGCCAGTGTTTTGCTCACGTAATAGACCGGGAGTTGCGCCCCTCCTTTTTCCTTTATTAGTACAGAGCTAACTGCCGTGTTGCTAGTTGATATGTAGAGAAAAAGAGGCTCCCCTTGAAGTGGCTTTGCTAGTCTTGGGAGCGTCTTCAAGTGTTGTTTGAGTTGTTGGAAGGCTTCTTCACAGACATTTGTCCATTCAAACTTCTTGTTCGCGCGTAGCACTTCGAAGAAAGGGAGGGCTCTGTCTCCGATTTTGGCCAGGAATCTGTTCAGGGCTGTGAGGCGCCCGTTGAGCTGTTGTACTTCTTTGTGCTTTGTTGGAGAGGCCATTTCTTCAATTGCCTTCACCTTCTCAGGGTTTGCTTCAATGCCCCTTTCGCTCACCATAAATCCAAGTATTTTTCCTGACCGTACCCCGAAAGCGCACTTTGCGGGGTTTAGTCTTATTTGGTACTGACGCATTCTCTCGAAGATTATGCGTAGGTCATCTGCGTGGTTCTTTCTTTTCTTGGA
This sequence comes from Clarkia xantiana subsp. parviflora, assembly GCA_036873135.1. Lineage (NCBI taxonomy): Eukaryota > Viridiplantae > Streptophyta > Magnoliopsida > Myrtales > Onagraceae > Clarkia > Clarkia xantiana. Next base: position 23,622,769 of record JAPTYO010000008.1, on the reverse strand, counting down.
TTTCACGACCATATCATCCACGTACGCCTCCATTTTATCGCCAATCAGATCTCCGAAAATGAGATTGACCATTCTTTGGTAGGTTGCCCCCGCATTGATTAACCCGAAAGGCATAACTTTGTAGTTATAAATTTCACTGTCAGCGTAGAATGCCGTATGTGGGGCGTCCCGCCAAAACATTGGGATTTGGTTGTATCCCGTGTATGCATCCATAACTGTCATCAGTTCATGGTCCGCAGTCGCATCTACCAATTGATCAATCCGTGGGACCGGATATGAGTCTTTTGGGCATGCATTGTTGAGGTCTCTGTAGTCGATGCACATTCTTGACTTGCCATTTGGTTTAGGAACAACTACAGGGTTGGCTACCCAAGTTTGATACTTGGATTCTTCAATGAAGCCTGCATCAAGCAGTCTGCCTACCTCCTCGCGAATGGCCAACTTCTTGTCTCCTCCTATTGACCTTAGCTTTTGTTTCACTACTCGAGCATCTTTGTTGATGTTGAGTTTATGGCAAATGACATCTGGGCTTATTCCTGGCATGTCCTTTGGGGACCATGCGAATAAGTCTTTGTATTCTGTTAGGAGCGCTGTGATTTCAATCACTTCGTCTTCTGATAATGATGCTCCTACGCGCACCATTCTTTCTGGCTCATCGATTTTGACTTCACGGAGTTCGTCCATCGCTGTAGGCCTCCCGTAGTCATCTCTTGGGTCTCCGTCGATGGTGGGTACTACTGGCATGTTTCCCCTCAAGTTTTGTTGTAGCGCAACATTGTGGCATTCTCTTGCTACTTGTTGGTTTCCTCTAACTTCTCCCACACCTGCAATGGTTGGGAACTTGATCTTTAGGTGGGCCGTTGAAGGCACCATTCTCCATTCGTTCATGGTCGTGTATCCGAGAATGCCATTGTAGGCGTTTAGCTTCTCGACTACTATGAATAGTACATCGATATTCAGACGTCTTTCTCCTTCGCCCAAAGTTACCGGAAGGGTAATGGTGCCCAGCGGGTAGCTGGCATCTCCCATGAATCCCACTAGAGGTGAGTTCATTGTTTGTATGGCCTTCTTTCTTCCGAGTGCTAGGAAAATGTCTTTTGTTAGCACGTTTGGGGCGGAGCCTCCGTCTACCAGAATTCGCTTCACTTCCATTTCATCAATAGTCATTTGAATGACTAAGGCGTCGTTGTGGGGGAACGTTATGTGCTCTCTGTCTTTGGCTGAGAAGCCTATGACGTCTTCCATGATTGTGTCTTCTCCGTCTGGTTCCTGTGGCTTTTCACTTTTTCCGGCGGCGTACCTCTCCCTTGCGTAAGAGGTTTCCCCCCCTGCACTGAAGCCTCCGTGTATGGTGTATGTGTTTTCCATCTTGCTTGTTCGTTTGAGTAACGCAGGCTTTCTGTTCGAAGCCCGCAGACGGCGCCAAGTGTTTCGACCAAGTTAACGCGGGCTGTCCGCTGAGTAACTTATCGATGTCTTCGGGTTGGGTGCGAGTTTGTTTGGGCCAAGTCCGTCTTCTAGGGTCGTGCGCGGGCCTTTGGCTTCGTCTTCAAGATCGCACTAAGTCCTTTGGGCTCTCTCGCTAGCTGTCCGTCCGTACCTGCGAGAGGAGCATTACCGAGCAACTCCCGTGGAGAGGGGGGAGGTGCTTGGTGTGCTCACTCCGACGGTCAACATTAGACAGTTCTAGAGAGAGAAAGTTTAGAGAGAGGTCAGAGCTTTTCCCAATTCTCACCCAAAGTGACTTGGAAATGTTTACCCCCAAGGTGGCTATTTATAGGCAACCTTGGACCGTAAGCCGGTTTTGACCCGGTTCAATGTGGAAATGTGAACCGGGATGCAGGGGAGAGCTTTGGGAAAAGGACTCTGACGCGCGTCTCAGGCGGGTGTCACGAGCGGGACGCGCGCGCCTTTGAAACATAGGTCTCGGACACATAGGAGTTAGTTAAAAATCGGGTCTCCTATACATTCGAGACAAAATGGGGGGTGTGCGCGACACCCCCGAGGTGCTAAGCTTACCCGGAATTTTCCGGGTAAGCCCCCCGGGGGTGCCGGGCAAGTTCGCGACTTGCCCGGTTTCCCCCGGTTAGCTCGAAATTGGGTTTCGTAGTGGGTCTTACGCGCGTGTATGAGGTCCGAATAATTAAAACCGAACCCGAATCATGCGTATATCCATCATATCCCAAATGTCCATCATCCCGTCGTTGCTCATCAATGCTTGCGGAAAACCAATCCCTCAGGGATTCATGTGTGCGTAAATTAAAACAGCCATCTTCGTCGTTATTTGAAGTGATGAGTCTGTTTCAGGTTTATTAGATAATTTATTTGGAGCATTCTAGTTCACTGATGGAGTCAAGAGAAAAAAAAAATACCTAGCCATCTGAAGTGGAGCACAGACGGGACCACCATCCCCCAACCATTACGGTAGCTAATCTCAACCAGTTTGCTTCAAGCGGTGGGAAGTGGAAGAGATTTATATCATACAAACCGGCAAGAAGAGATTTAAGCGTTTTGGAGGATTAAAGATATTTAACCGTTTTGGATGAGATTTCAGCCGTTTTAGAGGATTAATTAGCAGTTTAGGAAGATGAATACACTTACGTTTCGGTAAATTGAAAAAGACTTGAAGAACAATGTAACATACACATCAAATTTTTTTGGGTAAAAAACGCATCAATTAAAGACATTAATTTGAAAGATGGGAGATTTTTTTTTTGAGATAATTCAAACGGCTGGATGGGAGGTTTTTTTTTGTAGATAATTCAAACGGCTGGAGTTTTTCTTTTTCATGTAACGACTGGAGAGTTGCAGGAGAAGGGTTGATGTGTGAATCAACCGACCAATCAGAATATTAGGTGCTGACATGGCAATAAAAGAAGTAGCCTACTTAATTACCAATTGCATCTAAATTATATAATATATAGATAATATTTCCCTAAAATGTTGGATGTAGTTAAACACTATTTTAGGAAATAATAATTCCACTCAGTAAACTTTTGATGACGTGGATTATTAGTCGGATCCAGTCCGCCACATCAGCGTATGAACCATATTACAGATACATAGCAAGTTGAAGAAGACTATTTTGTTTCTATGTGTCTGAATATATTATTAATATAATATTCAAATACATATGACATAAACATTTTAATTTATTTACTTTTTTATGGAATGGAATATGGAGCGTCTTAATAAATGAGAAATTAATAGTTAGACCGAGTCCGCCACGTAGGATATGAACTCGGCCAATGGAAAATGGACAACATATTAATAATATGACATAACTAAAAATCATAATGTAGAGAATAAAAATTGATGTTATTCTTTTTCTCTAAACATTAAATACTAAAAGTTTTATTACATTAATGTATGTTAAAATATTTTGATTAAGATATTCAAAATCGCTTTCCCTTCTATTCTACCAACCTTAGTTACGCATAATGGATAAAATCATCTGTTTAAAATATATTATGCATAATATTTTTTTTCTTAAAAAATAACTATAAATAAAAATAATTTTAAATGTACAAATATAATACAAGTGTAACTAGTTTTTTTTTATTCTTTTTAAAAAAACCTACTGAACGTGGTAAACCTAGATGGCAAGTGTCAATTGGCTTCTAGGATTCACCACGCCAAATAGGGTTTTAGAATAAAAAATCACAAAATTAATAATAATTGTACATATCGTATATAAAAAATTAATTTTATTTATTATTAATTATAATATGTAATATTTATTATTAGATTTACCTATTATGTATATTTATTAATAATAAATATAAATAAATCTTATGACAATTAATGTTTTTTTGTTACTAATGGTAATTAATGTTTAGAGAGAATAATTAATAAATCTATTTTTATTCTATACATTAAGATTTTTACTTCTACCATATCATTAATGTGTTGTCCTTTTTTTATTGGCCGAGTCCATATCCTACGTGGCGGACTCTTCGGCCTAACTAATAATTCCCCTAATAAAGGTATTTCATGTGAAGTGTTTCCAAGATTTTTTTTTTTTGCCAAAAAAACGTTTTCAAGATTAATTATAACCATAAATTGCTAAATCACGTACTTCATTTTAAAAATAAGTTAAATTAAATTATTAATAAAATAGTAAATTATTTTAAGTGAGAAATGACATATAAAAATGTCAAAAATGTTAACGGAGTTTAAAAAAAGGACATTTTCACAACAAGTTTATAAAGTATATGTTTAGTGCTACAATTAGTGTAATTTCATGCTAACTATGAAACAACACTAAAAGTATATGTTTTTTAAGAAATTAATCCTAAATTCTTTTCTAAATGATAGCATTGGACACAAATTGCATCCAACATTAAGAATGATCAATTAATAACATGTTGATAATAATCAGTGTATCATTGTATAATTTTAAAAAAATGTACAAAAAGAAAAAATATATTTTCTTTTGCAAAATTATAAAATTTAACCAAAATATTTACCAAACCATGAATCTATCTCCAATAATTATAAATTAGACTAATAATTAAATCATCATATTCGAACAACCAAAAACACTAAAATTTCCCAGTCTTCCATGAAAACAGATTAATGCCTGCAAAAAACCTGGATTTTTTTTTTTTTTTAATCTATATGCATGTATTAGGTAGAAATGAAGAACATGCATGAGAGATTGAAATGCATGGCATACAAGTGTTGTTCATGCCTACCATCATGCATTGGGCATATTTAAGTGTTTCACTATAAATACCATTCATAGCTCTTATCGCCTCATTGCAAAACGAGCTAGCTACTTGAGCAATCTGATAAGTGATATTCCTTATATATCTCAATCGCCCACTCTTCCATGGACTTGAAACATTTTCTTCTTGTTCTTTGTTGTCTCTCATCTGTAAGTCTCTTAGCTTCCACTCACACATATTATTATTGTTATTTTACATATGAATATTATATATGATAAGTAGGTAATTATATGTTTAATTATTTTATTTATAGGTTTCATGGGTAGCAACAAGTCGTCATGTCACTTTGTCTCCAGAAGAATACTGGAAATCAGTATTCCCCAACGTGGCGATGCCAAAGCCCCTTATTGATATTCTTCCTACTGGTAGTTAGCTACTTAATTATCTAAATAAGTGGCGCATGCATCATCCTGTAAATAATATTTTGCATATAAATATTAAATAAATTTGAAAACTTATGTTATAATTTTATATGCAGACACCTCAAAATTCGAAACAGGAGTGATCGGTAACCATGATATTGATACCCTATACGAGTATTTCACGGACTACCGTGCTGGAAAAGTGACAGCGGAACCCGATTCCATTGCCAAAGCTAAGAAGCCCGATCAAATCCCCTCCTTCTACTTCTTCTTAGAGGATGACATGAACCAGGGCAAGAAAATGGCTTTAGACTTCCCTTTTAAGACAAGTGCCGGAACCTTCTTGCCGTGCAAAGTTGCCGAATCCATACCATTTTCACTAGAAAAGATTCCCGATATCCTTCACCGCTTCGATATCGCTCCAGACTCTATCAAAGCAACCAATGTCAAATCAACCATGAACTTCTGTTACTCCCCTGACATTAAGCAGGAGATCAAACTATGTGCTACGTCGTTAGAGTCAATGGTTCGTGAATGCCCAGCTGGGGAATGCCGTAGTGGCCACCTCCACCGAGATGTACGGCAATAACACTGTGCGGAACTACACTATTGCCGGACCTGTGAAGAAGCTAACCGTTGACAGTGACAAAGAATCAGAGGTGACTTGTCATAAGAAGGACTATATCTATGCAGTGTTTTACTGTACAAGTTGAAGGACACTAGGGCTTACCAAGTGCCCTTGGTTGGAGAAGATGGAACCAAGGTTAATGCGATAGCGGTGTGCCATGGTGATACTGCCAAGATGAGCCCTACGTTCTGGGCGTTTAGAGTTCTGGGAATTAAGCCGGGAACTGCTCCCATATGTCACTTTTTACCTCAGGATCACATCCTTTGGTACAACTAATTAATCTAGCTAGTAGTGTATTTGGTCTCATCTGTCTGTGTTGTATCGTCGTATCCAAATGTGCATGTATCAGTCATAAAATGATGATGAATAAATGTCCATATCTATCCATCTAAGTTTTTTTCTTTTTAACTATTATTGGTCTTTAATTGTGTTTCTTCAAACTATCGTGTAGAAATACTTGATGCTGACCGGTATTTTTTCTCTACAACCCTTAGAAGAACCACTCTGCCTTGGCCTTTAAGGCGAAGCGAATTAATTCATGAACTCAAACAAGAATGTAAGACCCTGAAAAATAATCGAATACATAACACTTAGGAAAATTGAACAGGACCTTAATTGAAATTATCGGATATATCACATGTACTTGAAGAACAAGAACGACCACATTAGAGATTTCTCGTAATCGGCCGGCGGCGATCCTCCTTATAGTTGTTGTTTGTCATCATCTTTATGTCCAGACCATATAAGCAACATAGACGATAATGATGATGATTATAATGAGTTGGTTTCATCTTCAGAACTCCTCCATGGATAAGGGCTAGATGATACCGAGTCATTATCGTCATCATCATTATCTTTTATGTTGCTTTTATGGTCTGGACACGAACATCGATTCATTGCTCTAGCTAGCTAGAGCAATGAATCGATGTAATTTATGATTATAATAGGTGGACAAATAGAGAAGAGCTAGCAAGGATTCCATCATTGTGTTTATAGGGTGTTTAATTAGAAGAAGAACTGAAGAAGATGATGGCATATCTCGACGGATTATATCTAAATTAGATACTAATCCCGCGCGGTGCGCGGGAAAAATAATAAAATAAAATCAATTTTATATTGCAATACAAAAAATCAGTACATGTATCCTACATAAAAATGTTTAAAGTTTAAACGATCAACTTAAGAATTGATTTGATAAAAAAAAATTAATAAAGAATTAACCGTAATAATATTATTGTCTTTGTTATAGTAATCTATGTGGATACAATATAGTTAGAATCAATTTTAATATCGTTAATTAATTTTAGGTTTAGCCACTAACCCCGCGCACCACGCGGGCAAATTTCAAATAATTTTTTTTTAAAAAAAAATTTCTTAGTTTATTAAATATGCAACATTATTTGAAATTTTATTATATTTTTTGGATAGAAATTAATTAATAATAATGCATTGTGTTAATTAAAATATTTAATATTGATTATTATTTAAAATATTTCATATTAGTGAAATAATTAATTTAAATATAATTTTTATAATTGTGATTAGTGTTAAAAAAAAATAAAATAGTTGAAATTGGATTTGAAAAATAAAACTAATTTCAATGCCATAAATAAATTTTAACCAATCCATCCAACAATAGCTGCAACGTACGGAATTTCACATTGGTTTTTCTCGGTCATTTATATAGAAGTGGAACCCACATCCTAGTCATGCTACATTAAGCAAAAAAAATCAAATCAAATCTTAATCAGGTTATGCAACTTGAGAATGATAAACATAAAACAATTCTTAGGTTTTAGCTTTTTAGATGGGTTTGCACAGGTCTGCAAAATATTTGATTCCTCATGAGAAAGACGTTTTCCATTTACACGTACATATTTAGGTTGTAACTGATTTGCTTCACAAACTTCTTGCCCTTAATGATCTCTCTGACCTTTAAAGTAATGAGCAACCGAGTAACCTAGAGCATTGAATGAACTGAATTATTACTCTTTTAGCAGAATAAACTTGGTGAGAAAGATTGGAGAAATTGATTTACCTTGTTGAATTTGAGGGATGAATAGAGTAGGAATCATCCGAGAAGTCGATTATGCATTCGAATCAACAGTTGAATATCCGCCTTGCCTACGGACGCCAAAACGAAAATGATGGAACCAAATTAAATGTTTATACGTCGTACCTTCGGCCGTTGAGAGACCAGCAGATGGTTGTAAGTTGTAAGGTTCAGTGGATTCTTGCCATGAGATAATCAACTTACAATAAGTTTCAAATTGAGATAAATAAGTCAAAAACACGTTATATAAAAAAACAATTAAAGTTAAGTAAATATCACATCCCACATGTATATCATGAAAATATATCAAACCAAAGCTATATAAAAAAATGCATCAAACTCAAGAAATACCTTTTAATAAGCTGTGTCTTTGCTTCATTGCTTGACTGAAGCTCAAATAGCTCCATACTCCTCCCATGGTGTTTAATTAACCTACGACAAACACAAAAGAGCCTGTAAAAGAAAAAAATTTAAAGTCGATCTATCTCTCGAAAAACATTAGATATCCTGTTAATTTCGACACACTTACCTTGGATTTTATCGATTGAATAAACCTTTCATTAATTCTAATCGATATGCAACTCACCACCGTGAGTCCTTCCTTCTGATAGGAAAAAAAAAAGGTCCTTCCTTCTGAGCCCTTTCATTAATACTAGGGTTAACAGGTCTTTTTGTCCATGATGTTTGACAATTTTTGAGTTTTGGTCAATGATATTTTTTTTTTACCTAGTTTTGGTACCATATGTTTTCAGATTTTTTCTAGTTTTGGTCTAACCGTTACATTCCGTCCATTTTTTGACATGTTCAAGTCACGTGATCCATTCTAAACTTTAAATTTAGTCCCTCTAATACTTTCTTAACCTTTTTTTTGTTCAATTTAGTCCCGAAGTTTCAAAATTAACCCCAATTGGACAATAGGTCCAATTGAATTTTTGAAACTTCGGGACTAAATTGAATCAAAAAAAGGTTAGGAAAGTATTAGAGGGACTAAATTGAACAAAATTGAAAGTTTAGGGTGGATCACGTGACTTGTACATGCCAAAAAATGGACGAAATGTAACGGTTAGACCAAAACTAGGTAAAAAAAAAACATCATTGATCAAAACTCAAAAGTTGTCAAACATCATGGATCAAAAGACCTATTAACCCTTAATACTATAAACATGTGCACGGCATGCCGTTGCCGTATGTATAATACCCTAATCTTGGTGATGGTCCAATTTTATTGTGGGTCACTTACCTGATAATGGTTCATTTCTCTGACAAAAAAAAAAAATCGTTCTTGGGTGATGCCAATTGATGCATATGACCGCATATAATAGCTTGAATATTTGATTAAAATTGGAATCAATTTTGCCTAAATTATTAGGCAGTAAATATTTTTGTATCTAAATTTGTTTGATTATATGGATTAAAGTAGAGAGAACATCATGCAAAAAGCATATATAAAGTATAAACTTAAATTTAGTAGAAATATTATATAATATAATTGTGTTTATTTATTTATTATAATTAAAAAAATTAATAATAACGTAGCGATTTTACTTACATTTATGAATTTTTAAATGGTGCGCTCCTAAACACATCGAGGTCCATCCCGGTTGAATTAGTGGCTTGCAATTAACTCCACATTTTGATCGCACGCAAACTCTCATGGACCTCTCTTTCATGCTAGTAGATCATCTAATCTAGATCAATGTAGAATTTGGACATAACATACGTACCATTATATATAAGTTAACTACTACATTTAAAAAAAACTAAATCTTATGTGGAAAGTAAATGAGTAACCCACCATATACAATGAAAAAAAATTAAAAGTATACTGTTATAACGTACCCACACTTGCTTCTTCTTCTTCTTTTTTTTTTTATCTTGCATACAACTTAATAAAGTCCTCCTAGCTTTCAGGTCCAAGAAACGTTGCAGCCATGCCAGATGTAGTATTCTTTTATGGATCTGCAAGATGAATTAAGTAAACGCATCACAAATTTAATTAAGGTAGACATGAGATGGAGGTGATACCTAAATGATATAGATCGAAGATTGCTATTTCATGAAGAAAGTCGGGTAAGAAAAAGAATAACGCTTGAGATTCAAAAGTTGATGTAAACTCTAGTTCCTTCGATTAATCAATTAATTATGTGCACATAACCCCTCACATGATTACACGGAAGATAGGAATGGGATAACTAATTACCAGAAGAAGAAGAGGTGAGGTGAGATTTGATCATATACTTCCAAAGGATACTTAGCAGTTACCTCTTGAAGCTCCTTCATCGGCTCTGGTTCTCTATCTCCTCCGAGCTGATATACTGTGAACGAACATCATCCTACAAACCATTTCGAATAAAAGCGTGCATAAAAAACACAGCTCTTGGATTGATTATTAACGTATTTAATTGATGGAATGTAAATATCAAAATTAGTTATCATCTTAATTACCTCCTTCCACTTATGCACCGCACCATATTGGCCTTGTAATCCTGCTGTCCCTTTAAAATCTCTTCCAATATCGGCTTCATATCCTTCACAAAATTGGATAAACTATTGTTAGACAAATACACCCGTAGCGCTAAGGTATATGATCGATGTGCTCAACTTAATTATGTCAGGGCAATCCTTCAATAGTTCTTCATTAACTAAAACAAAAATTGCCCCGCCAAAAAAAAAAAATTGTTGAAATTCTGGCCATATAGCTGCAAAAAAATTATAGTTCTATATATTTTTTAGGGTATTCCGCAGCCAAACTTAAATATTAAATATATGTACGATCCATATGAATGCAAGACTCAATCAATTCAGGTTACAAAAACAGAATTGGAAAAGAGATGAAAGAAAAAATTCCACTTGTCATTGGTGGCTCAACATGTTATCGAGATGCTCCAGCCAGTCCCGTTGTCATGGTAGATTGCATATATAATAGTTAGGGTTTTATGTTTATTTATATACAACTAGTGAATGGACACGTGCGTTGCACGTGTAGCAAGCTGAATATTGAATTTGCGTCTAATTAATTAATCGATAAATATAGTAAGTAATCAAATAAATAAATAAGAAAAATTATAAAACAATGGTATGACCTAATATAACAAATAAAGAATACCTGTTTAAGAATAATAAGAGATTTACAATAAATAGGTCATTAACAAGGCAACGATATTGTATTCTTTTCATTGAATAAAAACCACTGAACTATTGATCGTCATTTTGTTGTTAATATACACTCATTTTTCGTCTTATCAATCCGTCTTTAGAACATGTATATTGCAATTGTCACTTAATTAAAGAACTTTCATATCAAATATTAGAACTTTCATGGAATGATATCATTCACTTTCTAAAATTATAAGGTGTTACATCATTTTTCGTCAACAAATGTTATTAAGCAAAATAGAACCTGAAAAGTAGGTTGACGATCCAACTGATCCAACCCGGGGTATTCGTAATGTTCTTTCAAAGTAGATGATATTATAACACATGCACAAGACTCTAATATCAAAGGTAATATGGAATGATACCTACAAGTGCATAGTTTCAAATAATATATTATTTAACTCTCCACATTACATAATACATAATTAGTACGTACCTAGCAGATTTGAGTTTTTGGTGTGATCTTTCTGTTAAATTTTCATATCCAATTTGAATACCCTTTGTTTGGCCAAAAAAAAGTTTGAATACCCTTTGCTCATACAGATCTACATTCAATTAGTTGCTTTAAACTCCACTAATCTAAGTTGTTCTGTAAACTGTAACAACAGAAAGTTCAGCAAGTTTCTATTTTGTATTTTCTACTAAATAATAATAAAAATGTGTCATTTGTTTATATATATTATACATTTAGCAGTCTGTGAAAGAGCAACCAAAAAGAACACATGCATTTTGGTATACACTGGTACACACATTACAATAAGTACAGTTTTTATCATTTGACTACCATAGGAAAGATATGATTTACCTAGAGTCTTAATAGACATTATAATTAACATGTTGCTCATTAAGTAGCCGTATCAAGTTTGTATACTATTGTTACCAAATAAACCCTTCTAGAGTAAGGAACACATTATATGAAATAGAACTCTCTCATGCCACACCAAATTAAGAGGAACAATATCATTAAGCCTTGTATTTTTCAAGTTTGTTTAAAAAAAAAAAAAGTTATTTCAAGGAAAGTTACCTTATATATAGATAGGTGGCACGACGTACCTTCATAGAAAACTGGTGGGAGAGTTCATTGATGAGGAGTTACTAAATAAACCATTCTAGAGTAAGGAACGAAGTATATGCAATATTTTGACGTTAAGCCAAAGTAAATATGTGTAGTGCAAAAACCCACAACAGCAAAGAAGTGTCGAATACTTGATAAAATAATTGATGGAAAAGTTTGATGACAAACCTTGAGTGGTTAATTCCTCAATTTCAATGGTGGTAAAGGTAAACCATGAACGTCACAGACCAAGCACGTTGACGTCGACATGGAATAATGGTGGGATGCGACTGCTGAAAGAGAACATGCACGTTGTGTGGGTGAAGCGGTAAGCGGGCTTGAATTGCAAACGCGGGCAAGAGGAATGGACGAAAATGAAGTTGATGGTTTTATTGGAGAGTGGATGGGGGTTACGATGGGACAGTTAGAGTTGGGGCAATTTTGAATTTTAAGAAGAAGACAGAAGTTACGGTAGGGGTAAAATTGGTAGTTGAAAATTGGAGAGATTATTCTCACTATTTACACATTGTTAAGATAATAGGTGGAATTAAGGCATATATAATAAGTTAGGGTTTTATATATATTTACGTACATACGAACTTTGGGATAGTTACCATTGCACTGGCGGAGCCATCCTAGAAAATGAGGGAACATATGTCCCTCATTCTTATGGAAATTTAATGAAATATATATATATAAGATAGAGAAACGTGGCTTCTGGTCTTGGAAAAAAGACAGATAGATGTCAAACCTACTCTCGTGGCAAAACAAAGCAAACATAAACATAATGATGATAGTAATAATCAAGGTATATTGATTACTTTAGAAATGAGGTAGCAAGCGAATAATTTGATTTAATTATTCTTCAAAAACCAAGTAATTAAGCACAGTTCTTTTCTTCTTGTATTGCCTGCAAAATAAATGATTGATCCATCCATCTCACCAAATGATTAATGTCCAAAAATCCATCAACTGATCCACTCACAATTATAATAGATATATATATATATATACATATATTCTGTAAGTTTACACTAATATATTATATAGTCATCTTCTCATTCTCCTTCCTCTTTATGCAATGCACTGCATAAAGATACAAAGTAAGGAAACAGATCCTTTGTGGAACATAATGATTAAGGAAATGAGATCATGATCCTCCTGCAAAGCTGAAGCCAATATCTTCTTATCTATATGTACATTATGAGAAGCTATAAGCAGCATCTGCACAATCATCATCTTCTAATTGTGAAATGTGGGATATTATATTTCTTACTAGCTCTTATCTTTTACCTCGTCTTCTCTGATCATCATATATGGTAACTCAAATTTAATATGTAATGGATAGTTTAGATTTTCCCTTTATTATATGATATGTAATGTGATAGTGAACCCTCATTATTTTTTTCCTGGTTCCGCCACACTACCATTGTTCAATTTATTTATAATATTTTTTTTTTTGAAATTAGGATAGTTACACCGATTTGTGTTCAATTCGTTTATAATATGATGGATATACGCATGATTCGGGTTCGGTTTTAATTATTCGGACCTCATACACGCGCGTAAGACCCACTACGAAACCCAATTTCGAGCTAACCGGGGGAAACCGGGCAAGTTCGCGAACTTGCCCGGCACCCCCGGGGGGCTTACCCGGAAAATTCCGGGTAAGCTTAGCACCTCGGGGGTGTCGCGCACACCCCCCATTTTGTCTCGAATGTATAGGAGACCCGATTTTTAACTAACTCCTATGTGTCCGAGACCTATGTTTCAAAGGCGCGCGCGTCCTGCTCGTGACACCCGCCTGAGACGCGCGTCAGAGTCCTTTTCCCAAAGCTCTCCTCTGCATCCCGGTTCACATTTCCACATTGAACCGGGTCAAAACCGGCTTACGGTCCAAGGTTGCCTATAAATAGCCACCTTGGGGGTAAACATTTCCAAGTCACTTTGGGTGAGAATTGGGAAAAGCTCTGACCTCTCTCTAAACTTTCTCTCTCTAGAACTGTCTAATGTTGACCGTCGGAGTGAGCACACCAAGCACCTCCCCCCTCTCCACGGGAGTTGCTCGGTAATGCTCCTCTCGCAGGTACGGACGGACAGCTAGCGAGAGAGCCCAAAGGACTTAGTGCGATCTTGAAGACGAAGCTAAAGGCCCGCGCACGACCCTAGAAGACGGACTTGGCCCAAACAAACTCGCACCCAACCCGAAGACATCGATAAGTTACTCAGCGGACAGCCCGCGTTAACTTGGTCGAAACACTTGGCGCCGTCCGTGGATCACCCACAAGACCAAAAGCATGGCAAGCAACAAGCAGCCACCGCCGACTAAGACGAAGAAAAGAGGACCAGGACGTCCAAGGAAAACTCCGGCCCCGGAGTCAAGCATGAGACCTCCTCCGCAGAGAGACCCCCCGCAGAGCCAAGGCGAGGCCTCAGTCGCCTCGTCTATGCCAACAAGAAGTGTACACTCTCGGAGTAACGCGCAAGGGGGCACACAGCAAACCGACGCTCCTCCAGGCTTCGCCCATCAAACCTTCAACACGCAGGAGCAACCATACGGAATGCCAAATGCTGGGGCATACAATCAGGCACCAGGGGCACAGGCTGCGCCCGCAGTCACCCCAGAAATGATGGCGGCACTCGAACAGCTGCTTCATCTGAGAGAGGCCGTGCGCAACCAAGGATACGGGGCGCCACCGCCCCCTCCCGCGCAACAAGCAAATATGCCCCCGCCGCCAAGGCAGGCGCCTCCAATGAATGCACCTCAGCAGAGAGGCCCTACAATCTCAAAAACCCCGACCTTTCACGGGAATGCACAGCAAAGCAGGCAGTTCCCCCAACAAGGGACAAGACAGGAGCTCTCGCACTCCCAAACACCCTACCAAGCAGGGCCATTCAATGAAGGAGCCTGGAGGCAGCCGTCTCAGACATTCCAGGGATATCAAGGTGGATATTCTCAGTACAACCCGACGCAGGCGCAATTTCCCCAACAAGGCGCAAGCATGGGACAAGAAGCATGCCCCCCAAATCAGGGTAACCCAGTCACCGGGTTGACGGAGGAGATGCTTGAAAAGCTGATTGAAAAGAAGATAAAGCAAAGGAAAATGAGAGGGATGAACACATTGGTGGACACCACATCCCACCCTTTCACTGACGAGCTGGTGTACAGTCGCGTCCCAGACGCACTGTATAATCTAAGGCCGGAAAAGTACCGAGGCAAGGGAGACCCGATAGAGCATGTGCAGCAGCATGAAGCAATGCTTTTGGGGAGGACAGACAACCCTCACCACATAGCCATGACATTCCCCCAAACATTAGGCGGACCAGCTGCACACTGGCTCTTCTCCCTGCCAAAGAAGAGCATAGACTCGTGGCAGTCCCTCAAAGAAAAGTTCATCCACCGTTACATGGGAGAACGTTCAATCGTCAAAGGATCAAATGCCTTGGATGACGTCAAGCAGGAGTGGAATGAGTCCCTCGCAAGCTACTACATCCGGTTTAATCAAAACATCTCAGAAATTCAAACGAACATCGCAGAGATAGAAATCATCCATGCCTTTGTCAGAAACCTGGGTAGGCACGGGTACGACTTGGGCCAAAAGCTTTCTACAAGGCCGGTGGAAACAATGGAAGAACTCGTGGCAAGGGTAAAAGAATACATTGATGCTGAGCACTACAAGATGACAGCCCGGGACAAGTGGGTTAAGCCCGGCAACAAGAAAGATGAGAGTAAACCAGGCCCCCTGAAGCAGAACCAAACCCCCCAACAAAAACAGTGGACTCCGCCCCAGAAGAGAACATTCAACATTGAAGAAGACAAGAATCCAGACGTCAACACCATTGAGCTAATCCCTTTGAACGCTCCCCTGAGTGTCATACTGAAAGAAATGAAAGAGCAAAACCTCTGGAGAGAGCCATTCGGTTTCAGAAAGGGCCAGCTAGGGAAAGAGCAAGACAAGTGGTGTGAAAGCCACGAAGTCAACGGCCATGAAACTGACGACTGTAGAAGCCTTAAGTTCCAAATCAATCGAATCATACAAGAAGGCGGACTTAAGCACTACGTCGACCAGGGGGGAAAGATTGAGAAGGTGAAAAGAAAATTCACGCCAAAGGAGAAAGGAAAAGAGAAGACCAATGACAACCCCCCTCCTAAAAAGAGGGGAGTTATTAATGTCATTCATGGTGGTCCAGCTGCAGGAGGACAAGTCTCCAACACAAGAGAGGTATACGCTGCGCAGGCAAGCACACTCCCCAAGTATGGGAAAAGAAAGAAACCGGAAGAGGAGGACCCCGTGATAGGATTCTCGAGAAAGGACATGGCACACATCGTCTACCCGCATGATGACGCGTTAGTAATAACAATGGAAATCAACGGGTTCGATGTCAAAAGAATCCTGGTCGACGGAGGAAGCTCGGCAGACATCCTCCATGTCAATGTCCTCGAACAGCTTGGAATGAAGAGAGAGGACCTGAAACCGGGAAACTTCCCGTTAGTAAGCTTTGCAGGAGCTGCTACATACCCACTGGGGATGATCACCCTTCCCACTGTGATAGGAGAAGGATGGAACGCAATGAAAGTCGACATCACTTTCGTGATCGTCGAGAGCCTTGGCGCTTACAACGGTATTCTCGGAAGAACAACGATAAACCCCTACGAGATGGTGCCTTCAACGGCACACCAAAAGCTGAAGTACCGCTTAAGGGGAGGAATTGGTGAAGTCTTGGGCGATCAGACGACAGCACGAAAGTGCTATGTCAACGCCCTAAGATGCAAGAACCGTCTGGACATAGCAGTCATTGAAAGGGGACAATGTTCCAAGTCTGAAGTTGAGATGCGATTTGACGAAATGATGAGCAGAGGAGAAAGACTCCCAGCACCTCAAACCCCAATGCTCCCAAGCATATGGGACATCAAGCAAGGGGAGTCGGAATCCATCCAGAGTTACTTCAAGCGATTCGCCATAAATGCAACTTCAAGTTTGGCAGAGAAGTCAGCCGTGATCAATGCCTTTTTCCTGAACATGAACTCACCTACATTCCTCCTATTTGGACGAACACAAGGGTGGAGAACAACCAAATCTATGGCTGACTTAAAAGAGAAGATGGAGACAGCAATCGAGGTCACAAACGAGCTGGGGTGGTTCAGCCCACCTGCAGAACAAGAGGAGGCGCGCGAACACAAGCGTGCAAGACAAGACTTGAACAACAACCAAGATGGCGAATATACACCTCTGAACATAGAGGTGGAGGAGTTGTTCAAGACCATCCTGAAGGATGTTTTACCTCCTCCAACCGAGATCCGGATTGCCTTCCTCGGGAAGAATCCATAAATGTGGTGCCACTACCACAACAGATGGGGTCACAGCACGAATGGGTGCCCCTCTCTACGCAACAGAATCGAGGAACTGATCGAACAAGGAGCTCTGCGCTCCTACATTGCAAGCAAGAAGCCAGCTTTATCAAACCGTCACTAAGGGAATAATCCTTCCCCTATGACATGCACATACTCTATCTTTACTTTTCAAGTACTAAGTAGAACGTTTGGGATGGGAGATCAGTTGACTCCATCCATGCACATCCCTTGTAAATAAACAAGAAGACTAATGAAGTTCATTCCTTGCGTAGGAAAAATCACTATGTAATGGCAAGCTACCCCGGCCCAAAACCAGGAACAAGCCACATACATCATCAATAAAGGCCCTAACTCTACACGCAGAAAGGGCAAAAAACAAGAAAAGCCATAAAAAAGATATCAAAGCAAGACTAAGCAAAGCTCATGCCTGTATTCAAAACAGAGGGAGCGCGACGCATGCAAGGAGACAAAATAATTTCATCAAGGATGTGGACGTACTAATCTATTCACATCCTTGCAAAAAGTCGGGGGACAAGCGGTTCCTTAGGAATCCTCCCTCGCAAACAAATGCAAGTGTCGGACGTACTAATCTATCCACACTTCGCCACAATACAAGGATGTGGACGTACTAATCTATTCACATCCTTGCAAAAAGTCGGGGGACAAGCGGTTCCTTAGGAATCCTCCCTCGCAAACAAATGCAAGTGTCGGACGTACTAATCTATCCACACTTCGCCACAATACAAGGATGTGAACGTACTAATCTATTCACATCCTTGCAAAAATTCGGGGGACAAGAGGTTCCTTAGGTTTCCTCCCTCGCAAACAAATGCAAGTGTCGGACGTACTAATCTATCCACACTTCGCCACAATACAAGGATGTGAACGTACTAATCTATTCACATCCTTGCAAAAAGTCGGGGGACAAGCGGTTCCTTAGGAATCCTCCCTCGCAAACAAATGCAAGTGTCGGACGTACTAATCTATCCACACTTCGCCACAATACAAGGATGTGAACATACTAATCTATTCACATCCTTGCAAAAATTCGGGGGACAAGCGGTTCCTTAGGAATCCTCCCTCGCAAACAAATGCAAGTGTCGGACGTACTAATCTATCCACACTTCGCCACAATACAAGGATGTGAACGTACTAATCTATTCACATCCTTGCAAAAAGTCGGGGGACAAGCGGTTCCTTAGGAATCCTCCCTCGCAAACAAATGCAAGTGTCGGACGTACTAATCTATCCACACTTCGCCACAATACAAGGATGTGAACGTACTAATCTATTCACATCCTTGCAAAAAGTCGGGGGACAAGTGGTTCCTTAGGAATCCTCCCTCGCAAACAAATGCAAGTGTCGGACGTACTAATCAATCCACACTTAGACATCATCAAGCGATGTGGACGTACTAATCTATCCACATCTCAAAAAACAAGATAGGCGCGCGGCTCTTCAGGAATCCACCATCTTGTCAAAATATCATAATGAAGATCCACGGTTCCGTAAGGAACTATCTTCTTATGAAAATCAAAAGGACAAGCGGTTCCTTAAGAGTTCCCCCTTCTCTTTAAAATTGCAAGTGTCGGACGTACTATTCTATCCACACTTCGCAAACAAAAAACTATATCAAGTATGTGAACGCACTAATCTATTCACGTCCTTGTAAAGGAAGATGCAAAATAATACTAAGTATTATATCTTTCTAACATCTCATGACAGGCATATATATATATAATATAGCAGGTCTGAAAAGTAAAGGCATCCAGCCAGCATAAAAAGTCAAGACCGGGACACACCCCGCCAAAATCTCACCCATGCAAGGGGAGCAACCATATATACAGAAGAGAGTCATATAAAACAAAGAAAGATCAACCTGACCCAACGTCAGGAGCACCAGAGCCAAAGGCGTCAGCCATAAAAACATCATGCGCAGGGCTGCTGAAAACAACACGGCGATCGTCACCAACAGGGACGGACACCTGTCCCGTCAAACCACTCGCTCCGCCCACATCGCCCGCTCGGATCCCGCAATAGCCCCGAGGGCATAGCCAGTATATGGCCCAGTACTCTGGAAAGGAAAATCGGGGGCAAGAGAGTATATCCTCCTGAAGTAATCCACAGAGAAAGACTCCATGCGATCATCACGTGCCTTCTCGAAAAGTTTGGAGTAATCAGCTGTAGTAGGAAACTCAATCATCCCAAGCTGATCACCCAGGGCAACATGAGACTCCTTAGTCTCCTTCAGCGCCACAGCATGTGCCTCCTCGTCGACCTTCTCCTGGCGCAATAAGGCAAACAGCTCCGCCTCCAACTGAGACGCGCAATCCTGACTTCCCTTGAGATCAGCGGAAGCCTTGGAAGAAGCATATGAATGTGCGCGCGCCTTCTCCCTCAACACAACGACATCCTGAGACAAGCGCTCATGACGACCCTGCAGACCCCTCGTCTCCTCAACAAGCTCAACAACAAAGAAGGAAAGGTTGGTCATCACGGCATTCACCTGCAACAACAACACAATCACATCAAACACAAAGAAGCCAGACAAACATGATAGATCCAACATAAAAAGAAAACAACGTACAGGAGCAAAGCGCGCGAGCGACTCCTCAACACACTTCAAAGCAGCCTCAGGGTCACGGGGGCACTTCTTGCGGTCAGCCGGCGGAACAGACCGCTGAACCACACGCACACCGACAGCAGGTGTGCTCAAGGAAACATCCTTGGGAAAGCGAATAGCAGACTGAGAGTAGGGAGTCCACTCGTTCCCGGACACATCCCGATCAAGCCGACACATCAGATCAGACTTGCGAAGAGCTGGAGGAGTAGGAACAACTACACATCAAAAGCAAACACATTAGGAGAAGGCAAACTATACCAATACAACAAGAATTCAACCACAGTCACCTGTCAAGGAAGGCACCTCCGCTGAACGGCCGCTCCCCGACCGGGGGACAGGCATGGTCGAATCCGCATACATTGTCCCCTTCCCTTTGTCGCAGGAAGGAGCAAGAGGCATGCCGCCAGACGTCGACCTCTTAGGATCGCTCGGGGAACGGACGTCAGCATCATTCTCTCGGACAGGTGCAACTCCCCCCGCCGTCGGGAATACCAAGCCTGCAAAGACAACCACAAAAAGACCATTAGCATGTTAGCATGGGGAAAAATCTCAACGAAACCTTTAAAGGCACAAGTCCCATACCCGGGCCAACAGGAGGAGTGTCGCCGAGGCCGGGAACAGTCTGAGGAGATCCGCCTACGACTCCGCCCTGTAAACAAGGGCGTCTGTTAAGAAACCAACCTACAAGGAAACATGAACAAATGTTACGAAACTTCAAAACATACCAACTCATCCCCCGAAGGACGTACATGAATGCCCGCCGCGAGCAACTCGGCGTCGGAAGCACGATAAAGGGGGCTGTACTCCCCCGCCCTATTCGCCGTTTGAATCTTCTTCAAAGCAACCTTGTCTGTATCGGAGAACTCCTGAAAACGTGGAACAGGGTCGGCATCCACTATGTGAGAAGTCGTCCAAGTCGTGCCCGCATCCTTTATAAAAAAGTACTGACACTTCCATTTGTTCTGGGAAGTGTCCGATCTTTCGCAGAACCGCGCCTCAGTATTCCACCCCGCCCTAAGGGAGGAGAATCCCTTCTCGGTCATGTGAGGCCAACGCAAGGTGAAAGTACACATCCCTGACTCATCTGCCTTGCCCAGGCGATAGAAGGCTCGAAAAAGCACTATCGAGTAATCCCAAGAGTTTAGATGACACTGCACCCGGAAACATGTCCAAGCTCTAAACCCCGGTGGAGTGATAGAGACGGGAGAAATCCTGTAATGTCGACAAAGGCGGGCCAGATCCTGACAATAAGGAAAGCGCAGCCCTTCTCGGAACTGTGAAAGATAAACAGCCTCGTATTCAGCCGGAGGAACGGTGGGCCGACCAAATTCGACCCCCTTCACGACGTCCCAAGGATAAGAGACCTCTACGCCGGGACACCAGCCCCGGGTCGAGACATAGAGATCGAACTTGGAACGTGGGAGCTTGTTGGGAAAAAACATTTGGGTCTTCTCCAGTATTACGCGGTTACCCGACGGGTCCCAAAAGCACACCGCTTCGAGACCCGGAATCGGAATCCATGGTGCCCTCATCAACCTCCCCATCAATGTTATCCGAAACAGAGTGATGAGACTTACTCATTGCGTGAAGAAGCAGAAACCGTTACCTACCAGGAACACTCTAAGTATCAAAGACACGCGCTTGCAAGCCCGTCAACCAAACCCTGCAAAAACCATACACAACTCAATCAAAAACCAGGGCCACGTATCAACACCATTCACCAAGCCCTTTGCGAGGGCATCCAACCCAACGGACCAACTGTCCGCAAGCAAACAGCTAGGGACCCTCCCGCTCGGGAGTCAAAAGTCCCTACGCTCACCAAAGGCCTAGGCCACCCACTAACAAAAATTCCATATATTTGTGCAATGTGACACAGGTATTCAAGCATTCCACAAAGCGATAAGTTCAAGAGCTAAAGAAATCCAAGACATGCAAAGTTGGTCATAATTACCAAAATGCCATCCGACCACATTTTGATCAAATTTTATCCCCAAAACGGCTCAAGGCCCCGGGGGCACATACAAACAGCTCCAATACACTTAAGCAAGCCCATTACATGTCACGGGGAAACTTACCCCTACCCGAACAATTCAAAGAGCATTCGGGTCAACTAAGCCACCGATAAGCACGAGCTACCGAGCGATCGCCTAAACTCCGGGGGCATGACTATCTACTCACAAATAATCGAGGAGTCATTATCACACTCGGGGGCATCATATCAAGTCACCCACATCAAAATACAAAGGGTCGAACTTTTTGCTCGAATATGTCCGATTTCGAACCTCCACGATTTCACCTCGGTTGACCGAAACCTAAGGGCCTCTTCACAAAGGGAGTTCACTAACTATAACTCTATCTATCTACATTTAGAGTTTGGCCAAAAACGAATTTTAAAAAATCAAGCCAAAATTTCACTTAGGCATTTCATCGAACACCTATCATGCACCTTATTAAAATTCGAAATTTGCAGCCCTAAAGGTCCAATTAATATCAAGAAAAGGAAGGAGAGGACATTACCGATCAATACCCGACAAGAAGGACCCGAAAACGGGTCGAATTGAGCCCGAAATCGGCCCGCCGAGCTGCAGCCGCCCCGCCTATCGCCGCCGCTCCTGTCGCCGCTGCTGCCGCGCCGCGCCGCCGCTGGGCCGCCGTGCTCTGGCCGGTGCTGGTCCTGGTGGTTGCCGGCCGGAATAGGGTGATGCTAGGGCCCTAAGATGGTTCTCCTAAATCACTACCCTAAAACCTCTCCAAAACCCTCTCAACAACCTATTCAAATGTGTATAGTTTTATAAACTATCACAAAGAGGGGGGACTACACAACCTAACAAGCACCATACATCCAAGAGGTACACTCACATCCACCCTCCATTTTTTAAAAAAGTTGTTGATAACTTGGATTTTCACCATCAAGTGACTTAGCTAAATTTGACTAAGTTACTTCAAATGGTCTCAACTACTTGAAAACATTATTTTTATGATTTTTCGTATCAAGTCCATCACATGTGATTTTCCAAACCCGACATTATTTCATTTACTAAAACCGTCGTCTCGCCGTCAAGACGGCCGTCTCGGACGACGGGCTCCCGAAAACCATCATATTGCATGAAAAACGTTTTATCAAAACTTTCATGATTTATTATCGTTTTAGTATAATTAGTCATGGCATGAACGTTCCATACGTATCCGATCATCTTACAAACCCGAAAAATCTCATGTGTGCTCACGCCTCATTTTTTCCAAAACCACATTTATCATATCACTTGTAGTCCGTTGTGCTACTAACCCTTTGCGTAGTTGTCAAGCATGACCATCTCAAAAAACTAAGGCAAGAAGCTCGTCTGAGCCGCGCGTATCCACCATTGGTAGGTCAAAACTCAAGGTGAGCAGACGACCCGAATCACGCGTATACCCTATCTTAAAATAGAGTTAAACAAAGGTCAAGCCATTATTTAACTCGGGGGCAAGTGATGGATATACGCATGATTCGGGTTCGGTTTTAATTATTCGGACCTCATACACGCGCGTAAGACCCACTACGAAACCCAATTTCGAGCTAACCGGGGGAAACCGGGCAAGTCGCGAACTTGCCCGGCACCCCCGGGGGGCTTACCCGGAATTCCGGGTAAGCTTAGCACCTCGGGGGTGTCGCGCACACCCCCATTTTGTCTCGAATGTATAGGAGACCCGATTTTTAACTAACTCCTATGTGTCCGAGACCTATGTTTCAAAGGCGCGCGCGTCCCGCTCGTGACAGCCGCCTGAGACGCGCGTCAGAGTCCTTTTCCCAAAGCTCTCCCCTGCATCCCGGTTCACATTTCCACATTGAACTGGGTCAAAACCGGCTTACGGTCCAAGGTTGCCTATAAATAGCCACCTTGGGGGTAAACATTTCCAAGTCACTTTGGGTGAGAATTGGGAAAAGTTCTGACCTCTCTCTAAACTTTCTCTCTCTAGAACTGTCTAATGTTGACCGTCGGAGTGAGCACACCAAGCACCTCCCCCCTCTCCACGGGAGTTGCTCGGTAATGCTCCTCTCGCAGGTACGGACGGACAGCTAGCGAGAGAGCCCAAAGGACTTAGTGCGATCTTGAAGACGAAGCTAAAGGCCCGCGCACGACCCTAGAAGACGGACTTGGCCCAAACAAACTCGCACCCAACCCGAAGACATCGATAAGTTACTCAACGGACAGCCCGCGTTAACTTGGTCGAAACATAATATAAGTTATAATATATTTATTTCTTATTTTGATTTGTATCTTATATATCTTTGTCTCCCTACATCATCATGTTTATACGTTGTTACACCGATTAAAGCCTATTTAATATACTATAATTATAATTTATATAATGCTTTTATACATATTGATGACGTGGCGGCCTATGGTCTTTCGAAGCCAAACTGTAAAGATTTACTATTTAAAAGGAAACTTGTAATTAATTTATTTCTTTAAATTGCGTAGAGACCAAAATAGGAGATAAAAATACCTCTTAATTTTCAATCAATCAATATTATGTATCTAAATTTAGAGAACCCCTATTAAATTCCAATTAAATTAGGAAACGGTGACTGCGTGGACTGTCCACGTGTCAGCCATGAGACTTCCGATACCGAATTAATGTCAGCCACGTGTCAGCCATGGGGCACCGCGCGGGTAAGATGTTCGTAGATGAGATACTGACTAAACATAAAATAAATTTAACCACCAACTGAAAATATATACAGTTTATTAGTATTTTATATTTAATTTTTTTGTGTGTTGGTTATATATTTTATATATTATGTATAGTTTTCTTTGTATCACAACCTATACTCTAGGCTTTGCTAAATAAAAAATATTTATTTTTCTACTAAGTTAAACTCTACATAGATAAAGAAATAAATAAATTTTATTTAAATTATAAAACTACATTGTTCGATTTATAAAGTCTTTTAAAGAACCATGTAAGCAATTTTTCATGTCATAAAAAAATTATTACATAATCATTATGTCCATTCTAGTGTTCAAAGTTTTGTTTTAAAAATAAATCCAGCATAAATTTTACACAAAAAATATAATATATATATTAAAAAATATATAATATATTTATTAAAAACTATAATATATGTTTTTTAAATAATGTTTTCATCTAAAATCCAAAGGTTTGGGTTTTCCTTGAAAAATATATATACATTACAGAATGATTTTAATTTCTAGTTTTTGACTAATATATGCATATATGAACAACCAAATACAAATATAGACTATTTGAACAATTAATTACAAAAATAGGTCAAACCGAGATGTGACATCTCGGTTAGGGTTTTTAAATCCAAACCGAGATGTCACATCTCGGTTTCGGAAAAAAAAAAAAAAAAAAGATTTTGGCCAAGATGTGACATCTCGGTTTGAATTTAAAAACCCTAACCGAGATGTCACATCTCGGTTTGACCTATTTTTGTAATTAATTATTCAAGTAGTCTATATTTGTATTTGGTTGTTCATATAGGCATATATTGTCAAAAACTCTTTAATTTCTATGTATAAAAAATATTTAAATCCTTTTCAATTTTTTTAATAAATATATGAAATTTTTCAAAACAAAATACACTATGACTTAAAGGAAATTGAAAATAACTTAAATTTGGTTTTTGAAATGTATTAGTGGTGTTAACATTTTCTTATTAATATAATATTTATAATATAAGAAGTATATCGTGTAATACGCGCATAAAAATTATATAAAGACAAACACATATGTACATTATCATATATGTTTAATTTAATTGCATCAATAATACATTTTATTATGATATTTCTTGACTGAACAAATTATTAGAATATTTATTATCTTTTGAAGAACAAAATAAAATTATTTAGTAAAGAGTGATAATCAATGAGATAATTAAATATATATATATATATATATATATATATATATATATATATATATATATATATATTTGGGCGAGGGGAGTTGAAGTGTAATCGGTTAAACATAGAAGGACTTGAATTTGCTTCAACTATTTAGGCTCTTTGGTTGCAACTTCTTCATGCGTCAATTCCTCCAGATACACGTATACTACTCTTCAAACTTACACATAAATATGTATCTCGTGAATTACGCACCTTCAAAATAAATAGTACCAACCTCATCTTTTAAGCTTTTCATGTGTACAATAGACTATTGATGATCGTTTACATTCTATAAATAATTAAATACACTAATTTGATTAACATCGCAATCAATACACTAACACTAACGTGATTAACAATAAAATCAATAATTTAAAGATGAACATGTTTATATATGATATAAATTATGTAATTGATTGTTGAAATATAATTAACTAATCTCATATAATATAAAGAAAAAAACCTCTGAAAGCTACTTACCATTACAGTTGACATTATAATCTTGTATGAACTTGTGGTTTTTCGGATATAACTTTATTCACAGGATGGTGCAGAGGTGTGTGGAGGTGTTTGGATGAAGAAGAAGCTCCAATGGATACAAAGTCTGGACTTGACGTGCTAGCACTATTTGGCTACCACGTGATAGGGGACTAACTGAGCATTATTACCCAAAAAAAAAATCTTTTCAATTTCAAGTAAGGAATATAATAAGATACGAGCTAGGGGTTAAAAATCTGTATATAGCCATCATGTCAACTGGACCACTCTCACCTTGAGCAGTGATTGCAGCAATGGATTTACTCTGTCATCTATGAAACTATCATTTGTAGAGTCGGTTTCAGCATCGAGCTCCTCCTTATCAGGCTCCTGAAGAAACCCTGAAAATGTGTTGTACATACGAATTGATAAAGCTGATAAAGGCATTCGTAGTTGAATAATTGTGTTGATAAAGTTTTGATAATTAGATAGCTATGTAGGGTTTCTAATGAATATAGCTATATATATATATGCATGGCATAGGTTATACAAACATATCATGATTCATGAGCTACGTACATACCCTTTCAAGTGGAAATAAAAGGTGGCGCAGTAGGTTAGGAACTGCCACATCAGGACCAAAGGCTGGGCAACTCTACGGTGGAAAGGATGGTAGCTGTGTATAGCGGAGTAGGTAGGAGATGGGGGCTCAGGAGTCGTTGCTTGTCTGCACTGCGTTCTAGGGTTTCGGTGGGGAATAACTCTTTCAAGAAGCGGCAAGATATCGAAACCTCAAGAAGGAGCCGATTATATGTATTAGGGTTTCTCTTAAATTGTTTATACAATGTTACATCTATTCACGCTTTATATATAATAATAACATTTATTTTGTTAACATATGCAACAATATACATGCAACTCTATTCTTCCGTTTTTTAATATGTATATTATTTATTATTCTATATATATATTGCTTACGTGGCGGTATATATCAACTTCAACAAATCCAAGTATGTATATATAGATTACCAAAAAAAAGTATGTATATATATAACCCCACGTTCACGTTCTATATATTAGTGTGATGGCCAAGTTCACGTTCTTTATTAGTGAAATATAGAACGTGAACGTGGGGTTATATATATACATACTTTTTTTTGGTAATCTATATATACATACTTGGATTTGTCTAAGTTGATATTCTTTCTTTTCTTAGTTATTATTATTGATAACGTGAAGTTATATATATTATACATAAATACAACCTTATTTATCTTCACCGTTTTTTTTATTATATTGCTCTATATTTAATACTATTTGCTTATGTGGCGACCTGTAGTCTTCCGGTACCAAACTGTATACAATTACTATTTAAATGGAAACTTAAAATTAAATTGTTTCTTTAAATTGCGTAGAGACTAAAATAGGAGATAAAAATACTTCTTAATTTATAACCAATCAATATTTTATGTCTAAATTTATAGATCTTCAATTAAATGTCGATTAAATTAGGAAACGCTGACTGGACTAACCACCCACGTGTCAGTCAGAGGGCTTGCGGTACCGAATTAATATAATACTAGCCACTAACCCCGCGCACCGCGCGGGAGAAAATTTCCTAACAAAAATAAAATTTAAAAAGTTAAGTTATCTTAGTTTATTGAATATACAACTATATCAACGTTTATTTATAAAAAAAAATTATATTTTTATATAGAAAATTAATTAATAATAATGTATTAATTTAATTAATACTAATTATTATTTTAAATTTTTCATATTAATAAAATAATTAACATTTTATATTATTTTTTATAAGATGTATATATTATATAATATAAAACTTACAATTTTAACATCTAATAATATTAAGTTTGTTAATGTTTAAATATGTTAATATGCATCTATTAATTATTATGGACTTAAGTTCATGATTATATAGGATGTAATATACATATACCTATTGACTAACTTTGAATTACAAAACAAAATTTTCTAAACTCAATGTAAATTGATAATATTCATGATAATTTTTTAAATATATTTTTATTTATTTACACATTTTCTTGGTTTATTTATAAACTCTATGTTTTTTATAATTTTTTTTTATATATTTTTAAAAAGGCCCGTCCAACGATATTGAACACATAAGGTCTAAACAACCAACGATAAGAATGAAGACCAACAGTTAGCATACTAAGAGTGATTCAAAAAACTATCACATAACCGAAACACCTTCAAATACGTCTGAAGCATCTAAACCACTAAAAAAATTCACTTCATTAACATTAATTTTTTTTTTTCTCTTCTTTTTGTACTCCCAAACCTGACCATCACCATACTCGAAACTATAAAAGAAAATCGATTCAAGCAGTTTAAGGAATAATAGAATATAACATTTCTATTTAGGACATCGTCAATCTCAATTTTTACGTAGTCATCACTATCTTCCGCTTTATGAAGTTCTATATGCTCGTTAATAGTGACATCAATAATTTATGCATGCTCATCAACCTCAACAGTTCCTTCAGTTTTTGAATGTTCATCAACAACACCATTTGCATTAGTCTTATTTTTCACTCTCTATTGTGCATTCACAAATTTCAACAAAATCAGAAAAATAATTGACGCAACACAATCATCTTTGAATTTAAACCAACTTATGTCTAACCTGGCAATATGCCTAGTCATTAATTCTAGCCGCAATATATATGTTCTATGGCATATATATATATATGAATTGATAATAAAATATTAAACAAACCATATACTTGCCAATAGAATAAATGCTTAGCTAGCAAAGATGAAGGGAGAGGAAAATTTGTTGGTGGCAAGAAAGTGTTTGGTTAGATTCTTCTCTAGATCCGTGCGGCAAATGTCACTTGACTAAAACTCTTATATGAAAAGGCTGATGTGATCATGATTACTTGTTCTTGAATATTTGTCACATTCGTTTGAGATTGTAGTCATGGTAGGAATCTTCCAAGTATATCTACAATATTAGTGCTCATATACATAATTGCTTCATCCATACATCATTAACTAAAGATAATATGTAAAGCCGTTCAAATACAAAGTGAATTTTAAACTAATACAAATTAAAATAGGTAGGATATATTACTACAAAGCACTTTCGAGTTTCTGATGATGTTTTGGGATACAATCATCTCCGAGTTCGCACTCGTCTATCAAATAGTAATGAATTTTTCTATTATCAAACATGAAATTTTATAAAAGCAAACAATGTAATTAAAAGACAAAGAAACGAATAATCGTTCCCAAATAAAATTTATGGAGTGGATGTGAATTAAGCATGAAATTGAAAATCATAAAGTAAAGAGAAGTAGATTAAACATGGTGAAACTAAGTAAATGAGTGATTCACTCCTTATTAGTGTAAGTGTATTTCCAGTCATACATACCTGATACCGCAGTTCTAGCCATCTGATGCTGCATTGCAACCGAGATCAATATCTCGCCCAAACCATAATCATCACCCCCTAAGAACATCCATCAAATCCGCCCACTCTATAAATCGATGTGTGTACTCTATTAAACCACCAATGCTGTAAAAAAATCATTGAGAAAGAATCGAATATCAAACAGAAGTTAGAGCATTACAAAAAACATCACTTTGAGATGAATGTTAATATTAATGTTAAAAAAAAAAGGTCACGTTAATGCTTCAAATATGAAATTAAAAAAGTAATCTAATACAAACAAACAGATCTTAAAACCTAAATAATTTTAGCAAAAAAAACCCTAAATAATAACGGCAGATTACCTCTAGCCTATATATATATATATATATATATATATACTATAAACAATAGAATTACAAAGTGCACATATATAGGTAGTTGTATATACGAATTAATTTTACTATATTCATTAGTTAATTAATATTATATGTATTTGAGACTTGCCATTTAAATCCGTAACGTATAATTGTTTATTATTATTATTATACATATTATTGCTTACGTGGCGGCCAATGGTCTTCCGGAACCAAACTGTATAAAATTACTATTTAAATGGAAACTTTTAATTAATTTGTTTCTTTAAATTGCGTAGATACCAAAATAGGAGATAAAAATACTTCTTAATTTTTAATTAATCAATATTATGTATCTAAATTTAGAGAACTCCTATTAAATTTCGATTAAATTAGGAAACGATGACAGGGAAAACTGTCCACGTGTCAGTCAGATGGCTTCCGGTGCCGAATTAATATAATATAATAGACTAGCTACTAACCCCGCGCACCGCGCGGGTAACAATTATCGAAGTAGAAACAACAATAAAAGTTTTTTTTTATAAAATATTGAAAATTTTATTTGCATATAAAATATATGTATATTCATATAAATTTTTTTTATAAAGCACTATTTTAAATAAAACAATATATTTTATATAGTCAAATTATATTACTATATATATATACTTTTCTAAATAGCGATATACTTCCAATTTATTTTTATATATAATATTGTGTATAATAAATAAATTTATATTTTCTTATTATTTACCATATATAAATATTCTTATAAAAATTATTGTTTTTTATTTGCAATATAACTTTCAGCTTCTTTCATAAATCATAAAACAGTTATGAACACATATACAATCCCACAATATATTTCATTTTAATAATAAAGTAAGTATCAATATTGATATTTCTTAACTATCGCAATAATATTTACTAAAAAAATTGTACTATTAAATAAAAGAATGTACATACAATTCAATATAGACTACAATATTTATTTTTCATAAAAAAGGACTATACATACTATTTTTCTCATTGTTTAGTATTCTTTGATTAGGATCCAGAATTGTGATTCAACCCACATGATGACTCTACACAAAAGGTAAACAAAAATAACCGATTATAATTAACTAAACAGAATATAATTATAATCTTATTATAAAGTTAAAATAATAAAGAATTTTCATATACATAACGTAAAAATGAGAATGATTTGCACCCACTAAGTGCGGATAAAATAATAAATGCCTAAAAGAAATTAGATATTAATAGCTAAAAAATTAGAAGAATATATGAGCAGCAAATCACACAATCCATTCCTATCGCTGAACAATTAACAAAAGTTCTTTTTAATGTTATCAATGTATTTATAATTAATTAATACGATATGAAATATTTGTATTTAACATACTTTAATTAAATAAAAAATTTACAAAAATATATAATAACTTGACAAACCATGGACGTAGAAGTTCGTCAGCGAATTTACAGTCAATGTGATGATACAAAGCAAAATCTGTGTCAGTCCAAGATAACTTCTTCATCTTTCTTTTTTCTATTCTTTTTTTTCTAGAATAAAAAAATGCAAAATTTAAAAAGGTTAAAGCTCCCAAACAAAGATGTGTTATTTAGCTAGCATAAAACAAAATTGATACCTTGCTACTGTTAAGGTTTCGGTAGAGAATGAACCATTAATGTAGCTGTTACATTCAAACTCACAAAATATATGACACATTATGATAATATAACAAAATAATACGACACATAAAAATAATAAAAAATCTGAAATTAAAATAGAGTTGAGCTAAATCATACTAAAGAATTCTAAATTACTTGGTTTACCATCTCGATCATAATCACATTTTTGACTTAGCAAGTTTGATTCTCGTAATCAACTAAATAATCACACGATGTGTTTTTTACTGAAAAGAGAGACGTTCAGATTCTAACCTTATAGATGATTTAGATGATAATACATGCAACAACCAATTTCAATGAAGAAAGAGCCTACACAAAGAAATAGACGGTTATAATTTAGTGCAACAATAAACCTGTTGAAATTAAAGACGACTGATTGATAATATTTTTTGCTAACATATGACCAAAGATACAAATATTATAATTAACAGAAACAAATTTATAAGAAAAGAGATAGATGGGTGTAGACTCGATGTTATTACATTACCTTGACTTGGTTTTATTAGGAAGCTCCATCTAGAGGTATCGTATTAGTATAGACCTACAAAATAATTAAATAAGCCAAGCAAAATAAAAAAATTAGCTAAATCGAAAAATAATTAAAAATCATTGTAGATGGTGATGCATGTATTATGGAATAGAGATGGAAGTTACGGGTGTGATTAGGTTTTAGGATTGAGTAATATATATATAACATTGACGTTCCTATATTTGTAACAAAAAAAAAAAACTAATAGAGACAATATGTATATTTCTATATTTATATATATAATAATATGTTTATAATTAAATACTACCATTCTTCCGTTACCATCTTTATTCCTTTTTTTTTTCTGTAATAGTTACCATCTATATTCCACCTTCATCTTACCATTTTTTTTTAAAGTTTAGAATCTAGTATCGTAAAAGAAAAATTTGTTTCAACATGTAACTAATATATATATATATATATATATATATATATATATATATATATATATATATATATATATATATATATATATATATATATTGAATATTGAAACCCTAATATATAATACTTTAATATTCTATATAATTGTCTATATTTATATATAATATATTGTATATATTCTTAAAATGTATAATATTATTTATAATATATAATATAATATAAGTAATTACATATTATAATTGTCCATTCATCCTATAAAACGTGACAATATATTAGTAAGGTTTGGATATACATTCTTATTTTGTGTATAACGTGATATGTTGTTATTTGATAATTTCTATATATATATTGCTTACGTGGCGTCTTATGGTCTTCCGAAGCCAAACTGTATAGACAATGAATTTAAAAGGAAACTTCCAATTAATTTGTTTCTTTAAATTGCGTATAGACCAAAATAGGATATAAAAATACTTCTTAATTTTGAATCAAGCAATATTATGTATCTAAATTTAGAGAACCCCTATTAAATTAGGAAACGCTGACTGGACAAACCGTCCACGTGTCAGTCAGAGGGCTTCCGGTGCCGAATTAATATAATATAATAGATAGTAGATAATATAGTAATGAACTAGCGAATAAATAAGTAACACATTATAAAATAAATCTAAATAAATAATTTTGAGTAACATGTGATTACAATAACTTTTCTAATCAATCCATCTCTTTTTTTCCTAGTAAAAAAATTAATTTCTCCTAATAAATAAAAATAATTTTTACATACAAATATCACGCGAGTGTCACTAGTTTATTATTATTATTATTATTTTCTAAAAACTTATTAAGCATAGTGAACCCTATATGACAAGTGTTCATTTGCCTCTTAGGGTCTACCATGCTCTTTAGGATTCACCATGTTGGCATCTTCAATAAGTTTTTAAAAATAAATAAAATTTACAAATTTAGTGACACGTATATTTGTATATAAATTTCTTTTTGTGAATCAAATCCATTATTATCTTTAAAAAAATGTTGTCGAAAATTTATTGTGTAACATGCATACAAAGATTAATATTAGTATAATATTACTTTGATTACTCGAATACTCGTTGGTTGCATAAAAGCCTCTTCACTCTCTGAAGTAAAACGTATGTTTCTGTACTTTCTAAAGTAAAACATAATAATAAGTTCATATTCTAAATATTTGATAATTAAGTAAATAAGGGCATTAATATTAGGCAATTGAAGAATTCTGTCAATATGAATAAAAGATAGGGATTTAAATCAAATTGTACCTGGGTTAACAGCTCAAAACGAATTGGTACCTCCACTAAATTTTGTTGTTTTTTGGTATCCGAGTTATCCTAGGTGTTGCATCGTTAGAATTTCTGATTAAAACTAACAGAATTCCTTTTTTGGCGCATGAAAAGACCAAAATACCCTTTTGCATAATAGCTACATAATAGCAACTCAAAACTTTGGAACCCAATATCTCACTCATTTCTTCATCCTTTTGGACGAATTTTTTTTTTTGAACCCGCATAACTTTTCGAGATCTATGCAACCCAAATAGCGTAAAGTGATTTTCCTATTTTTTTTTTTTTCAATAAACATCGTTTTCCATGTTAATTCATTCTTTTTTGTATCAGAGTCCACCGCATTCTAACAATTATCACCATTGATCACTCGTTTTTTTTACTAATTGGATTCCAATACTACAATCAAACTGTTACTCTTTGATTCTAACACTTCTGTTCAAGAACCAAATTGATCTTATACCTTTCATCCAAAAGAAAACAAAATTGAAAATTTGTCAAATTAATTGTTATGCAATCTATAACTTACTATAATTTTTCTTGATGTCTACAATAAACTATATTGGCGTGTCTCTAAATCAATAAACTTCACTGCAAGAGAACATATGGATCTTAGATTGATAAAGATGTTTCATACTTGAAGTAGAACAATAGAAAAAGTACTGTTAAGGGTATTGGAAGAACTTTTAGAATAGACACCAAGAAGAAATAGTTTATTTTCTTATTTAATCTACATGTGGAAATTGATACTTTCAGTATCATGAGGGATGACCATAATGTGAGAAAATAAGATGAACTGACATTAAGATAATCACACAAAGAAGTTTTACCATTATGTGGCTAGAGACAACCAGTAAATTTTCTTTCGAGTTATTGCCAGAAACTGCTTCCATTTGCAATTTTATGCTGGACTATGTCAAACTTTTAAAATCGAAGACCTATAGAACTGGTCAATTTTTCAGCATGTCCTCAAAATA
Organism: Clarkia xantiana subsp. parviflora; assembly: GCA_036873135.1. Taxonomy (NCBI): domain Eukaryota; kingdom Viridiplantae; phylum Streptophyta; class Magnoliopsida; order Myrtales; family Onagraceae; genus Clarkia; species Clarkia xantiana. The sequence goes on along the minus strand of JAPTYO010000008.1, from coordinate 23,587,767 downwards.
TATAAACAAAAAATTGGTAGCTTATCATGCTAAGATCCATACGTTCTCGTGCAGTGACGTTTATGATTTAGAGACACACCAGTATAGTTTATTAGAGACATCAAGAAAAATTCCAGTAAGTTATATATTGCATAATAATTAATTCGACAGACTTTTGTTTTTTATGTTTTCAATTGGATGAAAGGTATAATATCAATTTGGTTCTTAAACAGAGGTGTTGGAATCCAAGAGCAACGGTTTGATTGTAGTATTGGAATCCAATTAGTAAAAAAAGAGGGTAGATCACTTTACGGATATTTGAGTTGCATAGATCTCGAAAAATTATGCGGTTTAAAAAAAAAGTTCGTCCAAAAAGATGAAGAAATGAGTGAGATATTGGGTTCCAAAGTTTTGAGTTGCTATTATGTAGTTATTGTGCAAAAAGGGTATTTTGGTCTTATTATGCGCAAAAAAAAAGGATTTTGTTAGTTTTAACCAGAAATTCTAACGGTGCAACACCTAGGATAACTCGGGTACCAAAAAGCAACAAAATTTAGTGGAGGTACCAATTCGTTTTGGGCTGTTAACCCAGGTACCAATTTGATTTAAATCCCTAAAAGATATCTTTTATTTTAATTGATGTTCAATTTTGTCACAATCGCATGTTGTCGTCGCATGACATGCACTGCTCATTATATATTAGTCAAAATTAACATTACATTAATAATGTATAGGTCCCAATATTTTCGATGCTAAATTTTTTGTCTCTAGAATTATTTTTGAAAAGAAAAAAAATTATCAGAATAACTTTGACTAATTTTAAATATTGGATATCATAACAAGTTGGTATAATAGTTAATATTGTCACAGTAATCATTGTTTACTATTATTTTGTGTTTAAATTAAAATAATTACATATTTAGTCTTGAATGTGTCAAAGTTATATTTAGTCACTTATCACATTCATTTCCTTATGATTAGCTACTAAATACACTGATGACATCAATTTGGCCACAAAATATTTGTAATTAGTGACTAAATATTAGTTAGTTACTAAATTATTTCATATACATAGAAATCTGTGACCAAATTTATATGTTGCCACTAATTATTAAATATTAGTGACAGCTACAAAACATTCTTCACTAAAAGTATATTTTCTCTTAGTAGTAACTAGTTTTGAGCTTCATAGAATAGATCCTGATCATATCACATATTACTGCTTATTCAGTGACTGTGATCCTTGAGAGTTTTATACAGCAAAATTTAGTGAAAAATGGAAATAGGCTAAGTAGTTAGAAATTGAGTCTATAAAGAAGAACACAAGTTGGGATCTAGTTAGGTTGCCAAAAGATCAAAATGCAATAGGAGTCAATGGGCCTATAAAACTAAACTGAATGAAAAAGTAGAATGGACAAACATAAAGCCAGATTGGTAGCACAAGGTTATAGATAAGCTTATGGGATTGATTATTATGTGTGTATGTAGATGATCTCATCTACACTGGAAGCTGTCAGAAGCCGTGTGATGATTTCAGAAGAAGTATGAATGAGTTTTATATGTATGACCTAGGACTACTGCACTACTTTCTGGCTTTAGAAGTGAAGCAAAGTCAAGAAGGAGTCTTTCTGAGTCAAAAGAAGTACATAGCTGATGTGTTAAAGAGATTTAAAATGGAAGACTGCAACACAGTGTCTACATTAATTGAGTTAGGTAACAAACTAACCAAGAAAGGGTCAGGAGAGAAGATAGATAAGAACCTTTATAGGCAGCTTATTGAAAGTCTAATGTATTTGACTGCAACACGTCCAGACATTCAATATGCAGTGAGTTTAGTCAGTAGATACATGGAGAAGCCAACTGAGATGCACATCTTAGTAGTAAAGTCATTAAAGATAGAGATTTCACTGCATATGCTAACAGTAAATTTGCAGGTTTAAAATAAGATGAGAAAAGCACCACTGGATATGCTCATATAGTTGCAGGTGCAATTATCTCCTAGTGTTCAAGAAAGTAGTCCATTGTCACTTTATCCACCACTGAAGCAGAATATGTAGCAGCTTCAATGATATGTTGTCATATACTTTTTTTTTTTGCCAAAGTTGTCATAGTTTAAACGAGGAAAATCTTTGAATTCTTGAAGTACAAGCAAGAGAAGTTCAATGTACTGTACTATGACAATAGTTCAACAATCAAGCTTTCAAGGAATCAGTAATGTACGGGAGAACCAAACACATTGATGTTAAAGTCTTTTCCTCAGAGATTTGTGTAGATATGGAATAATCAAAGTGGAGCATTGCATTAGCCAAGAGCAAGCTTTAGATCGATTCTCTCAATACGCACTAAACGATTAAGAAAGAAAGCAATAAAGAAGACAATATTTAACGTGGTTCGGCCAATTCGACTTACGTTCACAGGAACTGGCGGCTGACGTTTTTTTTTATTGTCTCAAAGGTTAAACTTTTAGAGACTACAACGCTATATATAGCGACAAATAATAAACGCATAATCCCTAATAGTTCTGGTCGGCCCAGCAACTACGCCCAACCCATAATCAGGATCCACAACCCAACAAATCTCTCACTTGGATACTTATTCAACCTTCTAAATTCTTCCACTTGGATGCTGGTTCAAGCTTCCAAGTAAAATTCATTCTCCCAAAAGAATTTCCCATCAACTTCGGCATCTTCGTCAACCGCACGTCTTCTGAAACAACTACAGAAGACCACAAATTGAATCAAAATTCAGATAGTGTGAGGAACAAATCTAAATTGTTACAGAAGTTGCCCACTTCACAAGTGAAGACGACAATCTCAAGGAAAATGAAGAGGACCTGGTAAATAGTAGTTCAAAGGAAGATACTATCGAGATTATGAATGAGGATTTAGTGTGAACTAGGGAGCAGCTCTTAAAGGAAGAGGTCATCTTTATACCAATATAAAATGTGAGGGTTGTCCTCACCCCCAATAGGTACCTTTTGAACATTATTATTATTATTATTATTATTATTATTATTATATTTAGTGTCCATATTTTTATAAAATTGGTGATTTGGTCTTTATTATCTCTAAGACCCATATATTTTTTTTTATCTTTACTATTACTAAAAAAATCATTTAGTTAAATTTGATTATTTTTATTTTTTAAGCTTGCTTAATTGAAAGGTCACCGTAGTTACTTTTAATATACTTTTCAGTTAGAGTCAGCATTGACATATGATAGGCATTCAGTATGTTAAAATGTCGGGTGCATGCATTTTTCTATTCACCATATCCCAGATTTGGGGATGTTCCTCATGTTGACATTTTGTATCACATAAATCAGTCACTTGTCAACTCATATAATAACATATCAAGATGTAAATCAAATGTGGTTCTTGAAGTTTGACTTTACATATAACATGTTACTCAATGTTTAATACTTAATGACTTGAATTATTAATTTAGTTGTTGTGTTTGTAAATTAAATCATACTAGGTATATCCTAATTAGTAGTTGAATAGATAGTTAAGGCGAATTCAAGTATAGACTTCTGACATTGGTGATTTAAAAAATTGATAATTTAGTGTACTATATTTGATAATTACTAAAATTTTCATTAGTTAAATTGCATTAATTTTTTTAGTTAAGGCCGCTTAACTAATATCCTACATTAATTATCATTAACTTCTTAATACAATATACCTATAAATTCAAGTCACCTTGAAAGTAGGATATATACTCAACTCGTGCAAATTTCGAGTACATGTTGAGATTTTTTGTATCACATATATTAGTCAATTGTCAAATCATATAAACAAAATATGGGTCAACCACAATTCTTGAAATTTGACCTTACAGATAAATTACTCATCGTCCAACATTTAGGGTCTCGAACAATTAATTTAGTTCTTACGCCTATCCGTTCAAACAAATTGTGTACAACCTAATTAGTAGTTAAATAAGTAATTGACGTTAAGTTAAGTATAAACTTTATATTTTAATGAATTGAATTTCATTTAGGGTTAAATCAATTTTTGTTGGTATTATGGTATAAAATTGCAAAGAAAGTATATAGTTACGTTTTTATAGGTTAAATTGTTTCACCGATCACCGATGACTCTAAGTAGTTAAGTACTGGTTTACAATCTTCACTCCTCAAGTTGATGAGTTAGATACAACTTTGTCGTTAATAACCCACGTCATGCGCGATCCAACTCAGTATTAGTTCTAACCGTAAATATATATACTTGTAAGGCTAATTTAGTACCGTAACTGAAACAATAGTTAATTTTGTACCTAATTAACATCTTCTACTTTTCCCATTTTGAATTAGATTGTGTCGTTCTTTTTTATCATACATATTCATTTCTCGCAACCCATTAACTTGACCATATATTAATTAAATATTATTATATTAAAAAACTTAAGATAAATTATGTATATTGAAACTTAGACAATCGATACGCGTGCGTTGCACGCTTTAATAACTAGTACTAAGAAATGTATGAGTAAATGATCATATGCTGGTATAGCACAAGTAAATTACCATAAATTTGGGGTACTATAAGTCTAAATGATAGGCCAAATTACGAGAAGAAGAGCAGTTTTTGGTCACTCACTTTTTATTATTGGTTTAAGAACTAGTTTTGCAGTTTTTTAATTAAAACCTTTTGAAAAAGTCTAGGAAAAAGTTAAAGGAGTATGATATTTACTAAATTGTGCAAGTTTGGTTGCTATTCTTAAAAAAACTAGTTCATATGTTTTTCACTATTCGACCAAATTCGGAATGCAAACTTAACTAAGCAGTAAGCACCAAGACACATTCTTTCATATTGTGGCCAACTAAATCGCATGAAGTTAGGTTGAGATTAGGCAGATGGAAGTAGTTTAACAACCTCGTTTCATGCAATAACCGTGTTTAACTTGATGCATCTTAACTTGCTTCTGAAATCAGTCCTAACTTTGCATACTCTCGGAGAGGCGTCGAATGGAAGAAACCGCGCTTCGGAAAGACTTGACTTCTTCGGTCGAAGAGCTTCAGTTTCCTGAACTTCAAATCCCGATAACCATCGATCGGAAAATCACCGTCTTTCCGGCAGGACCCATTCCGGTCTCACATGGAGACACCCTTTACCTCTCAAACCTCGATGACATCATCGGCGCCCGAGTTTTTACCCCAACAGTTTACTTCTACCGGCCGAATATCACAAAACCCGAAACGAGAGCGCTCATAGAGACATTGCGCGACGCATTAGCAAATGTTCTTGTTCCATACTATCCTTTATCAGGTAATTTAGTCGTGTTATATGCGCCGGTATGGACTCTATGATTATAAATGTCATGATGTTTTTGCAATAGGTAGAGTCAGAGAGACGAAGAATGGGAAGCTCGAAGTGTTCTTTGGGCCCGATCAAGGTGCTTTGATAGTGGAGGCGCGTTCGGCAGTGACATTAGACGAGCTAGGAGATGTGTCGGTGCCGAACCCCGCATGGGGCCCGCTTATCTACCGATTTCAGAATGAAGAACCCTACAAAGTTCTCGACATGCCGTTGGTTATAGTGCAAGTGACAAAGTTTCGGTGCGGCGGATTTAGCCTCGGGCTACGTCTGTGCCACTGCATATGCGATGGGCTCGGCGCAATGCAGTTTCTCAGGGCATGGTCCGCATCGGCTAAGCTCGGGGTCTTAACGGTTGACCCGGAACCGTGTTGGGATAGGGAAGTGTTCAAGCCGCGGGACCCACCCGTGGTGGAGTACCCACACACCGAGTTCATGAGAATCGATGACGGCTCGAGCCTGACCTCGAGCCTGTGGCAAGCTAAACCCTTGCAAAAGTGCTATAAGATTAGCCACGAGTTTCAAGTTAAACTAAAGGCTCGAGCCCAATGTGGGTCCTTGCCATGCACTACCTTCGAGGCCCTGGCGGCTCATATCTGGAGATCGTGGGTCAAAGCGCTCGACGTGCAACCATTGGACTACGAACTCCGGCTAACATTTTCGGTCAATGCTCGGGCAAAGCTAAGGAATCCGCCTTTAAATGACGGTTTTTACGGAAACGTTGTTTGTGTGGCATGCGCGGTTTGTAATGTTTCGGAGCTTATCGACAGACGACTGTCAGAAACGGCGTGTTTAGTTCGAGAGGCTCGGCTCGGGATATCTGAAGAATATCTCCGATCTACAATTGATTACGTTGAGTCGAATCGGCCAACAAGGCTCGAGTTTGGGGGAAAGCTGACTATTACGCAATGGACTCGGTTTTCGATCTATGAGTGTGCGGATTTCGGGTGGGGAAGACCGTTATACGCTGGACCCATAGACCTCACCCCGACCCCGCAAGTTTGTGTGCTGCTTCCGGAATCGGAGTTAGCGGCTAGCGGCTCGATGGTTGTCTGCATTTGTCTACCTAAGGTAGCTTGCCATCGATTTAAGAAGTTCTTCTCCGATATCGATTCGGCATGTGAATAGTTCTAAGATCCATATTTAATGAAACCCATAGTACTCTTTTATTGGTATGTAATAAATGTTGCAAATGGTCTAAGTTCTCAACTTCCATTTCCAAGTAAAATGTTTTGATGTAATTGCATCTCGGTCGCAGTTATACAATGTATCTGGTCGCATCCCAAGCCTGAGTACTCTTTTACAACATTCTAGATCGATTCATTAGTTTAAATCTAGAACTTGTTTGGTCTTGACAAGTAATCTTTTCTGGTAAACAAGGGAAAAGAATAAATAGTGTCTCAGGTTTACCTCATGTTTCAGTTTGGTGTCTTAGAATTAAAGTGTTGATATGGACTGTTCCAGGTTTCATTTTTGTTAAAATTTGGTGTCTCCGCCCGTCTTTTCCTCTTCTTTCAACCATTTCCATCAACCGACTCACCCACTTATAATCCATCACTTTTTACTTTTCACAAAATCGTCAAATTTCACCCAAAAGTTGAACATAAAAAAAAATCTTCCAGCAGAACGATTTCGGCGACAACAAAGCATGATTTACTTGGGCAAATGTGGCCAACTTCTTAGGTGATGGTCCCGATAAAGTGACGAGAAGGGAGCATGCTTGAGAGCTTGGATATGACAGTCGGTTTCGTTGGGATTGGCTTCTCTAAATTAATCACACTGAGACACCAAATTTCAACCAAAATGAAACCTGCGACACTCAATTTAAACGTCAGACACCAAACTGAAACATGAGACAAACTTGAGACAGTAAATAGGTTCTTTTCCCGGTAAACAAAGAAGCCATGTTAGTTGAGTGTATTGCAAATTGGCAAGTGAATTGTGATTATAGCATATCTATAAATATTTTTCTTTCTAAAGAAATATAATTCTGCTCCATTAATTAAATTAGATAATCACGAGTGGTGAAACCGACAGTTCTGATATTTGAAATGAATTCTAAAACTTTTAGCTCCAAATGTGTATTATTATGTCACGTGACATAACCATCAATTTTGAACTTTAAAACGCGCTAGAAATATTAATAAAATTAATAATATTATGTAATTTTAATGCTTATAAATATAGTTGTTTTATTTTTATTTACTACATATTATTATCTAATTTTGATGTCGTAATCAAAGAGTCATCTGTAGACTATGATTTTATGAATGTTTTTTCATGTTAAATAGATTTAAAGTTGTCAATAGCTTTCTAATGACATATGATATCGTATGTTTGAACTTACACACTTTACTCTAACAAATTAATTAAAAATTAGATGCTTTTGTTCTTTTAATATATTTATTTATTTATTTTTTAAAAAAACTCCACGAAAAGGATAATTCAGTGATATTTTATTTTTACTTAATAAAATTTGATAATGAAAATAAAACTGGAAGTTTGAGATTTAATTTTTTAGTTTTTTACCTCAAGTGTGTATTATTGTAAAACAACCGGTAATTCTGAACTCTAAAAGGTACCAGTAAAAATCCACGTTATTATTAGATGATATTATATAATTTTAATATCTATTTTTTTTACTTGCTATAATATTAGTACTTTGAATATTGTAATCAAAGTAATATAACTTTTTATACAGTATTCTGATATTTCCGAAGCATTTTTTTTTTCTATATGAATACCTATAGTGTAACAAATAATCTACAATAAAATGCATATATTCTTCTAATATATTATTTTTTTAAAGAGGTTTAAATAAATATTAGTTTAAAAACAAATTTCCATATAAAGTATGCATAAAAAAATATTATAACATAAATTTTCAGCTAATTAAAATCTTGCACAACGATAATAAATGACTACTTATAATATAATAGTTGTTAATATTTTGCAAGAGAATTTTGATTTAACTAATACACTAAAAGAATATATGCAAATTATTTTTTATTAAGTTTTTTTTTTTTTTTTTCAAATGTACGTAAAACTAGAAATATATGGAATCAGGCATTGTTAGAATATTATTAAAACATAAGTTTTCACATTAAAATTATTTCATAAGAACATCCACAGTGGTAGTACGTAAAGATTACGTAAACGTGGGACCTACATGTTTATTTAAGTAAAGCAATAAAAACTATTTACAGTGGTTTTACATAGCATTCCTTAAATATGGGACCCACATGTAAATTTATGTTTTTACATAAAGCATTCCTTAAATTTAAGTAATGCACTATGTATTACGTAACCAATTTTTTATTATAAATTAATTCATTTTATAATTAATGTTAATATCTTATTGGTGGTTGTTGGAAAATTTAATAATAAAATATATTTAAGGAATATGTTTAAGTAATACGATTGCAGAGAAAATATTTTTTACGTGTGTCTTAAATTTACGTAGTACTTAAAGTGTACATAAATATCTACGTGACAACTTTAAAAAATACAATTTATGTAAAACCATCGTGGATGCTCTTAAATAACACAACATTACAGTTGAATAAAAGAAATAAATATTGATTGGAGTTATACACTTTAAAATTGATTTGAGTTGTAGAAAATTATTGGTTGTGTAACGAAGTGAATAATAGGGATTTGGGTTCTAAACTTTAGAATATATATATATATATATATTACATCTATAAAATTATCAATATCATCACACCTAATAGGCACTTTCTGAACGTTATCTCTTTAAGGAGTCGTTTAGATGGACGTAATGTGAAATTACTTGTAATGTGAGATTACTTGTAATGTTTTGACCCAACGTGTTGGTTCGTAATTAATGATGTAATGTGGAGTGTAATGTCAGATTACAGTGTTTGGTTTGGTTTGTAATGTACAATGTAATGTGATTTACTTATTATTATAATATTAATCTATTTAAAAATATATTATATCTTTGTAAGCATATACTGATGGGCGCCGTAATTGGTAGCCATAATATGCATAGTTTACCTAAATAAATTAGGTACATGTCACGTTAAGGTAATTGGGCTAGACCCAAATCCCAATTGACATGAGGGGCCCAAAATTGGGCCTCCCTATGCATAGTGGCCGGCCGAAATATTGGAGTGGGCAAAGTGGACTTTTGTCAACTTTGCTCCTCCTATAAATACATGGTGTTAGAGGATTTTTAGGGTTAATCACTATTTCTTCATTAGAGTGTTTTAGAGAGAAAAACCCTCCACCCCACACAAGGGTTTCGGCCGAACCTATCCACCACCAAAGGGTGTGCCAATTTGCTTTCTAGCAAACACTCCAGAGATCTGTCCCCTGCCAAGAATCGATCAGATGCTTTGTTATGGAGAACATACCGTGTAGGGCTTCCTTAACCAGAACTTCTACGGGTGCCGACCGGAGGATCGTGAACTCCCTGCAGGAAGGATCTTGGGACTACGGACATCGTTTGAGGTATGTGCGAATCTTCCGCTGCGTAATTTCAATTACTAGCATGTACTATGATTTAGTGTCCGTAGTGATTACTCCCCGTAATCTAACAGTGGTATCAGAGCCTGTGTTAGGAGTTCATGATTTTGATAAATTGGTGTTCTTGAAATTTAAGACCTTGGACCGAAAATTTTAAATGAAATGTTTTAAAATTTCGAATTTTTAAGTTATAGGGTGGTCCGAAATTTTTCATGATATTCTTAGGAAATTTGATGTTCATGATCTTCAAGAAAAAGATGATATTTATCAAAATCAAACATTGGAATGTAGATCTCATTAAAATTTGATCTTAAAAATTGACCACTTGTTCCCAATATAGTGTTTGTGCCGAAAATTCCTAGTGATTTACAAGGTAAAATTTTTAATTTCTTAGTCACTAAGGAATTTCGGCCGAATTTTTTTAATTCTATTGTTTACCATATTTTAATTTTTATTCTAGGTAACAATATATCTATAATTGGGAACATAATGATAGATTCACATTATTATATATATAAATATATATAACTATCAATATATCTTAATATTTAATAGGGTTAAATATATTATTGATAGATTTAATTACCTAAAAGATTGAGAAAATATATTGTCAGTATATTTGTTACCCTATTTAAAATATTAATAATAAATATAATATATATTTTATATGTTAGCCGATTTTTACATATATATATATTGTTGATTGATGAGTCTTAGCAATAAATATATATATATATATATATATATATATATATATATGTTTATATTTTGGCCGAAATATATATATATATATATATATATATATATTATTGATATTGAAAATTATTTTATATAATTAATGTTACTTGGTGGCTAGGTTAAATATTTTAATGGACTTTAAAACTCTACTTGGGCCACAAGTAAACATTTCGGCCCAACCTTTCATATTTTAATTATTGGGCCGGTCAATTGTGTCAAACCGGGACGAATTTAAACTGAACCGGATTTTCTCAATCGGTTCGACTTAATTGGGTCGGGTCAGACCGGAGTAACTAAGTTGATCTAACCAAACCGGTTTTGAGTGTTGAACTGAACCTATTTTTATTGGATCGGTTCGGACCGAACCAGATTTTAAAATTAAAATCGGACCGAACCGAAATGGATTTTATTAGACCGAACCGAACCGGATTTTCCGGACCGGAACCGAACCGGATTTTCTGGACCAAACCGAACCAGACCAAAATTAACAGAACCGAACCGTATTTTTAAAACCGAATTCAAGTCAATTAAAATAGGGAGGTCAATTTTTAAAATCCAAATGTTTTGAGCCTTAATAGGCCTACACAGTGCTCAAGGTTTGCTAACATTTATGCCTTGTTTCGATTATGGGGATGGGAGATACATGTTTTGTGACTGGTTAAATTAGTGGGCTGAATTGCAATTGTTTATTATTCAATATATATTTATGCATGATTAGAGATGTTGTCTTGACGGAGTCAAGCTAGCTGGATTTGCATATTGTGGGCGGAGCCTGGTTAAATATATGGAATGCGCACTAGGATAGAAATGTTGTGATGGTTGGAAATGTCTAGGATTCCTGTCTAGAATGTTGCGTGATTGAATATAAGCATGAATTGCAAATCAGCCCCTAATGTTTAACAATTTTTTAAAAATCGAAAACCAGTCGCCAAATATGTATGATTGCTGTGGAATTTTCATGTTTGACACGTATGCTAGAATGTTGAGGATGTAGTTGCATTTGATAATTTACTTGGAAGTAGAATTATGTATGCAAGCATGAGTTCCTCGGAACATTAGATGCATGACGCGTAAGCATGAATGTGGTTTGTATGATGAATGTTACTTGTGTATGATAATTTACATGGATAGTAGAATTATAAATGCATGAGTGAATTCATCGGAATGTTTTTCCATAATATAAAAGGGCCTTGGGAAAGCCAAGATCGGGTATTCTTGTTTTAAAATTCCCGTTCCGGTAATTTGTGAATTAAACCGTTTTAAAAAGACTGATCTATTGGATTGAAAACGACGGTAATGTGAACTCTTTCACAGCCATCTTCCATTGGTTTACTGGTGGTCGGTTGGTTTAGATGACTGATGAATCGTTATTTGTGGATTCAATCTTAATAGATATCAGGTGTATGCAATTCTTTCTCAAAATGTTATTGTCTCCCTGATTGTGCATAGTCATCAATGTATGAGTTGGTTGAATTAGTGCGATTCGATATTCCTCGAAATCTTGATGGTATGAATTATGATGAATAAAAGGAGTACGTGTTGAACTCTCTACTACGATTCCGAAAAGTGGAGAGGACAACTACAGATGAATATAGTAATCTCTATGATTTTGACAATGAGAGACGAATGTAATAATTTGTTTCACCAAGCATGGGAATAGGTTCTTTGATGATCTGAACGCATATGTGGTGATACATTCAACCTTGGTAAAAGGGGGTTGAAGAAGACTTCAATTGCAACCAGACAATGTTGTAGCTTAGTATCCATTTGTATCCGCCTCGGTGGAAGCAAGGATGCAAAAGCTAAACGTTTCGGTTAAACGTGATGGTCTTCTCTCTTTTCATAGATGTTGGCGTAAAACCCGCATCGGATCTTCAGAATGAAAGGTCAACATGGAAAACATGTATATGGTTGTCTGATATTGACATGACTCAATGATCTTGAGCCTAATAAAGTACAGTAACCACAACAGTAAAAGGGACACCTTCTCTGCTCACCATACTGGGTTCGAAAGAAATCAACCATGATCCGCATATTATAAAGAGAACTGGACCATAAAGGTCTTATACGATAATCCAGTGGGTTAAACCATGTTGATAAAGTGTGTCTCAAGTACGCCTCGTAAGTCATGTGTATGAAGCGGTAAAATGTTTTATACAGACGCAGATCATTTGACGTGATTCACTCGTGAATTTACTCAGATGTGATGTTCAACATGGCTTAAAGTTCTCGACTATCCATACGACAATCAAGGATCAAATACGCGATCTTCAGATCAAGAACCCTACCATTGTCATTTATCGTTCGTTTGAGTTACTAAAATCTTGGTTATTTCGAGATTCGGATCTATTGAATAAAGTAGTTTCCGTTCGATTCGAAATGTGATCTACTTGTCAAAATTAATCGACCCGGTTAAACAGGATCGATCCGAAACGAAATTTCGGCCAGGTAAAAGTGGTCGAATAAAACAAAACGATTCACGTACTCCGTCATCTCAGTCGGGACAACTGAACTGGACATACGCATCGATTGCTTAGCTAGATCGAAAGATTTAGTATTTTCTTTATTATTAAGTACTCCATTGAATCAAATAAACTGTAATGATAATCATGTTTGAACCGATTGGATTAAATTAAAATTAAATTCATAAATGAAACGATTTAACCAATGGTTAAAACTTCGGTAAAATTGCGCTTCGCGCAAGTGGACCTCGAAAAAGGAACACGTCGTTTGAAAGTATGAGTTTAATAATGAAGTGTTTAAATGATGATGTGCTGAATTTTCGTCTGCATTCCTTCGGAAATAACTTATTGATAATGTTTACATCGGTAAAAAGTAGGCTTCGGAAGCTACCACGGCCTTGTAAAAGTATCAACTGACGCATAAGGTGAAAACCTGAAATGCTCAGTTCGGAGATGGGATAAAATCTCTGAGATAAGTTTGCAAACGAAGAATGATGAAGTCGGTTAAACGATTTTCCTTCCATACGCCTTGAACGATAAGTGAGGCTAGATATTCAAATCAAAACACATACTTCTGGAAGCATAGTTTATAAACATAATGTTCACTTAATCAGTTGTTCCCTAAGGAATGATGAAAAGTGATTCACATTCATGTGAAACTTTGTTCCACTAAAATCGATAAAATACGCCGTCATAAAAGCTGAAGAATGATAATGAGTTAAATCATATCACCATGCGACATTAATTTGCGCATTAAACATGTATTTAGGACACAATTATGTTAACTACTCTTTGAAAGTACATGTTTACAGCTTAAAGACATGGTGCCGTGGTCGAACATGTAACATTACATACTTGAGAACGAATTTTCCGATTGACAGTTTTCAGAATAATGAGTCTTGATCAAACAAGGAGCAAGATATTATAGATATCAGGTCCCACTTAATTCGAGTAAGAGAGATTTGAACCAGCAACTCAAGTGAATGACATGGTAAATGATAATGGGGACATTTTCATAATAAATCCAGTGGGAGGAATAAACACCTACCACATGTAATCACTGTTGCTGATTGGACGAATCAAGTTGAACCTGATTATCGTAATGTTGAACCAGGATTGCCACAACTACCTATACTACCCATTGTTCCCAGTGGGAGTGATCCGACAAACTGGGTTCCAGATCCTAGTGATCAAAGAATTCATCTTGGAAGTAAAACTCCGAGACCGAAAAATCATCCAAGGAAAGTTGTTGGTCATGGTTCAAGCACTGCTCTTGTACCCAATAGAAATGATGCTCCGATAAGAAGCGTTATTTCGAGTGGGAGAATTGATCCCAATTGGAAGAAATGCTCTGAATAGAGGCATTATTCCGAGTGGGAGAGACGTTAAGACTCAAAACGGGATAAACAAGCCTAGACGAAAGTCAAAGGCATCAAACTTCTCCAAAGAAGTATCCCATCTAGAAGGGTGATAACCTCACTCATTCAAACTGTTGGCCTGCATTGGAAAGACCTCAAGTGGAGATATGGAGGAAAATAATAAATGAGAGATCGCCTAAATGAAAGCCATTATAGTCTGTAGTTGATTTACCTGCTACCACAAGGGCATAAGGATTCGGTGAGTCCTGAAAGAAGGATCACCATTGATGGAAAAGGTCGAGCGATACAAAGCTCGACTTGTTGCGAAAGGCTATACCCAACTTCACGGAGTGGAATTTGACGAAACATAATCACCCACTGTGCGTTACACCACAGTATGGGCCATTCTGGCCTTGGTTGCAAGTCTCGATCTCGAGCTGCACCAAATGGATGTTAAGACCGCATTCCTCCACGGAAACCTGGAGGAAGAGATCTACATGGAGCAACCAGAGGGTTTCATTACTCCTGGTAACGAACGTAAAGTTTGTAAACTCCAAAGGTCCATTAACGGTCTTAAACAGTCGTCTCGGCAATGGTACCGCAGATTCCACGAGGAAATTGTAGGAAACGGATTTGTGAATCTTCACGAGGATTTGTGCGTGTATTATACGATCTCTGGGTCTTAGTATGTCATCTTAAATTTATACGTGGACGACGTTTGTTTTATGAACAAGTTTGTTTGTTTTCCACGAACGATTTTTGTTTTATGAACAAGTCAAAGTCCTGGTTGACATCTGTATTGAGATGAAAGACATGGGAGAGGCCACGTACATCTTGGGCATTAAAATTGCTAGAGATCGGACTACCAGAAAGATCCAGATTACAGGATACCAAACCTGTGGATACGCCGGTGGTATTTAGGTACGCACTGTCAAAACGTGACGGCCCCAAGAACCTGGGAGAGCGTGAACAGATGAAGGGTGCGAAGTATTTAAGCATGGTTGGCAGTTTGATGTACGTCATGCAATGCACCCGTCCGGATATCTATTATGCCGTAGGCCTAGTAGCACGTTTCCAATCAGATCCTGGCTATCAACATTTAAAGGCTGTAAAACGAATAATTCGTTATCTGAAAGGTACTGCCGACTACGCACTGTGCTATGAGGGCAAGAGATTAGAATTGACCAGTTACAGTGACGCCGACCATGGTGGCGATCCGGATGATCGTAAGTCCACCACAGGGGGAGTATTCCTCCTTGCTATGCCGCCATTTCATGGACGAGCAAGAAGCAAACCTGTGTCGCGCTGTCCACGATGGAATCGGAATTCATAGCTCTCTCTAAGAATGCAGAGAAAGCGGTCTGGCTCAAAAGGCTTCTAACTGCACTCCGACAGTCAAGCAGCCATTGTGGCAGTTAAGAATCCGAAGTACCATAGTAGGACCAAACACATTGATGTGAAATATTTCTCTGCTAACTCTATGGTAGAAGACAATATAATCACTATAGAATACTTGTCCACTGATAATATGATTGCAGACCCATTAATTAAACCACTACACAGGGAGATATTCGAAAAGCACGTAAAAATGCTTGGATTGCGTAGGGTTTATAAATGGCATGTATCTTGGATAACATTTTGATATTAGAAAGTTACATTTTGTAAGCGAAAGAATTGCAACTGAGTTTACGATCAATCGACGTCATAATGTTTTGATTACATCATATTTACGATCTATAAACTAAGTCGTAGGAGGACACAATCCTCTGACAAACTATGTCAAATGTGGGCCTTACCTAGTCACACATGTACATTAGTCTTGCGGTGGAGGAAGGCCTCTACCAAGCAAGACTGGCTAATAATCAAGGGGATAAACCTGATTAAGCAAGTCGATTATCTAGTTTCGAAGTAACTTGACATGATATTCGTTTTGCATATCGCCGTGATGAACTTCGTTCGTCATTAAACCACATTCTGGGCCAGATGAGAATCTGTGATAGCATAATTGACATATCCCTTTCCTGTCAACCCAAAAGGTTCATGTATGCTATCAACGCGTGCTTCATACTACGCGTGCCATGTTCGACCACGGGGTCACAACTCGGTTGTGCTAGGAAGGAATCCTCGTGATTCTGGCGGGCGCAAACTTCTTCACCTCGAGCGGGTGATTGATCCCAGGAACCTTATGAAGAGGCACCCTAAAGTATCCTCATGGACTCAGAACTCATATCTAAGGTCAGGCTCAATGCTCGCTTTCCGGCGTACGAGCGTAGTGCTGAACAAAAAGGCCCAATGACCACGTCTTTGGAAACCGATTGGGTTTGACTAAGGAAATGGACAATGGGGATGGTCAAGTTCGCCTGTAATTCACCAACTCTTGTATTCACTAGGTGGCCACCAACCAGATATTAGTTGATGGTTGTGAATACTTGTAAGGATGCCTTGGAGAAGTATTCCTATGTGGAAACTAGGCAAAATGAGAATTATCAGTTGACCTAGGATATAGCGCGGTACTATATATAAATGTTGTTTATAACAGGTTGATTAGAGAAAAGGGAATCAACGTTCCGCGGGCGCTACAATACTCCTAACAGATGAGTAGCACGATGCCCGTCGTATCCGCCGGTCGCACGGCAAACCTCGTATGAACTGTTCGGAAGCGTCGAATGAGTGAAATGTTGATGCAGATTTGGACGACAATACATTAACAGGCACCATCCCATTCCGGCGAGTGGGAGCTGTAAGCATATGGTGATGAGCGCCGTAAATGGAAGCCCATTATATGTTACCTAAGTTAATTGGGTAAATGTCATATTAGGGAATTGGGCCAGACCTAAATCTCAATTGACATGAGAGGCCCAAACTATGTCAAACGTGGGCCTTACCTCGTCGCACTATGATATTAGGAAGACGTAATCCTCTGCCAAACTATGTCGAATGTGGGCCTTACCTCGTCACACAGGTACGGTCGTCTTGTGGTGGGGGGAGGCCTCTACCAGGCAAGACTGGCTAAGAATCAGGGGGATAAACCTGATAAAGCAAGACGATTATCTAGTTTCGAAGTAACTCGACACGATCTTCGTTTTTCATATCGCCGTGTTGAACTTCATTCGTCATTAAACCACATTCTGAGCCAGATGAGAATCTATGATAGCATGATTGACATATCACTTTCCTGTCAACCCAAAAGGTTCAGGTATGCTATCAACGTGTGCTTCATACTACGCTTGCCACGTTCGACCACCGGGTTACAGCTCGGTTGTGCTAGGAATGAATTCTCGTGATTCTTGTGGGTGCAAACTTCTTCACCTCAAGCGTGTGATTGATCCCAGGAGCCTTATGAAGAGGCACCTAAAAGTATCCTCACGGACTCAGAACTCATATCTAAGCTCAGGCTCAATGCTCGCTTCCCGGTGTACGAGCGTAGTGCTAAACAAAAAGGCCTAGTGACAACGTCTTTGGAAACTGGTTGGGTTTGACTAAGGATATGAGCGATGTGGATGGTCAAGTTCACCTGTAATTCACCAACTCTTGTATTCACTAGATGGCCACCAATCGGATATTAGTTGAAGGTTGTGAATACTTGTACGGATGCCTTGGAGAAGTGTTCCTATGTAGAAACTAGGCAAAAAGGAGAATTATCAGTTGACCTAGGATACAGCGTGGTACTATATAAATGTTGGTTATAACAGGTTGATAAGAGAAAGGGGAATCAACGTTCCGCGGACCCTACAATACTCCTAACAGATGAGTAGCACGATGCCCGTCGTATCCGCCGGTCTCACGGAAAACCTCATATGAACTGTTCGGAAGCAAGGACCATATCGAAGGAGTGAAATGTTGATGCAAATTTGGACGACAATACATTACCAAGCACCCTCCCATTCCGGCGAGTGGGAGCTGTAAGCATATGGTGATGGGCGCCGTAATTGGTAGCCCATAATATGTATAGTTTAATTAAGGAAATTAGGTACATGTCACATTAGGGTAATTGGGCTAGACCCAAATCCCAATTTACATGAGAGGCCCAAAATTGGGTGTCTCTATGCATAGTGGCCGGCCAAAATATTGGAGTGGGCAAAGTGGACTTTTGTCCACTTTGCTCCTCCTATAAATGCATGGTGTTAGGGGATTTTTAGGATTAATCACTATTTCCTCATTAGAGTGTTTTAGAGAGAAAAACCCCCCACCCCACACAAGGGTTTCGGCCGAACCTATCCACCACCAAAGGGTGTGCCAATTTGCTTTCTAGCAAACACTCCAGAGATCTGTCCCCTGCCAAGAATCGATCAGAGGCTTTGCTACGGAGAACATACCGCGTAGGGCTTCCTTAACCAGAACCTCTACGGGTGCCGACCGGAGGATCGTGAACTCCCTGCAGGAAGGATCTCGGGACTACGGACATCATTTGAGGTATGTGCGAATCTTCCGCTGCGTAATTTCAATTACTAGCATGTACCATGATTTAGTGTCCGTAGTGATTACTCCACGTAATCTAACAATCTTAATATGACAAACTTAAATATGTCTTTATTTTGAAAAAATCCATTAACTTTATATTTAATTAAAACCTCAAATTTGAAAGTATTATAGCTAAATTTTCATTCTTACTTGCTATGTTATTAATAAAATTACGCGAAAAAAATTTCATTTTAGGTTTAATTACCAAAAAAAAAACCCAAGTTTGGTTATTTTGAAAAAAAAAAAAAACTATATATTTTTTTTTAGAAAATAACAAACCAAACTTTGCAAAATTTGTAAAGCACAAACATACTTGTATCTATGTTAGTTTCAGACGGAGGAATTGTAATTATAACCGAACATAATATTAGATCGAAGACTTTGCATTATTCTGGGTGGGGGTTATTTTAGTTTGGCGTGTAATTGTTATTAGTATCTACAACTTGTACTTTAAACGAGAGTAAAATTGACTACGTAAATACTTTACCAAAAAAATAAATGGATATAACTAAATAATAAAGAAATAAAAAGCTGAGAGAGAATAATTAATTTAGTAAATATTAATAAGATAATAAACACTACGTAATATTGGCCGTAATCTCGCATTACATCCAAAATCGGATGTAACCTCACATTACGTTGCGGGGCAAAGTCAACGAGTTTTGACCAAAACTCGTCGTAATCTCAGATTACAATGCACATTACATTACAGAGCTCACATTACATCGTTTAGTTTTCCTAACAATGTAATATTGATGTACCGTGAAACGTAATGTAAGATTACATCTCACATTACATCTATCCAAACACCCCCTAAGTCTATAAAAGTATGTGTGAGCCTCACCTCCAATAATCACCTTCATCCTAATAGCCACATTCTTTTCTTCTACTCCTTTATTTAAAATATAAAATTCCCTGGAGCTGGTTCTAATTATTTCCACGCGCAATATGTCTTGAATTCAAACGGTCACTTAAAAGACACAGTTTTCATTCTATATTTCTACCACCCACAAACCGTCACAACAAAAACCCACCACAGAGATCAAACTTCTCATACCTCATTTTACCATTATATATTCCATCTCATTCATCTATCATCACCGTTGTTGCCCATTCCAATCACGTTCTTGTCAAGCGCTCCGTAACCGATCACATATGCTTCAATAACTTACTTACGCTAAAGACTTAGAGTGGTTGCATGACATTCGACCACTTAACTTCACTAAACCCCTTCGTCTTTGACTTTTACTATCGCATGTCAGTAATCAGTACCTTAGAGGAAGGGCTAGATGGCTCGTGATGCAAATATCTAATTTGATTTGTACTAAAAAATTGGCCAATATAATCGTCTTCATCATCTTCAATTTGCCGTGTGTGGTTCTTGTACAATGTTGGATCACGGTTGGAACTTCGGTACGGTCTTGACGGAAATCCAAAGTCCTTCGCTCCACGTAATCCTGCAAGAGGGGAATAGACCGGGCGGTTACCCAGAATCCCTCTCCGATGCTTAAATGAGTATCTCAAATTATCTCAATGAAACTGGCAAGCAAGAGTATGAGTATGTAATCTCGTATGATCTGAGGTATGCCTTTTTATAGGAGAAGAGTTATCTCAGTTACCTGATGAACCGCTGGGGCAGTTAGCCCACGATCCCGCTTATCTCGGCCACGATCCCGCTTATCTCGGGCAACTTCCTCATAGGCCTGTCAACGGGTCACAACCCGTGACCCGCGGGTCACGGACGACCCGACCGTGATTGACCCGGGGGTCATCACGGGTCAGGATTATAAACCCGTACCCGGGATATGGGTCAACGGGTTGACCCGTGTTGACCCGTGACCCGGGTCAAACATGCAATGCAAATTTAAATAAGTGATGTTTCGAACTCGTTCGAACACACACTACTAATATATGCACCCGAATTTGAGTGGACGTACGAAAGTAATTGGATAACAATTAATTATGAGATCAAATATTAATTAGTAGTTTAATTTGCCGGTATATAGAAAGAAGTCTAAGATTGGAAGGAGTGACTAAGAGTGAGAGGACTAGCGCGCCTAGGGTTAGCAATTTAGCATTTAGATTTTAGCCATTATTTAGGGAAACGAAAAAGAAAAAAAACTGATTTAAACGGGTCACGGGCCGGGTACGGGTCCTAATCCCAAACCCGTACCCGGCCCGCTCTCAACGGGTCATTTACGGGTCAACCCGTAAATGATCCGTTAGCATACTTAGGGTCACCCGTACCCGACCCGTGAGCGGGTCATTTGCGGGTCACCCGCGGGTCACGGGTAAAATTGACAGGCCTACTTCCTCACTACTCTGATAGTGGGCGCGTTTCTCGGCCTCAACCTCTGATAGCAAGTCCCGACCAATATCGGGGACTCCAGAGTTATCTCATTGTGTCACCGCTCGGGGCCCCTCGTCATCGTGACAGGGCCAACATCCTCAGGGATTCATCGGGCCCCACTTAAAGGCATCTCGTCGGGAGCGTCCAGCTCGCATATCGGGACCGACCTTGTCGGGACCCTTCACCATCGGGACTCCTCTTGTCGAGACCCTTTGCATTGGTCTTCTTGACCTCTTCTAGGGCCCAGTGGGCCTATTCACTGTTTACTCGTCGTTAAAGGGCTTCACGGCTACAGCGGAACCCATCATTTGCCCCCAAGACATGAGGGACTTACAGTTCGTCGTGTCTTTAAACTCCCGACCTCTCGATATCGGTATCAGAGGTTTTTCCCTTGACAAAATTCATTGACATGGATCTTCTCGTCCACGATTCCTCGATACCTCGAGGATAGTCGCCAAATCCAAGAAGACTCCTCGGTTACTCGGCCATTAAATGCAACAGGTGACGAAGCGACGGTTTTTGCACCCGTGCCTAATTTTTCGCGCCTGCTTTTTCTGAAAAAGAACTTTTCAGGCCGTTTCATCATTAACGTCTCTTTCCATTCTGCTCCTTTTGTTTCAACGGCTCGGATTAAAACGTTTCAACTTCGACGACCCAGATTAGAACGTGCTTTCACTTATCTCTTCTCCTATAAAACCCTAATCCTGGGCACTGTTCTTCTTTTATCGTTTCTGCAATTTCAAAAGCTCTGCAATTTCAAAAGCTCTGCGATTTCAAAAGCACAAGTTCTTCTTCGGCTTCCTATTTTCCGATCAACCCTCCGGCAATCGTTAGGATCACCCTTTCCGTTCCACTTCATCATGTCTGGTAAGAATTCATTCTCTGATGTTAGCGTAACCTTTCAGTTATCTTTGATCAGTTTGCTTGCACTTTTTTCCGAAAACCCACTGCGCCTTTTCTTGCCATGGCTACTTTTCAGACAGCAGATCCAGTTCTGAGGGGAGAAAACCCTTTAACTTCGATTACGCTCCCAACGAAATCTCGGTGACTGCCTATGATGCAGCTCTTCGAGAAGGATGCATTACCCATACCTGGGAGCCTCGCCTTCCTTAGTCTCGCTACCGTGCCTCGGGCGACCCTGTGGTTACTCGTCCCGAGGAGGGGGAGATATTTGTCTCCACCGGGCAAATATCGGCCGGGATCCGGTTCCCCTTTTGCGGGAACTTGGTTGAGATGTGCACCCACTACAAGACGCATCCAACTACCTTCTCCCCATACGCCATCCGCGTGTGTAATGCTTTCCAGGTCCTCTGCTTCCGACAGAAATGGGTATACAGCCTCCAACTCTTCCGAACTTTTTACGGGATGAAGTGCAATGAGGCTGGGGTTTGTGCTTTCTATCCTCGGATGCCCAAGTGGAATAAGGCGCAGCTTGCTCTGTGCAGTTGGACCAGCGACACCTGGAAGGTTGTCAAGGGTCGGGGGCTCATGATTTACACGGGGTCTGACAACAGCGGGTGGAAGAGGAGCTACTTCTACATTAAGAACAGTTCGATCCCATGGCCCCGATGGGAGGTGGAAGCGGACTCTCCTCCCGCTTACCACACTTACTCTGATGAAGATTTCTAGATCCTTCATTGCATCCAGCTTTACCGTTGGGGGGAGTCTTACACTCCCCTCGACGCTAACTCCCTAACAGAGCGGGACCTGGTGAATGCCGGGATCCGTCTCCTCGACATAATCTCCGGGGGTCAACTCTTTGACGGCCCCTCCAATATGGTTCCTTGGGTAACATTTCTGACCATGTCTCTGTTTTCCATTGTTTGCAGCTAAGAAGGTATCATTGCTGACCAATCTCATCCTTAAGCAGGGGGAGACCGACGCTGTCCAACGCCCCGCACGGAAGAGGAAGTCGGCGAAGAAGGATGCTGCTTCGTCGAGATCTCCCTCCGCGGAGAGGACTAAGCGGAGCCGCGTGGAGGAGGTGGACAGACTCTTCAATGTCCAAAATGCTGAAGAAGGTAAACAGCTCCGCCTAGCTATTAAATCATACAGGAAGCAAGTTCCTAAGGAGTTGATCCCATCCACCAAGGAGGCTCGAATCAAGGAGATTAAACGCATCCTCCGAGGGGAAACTCCCCGCATCCTCAAAGCGGGCTACTACAACTTCCACGGGAAAGACCAATACGTTTCTCGGCGCGTCATTTGGTGTAAGGATCCTGACCAACTTCCTGACTATCTTTCTGAAGCATCTCGTCCTCTAGGTGCAGGTCACTCGGGAGTTCAGTCGGGTGCTGGAGCTTCAGCAGGGGCACCACTTTCAGCAGGGGCACCACTTTCCGGTGCTCGAGGTGGAGAAGACCTCCCTCAACTTCCTGCCCCGATGGGATCGGGGGCTGGAGAAACCCCGACGGGCAATCAGTTTCGTCGGGTGGAAGATCTGGACTCCTCCGAGGAGACGGACGAGGGCCTCACCTTAATTCGTCGTCATCGGGGGACGAGGCAGTCTCCGCTGAAACCAACCTCCGGGGGGCTGCCCCCCTCACCTCCTCCGCAGCAGCATTCGCCCATCCACAGCTTGACTCCCTCCGGGTCCCAGGGCGACTCTGAGATGCGCACCTCCACGACTCCAGTCGGTCCTCCTCCTCTTCCTTTGGATGGGAGCTTCTACAAGGTCTACGACCCCGACCAGAAGGCGGCTCCTTGGACCCTGATCCAGACGCTGCAAGGAGTACAGCTCCGACAGGGTGATACATACCCGGAGCTGGGTCTGCATTTGCTGGCAGGCTCGGTTCTGCCATCTCTGAGGGTTCCGATCTCCCTGGATCGGGAGGACATCCGCGCGGATGTTCACGGAATGGCTATTCGTCGGATAGAGGTGAGGTTCCTATTTTCACCCCTTCATCAATAAGGCAGAATATTCATATTCTAACCTTTTCTTCTTTCCTTCGCAGGAGCTGGCGGACATAAACCGCTGCTTCGGGTACATCTTTGCCCTCGAGGAGGCTCTGGAGCAGGAGCGGGCAAAGGGGGCTCCCGCGGTCATAGCCAAGCTTGAGGAGGATCTCGCCGCCTCCGAGTCTTCGAGGGGAAAATTGGCTAAGGAGCAAGCCCTCCTCGATCGAAAGACTCGGGACCTCCAAAAGCAGGTTCATGACTTCGAGGGGCTGCTGAAGCGGGAGCAGCAATAGCGACAAAAGGACGCGGAGGCTCGGGACAAACTTGTCCTCGAGAAGAAGGCTCTGGAGCAGGAGATTGCTGAGGTTCCTGCCAAGCTGGTCGCGCTGAGACCAAAGGCCAGGAAGATTATCGGGGCTCTGAGGACTTCCAAGCTGACGCGGTGAAATTCTGCACCGCGGAGGTTGAGAACACCCTCTTCAACGCGTCGAGGAGCTCCATCTGGAGTATGGCGACGCCATCAACTTCGACAAGTCTGCGACTCTCGCTCCCTTTGCGAAGAGGTACTTCGCCCTCTCGGAGGAGAGTGATGAGGGGAACACTCCCGCGGGTGTTGAAGACATGGCGGAGCTTCCAAGTGCCGATCCTCCGACAGTTGACCCCCCGATAATCGACCCTCCAGCAGCTGAACCTGTGGAGCCTTCTGCCACAGATCTTGTGGATCCTGCTCCCGCTGATGCCGACAAGGACCAAGCTTAAATGCTCTATCTTTACAGTCCTTGTAATTTCCTCCTTCATCATGAACCTTGCAGATCTTTATAATATCATATCTTTTTTGGTTCCGATTATCATTGCACTTCACAAAGCGACTTAATTATACTTAGAATAAATCTAAGAACCACGCACCACCTAAGGCGACTTAACAACTCGCACCACTTAAGGCGACTTAACAACTTGCACCACTTAAGTCGACTTAACAACTTGCACCACTTAAGGCGACTTAACAACTTGCACCACTTAAGGCGACTTAACAACTTGCACCACTTAAGGCGACTTAACAACACTTAGAATAAATCTAAGAACAATCTGATCGGAAGCAACCTCTTTATTCATTGATGGCTCAAAATCTGCTTACATCGAATCAACTAATAGATAGCTTGCACCACTTAAGGCGACTTAATAACATCGTGCACCACTAAAGGCGACTTAATCTCAAACATGACATTTCTTCAAGTGTTCGCCACTGAAAGAATGCTTCAATACTCTGCCATCGAGGTCTTCCAACTTATACGCATTTGGAGCTGGCATCCCCACGATCTTATAAGGTCCTTCCCATTTTGGCGACATTTTGTTGATCCGATCCAAAAGGGTGAACTCGTTCCGACGCCAAACCAGCTCTCCGACGAAGAACTGTCGGGACTTAACTCGCCGATTGTAATATCTGGCCGTCGCCAAACGCATTCGAGCCTGGACTTCATCAGCATCCCGCCTCTTTTCCTCGAGCAAGTCCAGTTCCAAACGTCTCATTTCATCATTCGTCAAAGGCTCGTAATATCTCTTCCGATGGGACGCCACAGCTATTTCCACGGGAGCAACGGCCTCCGTGCCATAAACAAGGCCAAACGGAGTCTCCCCAGTTGATCGTTTGGGTGTCGTTCTAACAGCCCAAAGCACATTTTCCAGCTCGTTCAGCCATTTGCCCTTCAAGGCATAGACCCTTTTCTTCAGGCCATCCATCACGATTTTGTTGGCTGACTCCACCTGTCCATTAGTTTGAGCATGATGGACAGAGGCTGTCCGATGCTCGATATTCAGTTCCTCCAGATACTCCTTCACTTGAGCCCCATTAAATGGAGGACCATTATCGCTGATCAACACCTTGGGAATCCCGTATCTGGATATAATATGGGTCTGGAGAAACTTGACGATTTGGTTCCCCGTTGTCTTGGCCAATGCCTTAGCTTCTATCCATTTCGAAAAATAATCAATGGCCACAAGCAAATATTTACACTGACCTTGTGCTTGTGGGAGGGGTCCCACCAAGTCGATACCCCACTGCGCGAAGGGCCAAGCACTCTTGATGGACGTCAGATTAGCAGCCGGAGCCACGATATTCGGGGCATACCTCTGGCACGCGTCACAAGATCGGACTAACAACGTCGCCTCCTTGCTCATCGAATGCCAGTAATAGCCCAAATTCAGCACTTTCCTCGCAATGGATCGGGCCCCTTCGTGACAAGCCGCGACCCCTTCATGCACCTCCCTAAGGATCCGATTTGCGTCGGGCTCAGCCACGCATTTCAAATAAGGAGTTGAGAACCACCCCTTCTTGTATAGCTGATTGTCCACCACCACGTAATTAACTGCGATCCGACGTATCCTGTCAGCTACTACTCCATCATCAGGGAATGCCCCCGTGGTCAGATACGCGACTATCGGGGTCATCCAAGTGGGCTCCTCCTCCGATCCTGCTTCAATGGCACATACCTCCGATGGATCGGTGATCGACAAGATCACCTTCTCCAAGAAGTGCACCTTCCGATTTTCCTCGAGGGGTGCCCCCAAGGCAAATTTGCTCAAGGCATCCGCTTCCGTATTTTCCTCCCTCGGGATTGCTTCAATATCAAAACTTTTGAAACTCTCCTTCAAGACTTGCACCTCGCGAAGGTACTTTCTCATCATTGGGCTCTTTGCCTCATATCGTCCTTGGACTTGATTCACAATCAGGCCAGCATCACATTTCACTCTTAAGTGACCAACTCCCGTACCTTTGGCGATTTTGAGGCCTGTGATAAGAGCCTCATACTCAGCTTCATTGTTGGTGGCCCTAAACGTTAAGGCCAAAGCATATCGAAGGGGCTCACCTCCGCCTGGTGGTATCAGTACGAATCCTGCTCCTGATCCGTCTGAACTCGAAGAGCCATCAGTGTACATTTCCCAAGTATTTTCCTCATTTGGCTGTTCTGATTGCTCTGCCATTTTTGGTTGCTCTGCTATCGGGACCTCCGTAGTTGCCCCCTCTCCAGGGCCCGCTTCTTCTAGATCGGGGGCTGTAGACTCTGCTATAAAATCCGCCAACGCCTGGCCCTTAATAGCCGTTCTCGGAGCAAAGTGAATGCGGAACTCACTAAGCTCGACTGCCCATTTCACTAATCTCCCCGACGCATCAGGTCGGTTCAAAAAATGCTTCAAAGGCTGATTCGTCAACACAGTAATCTCATGCGCATGGAAGTAAGGCCTTAGCTTCCGAGCAGTAATGATCAACGCAAGAAGATACTTCTCAACGGCGGGATAATTCATTTCAGATTTGGCAAACGCCTTGCTTACATAATAAACGGGGACTTGATTACCCTTGACTATCTTCACTAACACAGAGCTAATAGCAAACTCAGAAACAGCCAAATATAGATAGAGCGGCTCGCCTGGGATCGCTTTTGCCAACGGCGGGATGGTGCGAAGGTGCTGCTTGAGTGCCTGGAATGCCTCTTCACACTTGGCAGTCCACTCAAACTTCTTATTGGCCCTCAACACTTCAAAAATGGCATGGATCGGTCACTCGCCTTAGATAGGAAGCGATTCATGGCAGCTAGTCGGCCATTCAGCACTTGCACCTCCCGATGATTTATCGGAGACTGCATCTCCTCGATTGCCCTCAGCTTCTCGGGGTTCACCTCAATCCCCCTTTGGCTTACCATAAAGCCCAAAAACTTCCCCGAGTGCACTCCAAAGGCACACTTGGTCGGGTTCAAGCGAACCCGATGAAGCCTCATCCGCTCGAACGCCGTGGCTAAGTTGTGAACATGATCCTCGGCCTGTCGGGACTTCACCAGCATATCATCCACGTAAGCCTCCATGGTTTTCTCCAGCATGTCCCCGAACAACTTGTTCACCATCCTTTGATAAGTTGCTCCGGCATTGATCAATCCAAAGGGCACGACATCGTAGTGATAGATGTCACTATCAGCATAAAAGGCAGTGTGGGGGGCATCCTCCTTGGCCATCTTGATCTGATTATAGCCCGAGTAAGCATCCATGAAGCTCAGCAATTCATGTCCCGACGTAGCATCCACCAACTGATCGATTCTCAGAAGCGGGTAACAGTCCTTCGGGCAAGCCTTATTCAAGTCGCGGAAATCAACACACATCCGCCATTTCCCATTGCTCTTCTTTACCAGGACCGGGTTGGCGACCCAAGTCTGGAATCGGAGCTCCTTGATAAATCTAGCATCGAGCAACCTGCCCACCTCCTGCTGGATCGCGATCCTTTTGTCTGCGCCCATCAGACGCCTTTTCTGCGTGATAGGCTTGATCGCGGGATCAATCTTCAACTCATGCTCAATCACATCGGGGCTGATTCCTGGCATGTCACTCGGGGACCAGGCAAACAGCTCCTTAAACTCCTTTAGCAGCTCAATCAATTCTCGGGCCCTCTCGTCAGACAGGGCGGACCCGATTTTTACCTTCCTCTGGGGTCCGTCAATCTCGACCTCCTTTAAATCATCCATAGGGGCGGGACGCCCAAACTCCTCTCTGGGATCAATATCAGTCTGGAGGATAGTCATAGCCTCCCGTCTTCTCCTTCGGGTGGCATTAACATAGCACTTCCTGGAAGCCACCTGGTCGCCCTTGACCTCCCCGACTCCGTGGTCAGTCGGGAACTTCATCTTCTGGTGAACAGTCGAGGCGACTGCCATCAGTGGGTTGATGGTAGTTCTCCCGATAATCGCATTGTAGGCCCCCGCGGACTCAACCACCACGAACTCCACATTCCTCCTCTCCGCTTTCCAGCCATTACCGAACTCCATTGGTAAGGTGATCATTCCCAGTGGATAGGAGGTAAAACCAGAGAACCCAACCATCGGGAAGTTTACCTGCTTCATATCCTTCTTCGTTTTCCCCATGGCCTCCAGCGCGTCCATAAACAAAATACCGGAGGAGCTCCCTCCGTCGATAAAAATTCGCTTCATCTCGTCCCCATCCACGTCCAGGGTCACGACCAAAGCATCATCGTGTGGACTCTCCACACCTACCAAGTCCTCCGCTGAAAAGGAAATCACCATCTCTTCCTTCGCGGTCCAGGATCGGGACCTCTTACCCAGCACCACAGCAGCGGAAATTCTAGAGGCATAGACCTCCCTTGAGGCTGTAGTATCACCTCCTGCTGCCAATCCTCCATGAATCACATTGATGGTGCCCCGCTTCTCCTTACAGGCACCAGAAGACTCTGGCTCCGACTTCTTCTTCTTTGGGGACCGATCGCGGGATCGGGAACGTGACCGCGATCGAGATCGGGAGCGGGATCGACACCGCCTCTCAGCCACAAACTCCTTAAGCTTCCCCTTCTGGATCAGCTTTTCGATTTCCTTCTTCAACTCCCGACAATGGTTTGTGTCGTGACCGCTAGCGCAGTGGAACCGACAGTAGCGATCGGTGCGGGATCCCAAAAATTCTCCTTCCTTCTTCGGGGGGGTACCTAGAGATACCCTGTCGATCCATCACCATTAACACCTCAGCCATGGAACTGTTGAGAGGAATGTGATAGTCCTCCTGCTTGTCCTTCCTCGGGGGACGTCTATCTTCCCTTCGATCAGAACGACCTCGACTCCGACTGCCCTCGGATTTATCCTTCCTCTTATGGTCATCCAATGGTTTGAACGACTGCTTCCCCTTATTTGATTTCGGAGGATCAACCTCTCCAGCAGCTATCTTCGACTCCTACACATCGATTTGCTGCTTCACCCTCTTCTGCAGCGTCTCCATGTTCCACACAGCCTTCTCAGCCACGCTGTGCATCAGGTCGGAACCATAGGGGGCTGTCAGGTTCCGAAGGAAGGTGCGAATAGTCTCTCCCTCCGATATCTCCTCATAAATCTCGGCCACACTGGCAGTGTACCGCTGGTAATAATGTGCCAGCGATTCGTCAGGCCTCTACACCACCTGGGCTAGGGACCTCACACTTTTCAAGAGGCGTCGACGACCCTGGTACTGCTGAATAAAACGGTTGTGCATATCAGCCCAGCTGGAGATGCATCCTGGGGGCAGGCTGAAGAACCACGTCAAGGCCCTCTCACCCAGTGTACCTGGGAATAACACACACACAATATCGTCATTCGGGGCTCTGCCTAGACAAGCCATGAGGTGCTTCAGGACATGGCGAACTGGATCTCCCTCGCCATCATACTCCTTAATCGTGGGGATACCCAGCCCTGGCGGGGCGAGGGTGTCTATCAATCGGGGAACAAAGGGATGGGTGGATCGATCCCTCAGTTCCGACATCATTTGCTTCTGGTCCCCCATATGTTCACGATCTTCACCACCTGGTCGGGGGTGATGGGACCATTAAGGGGAATGGTCCTATGCTGCACTGGTCCTGGCCCATCGATCACAAATCTCTCCGACTGAGCGGGCTCCTTGCCCTTGTCCTGGTTTCTGGGTTGGGTCTCCTGTGGATTCTGAACCTTTCGCGGTGGAGGCACCTCCTCCTGCCTCTTGGCAGCCTCTCTACGCTCTAGGAGAGCCTCCATGGCCTCCAGGAACATCGGCATGGCATCCGCCACAGCCTTCGCCGGGTCCGCGTTTGGAGGAGCATCCTCTTTCCTATTCTCTTGGTGTTGAGCAGTATCCTCAGGAACTTCATTGTGCCCCCCTGTTCGGGAAACCTCAGCAGGGGGATTTTGGTCCACAGCACGCTCCGGCGGCCCCGAATTCAAAGTTCCAGCAGGGTGACGGGAACCACCAGATTGTCCTTGTTTCTTCTTGCCAGCCGCCCTTGAACGAGTAGAACTCATTGTTGCTTTTTGTTGCGTTTCCCACAGACGGCGCCAATGTTGGATCACGGTTGGGACTCCGGTACGGTCTTGACGGAAATCCAAGGTCCTTCGCTCCACGTAATCCTGCAAGAGGGGAATAGACTGGGCGGTGACCCAGAATCCCTCTCCGATGCTTAAATGAGTATCTCAAATTATCTCAATGAAACTGGCAAGCAAGAGTATGAGTATGTAATCGTGTATGATCTGAGATAACTTCTGCCTTTTTATAGGAGAAGAGTTACCTCAGTTACCTGATGAACCGCTGGGGCAGTTAGCCCACGATCCCGCTTATCTCGGCCACGATCCCGCTTATCTCGGCCACGATCCCGCTTATCTCGGGCCACTTCCTCACTACTCTGATAGTGGGCGCGTTTCTCGGCCTCAACCTCTGATAGCAAGTCCCGACCAATATCGGGGACTCTAGAGTTTTCTCATTGTGTCACCGCTCGGGACCCCTCGTCATCGTGACAGGGCCAACATCCTCAGGGATTCATCATCGGGGCCCACTTAAAGGCAACTCGTCGGGAGCGTCCAGCTCGCATATCGGGACCGACCTTGTCGGGACCCTTCACCATCGGGACTCCTCTTGTCGAGACCCTTCGCATTGATCTTCTTGACCTCTTCTAGGGCCCAGTGGGCCTATTCACCGTTTACTCGCCGTTAAAGGGCTTCACGGCTATAGCGGAACCCATCATACAACATGTGTGTTTCCAACCTTTCACAAAATTTTACTAACGTGTTGTTTGAAAATTTGATTGTTCACTTGTTTTGTGGTTTTACGGTTGTTCATTATTTTATGATCAATTTAAATTTGATTTTCCATCAGCACTGCTTGTCGAAATATTTTCAAGTTATGTGTCTCTGTATATGAGCAAGGTTGCATGTTAGGCTTGGATTTATGTTTAAAGTCGACACTATTTGAAAATATAAATTTCTTGCAGCGCGATGAGTTTCATCTTTCTATTTAAAATTAAGGGTTAACAGGTCTTTTGGTCCATGATGTTTGACAACTTTTGGATTTTGGTCAATGATGTTTTTTTTTTATCTAGTTTTGGTATCATATGTTTGCAGATTTTTTCTAGTTTTGGTCTAACCGTTACATTCCGTCCATTTTTTGACATGTTCAAGTCACGTGATCCACTCTAAACTTTAAATTTAGTCCTCTAATACTTTCTTAACCTTTTTTTTGTTCAATTTAGTCCCGAAGTTTCAAAACTGACCCCAATTGGACAATAGGTCCAATTGAATTTTTGAAACTTCGGGACTAAATTGAACAAAAAAAGGTTAGAAAAGTATTCGAGGGACTAAATTGAACAAAATTGAAAGTTTAGGGTGGATCACTTGACTTGTACATGTCAAAAAATGGACAGAATGTAACGGTTAGACCAAAACTAGAAAAAATATGCAAACATATGGTACCAAAACTAGGTAAAAAAAAACATCATTGACCAAAACCCAAAAGTTGTCAAACATCATGGACCAAAAGATCTGTTAACCCTAAAATTAAATTCAGCGTGTTGGCTCTCTTCATCGAGCCTGCCATCATCTGGGATGCACCTCCACAATTACTAAAAAGCATTCAACTCTCTCTACTACTACAAGTCTTCTTCCGTTACTGTATTGTTCATTTTAAAATGGGTTAATTCATCGATTAGTTACTTATGTTTGCCTAATGTGACTTAATGGTTACTTTTGTTTTTTGACGTGATTGTTTGGTTACTCACGTTACATGATGTGATTAAATGGTTATAAAATGACATATTTACCCTTATCTTCAATAAATTTGATTGTTCTTCGTAGTGTTCTTCGTATTCTTCATCGCGTTCATCAAATTTTTAACCAATTTTTTTTAAAGAAAACTCCAAAATCAAAGCGAATATGAACATAGGTTCGTCGAACCCGGGGCTACATTTGGGTTCAAATTAGAACCAGTGTTGCATCTGGTCCGAACTGATTAAGCTGAACCAGCAATACATATGAGATTATCACCGCCTCATATGATTTGACGCCAATAGAAGAAATAATCACCTGTTGGTCTTCGAAATGTTCAGCAAGTAATGCCACGATCCTCCATGTTGGGAAGAAGACTCCCTCCATCTAGCAATAGACCTAGGGCCTCCAATCTCTATGCTTCCTCTCCTTGAATAATTTTTTTCTAATTCCTGGTCAGAATCCAAGGCTACTACCGACAGCGGTGAAGAAGCCGGACTGCTGCCGGAGGCAAACCCAGTTTTTGCATACCCAAAACTTTGATATTTTTTTTTTTGAAAAAATCAATATTTTTATGAATATGAAAAGGGTATTTTAGAGATTTTATTTTAATATAACCATTTAATCACATATTGCAAACGTATGTAACTAAAACGCACATGTTTGAACCAGACAGTCACATTAGCAAACGTAAGTAACCAAACTATGTATTAACCCTTTTAAAATTTCCCAGAAAGTAGATAGTTTAGATTTTGCGGTTTTATAATGGTATTGGTCATGTTAGAACTCCCTTCGGGGTTTTACTCAAGGGTTCACTTGTTCAAATAGTCTCAGATAACTACTATGAGACTATACATTCTTCTGTAGTCTTCATCTTATTTATCTATTGTTCAATTCCGTGCTTTAGGTTTAAAATATTTGTCTCCGTATGAAGAATGCATTACCAAATGATGATGATGAGAAGCACATGGATGCTAATTGTTGGATCGTGACTCTTCGCGGGTCGTTGACTCGAAAGTCGTCGGGTCCTGATAGTGTTGTGTAGTTATACTGACGGGTTGTTCACTTGCCGGGTCTTCGCACGTGTCGGGGCTCTCCGTATACCTGCAAGAGGGGCAGTATTGCACCCCACGCGAGGGGGGTGGAGTGCGATGAACCCTATCCGAAGCTTAAGTCAGGTGTTTTAGAGAGAGAAAGTAAGAGAGAGGGCAGAGCTTCTGCTGTCAACTTAACTTGAAATGAATGATCAATGCCCCTATTTATAGGAAACCTTAGAATCAAACCGGGTTTTGAACGGTCCGACGTCGGTTCAATGCAAAGTATGAACAGAGTGTAGACGGGAGTAAAGGTGACATCGGGAGGGTTTGCACGTGTGGTGTTAGCGTATGGGTTTATATGTCAACAATAGGAGGAATCCGGACCGTCCCGAGGTATCGCGAGGATCCTAGGAGGTCCGGAATAACGGGACAATCCGGAGGGTCCGGATTATCCTACAATCCGGACCGGCTCCGGATTATCCTACAATCCGGACCGGCTCCGGATTGTAGAGCAATCCGGAGCTGATCCGGATTGTAGAGCAATCCGGAGCTGATCCGGATTGTCTTGCAATCCGGAGCTGATCCGGATTGTCTTGCAATTCGGACGCGGTGTAAGTTTGGGGCGCGTACGCGCGTGCCCCGGACTTTTTAGTACCTGCGGGTGAATAATTCGAAACTGTTTAGTGAGTTCGACGTGTTTACGAAGTCCGAATAATATAAAACGAATCTGAATCGGACGTATACCCATCATTTTCCCCCGAGTCAAGTGGTGGCATGACCCCGTCTTAACTCTATTTTCGATAGAGTATACGTTCGATTTAAGTTCGGGTGTTACCTCGAGATGGACCTACTGTTCGTTGGCGCGTGGGCCTTGCTATTGCGCGTCCCTCCTTTTGTTTAAATGGGAGCGGTTATAACTGCCGACATGGTTAGTGCAGCAAGTATATGTGCATGACATGCACATATGTAATAATGCAATTCTATGCATGCAATTATGGGTATGAGTGCTAACATATGTGTTAACATGTTATACGTGCGTTGACACGCGATGTATAATGTCATGAAATTAAATCATGTAAGTATGGGCATATATGTATGCGATGACATGGGTATAAGTATATACATGTCGGGATTGTAATAATAAACACGTGACATGCATATGTACGCGAGGGTATGTAAACATGTGTAAGTGTTAGGGAATTCTCCCAAAAGAGTTAGAAAAAATATGAGGAGGATATAATATTACCCACGGGTGTATATAAGGGAGTGTGTATGTGAACCTCTCCATACTTAGTCTCCACATTTTGGAATTGGTTTCCTCCCTATTGCTTGGTGGAAGGGATCGTAACTGCTGACATGGTTAGTGCAGCGAGTATACGTGTATAGAAAATACATATGTAATCATGTAAGTGTATATACGTAACACAGACGTTCATGTTGGTATGTATGCAAACATGGTGTAGTGAATATGTAAGCATGGGCGTATGCTGAAGACTTATAAAAAGTGTTAGAAAAATTAAGGAGAGGTAAACCTTCACCCTCACTCTACACAGAGGAGTGTGTGCTGTGGACGCGCAGGTCCTGAGATTGCGAGGCGTCATGCATCCGTTGCGTCGTTGACGAACGCCTTATAATAAGAGTATGTTCGCAACGTATGTGTCGAGAGACGAGGCCTTTGTCGATATAGTATTTCCCCCGGAGGGGGAGCGTTTGTAATGACGTGGCCGAGTACGCGCATGTATGCGTTGTATAGGTGCGTAGATCGCATAGGTATATGCAAGTGCTGATTCTAATCATGGGCGCACTAGCCCCTTATTCGCGAGGTGTTAGGCCTCCGACGTGTTGTCGATGAATGCTCCATAATAGATGCGTGTTAAGTTGCGCTGACGCGCGTAGTGTTAGGTCGTGCTGACGCGCGTAGTGTTGTATAGGCTGTATAAGTGTCGGGACGAGGCCCTTACTGACGTAGAGTTACCCATGTATAGAGGATGTTCGTTATGTAGTAGTTGTGAACTTACAAGTTCGAAGGTGTGGAGTTGCCCCCGTGTCGGGTATGTTCGCCACATAGTTGTCTTGGAGGCGGGATGTTGACCTTCGTGTCGACTGCCACTTGGGTTTTTCCAAGGTTGGGTGCATTCAGCGACAGCTACTTGATATTTCCGAGGTAGGGAGAAGGCTAGAGGTCGACGAGGCGACGTACCCTTCCATGGTGTTGGTCAGAGGTCGGTGAGGCGACGTGCCTATCCATGTTGTTGCCGCAACCTGGTGTTTTCAAGGTAGAGTGCATCCTGCGGACACTACTTGGTTATTGGTATATTGATGTGACGCACAGACATAAAAGTCATTCAACGATTCATGGATACAACAGCCACTTAGAGTTACGTGGACATGATAGCCACTTAGTGTACCCGTTAGGTGCTTCATATGTGAGGTGGTAGATCTCGCATTGACGTGTCGACGTGTGTTCATGGTGTTGCGCGTGCATAGTGTGGTGTTCGTGGTATTCTTATACTTAGAATTTAGAAGCGAATCGTCGCACCTTGTTGATGTGTCGAAACATGCGCGCATTGAGCCATGTATGTTGCCATTATACTTAGTTTATGATTGGAAGGTGTTACTCCTCATTCCCGGTGCGTCGACACGCACGTGCTGCGCTTAGCGTCTTCATACTTATCCTTCGAACGAGAGGCGTTGTTTCCCCTCTTGGTGCGTACACGCGCGTGTGTTGCACTTAGCGTCTCCACACTTTGTTTTTGAACGAGATGCATTGTTTCCCCTCTTGGTGCGTAGACGCGCGTGTGTTGCTATCGTGAACACTCCGCCTCGTTCCAAGACTAAAAGAGCTGACTCCGAGGTGCGTCCCTCGAGCGATCCCAAGTGGTCGAAATCCGGCAGTGGCGAGGCATCGAACGTTTGAGGGTCAGGCTCGCGCACCTGCTATGTCTGCCCCTCGGTCGAGGGACCAGACCTTTGAAGAGGAGTCTTGTCAGACCCTTAAAATCCGACGTGTTAGGAAGTACGAATTTGGCTATGATAGACGTGCTTCCCAAGCCTTGCAAGCGTTTGGAAGGTAAAAATGGTGAATCGTAGCATTGTGTTACATGTTTTGGGTGTTTTGAAATAATTGGCAGCAAATGTAGAGTTTGTGGGATTCGATCCGTGGACAAGAGTTTGTCCCGCGTCCGTCAAGAGTTTGGCCCGCGACATCGAGTGATTTTCCCGTGTCCATCCCAAGATTGTCCTGTACGAGCAAAGAGTTGTCCCGTACCAACAAAGCGTTTGTCCCGTACCAGCCTCAACACTCTTCCCGTGCATTCAGTGTGTTCGTCCCGTGCATTTTGTGTGCTTTGCCCGTGCTTGGGAAGCGCCAGTCCCGTGCTCAGCAGATGCCCCAGACGAAGCTGCCAGTCAAGTGCTTGGCCCGTGCTTTTAGTGTGCATGGACCGTGCTTTTAGTGTGCTCAGCAAATGCTCAGCTGAATTGGACCAGAGTTAGCTGGAAACCCATGTGTGATGGAAGGACAAGCCCAGGCCTGTGTGGATCCGAGATTAAGGGATGCAAACAAGATATTTGGCTGCCAAAGAAGATCAAATCTACCCAAGATATGTGGAGATTCTATCTTTAGCTATATTTAAGGGAACTTAGATATATTTGTGGGTTTTGTAATAGCTATGGATATATATGGGTTATAAATATATATCCTAGCTAATTATAGATAGAATTAGATAAGATATAGATATAGATTTACCTAGGGCTGCTGGGATTTCGAATTCTATATAAAGGGAGTGTCCCTTGTGTTGTAAATCAGATTTTGTACACCCAAAATAGCTACAAGTCTAAGGAGTGAAGTGAGCGTCTCAATTAGAGGGTGTAATTCAGGCGCGTTGCCTATATTGAGTAATAAAGGCAAGTGTTCAACGATCTTTATATTGGGTTCTTCGGTTTAATTGTGTTTGCTGCGTGTTGGATCTTGTTCTTCGAATTTCTTGGTGCGTTTCTTAGACGAAAATCCATTGGCTGCGTTTTCTGGCTGGTCCGAGTCTTTTGGCTGAGTTGGATCCGTGTGTTGGCTGGTGGTTTCGAGCAGGGAATCACGCCAGCAAGTGCTATACTTAGACGAAAAATAAGTCCTAATTTAGCCCTTGTGACAGTGGTATCAGAGCTGCGTTCCAACAAGAAGGAGCTGCCGTATTCAAGATCGAATCTTTCTTTGCGGTAAAGAAAGCTGAAACTGCGGGATGTCGGTGGATGAAGTCGTTGCGAAGTGCAGGGAAATCCTTGCTAGTGCAGAGGAGGATCAGTCCATCAAGCACATATTAACGGTGCTGGTCAATCTGCACGAGCATAGGCAAGGAGTGGAAACGCGGATGACGGAAATTGAGGCAAGGCTGGCTGCACAACTGAATCGTATCCGGGAGGTGGAGGTCTTTGCGGAATCGGTGCGTGAGGACTTGAAACTAATAAAGAAGAGTGTGAACAGTCGCTCCGACGTAAGAGTTAAGGTACGTGAACCAAAACCCTTTCCTGGTGTTCGTGATTCCCAGGCCTTGGAAGAGTTTTTGTGGTGTATGGATCAATACTTCGAGGATGCTGAAGTCCCTGAGTCGAAACAAGTGAGGTGCGCGACTGCGTACTTCGAAGGTGATGCGATTGCTTGGTGGAGAAGTTACCTAACTTCTTTTAATGCGAATGGAGGAGAACCTTTGACTACTTGGGAAGAGTTGCGCGGAGAGTTAAAAGCTTGTTACATGCCAAACAATAGTGCTTGGGTGGCTCGTGAAAAGCTTTTGAACTTAAAGCAGACAGGTTCGATTCGTGAGTACATTGAGCAATTTACGACGATCATGACCGCGATCCCGAGCATGGAAGAGGAGGATAGGCTCTTTCACTTCGTGAAGGGTTTGCAAGATTGGGCTCAGGTGGAATTACATCGTCGAGGGGCCAAGGACTTGAAGGCTGCGATAATTGCTGCGGACGGATTGATCGAGCTTCGAGCCTTGAAACAATCGGAAGATGCTAGCCGCGATAGTAAGGAGCAGAGGGCTGCCAAACATCGTGACAAAGGGAAGGGGACGTCCAAGCCCCAACCCAATGGAAAGCAAGATAAGGGTGATTCTAAGGGACCAAATGGGAAGGATCTGAAACCTCACCGCGGATGCTTTATTTGCGACGGGCCGCACTTTGCTCGTGAATGTCCCAAGAGACCTAAGGAGAAGTTGAGTGCAGCAAGGGTGACCGATGATACGTCGGACGAGGAGGAAGAAGTGACCCGGATTGCTCCATTGCAAATGCTAGGAGCAATAGTGACGAACAAGGTAACTAAAAATTCTTTGTTAGTCCATATTAATGCTTGTCTTGATGGAAAGGATGCAGTGGTGATGGTGGATACCGGATCGACACATTCTTTGTGTTCGGAAGAAGCATGCGTGAATCTGGGATTCAAGGTCACTAAGTGCTCAGGGCGTGTCAAAGCGGTGAACTCGGAAAGCATGGAGGCGAAGGGCACGGTACGTATT
This sequence comes from Clarkia xantiana subsp. parviflora, assembly GCA_036873135.1. Taxonomy (NCBI): domain Eukaryota; kingdom Viridiplantae; phylum Streptophyta; class Magnoliopsida; order Myrtales; family Onagraceae; genus Clarkia; species Clarkia xantiana. The sequence continues at coordinate 23,548,641 of JAPTYO010000008.1, read as the reverse complement.
CAAGCGGAGATTGGAAACTGGCGTGGCCCGATCGAGTTTCTGGTGGTGCCAATGGATGATTTCGATTTCATCCTTGGAAACAGCTTCCTTGCAAGCAACAACGTGATAGTGATGCCTTATCTTTGCGGAATTATGATCAACGACCCGAAGGAACCCTGTTTTGTGCCAGGCGTTCGACAAGTCCCGAAGGCAAGGAGGTCGGTTGATTACGTTTCAGCTATGCAGCTAGCGCATGAGCTGGGACAAGGAAAAAACGTCCAGGACCTAATCCAGCTGAAACCGGAAGAGCGTGGGAAACTAAGAAGGTGGAGGCACCATGGGAATCCAGCTGCAAGGAAGGCCAAGAGGAATGCCGGGGGCAGGTCAAGGCGCAGTGGAGTCCAGCAAGTATGGAAAAAGCGGTCTTCTACTCCTTACAGGGAGACGAGTGAGTTTGGCGATCCGGAAGTCAAATTCGAGGTGCGCATTGGTGGAATGGTGTGCAAAGGGACCAGCTTGTTGGGGGATGGATTGGATCAGAGTTCGGCACTTGTGCCTAAGTGCGCGACTCGAGAGTAAAAATTGAGCTGCCATCGAGTGATGAGAAGACCGTCCTAACAAGTCAAGAGATTGTTAAGGTTGCAGCCGACGCGCAAAGCGTGATCTTGGGCGAGAAAAAGTCCAGACGAGGAGGCAAGGGAGCATGGTGCGGAGTGTCGGGACTACTTCGACGATTATGCGAAAAGATGCGCGGTAAGTCCAAGAAAAAGGCGTGTTTGCCTGCGCCAACAAAGCCTTCAGCTCGCGGAGGAGTTGAAGCATTCCACAAAGGAAGGAACTTGGAGGTTGCATCTGCATCGTTTGCTCATGAAGATCATTACGAGGCTTGCGTGAGGAGAGATGGGGCAGAGGAGATGGCGCGCTTTCGAAGGGAGTATGGGCCCCGGGTTGAAGAGTGCTTCGAATCTGTGTCGACGAGGGCGTCGACTTGGAGTGGTGGGGGAGGTTTGTCAGACCCTTAAAATCCGACGTGTTGGGAAGTACGAATTTGGCTATGATAGACGTGCTTCCCAAGCCTTGCAAGCGTTTGGAAGGTAAAAATGGTGAATCGTAGCATTGTGTTACATGTTTTGGGTGTTTTGAAATAATTGGCAGCAAATGTGGAGTTTGTGGGATTCGATCCGTGGACAAGAGTTTGTCCCGCGTCCGTCAAGAGTTTGGCCCGCGACATCGAGTGATTTTCCCGTGTCCATCCCAAGATTGTCCTGTACGAGCAAAGAGTTGTCCCGTACCAGCAAAGCGTTTGTCCCGTACCAGCCTCAACACTCGTCCCGTGCATTCAGTGTGTTCGTCCCGTGCATTTTGTGTGCTTTGCCCGTGCTTGGGAAGTGCCAGTCCCGTGCTCAGCAGATGCCCCAGACGAAGCTGCCAATCAAGTGCTTGGTCCGTGCTTTTAGTGTGCTTGGCTCGTGCTTTTAGTGTGCATGGACCGTGCTTTTAGTGTGCTCAGCCCATGCTCAGCTGAATTGGACCAGAGTTGGCTGGAAACCCATGTGTGATGGAAGGACAAGCCCAAGCCTGTGTGGATCCGAGATTAAGGGATGCAAACAAGATATTTGGCTGCCAAAGAAGATCAAATCTACCCAAGATATGTGGAGATTCTATCTATAGCTATATTTAAGGGAACTTAGATATATTTGTGGGTTTTGTAATAGCTATGGATATATATGGGTTATAAATATATATCCTAGCTAATTATAGATAGAATTAGATAAGATATAGATACAGATTTATCTAGGGCTGCTGGGATTTCGAATTCTATATAAAGGGAGTGTCCCTTGTGTTGTAAATCAGATTTTGTACACCCAAAATAGCTACAAGTCTGAGGAGTGAAGTGAGCGTCTCAATTAGAGGGAGTAATTCAGGCGCGTTGCCTATATTGAGTAATAAAGGCAAGTGTTCAACGATCTTTATATTGGGTTCTTCGATTTAATTGTGTTTGATGCGTGTTGGATCTTGTTCTTCGAATTTCTTGGACGAAAATCCATTGGCTGCGTTTTCTGGCTGGTTCGAGTCTTTTGGATGCGTTGGATCCGTGTGTTGGCTGGTGGTTTCGTGCAGGGAATCACGCCAGCAAGTGCTATACTTAGGCGAAAAATAAGTCATAATTTAGCCCTTGTGACAAGTCTCCTGGTGAAGATGTGTAACTTGCCTTTATTTTCTTGTTGTTGTACTGTGATGCTTGGCCCTTCTTGTTTATCCTTGAATGTATTCATAGGGATTGCGCCTCTTGCTGCGCTCACCCGAGTTGGCTTGCTTTGTCCTACAAAGGATGTTATCACTGGTGGGGAGTAGGCACCCTTTGTTGTTAAGGGGCCATGTTTTGCCAAGGAGGCCATCTTGACTACTCCCGAGGTGGGAGTGCGTATGTTCCAGCAGATTATCACTCCCGGTGATCGAAGGGTTCGTCCCAGCGAATCTAAGAGTGCGCACTCGTATGTTGAGGGTGTGCAGACATGTCTTGCGTCTGTGAGTATTCATCCTTACTCTTTTATAAGTTGTATGCATGTTTGTGTTGTTGTTAGGAGAAGTTTGACATGTTGTGTCGCGACCTGGCGAGCGCGAAGGAGAAGACGTGCTTCTTGAATTCCAAGGTTGTTGATTTGGAGGCATGAACCTCATCTCGTCATGCTCGAGTTGTTGCGCTCGAGTTCGATGTGCTTGCCCTTCAGAAGAAGGTTGCTGAGGATAGCGTGGCGCACGGCCTTGCGTTGCAGGTTGCGCAAGAGATGGCATATGCATAAGGCAAGGTTGATGGTGTGGCGGAGCACAAAGATTCGGAGTCCTATCATGCTGACATTCGGGCAGGTAATGATGACTTGATGTGTGTGTCCTCCATCAAAGGCTTTGTTGGGCATGGTATATACCGTTGCCCCCGACTTTTACTTTGATTGGTTTTTATATATGCATGTTTGCCACTCGACATGTGGCTTCCTTGTGTCTTAGAGGCGGGATTGTTCTCCCGGCTGCTGAGGCCAATGCCCCCCCAGATTGCTGAGGCGTATGTCTTTTAAGGTTGTTGAGGCGAATGCCCTCGAATGTGTTTTGCTGAGGCGAATGCCCTTGATGTTTGTATTGCAACTTGCATGATTTTAGCCCTTGTATATATAGGCTTGGTAGTGTGGTATTGTTCGCAACGATGGTCGAAACTTGAGACTCTTCGTAGAGTATGTAAGTAGACATATATGTCCACTCGAGATGAGAGTATTGTTCAGCTTGCCATAGGTGTTGGTACCTCGCATGTGGCATTAGGTTGATTGTGTTTGCTCTACCATGCTTTGTACATGGTTTTGGCTCCCCGTGTTTGGGTTGAGGTTGCTTGTTGGGGTGTTGTCCCTTTTAACCCTTTATATTTATGTTTCAATGTTTGGCGTTGTCATTTAAGACCTGTCATGAATGGTTTAGTAATGCATGGTAAGATGGTAGTAATTTCTTACCTTTGTTTTTATGATTTTCCATGTGGTGTGGACTATAGAGTAGAGTTGAGACTCGTCCTCTTTTTGGATGTAGCATCCGTAGTTGTTGTTAGGAGACATATGACCCTGCATTGCGTGCCCCTCTTGGTTATACCAAGGCATGGCAAGATGAATATGTGTTAGACACATGTGTTGTATGCTACACAACACAACACTTAAAGGACCCGACGACTTTCGAGTCAACGACCCGCGAAAAATCAGGATCCAATACTAATCAAGTTTAATCTCTTCAAATCTTCTTTTCCAGCTTTCATTCTACGTATACCCCACTGGATTCCTTCTTAAGGGTTTAGGGTTGTACGAATAATTTTCCTTAAGCTAGCCCAACATATGAGGAAATTTATATATATACTAAAATTTAGAAGAGAAGAGTGTAGTGTAAGCTCTGTGGAGCTGAGGTTTTGGTCATTTGTTCATCCGATGCAGGTTTTCAAAGTAAGGATTCTAATAAATTCAGCAAGCTAAGGGTTCTGGTGGTAAGCCACGTCACGTCAGCTTTTAGCATTGTTAATAGAACCAGTTTTCAGTTTGGTAGGTCTGATCCTGGTTCATGGATATAAACAGTCCCTCACTTAAATTATGACGCTTCTAGATAAAATAAAAATGTCTTTGTACTTCATCATCGAAAATTGCATTTACAGTAATCTTAAAGAATTGATGAGTCCATCGGTTCAATTTTCCAAGGCAAACCCACAACAATCATGTACAAACAATATAGTATGAAAAGTACATGTACAAAAAACTCTTCGAATGTTTGTATGCCAAAAGAACGAATCTGCAAGCAGTCAAATTCTATCCTTAATATGCCATTTCGATTCCTCAAAACCTAATCACACACCTGACCATGATTTTTGCATAATAATACATTTGCAGAGACATGCAGCTTCAACTGCGTCCTCAAATCTAAGCTGGACGACGACTTGAGCCTTGACGAGAAATATCACGATACGCCTGGTTGGGCGGCCGCCTGTATGAGATGGCAGCACGGTGGAGGCGCTAGCGACGGGGCATGCATAGGCTGAGCTGGTGTGATGTGGCTCTCTGTGGTCGTGGGAGATCTAAGATCTGCTGGGTTCGAACCTAGATCTGCGAGATTCGAACTCAGATCTGCGCGGTTCGAACCCAGATCTACGAGGTTCAAACCTAGATCCGCGAGGTTCGAACCCTTATTTCGGCCACAAAACATTTAACCCCAACAGACAATGGTGATCAAGCGTCAGATTAGAAGATGTACCAACTGGATTATCTGAGGGAGCAGTCAAGAGCAACTTACAACCATTATGTTTGCGAGAAATTGTAGTATGAGCTCTAAAACTCTTCTGCAACTGCTCGACCGGAGGGAGAGAACATGTAAGATTAAACCTAGATCAACCGAAGGCATATGGCTTATCAGCAAAATGAAAAGAACTAGATCTATCTAACGCACTTATATATTAGTAAAACGGACCCACTGTAGCAAAACTAAAAATGGTTGGCCTCTTTCAACCTATTGTGCTCTTTTGATTTGTGCCATTTATATGTCTTATATTATATGTAAATTCTAATTTTGGCCCACTAGATTGGGCTCTTTCAGTTTAACACTTTTCTTGCATTCTTATGTCACGGACGCGGAGTTTACATGATTTAAGGCTCGTCCGTGACACGTCGGGTCTCGTTTTCAAGTCGGGAATCCATAATCGGAGAGTCTTGGGATGCGTGCGATTCTAGAAGATTCTAGAAGACTCCACACACTTGTAGAAATCTCTTGTAATATGTAGAATTATCTAGAGATAGCATTTAATGGGTAGTTGAGACTCTTGTAATAAATGCGGGTAGTTGGTATATGTCTCCCTTGGAGCCTATAAAAGGGAGACCTCCTCTCATTTGTAAATCATCCTTAGAAATCTAAAGCACTTGAGTTACAAAGCTCCTCTCCACTTCATACTCTTCTCTCCTTAGTTTTGCTAGGGAAAAGGCTGACTTAGGAGCGGAATCCTAAGGCCGCACGGGTTAGGGAGCGCTAGATAATCCAGGCCCGTGACAAGTGGTATCAGAGCAAGGTTAATCGATGGCATCCCAGTCGGAGGCGGTGGTAGCTGAGATGACCCGGATGAATACCAAGGAGCAGTTGGCGGACCTTTATCATCAACTCGCGGTGCTGCAGAATGTGGTGGCTGAAGTCTAAGCAGACGCGGTTGGTGCGTCCAAGGGTGTGGACGAAATCCGTTCTGGAATGGAGGAGATCCAGAAGGATGTGAAGGACTCAACTGAGGAGCTTGGGAAGAAGGGTGACACGCTCGGAGCTACCATCACGGCCATCCAATAAGAGGTGAATGAGCTCGTGGGGTTGCGGACGGAGGTGGCTGAACTCAAGAGGGAGTTGAATCGGGTGCGGAGAACCCGTGTCGAGGGGGCGGGCGCGGTACAGCTCGGTCCACGTCCGGACGTCCTTAGGCCGGACAAGTTCAAGGGGTCCCGAGTGGCCAAAGACGTAGACAACTTCCTTTTCAGCATGGAGAACTACTTCCGAGCCACGGGAGTAGACGATGATATGTCTCGGCTAGGTATGATCTTTTCCTACTTGCAAGATAATGCACTAGTTTGGTGGCGTCGTAGGCAGGAAAACCGACTAGGGGAGGAGATCCAAACTTGGGAGGAGTTCAGGGTGGAATTCCACAAACAATTCTACCCGGAGTATGCCGAGAACGAAGCGCGGAGAAAGCTTCGTCGTTTGGAGCACAAGGGGGAACTTCGTGAGTACGTGAAGCAATTCACGGAGTTGATGCTTCAAATTCCTTCCATGACCCAAAACGAGGCGTTCTTTCAGTTCATGGACGGTCTCAAACCATGGGCTAAGACGGAGTTGGAGCGTCGGGGCGTGGAGAACTTGGAGAGAGCAATGGTGACGGCCGAGTCGCTACACGAATTTCGGTCGGAGAAGTCCAAGCCAAACGGTGGGGGAGATCGTGGCAAACCTCCTCATTCTATTGGAGGGAAATCCCACAAGCCCGATGGAGGAAAGTCCGATGGCGGAAGATTCACCAAGTCGTTCTCCAAAGACAAAGGTGGATCGCGGTGGAAGGATCGTGGCCCGATAGAGTGCTTCTTGTGCAAGGGGCCTCACTTGGCTCGGGATTGTCCAAAACGGGAGAAACTTGCAGCTCTCGTGACTTCGGAGGAGAAGGAAGAAGAAGGAACGCGGTTGGGTTTGCCGCGGATCCTTAGCTCCATCCAAAGCAAAAAGGCCAAGGCGAAGGGCCTAATGTTCGCGGAGATTGAAGTTGCCGGCAAGAAGATGAGTGCACTTGTCGACACTGGGGCTTCCAACCTCTTTATGTCCGAGGAGGTCGCAAAGAAGTTGAACCTTCGCTTGGAGAAAACCAACACGACATTGAAGACGGTGAATTCGAAGGAAGTCCCGACATGCGGAATTGCTCGCGAGGTAAGCATTCAAATGGGTATTTGGAGCAGCAAAGAGACGGTGGAGGTGATCCCTCTCGATGACTATGACTTCGTTATCGGGATGGACTTCCTCGATCGGATCGATGCCATGATAGTTCCTTTCGCGGATTGTATATGCATTTTGGATGCGAGGTGCCAATGCATCGTGCCGGTCAAGCGCTCGAAGGGAGGTGACAATAAGACCTTGTCGGCCATGCAACTCAAGAAGGGAGTCCGCAAAGGAGAGTGCACATTCCTCGCGACCTTGAAGTTGGACGAGGGTGAAAGCCGAGGGGACGAAATCCCGGAGGAAATAGCCCAGGTCCTTGGAGAATTTGGAGACGTTATGCCGGCCGAGCTTCCAAAGGAGTTGCCACCTAAGAGGGAGGTGGACCACAAGATCGAGTTGGTTCCGGATGCACGGCCACCCGCCATGGCGCCCTATCGCATGGCACCCCCGGAGTTGGAGGAGTTACGGAAGCAGCTTAAGGAGTTGCTCGATGCGAGATATATCCGGCCTTCCAAGGCCCCATTCGGCGCGCCGGTGCTGTTCCAAAAGAAGCACGACGGATCATTGCGGATGTGCATCGACTACCGGGCGTTGAACAAGTTGACGGTGATGAACAAGTACCCGATTCCTCTCATCGCGGACTTGTTTGACCAACTTAGCGGGGCGAGATGGTTCACAAAGCTGGACTTGCGCTCGGGATATTGGAAAGTTCGGATCGCGGAGAGAGACGAACCAAAGACGGCTTGTGTGACGCGCTACGGATCATACGAGTTCCTCGTGATGCCCTTCAGATTAACAAATGCGCCGGCTACATTTTGTACTCTCACGAACAAGGTACTCCACCCTTTTTCTCGATCGTTTCGTTGTGGTTTACCTTGACGACATTGTGGTGTATAGTCGGACATTGGAGGAGCATATCGAGCACTTGCGCCAAGTGTTCGAGGCGTTGCGGGAGAACACCCTCTATGTGAAGAAGGAGAAGTGCGCTTTTGCACAACGAGAAGTCCCCTTTCTCGGTCACGTTGTTGGAGGAGGGCGAGTTCGCATGGACCCGTCCAAAATCAAGGCAATCATGGAGTGGGAGCCACCAACCAAGGTGACGGAGTTACGATCGTTCCTTGGCTTAGCAAACTATTACCGACGGTTCATCAAGGGATACTCGAGCATTACCGTGCCACTCACGGACCTGTTGAAGAAGAACTTGGCGTGGGAGTGGACGGAGAAGTGTCAAAAGGCGTTCGATTGCTTGAAAAAGGCGGTTACGGAGGAGCCCGTGCTCGTGTTGCCCGATTACAAGAAGCCGTTCGAGGTGGAGACGGACGCCTCAGACTTTGCCATTGGAGGAGTTCTCATGCAAGATGGGCACCCGATAGCGTACGAGTCCCGGAAGCTTAGCGACATCGAAAGGCGGTACACGGTCCAGGAGAAGGAGATGAGGGCGGTGGTGCATTGCCTTCGGACATGGAGGCACTATCTCCTTGGATCCCGATTCGTGGTGCGGACCGACAACGTGGCGACAAGTTACTTCCAAACCCAAAAGAAGTTGTCACCAAAACAAGCAAGGTGGCAAGACTTCTTGGCGGAGTTCGACTTCACGTTGGAGTACAAACCGGGGAAGACAAACTCGGTTGCGGATGCGCTAAGTAGGCGAGTGGAGCTGGCAGCCATAAGCCGACCTGAATGTACGCTAATCGAGAGGATCAAGGAGGGGCTTAAGCACGACGCGAGGGCCAAAGCGTTGATGGGGATGGCGACCGAGGGGAAGACACGGCAGTTTTGGTGTGAAGATGACCTACTTTACACCAAAGGAACGCGACTGTACGTGCCTCAACATGACAACCTTCGGAAGGAGATCTTGCGAGAGTGCCACGACTCGAAGTGGGCGGGTCATCCGGGAATCCATCGCACCATGGCACTTGTGGAGGACAGGTACTTTTGGCCTCAATTGCGGGACGATGTGGAGATGTATGTGAAGACTTGTCTTGTGTGCCAACAAGACAAGTTGGAGCAAAAATCACCCGCGGGACTTCTCGAGCCTCTTCCTACCCCGGAGCGACCATGGGAGAGCGTCTCGATGGACTTCATTGTCAACCTACCCAAGTCCGAAGGATGCCAAACGTTGATGGTGGTGGTGGACAGGTTTTCCAAGTACGCAACGTTCATTCCGGCCAAGAAGGAGTGCCTAGCGGAGGAGGCGGCCAAGCTTTTCATGAAGCACGTTGTGAAGTATTGGGGAGTGCCATCCACAATCGTGAGCGATCGAGACCCACGATTCACCGGGAGGTTTTGGACGGAGCTCTTCAAAATGCTAGGTACGGACTTAAACTTCTCCACGAGTTTGCATCCTCAAACCGACGGACAAACGGAGCGAGTCAATGCACTCTTGGAGCTGTACCTTCGCCACTACGTGAGCTCGACACAAACCGATTGGGCGAAACTGCTGGATGTGGCCCAATTCTCCTACAATTTGCAAAGGAGAGAATCCACGGGGAGGAGTCCATTCGAGATCGTGACGGGACAACAACCATCGACTCCAAGTACGGTGGCAACGGGCTATAAGGGGAGTAGTCCATCGGCCTACAAGTTCGCCAAGTCTTGGCAAGAGGAGGTGGACATAGCGCGGTCGTGCCTAAACAAAGCCACCAAGCGAATGAAGAAGTGGGCGGACAAGAAGCGGAGACACATCGAGTACAACGTGGGCGACCAAGTGATGGTGAAGATGCACAATATTCTCCGTCACAAGGATGTTCACAAGGGGCTTGTTCGTCGCTACGAGGGTCCATTCCGGATCCTCAAACGAGTCGGGAAGGTGGCGTACAAGGTGGAACTTCCAACCAAAATGAAGGTCTATCCGGTTTTTCACGTGAGTATGCTCAAGCCATTTCACGAGGACAAGGAGGATCCAAGCCGGGCGGAATCATCTCGTGCACCAATTGGAGCGAAGACTGCCTACGACCGAGACGTTGAAGAGATTTTGGCGGATCGGGAGGTACGGAAACGTTGGTGCAAGCCGAAGCGGGAATACCTCATCAAGTGGAAGGGATTGCCAGAGTCCGAAGCAAGCTGGGAGTCGGCGGAAGACCTTTGGCAGTTCACGAAGGAGATCGAGGCTTTCCATGATGCGGACGCGACGAGGGTGTCGCTCGATTAGGTGGGGGAGAATGTCACGGACGCGGAGTTTACATGATCTAAGGCTCGTCCGTGACACGCCGGGCCTCGTTTTCAAGTCGGGAATCCATAACCGGGAGTCTTGGGATGCGTGCGATTCTAGAAGATTTTAGAAGACTCCACACACTTGTAGAAATCTCTTGTAATATGTAGAATTATCTAGAGATAGCATTTAATGGGTAGTTGGGACTCTTGTAATAAATGCGGGTAGTTGGTAGATGTCTCCCTTGGAGCCTATAAAAGGGAGACCCCCTCTCATTTGTAAATCATCCTTAGAAATCTAAAGCACTTGAGTTCCAAAGCTCCTCTCCACTTCATACTCTTCTCTTCTTAGTTTTGCTAGGGAAAATGCTGACTTAGGAGCGGAATCCTAAGGTCGCATGGGTTAGGGAGCGCTAGATAATCCAGGCCCGTGACACTTAGTTGTAATTTGAAGATTTTTTTATAATATATATATATATATATTGACAATTATATCTAATACATAGAAATTGTCCGGAATGAATATATTACATTGTGTTTAACTTAAATCGTTCGAACACAAGACATGTTTATATATATATTATATGTGTACTTCATTTTTTCACGAAGCTTACTATATATATATATTCTCTTTTTGAACATATACAAATAAAAAAAAACTGCAAATTGTATAAAAAATGCATATGCAAATAAAATTAGATGATGAAAAATGTATAACGTTTCCATAGATATAACAGTCACTTTAAATACAAACTTATGTTATAAATTATTTTAATTAGTTCACTCGCCTGTGCGTTGCTAGAATGGTACTTTATGTATTAAATTAATTTTTATATAGTTGGATTTTTTTTTTTTTGCCAACATGAAAACATTCATTCAAACATCCAAATCATCTCTATTACATCAAGACGGATCAAACTCTCGATCATTCATAATTAAACTTAGCAGAGAGGGCGGGGTAAAACAAGCTAATTACTAACACACGACCTCTTTCTAGTCTGGATCGCAATCCAGTTAGCACAGCAGTTTGCTTGTCTCAGCACAACCGACTAACTAATCATATATATGTAAAGCAGCAGCACGTTTCGTAATATTTAGAACTGAGTCGAGATTCGCCAGTCGATTTGCTTAACAGTCCCGGTGATGCTCTGGATCACTTCTGTCGAATCTGATTCCAGGATAACTCGATTCCACCCTCTACCGATTGCCAGCTCGACTCCCCCATGCAGTGCCTGTAAATCCAGTTCCAAACATCCATGTGCCCCCATCAGCCCTAGAAAAGCCACCAATTACTTCGTCGGTATGTGTACGAGCACGGCCACCCACACCACCACTTCTTGTCTGTTCGATCCACATAGAAATTTAAAGAAGATGGTAAGCACTCTTATTAATGGAGTTAATTTATTCTTTCTTAAAGCCTTAGAAAACAAATATGGTAATTGCATTATATTATTGACCAATTTTAGCATATTAAATATCTATATTTTACGTATCACCCAGCGCATCGCACGGAAAATGTATTCTAATACTCTAAAAATGCTATCGATTGAGGAAACGAGATCAACAACTCTACAAGAACTTAATGATGGTTCCGTGTAAATTTATCTAATATATATATATATATATATTAACTTGCTGGATGATGAGAGAGACTAAGCGAGTGAATCACAATTTAAAACATAAATTTACATTATTAGTTATATAAAATATCAACAATGAATGTGACTTTTAAAACATCACTAAAATTATATGACCTAACTAGTTATAGTGCAAATCATTTATATTAGATTTTAAAAAATTGATTCTTCCCTCTCCTAAATAATTTTTTTTTTCTTTTCTGACGAAATATTATTTGTTAATTTTTATTTTTATAAACTCATTTTTTCTTTACCGACAAAATGTATATGGCGAACAGAAATAATGATATTACATTTTACCGACCAAAATAAAAAATTAACGTTAAATAATTTTTTTACCCAACAAATTATATTTCTTCGGCGAGACATATATATCCTAAAAAAATTCGGATTGATAAGTTCTCCTTTTTTGGGTTTGGTATTTACCTTGTGAGATATTTTTCTGAAAAATTCAATTAAATTGCCAGCAAAACAAACATAATATTTTTTTCATTACAAGTTTGCTTCCACAATTTCAGGTCAGGAGCGTTATTATTAATGTCAAAGCCTTCCTTAAGGTGGTGTCTTCAGCGGAATTTGTATTTGGTTCGCCCCTGAGAACGCAATTGACTTTACCAATTGGTCCAACCAATCTTGAGTATATACATAATAAACTGATCAATATGATTTCATCAAATGATATATTTTTATTTATACTTATGTATGACGTCACCCTGCGCGGCGCGCTGGGACATTACCATAGATCTATATTATATCTATCTATATATATCAATTCTAATTCTGAAGAAGAGAGACTAAGTCAAGCACCATCAAATAACCACCTTAGCAGTATCACTGTAACTGATACGAAAGAGACTCCACAATAAATCGTTTCAATCACCAATTTATCAGCAATTATTTTGAGTACACTAAAAGATATATAAAATCTATGAATTTTTTCACTATTATTATATCAAATATTATTATAACTATTTTTCAATACTTACCAAGTCAGACCGAACACCGCATATGAACAACCCTCAATTGATTTAACTACAAAATTGTTGAATGTGACATGTATCATTATCTGATAAAATTACACGTACTTTGATGGATAAATGTCCAATTCGGGTTCGTATTTGCATTTCGGGCCTCGCAAACACGTCAAAATTACATCTCGGTTTAAAAACGTCTCCTAACGGGTCAAAACGGTCCGGAAGTGCGTTACACGCGTCCGGACCGGACCCCCGGATTGCTGCAACCCGGACCTCCGGGTTGCACGCAATCCGGACCTCGCCGAATTGCCCAATTTCGACGAGGTCCGGATTGCATTTCGGGTAACGCGCGACTACCGTATCCGCGATTACCATTGTGCGTAGAGAAGTCAAGTTCGCGCATTACCAATATGGATAACAGTTACCGCTTGTTTTCTTGAACCGTCGTCAAACCGCTTTAAAACCGGGTCCGGTCCCAAGGAAGCCTATAAATAGGAGGCCTTGGCCACCCATTTTCACACATTCTCTCATTTGCCCAACTTTGGTATTTTGAGCTCTGACTTCTCTCTAGAAATATTCTCTCTCTAGAAATTACCCTTTTGTCCTTATAGTGACTTAAGCATCGGAGAGGGCTCCGCTAGCACCACCCCCCCCCCTTCTCCGTGCTAGCATTGGTCCTTCGTGCAGGAACCGACGTTTGAGACACAGCCTTACCGAGACACAACCGTACCGAGACACAGGGGAACAAATCCGAACACTCGTCAGTGGCCCAACCTCCTCCTGACGGAAGGGTTACAGTCCAAAAAAGCCCGCACAACTACGCGGACAGACGCATCCCCACGGCCTTGTTCATCCAGGACGCAACATTGGCGCCGTCTACGTGATTCGAACAAGAAGCTGCCATACCGCAAAGTCATGACGAGTGATCACAACCCTCCCGAAGAGGTCAAAAACACAAGGAAAAGGCCTGGACGTCCCAAGAAGTCCCCGGCAAACAAAAGATCAGGAGGCCAAATGCCAGCTGGGAGCCAATCGGGACCCTCCCACATTCCAAGAGCTACTTCCGTAGCTTCATCCATACCGACTGACAATGTGCCCGGCGCACAGCACAAAGAGCCAAATGACAAACATCACGCACCTCCACCTGGTTTCGAGCCAGAGGTACATGAAGATGAATCCCAGGCAGAAATGCCGCAGGGCGAACAAAGAACGGGGGCAAACCCGATGCCCACCATTACTCCAGCGATGATGGCGGCACTGGAAGAGTTACTCGCATTCCGCGAGTCTCTAAAGAACCAAGGATATGCGGCTTAGCCACCTCCGTCCAACCAACAGTACGCCGCGCCAGCAAGAGAGGTGTCGCAAGACACTACTCGCTACGGCAATCCTTTCCAGGGCCAACACGCAAGACATGAAGCTGCACGGTCATACACTCCTTCCCAAGGAGCCCGTCATTGGAGGAATGAAAGGCAGCCCCCATTCTACCACCCACAGCAGCCAACGCCTTCCAGGCCACAAGCAAAGAGCAATCTGACATCTACCACAACAAAGGTCGTCAAAATCCTTCAACAGGTTACGATGAACCTGTAAAAGGGTTTACCGCCGAGATGTTAGAAGAAATGGTGGAGAAGAAGATGAAGGAAGCAAAGATGAAGGGTATGCACGCACTTGAAGAAAGGGCGTCACATCCGTTCGCTGACCACCTTGTGAACAGTCGCGTCCCAGACGCACTGTACAGAATTGGAGGAGACCTCTACCGTGGGAAAGGAGATCCAGTGGAATATGTGCAAAAGCACGAGGCCTCTCTGCTAGGCAGAACAAAGAACCCGCACCCACTTCGCAATGACGTTTTCACAAACTCTTGCAGGGACCGCAGCACACTGGTTCTTCTCACTGCCATGCGGAAGCATCACTTCATGGGCAGACCTGAAGGCTAAATTCATTCAACGATATATGGGCGAGCGCACATTGTTGAAAGGGGCAAACGCTCTGGACGACGTCCAACAACAAAACGAAGAATCTCTCGTCGACTATTACGTCCGCTTCAATCAGAACATCTCTGATATTCAGGGGAATCTGACAGAAGGAGAGATTGTTCGAGCGTTCATTCGAAACCTTGGACGAAGAGGCAATGCCCTAGCCGAAAAGATGGCAAAGCGCCCAGCGGAATCCATGGAGGAGTTAGCCGCAAGAGTCAAAGAATACATAGACCTCGAAAGGTTCAGAAGCCAGAACAAGGCAAAAATCGCTGCGGCAAAGGCAAAAGAAAATCCAAAGCAGAACCAACCAAAACCACACCCAAGTGGTCAACAAGGAAGACATTGGCAACCTCAGCCGAAAAGACCTTTTCAAGGAGATTTTCAGAAGCCAAAGGAAGTAAATCTTGCCGACTGCATTCCTTTGAATGCCCCGCTATCTGTAATATTGAGAGAGATGAAGGACGCGAATATGTGGAAAGAGCCGAACAACTTCAGGAATGGCCCACTGGAAAGAGACAAGGACAAGTGGTGTGAAAACCACGAAGTCTTCGGCCATGAGACCGACAGCTGTGTCAGTCTACGCTTCCGCATTAACAATTTCGTCCTCAAGGGCGAATTGAAGAAATTTGTCGATCAAGGCGACAACCCCCCGAGAAAGGCTCAAGCAGAGTCATCAAAAAGAGGAAACAAGGGAAAAGAGAAGGTCAATGACAACCCTCCGCCAGCTAAGCGAGGTGTAATCAACGTCATACACGGAGGACTTGCCGCCGGAGGACAAGTGTCTAATGCTCGGGACATTTATGCATCCCAAGCAGCAACATTGCCGAAATACGGAAAGCGCAAGCAACCGGAACAAGAAGACACAGTCATCCAATTCTCCAGGGAAGATTTAAAGCATATCGTTTACCCTCACGATGACGCTTTAGTCATAACCATGGACATTGACGGATACGATGTGAAAAGAATCCTTGTCGATGGTGGAAGCTCCGCTGACATTCTACATATCAGAGTCCTAGAGCAACTGGGAAGATCTGTCAAGGACTTGACCCCAGGAACCTTTTCGCTAGTCAGCTTCGCTGGAGCAGCTACACAACCCCTGGGTACAATCACGCTTCCTGTCATCCTTGGCCAGGGGTGGAGAGCATTGCATGTCAACGTCACCTTCGTCGTTGTAGAATCTCTCGGGGCCTACAACGGAATCTTGGGACGAACAACGATCAACCCCTATGTGATCGTACCCTCCACCGTCCACCAAAAAATGAAGTTCCCTACGGAACATGGGATTGGGGAAGTGCTAGGCGACCAGATAACCGCAAGACGTTGTTACGTCAATGCCTTGAGAGCAAAGCACCAATTCCATGTGGCAATGATAAATTCCTTCAAGAGGCAGAAAGTTGTTGACGAAAGAAAGAAGCAAGTGGCGGAACAAGCCGTTACAGTTTGGAACCCGCAAGAAAGCATCCAGCATTCGCCATGGCACCAGATATGGCTCGTCAAGCAGGGAGAAGACGAGCCAATCATGGAATACTTCACAAGATTCGCATCTAACGCCTCCTCAGCGAAAGCAACAAGAGAAGAAGTGATAAGTGTGTTCTATGCAAACATGAACGCCAAATCTTTCCTTCTCTTCGGACGAACTCATGGATGGCGAACAACAAAAACCATGGCAGATCTAAAGGATAAGCTCGAGACAGCAGTCTCATGCGAACAAGAACTGAGGTGGGGTACACCCCTCAGTTGGGACAAAGGAGTTCGAACAAATACGAACAAACAGGAAGGCGCAAGCATCAAAATCGACAACATCTTCACACCGCTAAACACGATTGCTGAAAATATTTACGTCAACCTACTGGAAAACAAGCTCCCAAGTCCAGTTGTCCCGAAGACAGCTTTCTTGGGCAACAACATCAGAGAATGGTGCAAGTACCACAAAACTTGGGGACACAACACAAACATGTGTCTACCACTAAGGCAGGAGATTGAAGAGTGCATCGCACTAGGGGCATTAAGGCGATTTGTTGCAACCGACTCCGCGACATCGTCATCAAACCAGCTATAATAAAGCGGGAGAAATAACTATCTTTCAGATTACTTTGCGCATTCCTAGTGTTTCTAGTATAATCAATGTAAATACGCGCAAGTATCTAATAAAGTCAATCTACACTTGTAGGTACACATCTATCTCTTGCATGCTATTTTTGGATTAAAACGCGAAGCAACAAAACTACGCGCCTATTATCTACTTCAATAATCCAAGATAATATGCTATGTGCAAGCAAAATCTATTACGCGTTATGTCAACGCTTACCATCAACAACAACCTACTCATATTGACGACTACATCAAAAGGCGTCATCATGGAATCAAAAACTTGGAAGTACATGCTACACTACGATTACTACTTAAGAAATTACACCAAGTAGTAACCTATGCACAAAAATCTACTTCAACAATACGAGCTAAGCATTGTGTTCAAGGAGGGATTTATGGCGTCTATCTCAAGAAGGTGCCGGCAACACAAAGCTATCAAGCTATGTGCACAATCAACTTATATACCGCAATGACAACCTGCGGATTTACTATCAAAACGACGACTGTTCAGGGCGTCAACTACAAGCAATGTCTTGGATTAACACCAAGACCTACTATCAAAACGACGACTGTTCAAGGCGTCAACTACAAGCAATGTCTTGGATTAACACCAAGACCTACTATCAAAACGACGACTGTTCAAGGCGTTTAACTACAAGCAATGTCTTGGATTAACACCAAGACCTACTATCAAAACGACGACTGTTCAAGGCGTCAACTACAAGCAATGTCTTGGATTAACACCAAGACCTACTATCAAAACGACGATTATTCTGGGCGTCAGCTACAAGCAATGTCTTGGATTAACACCAAGACCTACTATCAAAACGACGACTATTCAGGGCGTCAGCTACAAGCAATATCTTGGATTAACACCAAGACCTACTACCAAAATACCTTGGAATAACGCCAAGGCCTACTATCAAAATAGCATGTTGTGGTATCCTCTTTTTTAAAAGACAAGCTCCATGTTTACTTCTAAAAAATGACATGCTGTGACATCTCTGGTTAGAGGCAAATCCTCATGTTCATAGTCATTCCCTGGATTTAGAACAGGATGGGCATACGGGGCTGATCACCCCTTAAGTGACGGAAGTTCTCTGTTTAGACAACGACCCCACTCTATAATAAGTGCGTATATCCTGTTTAGGGTGCACTCTTCATGGCGAATGTCCTCTGTTTAGACGACACTCCCATATTACGAATGCCATCAGGGTTCGTTTTATACGGCAAAAGTCATCTGGTTAAGATGACAATTCCGTACTACAGATTTTCAAACCGTGTTGCATGGTTCCTGGACGCAGAAAGCATGCATCACAATTCATATTCTCAAAAAAGTGTTACATGGTCCCTGGACGCAGGAATCATGTATCACAAATATTTTTTCAAATATTTTACCAAAAATTTTATCAACACGGTTTTTTGGATGTATCACATTCAATGTCAAAATATTTTTTCAAATATTTTACCAACAAGCTTTTTAGGGTTCACAAAATGCTTCTTCAAAAACTAAAATGTTTTTACGTATGCCTCCCCAACGCGGGTTGATACACGCTGGCAGGTGCGCACCCTGTTTAAAACTCATAAAATTTACAAGTCGAGTCTTGTACAACGTCGCCTTAGAGTGGAACTAAGAGACGGTATAAACTAGTATCTTGCTTAGCCAAGATAACACCTCTCAAATAATACTCTAACGTATGCTTCCCCAACGCGGGTTGATACACGCTGGCAGGTGCGCACCCTGTTCAAAACTCATAAAATTTACAAGTCGAGTCTTGTACAACGTCGCCTTAGAGTGGAACTAAGAGACGGTATAAACTACTATCTTGCTTAGCCAAGATAACACCTTTCAAATACACTACTTGTTGAGAAATATTGCTATACGCAAAAATACTTGGCAGGTTGCAACACATATAGCGGCAAGCTATTCAGGAAAGAAGGGCAATATGCATAATGCATCATGCAAACAATCAGGAGAGCTTCTCAACTTATCAATCAGGAAGTGGCTATCGGTCACGACTGCAGGGACTATGTCTACGTTACTAGTCATCCACATTCAATAAACACAGACTCGGCGGAACAAGCAGAAGTTGCCACCGTCCTCTCCAAACAAAACCTATAATGTGCAAGTCGCAACATCCTATGCTCTACCCATCTCGCCATGCCTTGGAGTCTAGCCAAGAGGGGCGATCACAACACTTAAAAATGCGCGACGTACAGTCGCAACTACGGACATCATGTTCATCATCTAAGGATATATATATCCTATCTTTCAAGTCCAAAGCATATGGACAACATAGATAACTCAAGGTATGAAATATTACTAACAAGTTATCACATAATTACTATTGAAAACAGGTCCAGGTGACGAAATATCATGCAAGCAAAAGCATGAACAAAGAATTATCAACATCAACCCATTCACAAAGGGTTCAACATGCTGGAAGCAGATAGCCCAACAGCAACCAAGAGTCTACATCATCTCTAAAGACTTATGGCAAAAAGTCCATAATGTCAGCATCAAATGCAATGTCGTCATCCACATAGAAGACACGACAAGAATGATTGTTTCAACATACAACACAACATAGCTCTTCAACATAAGGGCGACAATCAACAATCAACAAACACTTACCTCAGTAGGAGTAACGCTCCTCCTTGGGCCGGTCCCTCGACCGGGGGGCAGAAGACACCACTGCACAACCCTCAACTCCATTTCCTTTACCACAAGAAGGAATTAGCACGGTCATGCTCAGCATAAAGAACTAAGAATCGCTCGAGGAACGCGCCCCTGCGTCGGATCTTTTAAAGATTACGCTGAAAACAGAAACTCCAGTCAGCGATAAATTGAAAAATTAACAAGTTCAAAGAAGATACAATGGGACGTCTTACTCACAAGCCTTTTACCGCGACCGTACCCGAAGACTCCAGAGTAGCGGGGGCACTTGTATGAACATTCCTCTCAACAAATGGATTTCTATACACATTAGCTATCCGCAAAGACAAGCTTTCTCCCATCAAGATGGAGATAGTGGACTTACTCATGGTAACAACCGTGGGAAGATTAATTCTGACAAGAGGACAGCAAGATCTGATATCCTGGAAAATGCTATCAACAATCCAGTCAGTGCGCAAACACGCACCAACACTTATTCAAGCACTTATGCAACAGACGCTCCATGAGAGACAACCACGTACGTACGAGACTTATTAGTCTTCGGGCAACAAGTAACAAGCATCATGCGAGGGGGCAACCTCTTCAACACATTAACCTTGCGTGACAACACTGAGCGCATACTCGCAGCATACAAAATTACAATGGTGGAATATTTTCTAAGTACTTGACTCAGGATGACAGTCAGCATATTGCAAGCTGTCGGCATACAACCACGTGTCAGCATATTATCAGAAGTTGGCATATAACCTGTGTTCGCATCAAGCATACGGATACAGCATACATAGCCAGAGATGGTGAAAAGATTCTAAGTGCGGGGGGAAATACGCACACATAATGTACGTACATACATGTCGACAAAGATACATGTCGACAAGGAGAAAATATTTTCTAAGTGTTTCCATGTACGTACATACATGTCGACAAGGATGCATGTCGACAAGGAGAAAATATTTTCTAAGTGTTTCCATGTACGTACATACATGTCGACAAGGATGCATGTCGACAAGGAGAAAATATTTTCCAAGTGTTTCCATGTACGCACATACATGTCGACAAAGATGGATTGCATACAACAAGTAGCTATGCCCCCTAAGCACACCTACGACGCTTGTCGACAAAGCTCATACGACGACATCTATGGTAACAAGCATTAGATATCGTTTAAATATTTTCTAAGTGTTTTAGCATACTTGCAGGCAATAACCAACAGTCTATACCTGACGCTTAACCATTAACGCCAACGCGCGTATCAAAAGTCAACGCGCGTATCAAAAGTCAACGCGCGTATCAAAAGTCAACGCGCGTATCAAAAGTCAACGCGCGTATCAAAAGTCAACGCGCGTATCAAAAGTCGACGCGCGTATCAAAAGTCAACGCGCATATCAAAAGTCAACACACATAGCCAAGTTGGTACGTGCGGTAAAAAGGATCAACATCTCAAGAAGCTATCATGCAAGCAATGCAACTAATATGACGGACCGGGAAGAGCAAATACGACAACACTTAAGGAAATATTTCTTTAAGCAACAAGCGACTACTTCCAAGAGACTCCTCGATGATAAGGATCAAAGGAGTAATACATCTACAAATACTTACGGTATACTCCGCCCTACTCTAAGTATTTATCTCTACATACATGATTACTTTGACATTGCACGTATCAAACTTATCATCATACGCGTATGATTCCATATCGCATGATTAATATTTCGGTAATCACTAAGTCATTTTAGAAGCATACGGTTTCTATTTCTTGCATTACGTAATTACGATCTTGCCATGACCGTTACTTGTGCATGCATGTTGATAGAGGCATGTTCGCATGGTGTATTACCAATTGTCCATATCCCCGGCGATAATCGTACTTGCACGTTACGCATATACATTCCCTATTGCACTAACCGTGATGACAGGAAACAAATTCATTCGGTCGGAAAAATCAAGGGACGGACGAAATCAAGATGTCTACGTCCAACCAACGATCGAAACCGAAAGGTTAGCGTCAAACTCAAATTGGACACGTATCCTAACTTAAAAATAGAGTCAAGAAAGGTTTTAAACCGTTACTTGACTCGGGGGCAAGTGATGGATAAATGTCCAATTCGGGTTCGTATTTGCATTTCGGACCTCGCAAACACGTCAAAATTACATCTCGGTTTAAAAACGTCTCCTAACGGGTCAAAACGGTCCGGAAGTGCGTTACACGCGTCCGGATTGCGTGTGCAACCCGGACCTCCGGGTTGCAGCAACCCGGACGTCCGGGTTGCACGCAATCCGGACGTCCGGGTTGCACGCAATCCGGACCTCGCCGAATTGCCCAATTTCGACGAGGTCCGGATTGCATTTCGGGTAACGCGCGACTACCGTATCCGCGATTACCATTGTGCGTAGAGAAGTCAAGTTCGCGCATTACCAATATGGATAACGGTTACCGCTTGTTTTCTTGAACCGTCGTCAAACCGCTTTAAAATCGGGTCCGGTCCCAAGGAAGCCTATAAATAGGAGGCCTTGGCCACCCATTTTCACACATTCTCTCATTTGCCCAACTTTGGTATTTTGAGCTCTGACTTCTCTCTAGAAATATTCTCTCTCTAGAAATTACCCCTCTGTCCTTATAGTGACTTAAGCATCGGAGAGGGCTCCGCTAGCACCACCCCCCCTCTCCGTGCTAGCATTGGTCCTTCGTGCAGGAACCGACGTTTGAGACACAGCCTTACCGAGACACAACCGTACCGAGACACAGCTGTACCGAGACACAGCCGTACCGAGACTTAGACCTCATACGGGAACAAATCCGAACACTCGTCAGTGGCCCAACCTCCTCCTGACGGAAGGGTTACAGCCCAAAAAAGCCCGCACAACTACGCGAACAGACGCATCCCCACGACCTTGTTCATCCAGGACGCAACATACTTTTCTTTTAAGACATATAATATAATAAAAATAAATAGTCAATTTTATTTTCAAAGAATATTTTTATATACGTTATTGATTTATTGGTTAATAAATTAACTATTTCTAAATAATATAGTTATTTGTTGGAAAAAAAATATAATTATTCTTCCACATTCATTAGTATTTATTTACGTTGGCAAAAAAAAAAATAGTATTTATTTACTTAATTGATTAGTTATTATTAATTTTTTAATAAAGTATTATTAGCTAGTAATTAATAATGATTAATAGTTATCAATGATTACTTAATTATGAAAGTTTATTAGAAAATTGAAAGGAAAACTCACTGCAATATTTTTAGTATAATCTCGAAGAACCTTCCTATCATGCTCTAAGAGCACCATGATTTTGGTTAAATATTTTGTATTTTTCTATTGCCCTAAAGGTGAACTCTAGAGGGAAATTGATATTATTAATAGTATGATGCAAATATAAGGTGCGGCTAAAAAAATTCATATTTTTTTTTTCAAACTTTTAAAATTTTACATATATTACAATTAAGTCCACCATAGTAATAAAAAAACCAAAAGTATAGTGCTCTTAGAGGATACTAGAAAAATTCAATCTCGGAGTATCTATCTATATATAATATAATTCTAATAGGTGTTACAATATCATGACAAATAAGCATTTTAGACAACTTTATCTTTCATATTTGTTAAAATCACATCATTTCATTGGTCCACGTCAATTTTTGATAAGTTACAAACAATTCAAATTTATCTCTCTTCAACATGGAGCTCCAAGATGAAGGCAACACTTCTAATTCACTCTCAATGTCCGTTTTTTAATAAATTTATCAAAATAAGTTTTACACCCTAACATATCAAAATTCAAATTTTTTATACCTATCAAAGTAATTACAATTGGAAACACCCTTAACATTAATTTCAATTGCACTAAAATTTTAGGAAGATAGATAAATAATTTTAAAGAAAATCAAACACAATAAATATTAAAAACTAAATAGAATATAAAATGTATTATATTAAGAAAAACATAACTAGAAAATTAAATATTTCTAAGAAAATATACATATAACATAATAATAATATAATATATATGTTATTGTTGTCACACATTTTAATCAACTCCTCAATCACTCTTCCTTTTCATTTTTTTTTTAAAATTTGATCAAATTAAGTTTACATCATAGCATATAAAAATTAAATTTTGCATCTTATCAAAGTTATTTACAATTTCACGTAACCTTAACATTTTGTTTCAATTGCACTAAATTTTGAGAGGGTAGAGCAATATTTTTTTGAGAAAATTGAAACTATGTATATTATAATATAATTCGGTTAAATCTTTAATATAATTTACGAGTAATAAAACGATATTAACATGTACAAATAAAATAATAGGATTAGTACATGAAATTCTATCTATCTCATATATAATGTGGATTGGTACATTAAGATCTTTTTTGTACTTGAAAAGTCTCCAACATCTCTCTTTGCAAGATAAAGTTCGATTTTTTTTTTATTATCAGGAATGTTATAGAAAAGTTACAAACAACAACTTACCATATATGTTCCCCTCTAAATCTCTCATACCGTATGTGCCAATGACGATTGCAGATTATCAGGTTTTTAGAGGAAGTAACACTACACGCATGACACAACGATTCAGATGAGAATTGAAACGGCGACGCACACGAAGTATCAAATCGTGAAATTCTTGAAGTACCGAGGAGGCGGCAGTAGAAGATCATGGAGGGTGCATAGAGAGTTGAGACATGACTTTCTCTCTCCGCCATTGTCGAGGCAAACATTCATTATGAACATATTCATTCATATGATCACATGGTAATCGTAGTTAATATTAGTACATTTTATCTCAATTAATTCAAAACTTTGTTAATGCATTCTAATTGAATCTTGTGATTAATCTTTAGTCAATTCTACTTAATATTAGAATTAATGTTGATTGTTCTTCCCTTTACTGGTAATTGATTTTTCGATTTAATTTCAAATTGATTTGACATTGTGTTTACCTAAGAATTCATATACTCTTTCAGCATTGTTGATATTATATTATCACTATTAATTTCAAATCAATTTGTTAATTCATTCTAAATTTGAAATGAGATTTGATTTGTTACAAAGTTATTGAATTCATGGTTCCACGAGCCATAATTGTATCTTCTTTAATGATTTAATTCCTATTTCGTTGATGAAAAATATTTTCATTTATTTCAGTGAAATGTACTTACCATAAAATTATTAAATACAAAATATTTTTATCTTTAATTTTTAAATAATTTTACATTCTACATGGAATATCCATATAATTTACTCAGATATCATAATTACTACTATTTTACTGCCATAATTAATTCTTTAAATTAATTAGTGCTTAATTATGATTATATGTTGAAATTAGTGTCTTCTAAATTTGAAATGAGACTTAATTTCTCCCATATCTATTTTTATTCTTTCGCCAAAAAAAATATTTATTTTATTCAATTAATCTTGAATTAATTTTGAACTGCCTTCTTCATGGCCAAAGAGTAAAAACAAATATGATTTATTTGGGTATCATAAATGTGGCAAAAAAAGACTGTATTTAAATGGTATATCTGTATTATTTCTTTGGGTATGTAACCAAAATTAATTCTTCAAAATAACTCAGTAGTGCTTGCTTAATCATAATTATATTGAAATTAATTTCTTAATAATTTAACGCTGAAATTAATGCATTCAAAAATTCAAAATGAAAATTATTATTTTGTTCCATCATTATTTTTATATTTTTACTCATTTATTCTAATATAACACACTTATTAGATCACATAAAAAAAAAATTAAATTTTGAATATAACATGAATGACTTAATTATTTTTGATTGATTGATCGACTTAGTATATTATATATAGAAAAATATTATAGATATGTAATTTAGTTTTTTTAAAAAAATTAAATGTATATTATTTAGTTATTACTTCAATGTAACACCCTTATTGAATCATATAACAATATTTTTATTTTTAAATTTAACGTGAATGATTTAATTTTTTTTGGATACAAATAATAAATTATATTTAGCACTAATTAAAGTTTTAGTTATCAATTAACATTAAAATTACTGTTAAAGGTGTGTATCTGATATATGAAAAACCTATCATATACTACAATAATTATAAGAATATATTTGAAATAATAAATATTTATTGATTTTATTTTGATCATTCGAAATAGGTATATCCGAAAAATTATAATATCATATATGTAAATATATTAACCAATTATTAGATAATATGTTCATGCACATAAGTTGAAATATTACATACTTTTACTTAAAAGTGTATAATAGTGTTTCGTTGCATTTAATAAATTATTTCAAATCAAACATACTAATAAAATTAATTATCACTATCAATAATAACCGCGCATGTAGTTTGCCATATAGTAGAATAATCTATCTATATATATAATAAATCAGAAGTAGAGATAAATGTTTAACTTGAGCGCGCCATGTCATCATTTAAACCTAAGCTAAGTGCGTCACGTCAGCAATTATCTATCTATATCATTCTCTCCATAATAAATGGTGGGTGTAGGTTAAAGAATTTGAGTAATGGGCCCGGGCTTAGACCCAATGTTTTTTTTAATCGCTCGACACAATAGACACTAGGCACAGTGGTTCAGTTTCATGTGTCGAGACCGAGACACAATATTCAAACAATGGGAGAGATTGATGTTTAACTTGAGCGCGCCATGTCATCATTTAAACCTAAGCTAAGTGCGCCTCAGCAATTATCTATCTATATCATTCTCTCCATAATAAATGGTGGGTGTAGGTTAAAGAATTTGAGTAATCGGCCCGGGCTTAGACCCAATGTTTTTTTTTTTAATCGCTCGACACAATAGGCACTAGGCACAGTGGTTCAGTTTCATGTGTCGAGACCGAGACACAATATTCAAACAATGTGTAAATACAAGAATAAATAGATGGGTCACGAGAGTCTTGCACCAAATGTGTAATAGTCTTACCAAGTTTTTTTTAATGTCTTATTAAGTTGGTACGAATGAATAATGGTAATTCTTATTTTTGCATTTTCAACACATAACATAAATATGGTCGCACTTTTTTCACTTCTAAAAATCTTGATTACCAATTCAATTTAAAGAAATATAATTTGATGGACATACGCGTGATCCGGGCTCGGTTTTAATTATTCGGACCTCATGCACGTACGGGACTCACCGCAAAAGTCCAAATTCAAGCTAACCGGGGAAAACCGGACAAGTTTTGAGCTTGCCCGGCATCCCCGGGGGGCTTACCCGGAAAATTCCGGGTAAGCTTGGCTTACCCGGAATTTCCGGGTAAGCCTAAGCTTACCCGGAATTCCGGGTAAGCCTAGGCTTACCCGGAATTCCGGGTAAGTTCCACACCCGGGGGGTGTCGCGCACACCCCCCATTTTACCTCGGACGTATACGGAGACCCGATTTTTACACTAACTCCTATGTGTCCGAGACCTTTGTTTCAGAGGCGCGCGCGTCCCGTTCATGACAGCCGCCTGAGACGTACGTCAGACCCCCTTTTCCCAGAGCTTACCCCTGCATCCCGGTTCACATTTCCCCATCGAACCGGGTCAAAACCGGTTTACGGTCCAAGGTTGCCTATAAATAGCCACCTTGGGGGTGAACAAATTCAATTCATTTCAAAAATCACTTTGGGCAAGCTCGGGAAAAAGCTCTGACTTCTCTCTAAAAACCCTCTCTTTCTCTCTCTAGAAAAACTACTGATGTTGAACGTCGGAGTGAGCACGCCAAGCACCCCCCCCCCCTCTCCATAGGGACTGCTTGGTAACGCTCCTTTGCAGGTGCCGACGGACGTCCCGCTAGAGACCCAGAGAGACTTGCCCTCATTCGGAAGACAAAGCTAAAGCCCGCGCGCGACACTAGAAGGCGGATTTAGCCCACATCCAACTAGAAGACCTCGACAAGTTATCCGGCGGAAAGCCCGCCATAACTCGGTCGAAACACTGGCGCCGTCTGCGGATCACCCACAGAACCAACAGCATGGCAAGCAACGAGCAGCCACCGCCGACTAAGACGAAGAGAAGAGGACCAGGACGTCCAAGGAAAACTCCAGCTCCGGAGTCAAGCATGAGACCTCCTCCGCAGAGAGCTCCCCCGCAAAGCCAAGGCGGGGCCTCAGTCGCCTCATCTATGCCAACTAGAAGCGTACACTCTCGGAGTAACGCGCAAGGGGGCACACAGCAAACCAACGCTCCTCCAGGTTTCGCCCACCAAACCTTCAATACGCAGGAACAACCGTACGGAATGCCAAACGCGGGAGCATACAACCAAGCAACAGGGGCACAGACTGCACCCACAGTCACCCCGGAAATGATGGCAGCACTCGAGCAGCTGCTTCATCTAAGAGAAGCCCTGCGCAACCAAGGATACGGGGCGCCACCGCCCCCTCCCGCGCAACAAGCAAATATGCCCCCGCCTCCAAGGCAAGCGCCTCCAATGAATGCACCTCAACAAAGAGGCCCTACAATCTCAAAAACCCCGACTTTCCACGGGAATGCACAGCAGAGCAGGCAGTTCCCCCAGCAGTGGACAAGACAGGAGCTTTCGCACTCCCAAACACCCTACCATACAGGGCCATATAATGAAGAAGCTTGGAGGCAGCCGTCTCAGACATACCAGGGATATCAAGGTGGATATTCTCAACACAACCCGACGCAGGCGCAATTTCCCCAACAAGGCGCAAGCATGGGCCAAGAAGCATACCCCCATAATCATGATAACCCAATAACCGGGTTGACGGAGGAGATGCTCGAAAAGCTGATCGAGAAGAAGATAAAAGAAAGGAAAATGAGAGGGATGAACACATTGGTAGACACAACATCCCACCCTTTCACCGACGAGCTGGTATACAGTCGCGTCCCAGACGCACTGTACAATCTAAGGCCAGAAAAATACCGAGGCAAGGGAGACCCAATAGAGCATGTACAGCAGCATGAACTAATGCTCTTGGGAAGGACTGACAACCCTCACCACATAGCCATGACGTTCCCCCAAACGTTAGGCGGACCAGCTGCACACTGGCTCTTCTCCCTGCCAAAGAAAAGCATAGACTCGTGGCAGTCCCTCAAAGAAAAGTTCATCCAACGTTACATGGGAGAACGATCGATTATCAAAGGATCAAATGCCTTGGATGACGTCAAGCAAGAGTGGAATGAGTCCCTCGCAAGCTATTACATCCGTTTCAATCAAAACATCTCCGAAATCCAAACAAACATCGCAGAGACAGAAGTCATTCATGCCTTTGTCAGAAATCTGGGTAGGCACGGGTACGACTTAGGCCAAAAGCTTTCCACAAGACCTGCGGAAACAATGGAAGAACTCGTGGCAAGAGTTAAAGAGTACATCGACGCTGAGCATTACAAGATGACAGCACGGGACAAATGGGGCAAGCCAGGCAACAAGAAGGATGAAAGCAAGCCAGGCCCCCCGAAGCAGAATCAAACCCCCCAGCAAAAACAATGGACTCCGCCCCATAAAAGAACATTCAACATCGAAGAAGACAAGAATGCAGATGTCAATACCATCGAGCTGATCCCTTTGAATGCTCCCCTGAGCGTCATACTGAAAGAAATGAAAGAGCAAAACCTCTGGAAAGAGCCATTCGGGTTCAGAAAGGGTCAGCTGGGGAAGGAGCAAGACAAGTGGTGTGAAAGCCACGAAGTCAACGGCCATGAAACAGACGACTGTAGAAGCCTTAAGTTCCAAATCAATCGAATCATCCAAGAAGGCGGACTTAAGCACTACGTCGATCAGGGGGGAAAGATCGAAAAGGTGAAGAGAAAATTCACATCAAAGGAAAAAGGAAAGGAGAAGACCACTGACAACCCTCCTCCTAAAAAGAGGGGAGTCATTAACGTCATTCATGGTGGTCCAGCTGCAGGAGGACAAGTCTCCAACACAAGAGATGTCTACGCTGCGCAGGCAAGCACACTCCCCAAGTATGGAAAAAGAAAGAAACCAGAAGAGGAGGACCTCGTGATAGGATTCTCAAGAAAAGACATGGCACACATCGTCTACCCACATGATGACGCGTTAGTAATAACGATGGAAATCAACGGGTTCGATGTCAAAAGAATTCTAGTCGACGGGGGAAGTTCGTCAGACATCCTTCATATTAACGTCCTCGAACAGCTGGGAATGAAAAGAGAGGACCTGAAGCCGGGAAATTTCCCGTTAGTAAGCTTTGCTGGAGCTGCTACGTACCCACTGGGAATAATCACCCTTCCCACTGTGATAGGAGAAGGGTGGAACGCAATGAAAGTCGACATCACTTTTGTGATCGTCGAAAGCCTCGGCGCTTACAACGGAATTCTTGGGAGAACAACGATAAACCCCTACGAGATGGTGCCCTCAACGGCACATCAAAAGCTGAAATACCGCTTAAAGGGAGGAATCGGTGAAGTCTTGGGCGATCAGACAACAGCACGAAAATGCTATGTCAACGCACTAAGATGCAAGAACCGCCTGGACGTTGCAGTCATCGAAAGGGGACAGTGTTCCAAATCTGAAGTCGAAAAGCGATTTGACGAGATGATGAGCAAAGGACAAAGGCTCCCAACACTTCAAGCCCCAATGCTCCCAAGCATATGGGACATTAAACAAGGAGAGTCAGAATCCATCCAAAACTACTTCAAGCGATTTGCTATTAACGCAACTTCAAGTTTTGCAGACAAGTCAGCCGTGATCAATGGATTTTTCCTGAACATGAACTCACCCACATTTCTCCTGTTCGGACAAACACATGGGTAGAGGACAACCAAGTCTATGGCTGACCTAAAGGAAAAGATGGAAACGGCAATCGAAGTCGCAAATGAGCTGGGGTGGTTCAGCCCACCTGCAGAACACGAGGAGGCGTGCGAACAAGAGCATGCAAGACAAGACTTGAACAACAACCAAGATGGAGAATACACACCTCTAAACATAGAGGTGGAAGAATTGTTCAAGACCATCCTGAAGGATGTTTTACCTCCTCCCAGCGAGATCCGAATTGCCTTCCTCGGGAAGAATCCGGAATTGTGGTGCCACTATCACAACAAATGGGGTCACAGCACAAATGGCTGCCCCTCCCTTCGCAACAAAATCGAGGACCTGATCAAACAAGGAGCTCTTCGCTCCCACATCGCATGCAGGAAGCCAGCTTTATCAACCCGTCACTAAGGGAATAACCCTTCCCTTATGACATGCACATACTCTATCTTTACTTTTTAAATGCTAAGTAGAACATTTAGGATAGGAGATCAGTTGACTCCATCCATGCACGACCTTTGTAAATAAACAAGAAAACTAATGAAGTTCACTCCTTGCGTAGGAAAAATCACTATGTAATGGCAAGCTTCCCCGGTCCAATACCAGGAACAAGCCACATACATCACCAACAAAGACCCTAACCCTATGCGCAGAAAGGGCAACCAACAAGAAAAGCCGTCAGAAAGATATCAAAGCAATCCTAAGCGAAGCTCCTCACGACAAACCAAAACAAAGGACGTTAGACGCATACAAGGAGTTAAAGTATCCTCATAACAAGGATGTGAACGTACTAATCTATTCACACCCTTGCAAAAGTCGGGGGATAAACGGATCATTGGGAATCCTGCCTCGCAAACAAACGCAAGTGTCGGACGTACTAATCTATCCACACTTCGCCATACTACAAGGATGTGAACGTACTAATCTATTCACATCCTTGCAAAAGTCGGGGGATAAACGGATCATTGGGAATCCTGCCTCGCAAACAAACGCAAGTGTCGGACGTACTAATCTATCCACACTTCGCCATACTACAAGGATGTGAACGTACTAATCTATTCACATCCTTGCAAAAGTCGGGGGATAAACGGATCATTGGGAATCCTGCCTCGCAAACAAACGCAAGTGTCGGACGTACTAATCTATCCACACTTCGCCATACTACAAGGATGTGAACGTACTAATCTATTCACATCCTTGCAAAAAGTCGGGGGATAAACGGATCATTGAGAATCCTGTCTCGCAAACAAATGCAAGTGTCGGACGTACTAATCTATCCACACTTCGCCATACTCCAAGGATGTGAACGTACTAATCTATTCACACCCTTGCAAAAGTCGGGGGATAAACGGATCATTGGGAATCCTTCCTCGCAAACAAACGCAAGTGTCGGACGTACTAATCCATCCACACTTCGCCATATTACAAGGATGTGAACGTACTAATCTATTCACATCCTTGCAAAAAGTCGGGGGATAAGCGGATCATTGGGAATCTTCCCTCGCAAACATAAATAAGGGTTGAACGTACTAACCCATCCACACTTAGCCACAGCACCAAATATGTGAACAAACTAGTTTGTTCACATCCTCATAAAGAAAGACAAGCACTTCAACGGGGATCATCCTCCCTACAAAGCCACAGACAACGGTAATACAAACTCACCCACAACCGTCACCAACAGAGATGCAGTTTCCTAAGGAAAACCATCGGATCAAGAAAACCAACCAGTCAATAGAGCAACACTCTTACAAAAAAGAGAACAAGTCACTGGGACAACAATAAAAGAAGATGCAAAATAATACTTAGTATTATATCTTTCTAACATCTCATGTCAGACATATATATATAATATAGCAGGACTCAAAAGTAAAGACATCCGGCCAGCTTAAAAGTCGAGCCCAAGATGCAACCCGTCAAAATCTCACCCATGCAAGGGGATCAGCCATATGTACAGATGGAAAAACAAAGAAAGATCAACCTGACCCAACGTCAGGAGCACCAGAACCAAAGACATCAGTCATAAAAACATCTTGCGCTGGGCCTTTGAAAGCACCCCGGCGATCATCACCAACAGGGACGGACGCCTGTCCCGTCAAACCACTCGTTCCACCACTCGCTTGGACCCCTGCAATAGCCCCAAGGGCATAGCCAGCATATGGACCAGCACTCTGGAAAGGAAAATCGGGGGCAAGGGAGTGTACCCTCCTAAAGTAATCCACAGAGAAGGACTCCATGCGATCATCACGCGCCTTCTCAAGAAGCTTGGGATAATCCGCGGTAGTAGGAAACTCGATCATTCCTAGCTGATCACCAAGGACAACGTGAGACTCCCTAGTCTCCCTCAGCACCACAGCATGCGCCTCCTCATCAGCCTTCTCCTGACGTAGTAGGGCAAACAGCTCCGCCTCCAGCTGAGACGCATAATCCTGACTCCTCTTGAGATCAGCGGAAGCCTCGGAAGAAGCATCTGAATGCGCGCGCGCCTTCTCCCTCAACACAACAACGTCCTGAGACAAGTGCTCATGACGATCCTGCAAACCCCTCGTTTCCTCAACAAGCTCAACAACGAAAGAGGAGAGGTTGGTCATCACGGCATTCACCTATAACAGCAACACAAACACATCATACACAGAGAAGTCAGACAAACGTGATAGATACAACATAGAAGGAAAACAACGTACAGGAGCAAAGCGCGCGAGTGACTCCTCAACGCATTTCAACGCAGCCTCAGGATCTCGGGAACACGTCTTCCGGTCAGCCGGTGGAACAGACCGCTGAACCACACGCACACCAACAGCAGGCGTACTCAAGGAAACATCCTTGGGAAAACGGACAGCAGACTGACAATACGGAACCCACTCACTGCCAGACACATCCCGATCAGGCCGGCAAATCAAATCAGACTTGCGAAGAGCCGGAGGAGTAGGGACAACTACACACCAATAGCAAACACATTAGGAGAATGTAAACCATACTAATACAACAACAAGTCAACCACGATTACCTGCCAAGGGAGGCACCTCCTCTGAACGCCCGCTCCCCGACCGGGGGACATGCATGGTCGAATCGGCATACATAGGCCCTTTCCCTTTGTCATGGGAAGGAGCAAAAAGCATGCCGTCAGATATCAACCTCCTAGGATCGCTCGCGGAGCGGACGTCAGCATCATGCTCCCCGACAAGAACGACTCCCCCCGCCGGCGGAAAGTCCAAACCTACAGAGACAACCACAAAGAAACCTTTAGCGTGTCAACACGCGAAGAGCCACAACGAAACATTTAAAAGGCACAAGTCCCATACCCGGGCCAACAGGAAGCGTATCGTCTAGACCGGGAACAATCTGAGAAGACCCGCCTGCAACTCCACCCTGTAAACAGGGGCGTCTGTTAAGAAACCAACCTACAAGAAAACAAGAGCAGATGTTACAAAACTTCAAAACATACCAACTCCTCCCCTGAAGGACGTACGTGAATGCCCGCCGCGAGCAGCTCGGCGTCAGAAGCACGATAAAGGGGGCTGTACTCCCCCGCCCTATTCGCCGCATGGATCTTCTTCAAAGCGACCTTATCTCTATCTGAGAACTCCTGAAATCGTGGAACGGGATCGGCATCCAATAAGTGAGAAGTCGCCCAAGTCGTGCCTGCATCCTTCACAAAAAAGTACTGACACTTCCATTTATTCTGGGAAGTGTCCGACCGTTCGCAAAACCGCGCTTCAGTATTCCACCCCGCCCGACGCAAACCAAGGGAAGAGAATCCCTTTTCGGTCATATGAGGCCAACGTAGGCTGAAGGTGCACATCCCAGACTCATCTGCCTTACCCAGGCGGTAGAAGGCTCGAAACAACACTATTGAGTAATCCCAGGAATTCAGATGACATTGCACCCGAAAACACGTCCAAGCCCTAAACCCTGGAGGGGTAATAGAGACAGGGGAAATCCTATAATATCGACAGAGACGGACCAGATCCTGACAGTAGGGAAACCGCAGTCCTTCTCGAAACTGTGAAAGGTAGACCGCCTCATACTCAGCTGGAGGAACGGTGGGCCGACCAAATTCAACTCCCTTCATAACATCCCAAGGATACGAGACCTCCAGGCCGGGACACCAGCCCCGGGTCGAAACATAGAGGTCAAACTTGGAACGTGGAAGCTTGTTTGGAAAAAATGTCTGAGTCTTCTCCAATATCACGCGGTCGCCCGACGGCCCCAAGAGTACACCGCTTTGAGACCCAGAATCGGAATCCATGGTGCTTTCGCCAACCTCACCCTCAAAGTTATCCGAAATAAAAGGATGAGACTTACTCATTATGCGAAGAAGGGGAAACCGTTTCCTATCAAGAATACTCTAAGTATCAGAGTCGGACGCCTGCAAGCTCGTCTACCAAGCTCTGCAAAAACCATACACCAACTTAATCAAAAACCAAAGCAACACATCAACCACACTCATCAAAATCCTTTGAAAGGACATTCAACCCAACGGATCGACTGTCCGCATGCAAACAGCTAGGGACCCTCCCGCTCGGGAGTCAGAAATCCTTACGCTCATCAAAGGCCTAGGCCACCTACTAATCAAATTTTCATACATTTGTGCAATGTGTCACAGGTATTCAAGCGCTCTACAAAGCGACAAGTTCAAAAGCTAAAGAAGTCAAAGACATACAAAGTTTGGTATAATTACCAAAATGCCACCCAACCACCTTTTGGTCGAATTTCATCCTTAGAATGGCTCAAGGCTCCGGGGGCACATACGAGCAACTCAAACGCACTCGAGCAAGCCCCTTACATACCACAAAGGGATTTACCCCTCCCCGAACAACCCGAAAAACACTCGGGTCAACTAAGCCACTAACGAAGGCAAACTACCAAGCATTCACCTAAGCTCCGGGGGCATGGCAATCCACTCACAAACAATCAAGGGGCTCTATCACAATAGGAAACATCATTTCAAGTTATCCATATCAAGAAACAAGGGGTCAAGCTTATCGCTCGAAAAACTCCGATTTCGAACCCCCGCGATTTCCCCTCGGTTGATCGAAACCTAAGAGCCACTTCACAAAGGGAGTTTCCTATCCCTAACTCTATCTATTTACACCTAAAGCTTAGCCAAAAGCAAATATTGAAAATCAAGCAAAAACTTCACTCATGCATTTTATCAAACACCTACAAGGCACCTTATTGAGGTTCAAATATGCAGCCCTATAGGTCTAATCAACCTCAAGAAAAGCGAGTAGAGGACGTTACCAATCGATGCTCGACAAAAAGGACTCGAAATCGGATCGAATCGAGTCAAAAATCGAACCGAGAATAGGAGCAGCCGCCGCCCGCTGCAGCCGCCGGACCCGCCGCTGCCGCCGCCGCCTCGCCGCCGCTGCGCCGCCCTGGTGTCGCCGGTGGTGCTCCTGGTGGTGGCTGGCCGGAATGTGGTCTCCCTTGCACCCTAGAGTGAGTTCCTAAAATCCCTACCTTAGCTCCTCCAAAACTATCACCATAGCCAATTCAAAAGTTGATAGTTTTATAAACTATCATGGAGGAGAAGGGACTACACAACATGGTAAGTACCATACATCAAGGAGGTATATCCCTACCTACCATTCATTTTTTGAAGTTGTTGATGGTTTGGGTTTTTAACTATCAAATGACTTGAATAAATTTTAACTAAGTCATTTCAAACACCCTCAACTTTTTAAAAAACGTTGAGTTTATGATTTTTTCATATTAGGGCCGTTGCATGTGATTTTCCAAAACTCGGCCCTATTTCATTCACTCAAAACCGTCGTCTCGCCGTCAAGACGACCGTCTCGGACGACGAGCTCCCAAAAACTATCACACTATATGAAAAACATTTTTTCAAGACTTGCATGATTTATTTTGATGCATTTAATCATATCATGAACGTTCCGTATTTACTGGCTCATCGTATGAGCTCGAAAAATTTCATGCGTGCTCGCTCGCACCTTAATTCTCCAAACAATCATACTTTTCATATTATTCGTAGCCTGTTATGCTACTAACCCTTCATGCAGTCACTAAGCATGACCATCTCTAAAACTACGGCAAGGAATTCGTCGGAGCCACGCGCGTCCATCCGCAGTAGGTTAAAACTCAAGGTGAGCAGACGGCCCGAATCACGCATACGCCCTATCTTATAATAGAGTTAAACAAAGGTCAAGCCATTGTTTAACTCGGGGGCAAGTGATGGACATACGCGTGATCCGGGCTCGGTTTTAATTATTCGGACCTCATGCACGTACGGGACTCACCGCAAAAGTCCAAATTCAAGCTAACCGGGGAAAACCGGACAAGTTTTGAGCTTGCCCGGCATCCCCGGGGGGCTTACCCGGAAAATTCCGGGTAAGCTAAGCTTACCCGGAATTTCCGGGTGAGCTTAGCTTACCCGGAAATTCCGGGTAAGCCCCAGCTTACCCGGAATTCCGGGTAAGCTAAGCTTACCCGGAAGAGAGTCGAGAGTCGCACGGTGGCACCTTCTGCCCCCCGGTCGAGGGACCAGCCCGAGGAGGAGCGTTCCTCCCGTCGAGGTATGAGTTGTTTACTTCGACATGTTTGTTTTACTTAGTATTTTTTGCTAACATCTTCTTTGTTTTATGTTGGATTTATTGCAGCGCTTCCATGCATCAAGCGTGATGACTTGATCCTATCCGACGGGATAAATGTATCTGGAGAAGATTGGTCACCTTTCTCCACTGGCGGTCTTCACTTTCCGAAGGATTCCACGCTTAGCACACCGGAAGTCGGGGTGCGAGTGCTTCAAAGGTGCGTTCCTCCTGGCGATCATGACGTTAAGCCATCTACTGACGAGGAAGAACAAGCATATGTTGAGAGTAGCTTGACTGAATTTGCACCGGTAAACATTGCTTTAACTTCTATGTTCGCATGCTGTAAGCATATGCCTTGCATTGATTGTCTTGTATTTTGGTTTGTTGTACTTAGGCTATTTCAAGGATGGTGAACATGTCATCCTTTGTGTTGGAGCTTGTGAGAGAGAAGAGGGCTGCTGTCAAGAAGAGCAATGCAGTTACTCGCGAGCTTGCACAGTCCGAGGAGGAGGTGCAAAACTTGAACTCCAAGGTTGCTGATTTTGATACGCGCATTGCTGCTCGTCGCGCCCATGTTGATCAACTTGAGGCTGAGATTGCTGCTATCAAGCAGGAAATTGCAGAGAGTAGTAGCGCCCATGATGTCGCGCTTGCTTCTATACGTGAGGAAGCGTATAAAGCGGGAGTTGAGAAGGGACTTGTCGAATATCCTAGCACCCTTGCCCATGCTGCTGCCGTCCTTGCTGCCTCTAAGGCGAAGTTTTTATCTATGATTGATGAGTTTTCCAAAGATTATATTGGCAGAGTATGCACGCTTGCACCCGGCTTTCCGTTCGACAAGTTAGGTCCTTATTCTTCCTTTGTTGTTGACCATGTTACGGATTTACAGCGTAAGGAAGCTGAAGCGGTTTCTCTCTCCGTGATCTTTGGATATGGTAATGATGATATCGAACTTGGTGTTGACTTCATGAACATGTTGTCTTAATCTTTTGGAGATGATGTTATCTCTTGGATGGTATCACGTTGTTTGCTTTCAGCATGTTGAACCCTTTGTGAACGGGTTGATGTTATGTTGAGGCTTTTGTCCCAACCTTCGTTTATGCGTTTGCTTGCATGGTATTTCGTCACTTGGACATGTTTTCAATAATTATAAGGGTTAAATGTACTTTTCATACCACATGTTTGACCGAATGTGGCTTTTAGTACTGGATGTTTAGTTTTATATACTTTTGGTACCAAACGTTTGAAAAAATGTGGTTTTTGGTACATCTGTTAGTTGGCCGTTAGTTTTGGCCGTTAAATGACATGTGCAAGTCACGTGATCGACTCTAAACTTTTAATTTTGTCCAATTTAGTCGCTCAAATATATTCATAACTTTTATTTTGTTTAATTTAGTCCTAAAACTTCAAAATCGAACCCAATTGGGACCTATCCCCAATTGGGTAAATTTGACCCAAATGGGGCTATGTCAATTGAATTCGATTGGTTTAATTGGGTCCGATTTTGAAGTGTTATGACTAAGTTAAACAAAATAAAAGTTAGAAATATATTTGAGGGACTAAATTGAACAAAATTAAAAGTTTAGAGTCGATCACGTGACTTGCACATGTCATTTAACGGCCAAAACTAACAGCCAACTAACGGATATACCAAAAGCCACATTTTTTCAAACGTTTGGTACTAAAAGTATACAAAACTAAACATCCAGTACTAAAAGCCACATTCGGTCAAATATGTGGTATGAAAAGTACCTTAAACCCTAATAATAAACACGTGGTAACTTGCTAGTAATATTTCATACCTTGAGTTATCTTTTTTGTCTGTATGTATTGGTCTTGCATGATAAGATTGATCTCCTTGTTATAATGGATAAACATCCAATGTTGTGACTTGCGCATTGCAGGGTGTTATCAGCGCCCCTCTTGAAAAAATTTCCAAGGCATGGCATGATATGTAACCTTGGTATTTGTAGCATTGTAGATAGTAATGTACTCGGCACTGGCCCTTGGCACTTGGCACGGGCACTTGATATGTAGCAGTGTGCTCTTGACGAAGCAAGATGTTAGTTTATACCGTCTCTTAGTTCCATTCTAAGGCAACGTTGTTGCAAGACACTTCTTTCTGAATTTGATGTTTTTGCGTTACATGCTAAAGAGCAAGATAACGTTGTACAAGACTCGACTTGTAGATTTGATGAGTTTTGTAAACAGGGTACGCACCTGCAAGCGTATAACATGAAGCTGCCCACTTAAGGAATAAGTCTTCATGGCGTATGAACCCTTAAGAGAGTATGCATACTTTTAGAATGTGGGGTTGTCGTCTATTAAGAGGACTTCCGCCACGTGGGCTGATCAGTCCCATAATGTGTTTGCCGCATCCTGTTTTTATTCAGGGAATGGCTATGAACATGAGGATTTGCCTTTAAGAGGATTTCACAACATGCCATTTTTTAGAAGTAAGCATGGGGTTTGCCCTTGCAATGATGATGTCGCAGCATGCTACTTTGATAGATGTGAACATGAGGTTTGCCCTTGCAAGGTGGATGTCGCAGCATGTCACTTTTTAGAATAAGTCTTGGTTTTTATCCAAGGCATTGTATGTTGTTGAAGTTGTTCCTGAGAGAATGTCTTTTGAATAGAGAACCTTTATAAGTCCCTTGTTGTTGACAATGCGCAAGTTGTCATTGCGTGATGTAAGCTAATTTTGTACATAGCGCAATCGCTTTGTGTTGCCGACATCTTCTTGAGATAGACGTCGTTATAGATGGAGAAATAAACTCCTTGTTGTTGTAGATAA
Organism: Clarkia xantiana subsp. parviflora; assembly: GCA_036873135.1. Lineage (NCBI taxonomy): Eukaryota > Viridiplantae > Streptophyta > Magnoliopsida > Myrtales > Onagraceae > Clarkia > Clarkia xantiana. Next base: position 23,509,082 of record JAPTYO010000008.1, on the reverse strand, counting down.
TGGATATGTTGGCGTTGTATGCCATAAGTTCCTTGTTACACATAGTGTTTAGCTTGTATTGTTGATAATAATCTTCTTGATGCCGCATAATATAAGTTGCATAGGATAATGACTTGAGTTGTTGATATGAGTAATATGCTCTTTGTTTGTTACTTGGTTTTAATCCGAAGTAAAATGTGTATTATAGAGATGTACCTACGAAAGTAGATTAATCTTCATTAGAATTTTGTTATGCGTACAATCACTTGCAGGAAGGCGTCTACTGATCGCTCTTTCCGAAATATTTCTAAGTACATAAGCGTAAACAATACTTAAGTTCTCAGCTAGAATAGACATGTTGTCAAAGATTTAAAGATAGATAAAGAGTGGATAATCTATCTCCCTTTGAGATGTCTTGGTGGCGGACGAGCATCGTCACTTGCAACATAGCTTCCCAAAGCTCCATGTGCAATAAACTCATCGATCTCCATTCTCAAAGTTAAGCAGCTGTTAGTATGGTGCCTCCTTGTTTGGTGGTATCGGCACCAATCTTCGACGTTTCTACCTAGGAAGGCAGTCATCGGCTCGAGTGGACCCGAAAGCTTGTTTTCCAGGAGCTTAATGTATATCTCTTCAACCTCCGTGTTTAAGGGAGTGAAGATATCGGCGTATTCGACGCTTGAACTTCCTGGTTTTCTTGAAGTCTGAGCTTCCTGATTCGAGCTGAGAGGTGTACCCCATCCCAGCTCGCGGTCACAAGAGATTGCGGTTTCCAGCTTATCTTTCAGGCATGTCATCGTTTTGGTTGTACACCATCCATGGATTCTTCCAAACAGCAAAAACGTTGACGCGTTCATGTTCAAGTAAAACGCAGTGATGACTTCTTTTTTGGTTGCCCTTAGTGCGGTTGCATTTTGGGCGAACCTCCTGAAGTAAGCTGTAATGGACTCTTCTTGTCCTTGTCTGACATCTAGGACGTTTCGTCTTGTTGAGAAGAGCATCATGTCGAGTCCAGCTCTTGGTGTTAACTCCTTCTTTTTTCCTTCATCATCATCACTTGAAGCGAACAGCTTTCTTTTCACGCCAACTTCTATCATGGAAATGGACACTTGCTTCGTCTTCCTTAGAGCGTTGACGTAGCACTTCCGTGCGGCTGTTTGGTCGCCTAGCACCTCGCCGATCCCATGAGGAGTTAGGAACTTCATCTTTTGGTGAGCGGTGGACGGCACGATGTCGTGCGGGTTGATTGTCGTTCTTCCTAGGATGTCGTTGTATGCTCCTAGGGTGCTCACCACTACAAATGTGACATTGATATAAAGCGCCTTCCAACCTTCTCCCAGGATGACTGGCAGTGTGATCATACCCAACGGGTAAGTTGCAGCTCCTGTGAAGCTGACTAGCGGGAATGTGCTTGGCGAAAGATCGACTTCCTACATGCAGTAAGTCTGCGGCACTTCCACCATCCACCAATATCCTTCGCACATCGTGTCTGTTGACATCCATTGTAATGACAAAAGCATCATCGTGGGGGTAGACTATGTGCTTCTTGTAAGCATTTGAGAATGGGATGACCACGTCTTCCTTCTATGGTTGGCGTCTTTTTCCATACTTGGGCAAAACTTGTAGTTGGGCAGCATAGACATCACGAGCATTAGAAATGCTTCCTCCTGCAGTTGGCCCTCCATGAATCACATTGATGACGCCACGCTTCGCAGGTGGCGGATTGTCGTTCATTTTCTCCTTTCCCTTGTTCATCTTTCCGGATGGCTCAGCATGGTTCTTCTTTTGGCGCTTGTCGCCTTGATCTACGTATTGCTTGAGTTCTCCTTTGAGCAAGAAGTTGTTTACACAGAATCTTAGGCTGACACAGTTGTCCGTCTCGTGGCCATAGACTTCATGGTTCTCGCACCATTTGTCTTTTTGCTTTCCAAGTGAACCTTTTCGGAAGTTTGTCGGCTCCCTCCACATGTTGTCTTCCTTCATCTTTTTCAGGATCACGGAGAGTAGTGCATTCAAGGGAACGCAGTCTGCCAAGTTCACTTCCTTCGGTCTTTGGAATTCCGGCTGGAACGGCCTCTTATGCGACTAGAATTGCCTTGCTTATTGCAAACCTTGTTGAGGTCTCGCCTGCTTCTCTTTAGCGCGGGCAGCGCTGACTTTCGCTTTATGATGGTCTCTGAATCTTTCTAGATACACGAACTCTTTTACTCTTGCTGCCAATTCTTCAAGTGTCTCCGCGGGGCGCTTCGACATCTTCTCTGCTAGGGAATACGCTTTTCGGCCTAAGTTCCCAATGAAAGCACGCACGATCTCTCCTTCAGTGAGGTTGCCCTGAATGTCTGCGACATTTTGGTTGAAACGGATGTAGTAATCCGCTAATGACTCATCATTTTGTTGTACCACCTTGTTCAATGCGTTTGGTCCCTTTAGGAGTGTGCGCTCTCCCATGTATCTTTGAATGAACTTCGCCTTCAGGTATGCCCACAATGTAACACTTCCGGATGGTAGTGAAAAGAACCAGTGTGCGGCAGTTCCCACAAGGGTGTTGGGGAATGTCATGGCGACATGATGTGGATTGTCAGTTCGTCCCAGCAAGGAGGCTTCATGTTGTTGAACATGTTCGATCGGATCTCCTTTTCCTCTGTACTTCTCTCCTCTTATTCGGTAAAAAGCGTATGGGACGCGGCTATGCACTAGCTCGTCGGAGAACGGATGCGACGCGTTCTCTTCTAGGGCATGCATTCCCTTCATCTTTGACTGCTTCATCTTCTTCTCGATCATCTCTTCCAATGCCTTAGCCGTAAGTCCCGTGACTGGGATGTCACTGTTGCATGCGGGCTTCCTCCACCCTTCATTGTATGTATGAGCACGGTTTGCTTCCTTGAAGTTTCCTTCCTTTTGTGGCCGCTGTGAGTTGTTCACAGGGGGTTGCTTCCATCTTACTCCTTGTTGCTGCTGCTTCACATCAACACTTGGAGTGTATGAATGTGTTGCTTCCTGCCTTGCCTGCCGGTACTGGTAGGTACCTTCAGAATATCCTTCACCTTTTGGATGTTGCGGCTCTTGATGGTTGACATCATGCGACATCTCCCTCGTAGGTGCAGCATGCTCGCTAGCTAGCGGAGGTGGTGGCGGGGGTGCCATGTATCCTTGGTTCTTTAGAGTCTCCCTGAATGCGAGGAGCTCTTCCAGTGCGGCCATCATGGCAGGTGTGACTGGTGGCAGGTTGATTGCGCTTGCTGCTGCACTCCGTCAGCTGGCATCCCGTATGGGAACTCTTCGTTCCTTTCCGTCATTTGCTCGAACTCGTGCACTAGTACCTCGTTCTGGACGTCGGGACCATGCTGCGCGGAAGGCGCATTTGCGGTTGGCATGGAGGATGCAGTAGACTCTGCATCTGGAATGTGAGAAGGTCCTTGTTGGCTTCTCGTCGGCTTCGGATTGCTTGCACCCGCCTTCTTCGTACGTCTGCCTGTCATAGCTTGCGGAATGGAACGGCTTCTTGCTCGAATCACGCTGACGGCGCCAAGTGTTGAGGTCGTTTCCACCTGGGACACTTCGAGTTGCTCTTCGCGAACGGGTTGGATATGCACGCAGGTATGGTCTCTTGTCAGCACGTCACGATCCGCGAACCTCGATCCTCGAATCTGGCTTTGGCTCCAATCTCGGTCTCCTACACGTCGGGTCCTGCAAAACGAGCGATAACCAGCATGAAGAGGGGGGGTGGTGCTGGTTGAGCCCTCTCCGATGCTTAAGTCACAATCTAGAAAGAGAAAGTATGTAGAGAGAGGTTAGAGCACAAATAGCCAATTTGAGAGAGTTTCGAGTTAAGTAGTCAAATGTGAGATCTAGGTCCCTATTTATAGGAAACCCGAGAACCGTACCCGGTTTTATGCGGTTCAATGCCGGTTTAAAGGAAAACGCTTACCGACATCGAGGTTGGCTATGTGCGCACTGACTTATCATACTTAGTAAAAATAATAGGGGTAAGCGCGCGGTGCCAGTCGATAGTCCGGACCATGTCAGATGTCTGACATGGTCCGGATTGCCAAACGAACCGGACCAATCCGGACTGCCAAGGCAATCCGAAGGTCCGGGTTGCCTCAAGGAAATCCGGAGGTCCGGGTTGCCTTGTGGCAATCAAGAAGTCCCGGTCCGGGTGCTGCGCGCATCCGGGCCGTTTTGGACTCAGGGTGTCCGCGGTAAAATCTGTTTATGGGTTTCGTCGTGTTTGCGAGGTCCGAAACGTAAATACGAACCCGAATTGGACAGATATCCATCAGATTCTATGGGATAAACACTACGGAACATAAACACAGGTACTTGCTTGGTAAACGAATTACGCTGCGAAAAAGTGCACATACATATTTTGTGATTATGCAGTCTGTAGCCTAAGGAATGTCATGAGGGAGTTCACGATATGCCGGAAGGTGTCCTGCGGGAACTCTGATTAAGAAGCAATCCACAGACAATGGTCTCAACAGCAAAGCCTCTTCAATCTTGTTGTTGGATGGATCTCTAGGGTGAATTGCTTGTCACAATTCGGCACCTACTAGGTTGATGTATAGGTTCGGCCGAACCTTGTAAGTTTAGGGAGAGGGGATTTCTTTTGTGACAACTAAAGGGAGAGAATGACCAACCCCTAGAAATTCCTAACACCTCCTATTTATAAGAGGAGGTGAGTAAAACCCACCAAGGGTTGCTCACCTATTTCGGCCAAACTACCAAGTGAATTGGGCTGGCCTTTTTGGGCCTTGTATGGCCCATAAGGATTTTGGTCTGACCAAAAATCCCTTATGTGTCGTACCCAAATTATGCTTAGCATGTTGGGCTTATCTTAATGGGCTCTTATTACGACGGCCAATTTACACTAAATGCCAACAAAATAAATATCTAATAATTTATACTAATGTTACAATAGTGTCCCGACTCAATTGAGACTCAAATGTTCCTCAGCCGGTTCTTGTGCAATTTTACACATTTGTATATGTCATTAGTGTATTACTTATGATACTTTAAAAACTACTCAGTTGACTTTGTACATTTGAAATATATTTAAAGACAATTTTGGAGAGCTTATTGAAGAAAGTAACAATTATTATCATTTTAAAACATGTTGTAGGTTTTAAAACTTTTTAGTAAAAAAAAAGGGTTAACATGCCTTTTGGTCCATGATGTTTGACAACTTTTGGGTTTTGGTCAATAATGTTTTTTTTTTACCTAGTTTTGGTACCATATGTTTGCAGATTTTTTCTAGTTTTGGTCTAACCGTTACATTCCGTCCATTTTTTGACATGTTCAAGTCACGTGATCCACTCTAAACTTTAAATTTAGTCCATCTAATACTTTCTTAACCTTTTTTTTGTTCAATTTAGTCCCAAAGTTTTAAAATTGACCCAAATTGGACAATATGTCCAATTGAATTTTTGAAACTTCGGGACTAAATTGAACCAAAAAGGTTAGGAAAGTATTAGAGGGACTAAATTGAACAAAATTGAAAGTTTAGGGTGGATCACGTGACTTGTACATGTCAAAAAATGGACGGAATGTAACGGTTAGACCAAAACTAGAAAAAATCTGCAAACATATGGTACCAAAACTAGGTTAAAAAAAAACATCATTGACCAAAACCCAAAAGTTCTCAAACATCATGGACCAAAACACCTATTAACCCAAAAAAAAAATCATATTTCAAACATTTTGAAAATTTTATATAATTTTTCCAATAAAATGCAGTTATATATTAAATATTTGTAAATTTTTTTACAAAGTGTATCTCTATATCATGTATAAGCCATTGAGGTTATCTTGGATATCATACCATTTTTTTCATACATACCATAACCATAACCTTTGAGGTTATATTTCTTACTATCATAACCGTAATCAAGGTTTTTCACCACAATCAAACCATTTAATCATAATCATTCAAATTAATATAACATCACTCTTTCATACAAGAAATCCAAACTAACCATAACTTCATTGTTTCATACAAGAAATTCAAATTAAACATAATTCATTGTTGCATGCAAAATAATTCAGATTAACATAACTTCATTGTTTTACTTAATTAAATAGCACTTTTTTCAGTCGCCATCATTTCTGAAAGTGCACTGAGAAAATTAGATTTTTCAGACTGTCAAAATGAATGGGTGGGTGAATACTGAATATGAATTCATCATGAGCAGATATTTACAGTTATGATAAAATGAATGGTCAATATTGGTAAAAAAAAAAAAAAAAAAAAAAAAAAAACGGTCATACATTTTTTAGGCCAATAATGTATTATACACAGTAAATAATATATATACTAGGTGTTGACCCCACGCTACGCGCGGGGCGACTGGCTAAATCGTATATGTTTATATATATATGTAGAAGATTAAAAATTAAGATCAACCACAATTTTAGAAGAAAAAGACTTATTGAAATGTAACTTAGGCTGTTCTGCCACATTCAGATTAACATTTCATTGTTCTAAGTATAAACGTTCAATTTTATTGATGAACCACGACGTCTGTTAACTCCTAACTTAAATATATAAATACATAAAATTTTCAATGTAAGTCCTTAACTTATCCTCTAAAATTTGTTGCTATTCAAGTAAACTTTATTACAAAATAATCCTCAAATTCAGTACTTTGTCTCAGTAAATTGAATAAATCACAGACTTTGTGTTCACAGCTAAGTATCTTCCTTCTAAAAAAAATCTACTAAGATTAACTATCTAGTTAAAGAAAATTAAAGAAGATTATAGCAGCTAATATTTACAAAAAAAAAGAACGCGTCGATGAAAATGTTCAACATTTCCTTCAGATTTTGTTACTTTTTTTTTACGGAATTACCCATTTCTCTCTCTTATTTCGTCCACCTCTCTATCATTATATTTATACATTTTTACTTAATAAATTTATCTCTTAGTTAAAATTATATTTATATTTATTTATCCACCTCTTTTAACGCTTTATCCAAATCATATTACTACTTAACCTTATTAATAATTAATTATCAATCATTTATCCGTGTATTCTAAAAAAATTAATATAATATTATTATTTTACATTTTATGTAGATATTTGTTTACACTAATTAATATTTTAAAAAATATATACATTTTATTATTGATTAATTTGTTATAAAAATGTCTATAAGTTAGAAATATATGTTATAAACAAAAGAAAAAAATATTTCCTCCAAACTTTTAATTTAAAATTTTGCATATAGTTTTTTTTTGATTTATTTACAATTATTTATCCACCTCTTTTAACGCTTTATCCAAATCATATTACTACTTAACCTTATTAATAATTAATTATCAATCATTTATCCGTGTATTCTAAAAAAATTAATATAATATTATTATTTTACATTTTATGTAGATATTTGTTTACACTAATTAATATTTTAAAAAATATATACATTTTATTATTGATTAATTTGTTATAAAAATGTCTATAAGTTAGAAATATATGTTATAAACAAAAGAAAAAAAAATTTCCTCCAAACTTTTAATTTAAAATTTTGCATATATTTTTTTTTTGATTTATTTACAATATTAAACATAGTTTATATTAAAAATTTATTTCTTATGTTAATTATTTTCTACATTTTTATTGTATTTACATTTTTTTATATTTAATGCATTTTTTATAATTTATTTTAAATTTTTAACTAATAAATTATTGAACAAATACTGGAAAAAAATATCATGTAATCTTATATATATATTGATAAAAAGGAGCATACATAAATATTATATATATTTCTTAAATATTCGAGAGAGAAAATGGAATTAATTATTGATGGGTGGTTACTTAGACAAAAACTTTTTTTGTTTAACAAAAAAAAAAAAAGACATAACGTGCGGGGTGGGAGAAATTCGGTGCGGCTGTCTGTTATTCCTGCTGTGTAGGCATGCGACGTGGAGATGTGCTATTGGCTGAAAAAATCCGAGGTGACACACATGGGATGTTCGGAAATGCTGATGTGGCAATTTTTTGTAAGCACTTTCTCTCTCCCTTTAATTTATTATATATATAGATAGATATATATAATGGTGATGGCTATAACTGTTTCGACCAAGTTAACGCGGGCTGTCTGCTGAGTAACTTGTCGATGTCTTCGGGTTGGGTGCGAGCTTGTTAGGGCCAAGTCCGTCTCCTAGGGTCGTGCACGGGCCTTTGGCTTCGTCTTCAAAATCGCACTAAGTCCTTCGGGCTCTCTCGCTGACTGTCCGTCCGTACCTGCAAGAGGAGCATTACCGAGCAACTCCCGTGGAGAGGGGGGAGGTGCTTGGTGCGCTCACTCCGACGGTCAACATTAGACAGTTCTAGAGAGAGAAAGTTAGAGAGAGGTCAGAGCTCTTCTCAATTCTCACCCAAAGTGACTTGAAAATGTTTACCCCCAAGGTGGCTATTTATAGGCAACCTTGGACCGTAAGCCGGTTTTGACCCGGTTCAATGTGGAAATGTGAACCGGGATGCAGGGGAGAGCTTTGGGAAGAGGACTCTGACGCGCGTCTCAGGCGGCTGTCACGAGCGGGACGCGCGCGCCTTGTAACGGGGGGTCCCCGTCGTATAGGAGTTAGTTGAAAATCGGGTCTCCGTATACATCCAGGACAAAAAAGGGGGGGTGTGTGCGACACCCTCGGGGTGCAAAGCTTACCCGGAATTTCCGGGTAAGCCCCCCCCGGGGGTGCCGGGCAAGTTTGCGACTTGCACGGTTTCCCCGGGTTAGCTCGAAATCGGGTTTTTCGTGGGTTTCGTGCATGTACGAGGTCCGAATAATTTAAAACCGAGCCTGAATCATGCGTATATCCATCACTTGCCCCCGAGTTAAATAATGGCTTGACCTTTATTTAACTCTATTTTAAGATAGGGTGTACGCGTGATTCGGGTCGTCTGCTCACCTTGGGTCTTGACTTACCAAGGGTGGATACGCGCGGCTCAGACGAGCTCCTTGCCTTAGTTTTTTGAGATGGTCATGCTTGATAACTCTTGGATGTATGGTGCTTGTTAGGTTGTGTAGTCCCCCCTCTTAGGGCCCTAACACCACCCTATTCCGGCCGGCAACCACCAGGACCAGCATCGGCCAGAGCACGGCGGCCCAGCGGCGGCGCGGCGCGGCAGCAGCGGCGGCGCGGCGCGGCAGCAGCGGCGGCAGGAGCGGCGGCGACAGGCGGGGCGGCGGCTGCAGCTCGGCGGGCCGATTTCGGGCTCAATTCGACCCGTTTTCGGGTCCTTCTTGTCGGGTATTGATCGGTAATGTCCTCTCCTTCCTTTTCTTGATGTTAATTGGACCTTTAGGGCTGCAAATTTCGAATTTTAACAAGGTGCATGATAGGTGTTCGATGAAATGCCTAAGTGATATTTTGGCTCGATTTTTCAAAATTCGTTTTTGGCCAAACTTTAAATGTAGATAGATTGAGTTATGGTTAGTGAACTCCCTTTGTGAAGAGGCCCTTAGGTTTCGGTCAACCGAGGTGAAATCGTGGAGGTTCGAAATCGGACATATTCGAGCAAAAAGTTCGACCCTTTGTATTTTGATGCGGGTGACTTGATATGATGCCCCCGAGTGTGATAATGACTCCTCGATTATTTGTGAGTAGATAGTCATGCCCCCGGAGTTTAGGTGATCGCTCGGTAGCTCGTGCTTATCGGTGGCTTAGTTGACCCGAGTGCTCTTTGAATTGTTCGGGTAGGGGTAAGTTTCCCCGTGACATGTAATGGGCTTGCTTAAGTGTATTTGAGCTGCTTGTATGTGCCCCCGGAGCCTTGAGCCGTTTTGGGGATAAAATTTGATCAAAATGTGGCCGGAGGGCATTTTGGTAATTATGACCAATTTTGCATGCTTTAGATTTCCTTAGCTCCTGAGCTCGTCGTTTAGTTGAATGCTTGAATACCTGTGTTATATTGTATAAGTATATGGAAATTTTGTTAGTGGGTGGCCTAGGCCTTTGGTGAGCGTAGGGACTTTTGACTCCCGAGCGGGAGGGTCCCTAGCTGTTTGCTCGCGGACAGTTGGTCCGTTGGGTTGGATGCCCTCGCAAAAGGCTTGGTGAATGGTGTTGATACGTGGCCCTGGTTTTTGATTGAGTTGTGTATGGTTTTTGCAGGGTTTGGTTGACGGGCTTGCAAGCGCGTGTCTTTGATACTTAGAGTGTTCCTGGTAGGCAACGGTTTCTGCTTCTTCACGCAATGAGTAAGTCTCATCACTCTGTTTCGGATAACATTGATGGGAAAGTTGATGAGGGCACCATGGATTCTGATTCCGGGTCTCGAAGCGGTGTGCTTTTGGGACCGTCGGGTAACCGCGTAATACTGGAGAAGACCCAAATGTTTTTTCCCAACAAGCTCCCACGTTCCAAGTTCGATCTCTACGTCTCGACCCGGGGCTGGTGTCCCGGCATAGAGGTCTCGTATCCTTGGGACGTCGTGAAGGGGGTCGAATTTGGTCGGCCCACCGTTCCTCCGGCTGAATACGAGGCTGTTTATCTTTCACAGTTCCGAGAAGGGCTGCGCTTTCCTTATTGTCAGGATCTGGCCCGCCTTTGTCGACATTACAGGATTTCTCCCGTCTCTATCACTCCACCGGGATTTAGAGCTTGGACATGTTTCCGGGTGCAGTGTCATCTAAACTCTTGGGATTACTCGATAGTGCTTTTTCGAGCCTTCTATCGCCTGGGCAAGGCAGATGAGTCTGGGATGTGTACTTTCACCTTGCGTTGGCCTCACATGACCGAGAAGGGATTCTCCTCCCTTGGCTTGCGCAGGGCGGGGTGGAATACTGAGGCGCGGTTCTGCGAAAGATCGGACACTTCCCAGAACAAATGGAAGTGTCAGTACTTTTTTATAAAGGATGCGGGCACGACTTGGACGACTTCTCACATAGTGGATACCGACCCCGTTCCGCGTTTTCAGGAGTTCTCCGATACAGACAAGGTTGCTTTGAAGAAGATTCACACGGCGAATAGGGCGGGGGAGTACAGCCCCCTTTATCGTGCTTCCGACGCTGAGCTGCTCGCGGCGGGCATTCATGTACGTCCTTCGGGGGATGAGTTGGTATGTTTTGAAGTTTCGTAACATTTGTTCCTGTTTCCTTGTAGGTTGGTTTCTTAACAGACGCCCCTGTTTACAGGGCGGAGTCGCAGGCGGATCTCCTCAGACTGTTTCCGGCCTCGGCGACACTCCTCCTGTTGGCCCGGGTATGGGACTTGTGCCTTTAAAGGTTTCGTTGAGATTTTTCCCCATGCTAACATGCTAATGGTCTTTTTGTTGTTGTCTTTGCAGGCTTGGTACTCCCGATGGCGGGGGGGAGTTGCACCTGTCCGAGAGAATGATGCTGACGTCCGTTCCCCGAGCGATCCTAAGAGGTCGACGTCTGCCGGCATGCCTCTTGCTCCTTCCTGCGACAAAGGGAAGGGGCCAATGTATGCGGATTCGACCATGCCTGTCCCCCGGTCGGGGAGCGGCCGTTCAGCGGAGGTGCCTTCCTTGGCAGGTGACTGTGGTTGACTTCTTGTTGTATTGGTATAGTTTGCCTTCTCCTAATGTGTTTGCTTTTGATGTGTAGTTGTTCCTACTCCTCCAGCTCTTCGCAAGTCTGATCTGATGTGTCGGCTTGATCGGGATGTGTCCGGGAACGAGTGGACTCCCTACTCTCAGTCTGCTATTCGCTTTCCCAAGGATGTTTCCTTGAGCACACCTGCTGTCGGTGTGCGTGTGGTTCAGCGGTCTGTTCCGCCGGCTGACCGCAAGAAGTGCCCCCGTGACCCTGAGGCTGCTTTGAAGTGTGTTGAGGAGTCGCTCGCGCGCTTTGCTCCTGTACGTTGTTTTCTTTTTATGTTGGATCTATCATGTTTGTCTGGCTTCTTTGTGTGTGATGTGCTTGTGTTGTTGTTGCAGGTGAATGCCGTGATGACCAACCTTTCCTCCTTTGTTGTTGAGCTTGTTGAGGAGACGAGGGGTCTGCAGGGTCGTCATGAGCGCTTGTCTCAGGATGTCGTTGTGTTGAGGGAGAAGGCGCGCGCACATTCAGATGCTTCTTCCAAGGCTTCCGCTGATCTCAAGGGAAGTCAGGATTGCGCGTCTCAGCTGGAGGCGGAGCTGTTTGCCTCATGCTGTGGCGCTGAAGGAGACTAAGGAGTCTCATGTTGCCCTGGGTGATCATCTTGGGATGATTGAGTTTCCTACTACAGCTGATTACTCCAAACTTCTCGAGAAGGCACGTGATGATCACATGGAGCCTTTCTCTGTGGATTACTTCAGGAGGAGATACTCTCTTGCCCCCGATTTTCCTTTCCAGAGTACTGGGCCATATAGTGGCTATGCCCTTGGGGCTATTGCGGGGATCCGAGCGGGCGATGTGGGCGGAGCGAGTGGTTTGACGGGACAGGTGTCCGTCCCTGTTGGTGACGATCGCCGTGTTGTTTTCAGCAGCCCTGCGCATGATGTTTTTATGGCTGACGCCTTTGGCTCTGGTGCTCCTAACGTTGGGTCAGGTTGATCTTTCTTTGTTTTATATGACTCTCTTGTGTATATATGGTTGCTCCCCTTGCATGGGTGAGATTTTGGCGGGGTGTGTCCCGGGCTTGACTTTTTATGCTGGCTGGATGCCTTTACTTTTCAGACCTGCTATATTATATATATATGCCTGACATGAGATGTTAGAAAGATATAATACTTAGTATTATTTTGCATCTTCCTTTATTGTTGTCTCTATAACTTGTTCTCTTTTGGAAGAGTGTAGCTCTGTTGACAGGTCGATTTCCTTAATCCGATGGTTTTCCTTAGGAAATTGCATCTCTATTGGTGGCGGGGTGCGGATGAATTAGTATTACCGGCACCTGTGGCTTTGTAAGGAGGAGGATCCATGTTGAACTGCTTGTCTTCCTTTACAAGGATGTGAATAGATTAGTACGTTCACATACTTGATATAGTTGTTTGCTTGCGAAGTGTGGATAGATTAGTACGTCCGACACTTGCAATTTTAAAGAGAAGAGGGAACTCTTAAGGAACCGCTTGTCCTTTTGATTTTCATAAGAAGATAGTTCCTTATGGAACCGTGGATCTTCATTATGATATTTTGACAAGATGGTGGTTTCCTGAAGAGCCGCACGCCTATCTTGTTTTTTGAGATGTGGATAGATTAGTACGTCCACATCGCTTGATGATGGCTAAGTGTGGATAGATTAGTACGTCCGACACTTGCATTTTTTTGCGAGGGAGGATTCCTAAGGAACCGCTTGTCCCCCGACTTTTGCAAGGATGTGAATAGATTAGTACGTCCACATCCTTGTACTGCGGCGAAGTGTGGATAGATTAGTACGTCCGACACTTGCATTTGTTTGCGAGGGAGGATTCCTAAGGAACCGCTTGTCCCCCGACTTTTTGCAAGGATGTGAATAGATTAGTACTTCACATCCTTGTATTGTGGCGAAGTGTGGATAGATTAGTACATTCGACACTTGCATTTATTTGCGAGGGAGGATTCCTATGGAACCGCTTGTCCCCGACTTTTGGCAAGGATGTGGATAGATTAGTACGTCCACATCCTTGATGAAATTATTTTGTCTCCTTGCATGCGTCGCGCTCCCTCTGTTTTGAATACAGGCATGAGCTTTGCTTAGTCTTGCTTTGATATCTTTTTGATGGCTTTTCTTGTTTTTTGCCCTTTCTGCGTGTAGAGTTAGGGCTTTTGTTGATGATGTATGTGGCTTGTTCCTGGTTTTGGACCGGGGTAGCTTGCCATTACATAGTGATTTTTCCTACGCAAGGAGTGAACTTCATTAGTCTTCTTGTTTATTTATAAGGGATGTGCATGGATGGAGTCAACTGACTCTCATCCTAAACGTTCTACTTAGTACTTGAAAAGTAAAGATAGAGTATGTGCATGTCATAGGGGAAGGATTATTCCCTTAGTGACGGTTTGATAAAGCTGGCTTCTTGCATGCAATGTAGGAGCGCAGAGCTCCTTGTTCGATCAGTTCCTCGATTCTGTTGCGTAGAGAGGGGCACCCATTCGTGCTGTGACCCCATCTGTTGTGGTAGTGGCACCACATTTCTGGATTCTTCCCGAGGAAGGCAATCCGGATCTCGCTTGGAGGAGGTAAAACATCCTTCAGGATGGTTTTGAACAACTCCTCCACCTCTATGTTCAGAGGTGTATATTCGCCATCTTGGTTGTTGTTCAAGTCTTGTCTTGCACGCTTGTGTTCGCGCGCCTCCTCTTGTTCTGCAGGTGGGCTGAACCACCCCAGCTCGTTTGCGACCTCAATTGCTGTCTCCATCTTCTCTTTTAAGTCAGCCATAGATTTGGTTGTTCTCCACCCTTGTGTTCGTCCAAATAGGAGGAATGTAGGTGAGTTCATGTTTAGGAAAAAGGCATTGATCACGGCTGACTTCTCTGCCAAACTTGAAGTTGCATTTATGGCGAATCGCTTGAAGTAACTCTGGATGGATTCCGACTCCCCTTGCTTGATGTCCCATATGCTTGGGAGCATTGGGGTTTGAGGTGCTGGGAGTCTTTCTCCTCTGCTCATCATTTCGTCAAATCGCATCTCAACTTCAGACTTGGAACATTGTCCCCTTTCAATGACTGCTATGTCCAGACGGTTCTTGCATCTTAGGGCGTTGACATAGCACTTTCGTGCTGTCGTCTGATCGCCCAAGACTTCACCAACTCCTCCCCTTAAGCGGTACCTCAGCTTTTGGTGTGCCGTTGAAGGCACCATCTCGTAGGGGTTTATCGTTGTTCTTCCGAGAATTCCGTTGTAAGCGCCAAGGCTCTCGACGATCACGAAAGTGATGTCGAATTTCATTGCGTTCCATCCTTCTCCTATCACAGTGGGAAGGGTGATCATCCCCAGTGGATATGTAGCAGCTCCTACAAAGCTTACTAACGGGAAATTTCCCGGCTTCAGGTCCTCTCTCTTCATTCCAAGCTGTTCGAGGACATTGACATGGAGGATGTCTGCCGAGCTTCCTCCGTCGACCAGGATTCTTTTGACATCGAACCCGTTGATTTCCATTGTTATTACTAGCGCGTCATCATGCGGGTAGACGATGTGTGCCATGTCCTTTCTCGAGAATCCTATCACGGGGTCCTCCTCTTCCGGTTTCTTTCTTTTGCCATACTTGGGGAGTGTGCTTGCCTGCGCAGCGTATACATCTCTTGTGTTGGAGACTTGTCCTCCTGCAGCTGGACCACCATGAATGACATTAATAACTCCCCTCTTTTTAGGAGGGGGGTTGTCATTGGTCTTCTCTTTTCCTCTCTCCTTTGGCGTGAATTTTCTTTTCACCTTCTCAATCTTTCCCCCCTGGTCGACGTAGTGCTTAAGTCCGCCTTCTTGTATGATTCGATTGATTTGGAACTTAAGGCTTCTACAGTCGTCAGTTTCATGGTCGTTGACTTCGTGGCTTTCACACCACTTGTCTTGCTCTTTCCCTAGCTGGCCCTTTCTGAAACCGAATGGCTCTTTCCAGAGGTTTTGCTCTTTCATTTCTTTCAGTATGACACTCAGGGGAGCATTCAAAGGGATTAGCTCAATGGTGTTGACGTCTGGATTCTTGTCTTCTTCAATGTTGAATGTTCTCTTCTGGGGCGGAGTCCACTGTTTTTGTTGGGGGGTTTGGTTCTGCTTCAGGGGGCCTGGCTTACTCTCATCTTTCTTGTTGCCGGGCTTAACCCACTTGTCCCGGGCTGTCATCTTGTAGTGCTCAGCATCAATGTACTCTTTTACTCTTGCCACGAGTTCTTCCATTGTTTCCACCGGCCTTGTAGAAAGCTTTTGGCCCAAGTCGTACCCGTGCCTACCCAGGTTTCTGACAAAGGCATGGATGATTTCTATCTCTGCGATGTTCGTTTGAATTTCCGATATGTTTTGATTAAACCGGATGTAGTAGCTTGCGAGGGACTCATTCCACTCCTGCTTGACGTCATCCAAGGCATTTGATCCTTTGATGATCGAACGTTCTCCCATGTAACGGTGGATGAACTTTTCTTTGAGGGACTGCCATGAGTCTATGCTCTTCTTTGGCAGGGAGAAGAGCCAGTGTGCAGCTGGTCCGCCTAATGTTTGGGGGAATGTCATGGCTATGTGGTGAGGGTTGTCTGTCCTCCCCAAAAGCATTGATTCATGCTGCTGCACATGCTCTATCGGGTCTCCCTTGCCTCGGTACTTTTCCGGCCTTAGATTATACAGTGCGTCTGGGACGCGACTGTACACCAGCTCGTCAGTGAAAGGGTGGGATGTGGTGTCCACCAATGTGTTCATCCCTCTCATTTTCCTTTGCTTTATCTTCTTTTCAATCAGCTTTTCAAGCATCTCCTCCGTCAAACCGGTAACTGGGTTACCCTGATTTGGGGGGCATGCTTCTTGTCCCATGCTTGCGCCTTGTTGGGGAAATTGCGCCTGCGTCGGGTTGTACTGAGAATATCCACCTTGATATCCCTGGAATGTCTGAGACGGCTGCCTCCAGGCTCCTTCATTGAATGGCCCTGCTTGGTAGGGTGTTTGGGAGTGCAAGAGCTCCTGTCTTGTCCCTTGTTGGGGGAACTGCCTGCTTTGCTGTGCATTCCTGTGAAAGGTCGGGGTTTTTGAGATTGTAGGGCCTCTCTGCTGAGGTGCATTCATTGGAGGCGCCTGCCTTGGTGGCGGGGGCATATTTGCTTGTTGCGCGGGAGGGGGCGGTGGCGCCCCGTATCCTTGGTTGCGCAGGGCCTCTCTCAGATGAAGCAGCTGTTCGAGTGCCGCCATCATTTATGGGGTGACTGCAGGCGCAGCCTGTGCCCCTGGTGCCTGATTGTATGCCCCAGCATTTGGCATTCCGTATGGTTGCTCCTGCGTGTTGAAGGTTTGATGGGCGAAGCCTGGAGGAGCGTCGGTTTGCTGTGTGCCCCCTTGCGCGTTACTCCGAGAGTGTACACTTCTTGTTGGCATAGACGAGGCGACTGAGGCCTCGCTTTGGCTCTGCGGGGGGTCTCTCTGAGCTCTCTGCGGAGGAGGTCTCATGCTTGACTCCGGGGCCGGAGTTTTCCTTGGACGTCCTGGTCCTCTTTTCTTCGTCTTAGTCGGCGGTGGCTGCTCGTTGCTTGCCATGCTTTTGGTCTTGTGGGTGATCCACGGACGGCGCCAAGTGTTTCGACCAAGTTAACGCGGGCTGTCTGCTGAGTAACTTGTCGATGTCTTCGGGTTGGGTGCGAGCTTGTTAGGCCAAGTCCGTCTCCTAGGGTCGTGCACGGGCCTTTGGCTTCGTCTTCAAAATCGCACTAAGTCCTTCGGGCTCTCTCGCTGACTGTCCGTCCTTACCTGCAAGAGGAGCATTACCGAGCAACTCCCGTGGAGAGGGGGGAGGTGCTTGGTGCGCTCACTCCGACGGTCAACATTAGACAGTTCTAGAGAGAGAAAGTTAGAGAGAGGTCAGAGCTCTTCTCAATTCTCACCCGAAGTGACTTGAAAATGTTTACCCCCAAGGTGGCTATTTATAGGCAACATTGGACCGTAAGCCGGTTTTGACCCGGTTCAATGTGGAAATGTGAACCGGGATGCAGGGGAGAGCTTTGGGAAGAGGACTCTGACGCGCGTCTCAGGCGGCTGTCACGAGCGGGACGCGCGCGCCTTGTAACGGGGGGTCCCCGACGTATAGGAGTTAGTTGAAAATCGGGTCTCCGTATACATCCAGGACAAAAAAGAGGGGTGTGCGCGACACCCCCGGGGTGCAAAGCTTACCCGGAATTCCGGGTAAGCCTAGACTTGCCCGGAATTCCGGGTAAGCCCCCCCCCGGGGGTGCCGGGCAAGTTTGCGACTTGCCCGGTTTCCCCGGGTTAGCTCGAAATCGGGTTTTTCGTGGGTTTCGTGCATGTACGAGGTCCGAATAATTTAAAACCGAGCCCGAATCATGCGTATATCCATCAATAACCATGATTACGAACTCAATACGATAACCATAACCATAAACATAACCATTATGGGTACAAAACTCATTACCATAACCGCATCGCACCACACCATAATTGTGTGGTTAACCATATCCGCAAATGGTGAAAAAAAAATGTTTATTTAATTTTCACCGCACCATTGTAGGCTTTCTAAAAATAAATTGCTAAAATTTAACAAATAACTGTATTTTATCATGAAAATTATTTAAAACATGTATCATTTTTAATTTGAAAAATATGGTTTTTGGTACTAATATGTTTTAAAATGTATAAGGCATTTCAAAACGATAATTATTTGGTACTTCCTTCAACCATCTGTCCAAATTTGTCATTAAATACATTGCAATGTACAAAATTAGCTGAGTATTTTTCAAAGTTTCACTACTAAGCACTAATGATTTATATAAATGTTACAATTGAGTCAAATCAGACATGAGCCGATTGTGGATCGATTGAGTCTCAGTCGAGTCGACTCAATCGAGTCGGGACACTATTGTAACGTTAGTATAAGTTATTAGGTCTTGATTTTTTATCTTTATAAAAGTGTTCG
This sequence comes from Clarkia xantiana subsp. parviflora, assembly GCA_036873135.1. Taxonomy (NCBI): domain Eukaryota; kingdom Viridiplantae; phylum Streptophyta; class Magnoliopsida; order Myrtales; family Onagraceae; genus Clarkia; species Clarkia xantiana. The sequence goes on along the minus strand of JAPTYO010000008.1, from coordinate 23,490,609 downwards.
ATTAATTTTCTAAATTTAAAATGTATATGACGGCAATTTAAGATGGATGATTGAATGAAGTACCAATTACATTGTTTTGAAACATGTTATGCATTTTAAAATATTTTACTACCAATAACCATCTTTTTCAAGCAAATTGTATGGTTTACATAATTTTCCGTATTAATTGGATATCTTGTAGGAGATTAGATTAAAGTAAATACAATTGTTAGTCTAGTAAAATAGGGCTAAATAGTAAATGTAACGGTTTTCTTCAAGTCAAAAGATTAAAACTTGAAATTGATAAGCGTTCTTCTGAATGAATTGAGCAGATGTCTAACAAAATAATAATTTGAATTTTACAAAATAATAATGAATTTAAGTGTTTTACATTAAAATAATGAAGACTTACACTAAAATAATATAAATTTGATAAATTCGATGTATATTTTTTTTAAAAAAATAAACTTATAAGTCCAATACAAATACTTATTAATTAATGAGGTAACATTTGTCGTTCATTATTGTATGTAACTCTACCACTGATGGCGTGTCTGTAATTTATAATGTCATTAACTGTATAATATTTATTTATTTATTTTTTGGTAAAAGTATAATATTTACTCACAATAGGAAACTGTTAACTCGCATGTATGGTTCAAAATGTTAAGTGCAATGTGAGTCAAGTGTACCACATCGGTTAGATTTGAAGAGTTGGAACACTATATAAGTTTGGTGGACTACTCCTACTATTACCAATTGGTTTTAGTATGGAACCTCACTGGGCTTATGTAGTGGGCATGGGCTCGCTCCCCAGTTTTATCTCCTAACAACTGGTATCAGAGCCGGTGGCTCGGTCCAGGAAGTCGGGGAAGGCCCAAAGTGATGAGTGCCGGTGTAGGGCGACGACACGTGGTACATGCTGTTTCGAGTGTGCTCTGGCTCGTTGCATGGCGTGGTCGTTCGAGGGCTGGCTTGAAAAATTCCACAGTTTGGTGCCTTGGACTTCCAGTTAAGGGGGAGTTACGATGTGGGTAGACTCCTGGTTAAGGGGGAGCTACGGTGGACTCACATGTGAGGGGGAGATTGTTAAGTGTACATGTGAGTCAAGTGTACCACATCAGTTAGATTTGAAGAGTTGGAACACTATATAAGCTTGGTGGGCTACTCCTACTATTACCAATTGGTTTTAGTATGGAACCTCACTGGGCTCGCTCCCCAGTTTTTTCTCCTAACACAAAATTCACATTTTCGTTGGCATATTGCTAAATAACATGTAATATAAGTCTGAAACTATGGTCAATTAAACCAATTGATAAAGCGAGTTATATTTGAAAAAGAAAAATTAAATTTCGCTGAAAACGATCTTTTGAAGTGTGTTTTAAATTTAATACTTTCAGACTAAAATTGTGGAAGCAACTTTCAATTAAAAAAACATAAAATACCGAACACATGATAAACACTAGGTGTTTAAATTTACATTAAAAGAAAATGTATATTTATTGTTGAATACGATACTCGTAAATCGTAATGATTTATTACGATTTTGTTTCTCCAACTTTGATTCATCAGCACCTAATATTGTATTTTGTAGCTATCTAAATATATATGTGTCAGCATAATATATATATATTCAAAGAAAGTCGCATATAAAAGTCTGTCCAAATCTCTTATTGAACCATCAAAACTGATACGACGGTAATATACAAATAATTATTATAGTTGAATTTCGCATGAGATGGGCAATGTATTTTATTAGCTCAATTGAGTAAGAAAAAGAATATTGATATAAATGCCACCAGAAAGATAACCAAATTAGCTATAGCTTTGATTTTGCAATCTGTCAATGCAATGCAACACGCAATATAATGTAGCTGGGAGATGTATGTATCGTTGTCACACGAAAAATCAAATAAGAAAATATTTTGCAAGAGATATGCATACACACTTAAAAATGGACAGACATGGACAGTTAACCAACAAAAATCAAACGAAATCCTCTTTCAACAAATTTTGGAGGCAATTTATTCTAATCGAATATTTTGATTAGACCAACTAATAAACTTACGATTCCTAAATGATAACTAGTTCTAATCATAGACTACATCTTTTGAATTAATAACAGTAAAAGAGGCATTTATGATGATTTTTTCATACTTTTATTTTGTATTTTATTTGATTGCATTAATGGATATTATTATCATTTCTATTTAATATAATTTTTGAAAATTATAAGAATTTAAATTTTAAGTGATATTTATGGATTTTTTATTTAAATTGAAAATTGTACTATAAATGGATGGTTTTTTTTTTTTTACATGATATTTTGATTCGGTATTTTATTGGAAAAAACTTGATCCGAAAATATAAATATTCGATCGAAATAAGTAAAAAAAACATGTAAAAAAAACATGTATGATGAAACCGGTTACACTCCTAATTATCACATGAAATTTCCTTGTATAGTTTCAAGGTCAGAATCGACCATTATTGTAAGAAATAACATTTAAATAACAAACCTTATAAGAATATTAGTTTTGGCATGTGTCACTATCGGACATCATCAAGTAGAATGATATTTATTTAGAGATATCTAAAACCAATCATATAACATTCCATTTCCAACTCTCTTCCATTATTATTGTTAATAATAGGTAGTCGGCCCACGCTTTGCGCGGTATGTACATAGTAAACATAATGTAATCCTATTTTATTAATTATTTTTAATTTTTTTATAATACATAATTTACAAAATAGTTTAAATTCATGAAACAAAAAATAGTTAATTAAAGTAATTATTCACTAAGTATATCTAAAGTAATTATTTATTCATTTATTATATTTATTATATTTAAATTTTATTTCATACGAATTGTTAATATTTGTATATAATCTTATTATTTTTAACCTACTTTTTTTACTTTCTTTAAAAAAATCCAAATATTATATGTTAAAAAATTGTAACTTTCTAATATTAGGATGCAAAGTGACTAACATGTTAAGAAAAATACTGAAATTGAATAAGAGTCTTGACAAAAAAATAAATTAATGAGAGTGATCGATTAAAAAATAGTTAAACCATGTAAACTCATATTGTACTATTTTTTATTTTTGTATTCAATATTTATACATATCCATATCTAAATATTAAAATGATAGTACAAAATGATTTTTTAGCGGATTATTAATTAGCATTGTTACAAAATAAATATTGTAGCTACCATAAAAATCGAATAAGGAGCTTATGATGAATTTTACCACGTCTACATAGGCACAAAAGTGATGTCACATATGTAAATGTAAATCATGAATTGTGTGGATCGATGGATTTGTATAATTTTTTAAATTTGATTATATTTTTTTATCATAGAGGTTTTAACTCAAAATGTGTAATATGTATATAAATGTTATTTCATAGGTACTATTAATATTTATATCGTTATTATTTTTAACATATTTATTATGTGTTTTAATTTTTTATTTTCCTCGTATGTTAGTGCAATTTGTTAAATATTTTTTTATGGTGCAATTGCAACTTTCGAATGTGAGGAGGCAAATTGACTAACATGTAAATGAAAGAGAATTTTAAAGCGATTAAGAGGTTTGGCAAAAAAAAAGGATGAGAGTGATAAAAAGAATAGTTAAACAAATATGTAAATTTAAATAATATTATATTATATTTTTGTATTAAATATGTATATATTTATCCAAATATAAATATTATTTTAATATTAAGATGATAATACAAAATGAAACATATATGTGGATATATTTTAGTATTTGAGTGTATTATTAATTCATTTTACTATGTAACATACTAAAAATAATGTAACTCCCCTCAAGATTGAATAAGGAGCTTTTGATGAATTTTAGCATGTCCACATAAGCACAAAAGTGATGTCACTTATGTAATTGTAACTCATGAATTAGGTGGACCAATAGGTTTGTAGAATTGTTTTCAATTACTTGTCAAAATTTTATGAGTTTCATTGAAATTATATATATATATATATATATATATATTATAGTTATTAACAAGTGCTTTGCGCGGAATTCTACTAATATAGAAACTTATGTTAAAATTATTATTTTGTGTTTTATGTAAAAGAAAATTGTATTTTAAATAAATGGAAAAGAATATATGCATCTTATTATTGAAATAACTAGTTATAGTGGTGTATATAAATTAGAAACACATGATTTCATATATCATCATTTATAATGTCTTTACCTCTAACTTTCACATGGTAAAAATATTTCGTAAATAGGAGTATTGTAGAAAAAGTTATAATGATTTGATTAGAATATCCATTAACATATATTACTATAGTATATTAAAGCAATTAAATAAATTTATAGAAATTAAAGTTCAATAGTATTATTTTATGACATTGATTTTTTTTTTCACATTTTAAAGCTCAAAATCTTTGGTTATGTCATATGGCACAAAACTACACATTTGGGGTCAAAAGCTCTATAATTAATTTAACCATTAAAATTATCATTTTCACATATCAGTATCTACTATATTAAAGCAGAATTATATATATTTAGAATATAGTAAAACTAGTTGGCCAACCCGCGCGTTGCGCGGTAAAAAATTTCTTTATAAAATTGTTGCGTGTTGTTAATTTTAGATTTTAATATTTTTTTTTATTCAGCTTTGTTACACGTGTTGCGTGATTGAGTATTTTGTTTATATAATTGTTGATATGTTCTCATATGAAATATTTCTAATTTATTGTATTGATATTGAGTTTTGTTATATTTAATATTCTATTCATGGTAAATGAGTCACTACTACATACATTTTAAGTATATATAATACTTTACATTATAAATTTATATTTTAATCGAACATCATATGCAACAGATGAATTTCATTGTGAATTATATCAAGTTTATATTTTTGTGAATATATATATATATATATATATATATATATATATATATATATATATATATATATTACCGAGATCATTCAAATCCACCAATTCTATTGAATTATCGACGACAGTTTTGTTGGATTTTTTTTTTGTCAATCATTGTTTTTAATTATTTGTTTTAAATTTTCTCTCCAAGACTATTCAAATTCTCCATGGTTATCCATGCAATAAAATAGTTATATATTACTTAATAATTTCTAACTTTTTTACTCATCATCTAAATTATTGTAATTTATCATATTTATATATATAAGTGAGAGTATCTATTATTATTGTATAAACACGCATGTTCCCGTCAGATAATGAAACTGTTGTAGGTGATTTAGTAATTTTTTTTTTTTGCCAAAATTTGTTGCAGTTGTAGTAACAATTAATATGTTGCTACCGTAAGTTTCATGTATTGTTCATTATGTATAATTTAAGTGTTTGGTATTGTTCAGGCAAGTACATTTTGTGTGTGCCTAGCAAATTATATTTTATGCTGATGATCTTATTTATTTTTTATCCTTTAAGTTTTTAGTTTATTTCAAACATTTTTTTAATATATTTTTTTCTTATTTAATGAAGTACATCATTGAATTTTCTAATTATTTATATTTATCAGTTCTTATTATATCGTAATAAAAAATACATCAAAATATGAAAGAAAAAAACTGAAATATTAATATTTTATAAAAGAAATTCATTGATTTCCAATTTAAATTTTTTGATTAATTTGAGTGAGTTCATTGATGTGGTAGATTTTTTTTTGTTTAACTTAATTACCTCTTACGAATATTTGATGCTTTAATATGTTAATAACAATGTTGTAAAAAGGTTACCATTGTTCTTGTGCATGTTATTATGAGGTAGGGTGCCCATCTAATATTCAGAAACAACGATATTGGTTTCTTTCTTCCACAAAACATAATATGTCTGGAGAAGATGATGATGGTCATGGAAGAAGATGGATTTCAAAGCTGATGAACTTCAAGACGGTTACCTTTTGAGTTCAAAGCTTAAATTTTTTTTTTATGCTTATATGGTTGATTGATTTATCTTTCCTAGTATTTGTTTTTATATTGAGGTAAATGCATTTTTATTTTATATTGAGGTAAATGCATTTTATGTTGATGAATGTTATCAATTTTAAGGTTGTTGAACAATATTAAAGATTCAAAACTGAAAAATATTTATGTAAAAATGAAACGGATGTTATCGTGCATTGTGAGAGCTTGGAGCTCATCCAAGCTATGAAAGGGCTTATGTGGACAACGCCACATCTACAAGGTGAGAGAGTAGATGAGTTGTACCAATAAGTTTTAATAATTTGGACATGTCATTGGTGAATTTTATTATGTGTCAATCATACAGTTAACTCATTAGAATTATAATATAGATAGATAGATAGATAGATTACATTATTCTTATTTTTTATTTCACAAAAGGTGTCCCCATGGGCATCATTAGGATGAGAACATTCATAACATGTTTGCTCCACCCTTAAAACAATCTTTGCCACACCGATTCAGCCCATAAAGGGTAAAATATTAGACATAAATATTTATTCTTCTATATTATTATTTTTTACTACATAATATATTATATAGATAAAATGGAAGACATAGATATTCTTTAGACATTAAAGAAGTGTTGAAATTTCAAAAATCAATATTTTTTAACGCGGCCTCACCGAAAGAACCGAAAGAACGCTCTCCAACATTTCTAAACCCTAGTTTCAATACAGCCGCTATCACTTTCACGTTGTCGATCATCTCAACCCATTCCATTATACCTTGTTCGCCTCCAACTTTCATGCTCATGTTGTTAGGATCTTCTTTTGCGTTCTACGATCCATCCGGCCTCTTGTCATGTATGGGTTATCCCCCCCCCCCCTGCTGCCTCAGTTACTATCGGAGGCGGATACACAATACCCCAAGCGGGGTCTCTTGACATCACTTGGTTTACAAATTTTTTTAAATATATATACGGTTTATTTCCAAGGGATATTTTGTAGGAACTTGATTAAATATTTAAAAGGACACTAGTTCAATTGATAATCATGCTAGCGTTGCTGGTAAGTCAAGGAGCTTCCTTCCCTATTGTTACGAGTTCAATTCTTGGCTTTGACAACTTATGTCTGTATTTTTTCTTCTCATTACTTCTATCTCCATCATGAAGAATTGACATTCTTCATTTTTATTTTCTATAACTTTCTTCTCTCCTCTTAACCGATGAGTAGCACGATGTCTGTTGTGTCTACCGGTCGCACAACAAACCTCGCATGAACAATGCTGGTTAGGGATTGGATCACGAATGGATATTGATATGTTGGTCGACAACTTATTAATAGGAACCCTCGGGTTGTTGGCATTTGGTGTATATGGTCCGTCGTAATTGGGAGCCTTTAATATAAGCCCAACAGATTAAGCATAATTGGAGTTTAGGCACATAAGGGATTTTGGGTCAGGCCAAAATCCCTATAAGCCACAATTGGCCCAAAGTGGGCGAAGCCCAATTGCTTTATATTTCGGTCGAACTAGGGTAAACACTTTGGTGGGTTTTGCTCACCTCCTCTTATAAATAGGAGATGTTTGGGGATTTCTTAGGGTTGATCACTCTCTCCCTTTTAGTTGACTAGACAAGAAATCTATCTCCCTATATTCCTAAGAGGTTCGGCCGAAATGGTTACTAGACCAAGGAGGTGCCGAAACTGTGTCAAAAATTTACCCAGATATCCATCCCGTCACCAAATTGAAAGAGACTTTGTTGTGGAGACAATTGCCTACAAATTGCTTCTTAAGAAGAATTACTGCAGGACCCGACCGGCAGATCGAGAACTCCCTCTGTGACGATCTTGGGCTACGGAAGATAAAATGGTATGTGCCCCTTTCCGCTGCGTAATTAGTTACCTAGCATGTACACGTGTTTTAAAACGTAGTAACTATCCCCTAATTACAACACAGGGTTCACCCGATCTAACAGTACGTCCAATTTTAGGGATCTAGGGTACACCATGCAAACTGTTCACCAAGTCTAATAGAGTTTTAGAAAAAAAAATCATAAAACTACATAAATCCTAAAAATAGTTAAAGAAAAAAAAACGAGTCGGATCGAGAATGCCCCAGACCAGCCCCGAACCGGGAATAACATCCCGGTCCAACCCAAAAACGAGAATGCCATTCTCGGTTCTAAAAGTTTTTTTTTTTTTGCTGGGAATCGGATTCTTGGTGCAGCCTTTGTTGAGAATCTGATCTTCGGAAAGTGCTAGTTTTGTAATTAATTTAATAAATACAATATTCTATTTTCGTAACTTGTAGTTTTTTTTTTGGCCAATAGTAACTTGTAGTTCAAATATTGCTACTCTAGTGAAAATTTTTATTTTACATCATACAATTAAGGGTTAATATGTCTTTTGGTACAATATGTTTGACAACTTTTGACTTTTGGTACAACATTTTTTTGTATATTTTTTGTGCTATACGAATAATGCCAATTTCTATATGAATTCACATTAAGGTAAACAGAAAGAAAAAAAAACTCACAAATATAGGGCTTGTGAAGTATTGTAAAAATGTCCGATTTTCCATCTCTTTCGCTCACATATTATCCTAATGAATCCTACAAAGCAATATTTACACAAACTCATTAATTTAAGGATTTTTCTACCATTCTCCAAGAGCACCATACTTTTGGTTTTTTTATTACTAGGGTGGACTTAATTGTAACATATGTAAAACTTTAGAAGTATGAAAAAAATATGAAATTTTTTAACCACACCTATTATTTGCATCATACTATTAATAATATCAATTTCCCTCTAGGGTTCACCTTTAGGGTAATAGAAAAATACAAAATATGTACAAAAAACATGGTGCTCTTAAAGCATGATAGAAATGTCCATGATATAAAGACCAGAGAACTGAAACTAACTCATAAATCATTCAATTTCCTGATTATTATATAATAATTATAGGAAACTCTCATTTTTACCCCAAACTTACAACGAGCTTTTCAATTTGGACGTTTCTATCATGATTTACAAGTATCATACTTATGATACTTTTTTTTTGGTATTTTTTTTATTACTTTAATTGTGAATTTATAGAGACATTGATATTAACAACAGCGTGATTCAAATTCTAAATATAGCTAATTATGTTATCCATAATTTTAAAGTTTTATTTATGTTATAATTAAGTACTTTTTAAAAAGAGCATAAATATGATACTTCACAAACATGTTAAAAATAATGGATTTTTCTACCATGCTCTTGGAGCACCATATTTTTTGCTTTTTTTATTACTAGGGTGGACTTAGTTGTAACATAAGTAAAACTTTAAAAGTATGAAATTTTTTAACTACACCTAATATTTGCATCATACTATTAGTAATATCAATTTCCTTCTAGGGTTCACCTTTAGAGCAATAGAAAAAAAAAAACCAAAAGCATGGTAATTGTGGAGCATGATAGAAAAACAAAAAAATAATCACTTTTAGTTTGTGTTAGTTGCTAGGCAATTTGGTTGATATTTTTTTTTTTTTTAGAAAAAAAATATGATACTTCTATGTTGCATAGTTTCATAAATCTACCAGCTCGCTGAATATCAACAACAATTTGGATTATTCTACCATGCTCCAAGAGCATTATGCTTTTGGTACTCAATTACAATCGAAACAAAAATTATATATTTAACTTAAGCAGATTGGATCAACTAATAACAAGTTTGCGATCTCCATAAAAATACTAAATTCGAATCCCGCTAAGGACGCATTAATAAATATTTACCTTAACACTTTTATCTTAAAATTACAAAAGCAACTTTGTAGAAAAAAAAATCAAAATCGAAGATCAAGGAGTTCATTCAAATTATGTGAAAATAAAAGGACTAAACTTCTATAATTACAAGTCGAGGGACAAAAAGGTTCTACGTTGCCTTGCGTATATATTTTAAGTTGAACGCTATTTCCCTTCCACTCTCTTAATCTCTTATACATTTATCATTTCTCTTCTCCTCTCCTCTTTGCCTCTGCGCTGTGTTCGTTCCTCTCTACAGTTGCTCTGTTCATCGTAGAAGACGCTTAAACAATCGAAGAAAGGAAAACGCCATTTCCAACCCCAAAGCAGAAGAAGAGAGCGATAGAGGGGGAGACAACACGAAGACGGAGGAGCCACTTTACGTATAATGTATGTTTATATATATACGTACACTCTCTAGAAACAGGGATTCGTAGATCTGACATGACTGCTGCGCGGCTTCAGCTCGTCTAGGTACGGAAACTTTCTCTTCTTTTGCATTTCGTTCGTTCTTATTCATGTGCGGAAGGCAATGGATTCGAATTGAAGAAGGAAATGATTGTTGTGCAAGGCTCGACTAGGTGTAGTTTCCTTTGTTTTATTAGCTTCGCCATTTAGTTCTACCGCCCAGGAGATCGATGATACCGTTGTGTGATCTCTTGGCATTACCATTTCTTCATTTTCTCAACCTTCAAATGCAGCATTGAGCTGTGAATTTCTGATTCAGATGGTATGAATTTTTAATTCATGATCAGATCTGGTCCAATTGGATATTCATGCTGTAATTCTGATTTTGAACTGCTGATGGATTTGACTCCGCGAGAAACGAGCTTTGCGTGTCTTCCTGTGCCAACTTTTGGAAGAAAAAAAATAGCTTTTGTTCTTCAGTTTCTTGCAAATTTTACCATCCACATGTTCATGAGCATTGAATTGAAAATTTTGAATTTTGAATAAATGATATGCGAGTGGTTGGTTTTCTCGCTGGAGAAGAATCCGGAATATGACGCATTTATTCTTTATTAATTTACCTTTATGCCTGTAAAAGAGTTCCCCTTGCAATACGCACTCTCTGTTGGATTTTTGTCAAAAGTTGGATACACCAAACTCTCCTAAGTCCTCATATATTTTTTCCCCTTCGGTTTTTAGCCAGATTAAATCAGCTCTTAGTGGCTTTCGTATGGTTTAAGCTTCGTGGTAGTTAAATTTGATCAAAAAGAGACAATTTATAAATTCGATTACATGCTCACTAGCTTTCGATGTTTTGGTTTTTTCTCATTTTAAAGAGCTTTCTAACTTAGCATAACATCATCTGTGATGCAGCGAGATCATGTCTTCATTCTTTTGAAGCATCTACACTTCTGGTTCAAATAATCGTATTGAAGTAAAAATCGTGTGGTTGGAATTCTTTCTCTAGCCATGGTTGCCACTGCTGCTACATCTGCTTTCTTTCAAGTTCCTTTACCAGATCATGCTACCAAAGGGGCCAAGCATGCAAATGGCTCCATCAATCTGGGAGCAATAAAGTCAAAACCTGTATCTGGCAGATTGCAGGTTAAGGCAAACGCTCAGGCATCTCCTAAGATAAACGGCAGATCAGTTGGATTGTCAACTTTGCCTGAAAACGATATTTCAACACCTCCACCAAGGACCTTCATTAACCAATTGCCTGATTGGAGTATGCTTCTTGCTGCCATCACAACTGTCTTTCTGGCAGCAGAAAAGCAGTGGATGATGCTTGACTGGAAGCCAAGACGATCTGATATGCTTATCGATCAGTTTGGCCTCGGAAGAATAGTGCAAGATGGCATGGTTTTCAGGCAGAATTTTTCGATTCGATCTTATGAAATAGGTGCTGATCGAACTGCATCGATAGAGACAGTACTGAATCATTTACAGGTACTAACTTAATTTTTAAACAAATCTATTGTCCAAAAAAAAAACTTAATTTTAAAAATCACCTTATTGGTCAAGTATTTCACATGCATTCATAGATACAATATACCATGTTGATCTTCTTTATTATACTTGCAGGAGACAGCCCTCAACCATGCTAAGTCTGCTGGGCTTCTTGGTGATGGCTTTGGTTCTACTCCAGAAATGTCCAAAAGGAACCTGATTTGGGTTGTTACAAAAATGCAGGTTCTCATAGATCGTTATCCCACATGGTAAGTTTGAAAAATTATCAAATGAATTTCTCCTTCTTTACATACCATCTTCATGATCTCTTAATTATGTTTTTATTACTATCTTTACAACGTCCCTTCCATTAAAGCTGTCGAAACTTGCTACATGTATGACTGACCTAAGCTTTTCCTTTAGTAGTTAGTTCCTATAGCATGTTTTGCTTTGTAATAATATAGGAATAATTCACATCCTTATCATGCACTAATTACATTAACTCATGGCTAAAACAATTTGTTAGCTATACGATCATTACTGTTACCATTAAACAGTAAAAATTGCTTTGACTTCCAACAAAAAAAAAAAACTTGCACTGGCTCCAATCCAATCTACCAATACAATTAGCAACTAATATTTGGTTAATGTAGGGGTGATGTTGTTCAAGTGGATACTTGGGTATGTGGGTCAGGGAAGAATGGTATGCGACGCAATTGGCTTGTACGAGATCTCAAAACGGGAGAAACTCTAACAAGAGCTTCAAGGTACAAAACTGGACATGTTTTGAACATGACTTGTACCACTAATATTTGGGGTCTCAAGTGATAAAAAACTGATATTTCAAAACAAATAAGTGATTTTGTCTTGCTGACAATGTATAACTAAGTTATGATATGCTAACCTAGCCTTTTGTTTCTTTTTTGTGACGGCATATCAGTGTATGTGTGATGATGAATAAAGTGACAAGAAGACTCTCCAGAATCCCTGCAGAGGTTCAAGGAGAAATAGAACCTTATTTTCTGGATTCTGCCCCCGTGATAGATGAGGACAACAGGAAGCTGCCCAAATTGGATGAGAGCTCAGCAGCCAATGTCTTGTCAGGTCTAACTGTAAGTTAACCTCTTCAACATTCTTATAGAAAACCAAAATAAACTCTTTAAGTATTAATCTGTCAATAGGAACGGTCAGTAAAGATCTACTATTTCTTACTGTAGCCTCGTTGGGGCGACCTAGATGTGAATCAGCACGTGAACAATGTAAAGTACATTCGCTGGATTCTTGAGGTACAGCTCTCCACCACCAAATAAACATGTTCCTTGTCTACCACCTCCAACGTTTTTCCATTTATCTCTGTTTTTGTTGGAATCTATCAAATTTCAAGAATCTAATCTTATAATTGCATATACTGGAATCTGATCTTGGCTAGCAATTAGGTTAAGCATAACCTTTGACAACTCACATACCAATCACGAGACATTGGTAGTGCACTGTGTACTGTTATCTATGGTGCCAACTAATTGTTTTATTAACTAGCAGTCTAGCACTGATCCAAATTTTTAAACCTAGTAATGTTGCCTTCAATTATTGATTGTCATGTTCCTCAAATGATTGATCAATGCTAAAATTCATCTATTACATTATGTTTATATATCCATATTAAAATTGTCTCCTTTGCTCATTTGGTTCTTATAATTTGATCAAATAATGAGTAGGGAATCTGCACTTTTTTTGTGGGTTTTCTTTAAAATTTGCTATTGGGAATGAACTCGGGAGTCAAATGTGGATGTGCAGGGAGCTCCACAAGCTATTTTAGAGACACACAAGCTTTCAGGCTTAACCCTCGAATACAGGAGGGAATGCGGGAGGGACAGTGTGCTGAAATCACTCGGGGCAGTCTCGGGACATGAGATTGAAAGCTCTGTTGAAGTTGAGTGTCAGCATCTGCTGCAGCTTGAGAGCGGTGCAGAGATTGTGCGGGCAAGAACTCAGTGGAGGCCAAAATCCACGATGAACGAGGGAGGAGCAACTGAGAGGGAGCTGTTTGCTGTAAATGCCTGATGATGAATGAAATCAAAGGCAAAGATGTGAAGATTGGTCATCGTGTATGTAGGATCGTAGGTGTGAATGCTGTTAGTTGGTTAAATCTGTTGATGATATGATATGTTTGTTCTTTATAAGTTATATATAAGTAAGATGATGTTGTATGTGAGATGTCCTCCTTTGATGCATCACCAAGGGAAAAAAAGAGGAAGAAAGAATTGTTGTCTCACTCAATGTAATTAGCACCAAGTCTAGTTTCTTGAAATGTAAAAAAATAAAGTTGTCATTAAGTTATGGTCTAATATTCACTTTTTTGCGGCATTTAGGTGATTATACTGCTAGTGCTAATCCCAAAAGAAATGAACCGTAGGCTGGATGGAGATAGAAGTTGCCAATACCATCTTTGCCACCACTACCTCACCACTGTCTCACCTAACCAACACAGTGAGGTGGCTTGTGAAGGATTGATTTCAAACATAAAATTCAGATTCATACAACATAATAGTTATTAAGTAAGCGTTCTTTAGCTACTAAATTATTATTGTCGGTAATTACTAAATCATTCATTATTACGTTATTTTTAAATTACCATATGGTAGTAAACTTCGTGGCTAAAAAAAGAAGTGGTAATTAACTTCTTTTCTTTTTTTAATTTTTCTCTTAATCTTTCATTTTGATGTAGTTGTCTATGAGTAGAGTTTTCAACTACACCTCTCAATTATCCTAACTTTTGCTTGAACAGCCTCTGCATTTTTTCAATCCAATAAAGTTTTTATGTTCACATTTGTCATGATTGCTCTTGCAAATTTTGAATCATGCCCCTCATTCTTTAAATTTTTCTACGTCGTCTTCACAAGTTTTCGACCTAGCGAGAAATTATTTTCTCATTCTTTTTTCTTTTCTTCTCTTTTCAAATGAAAACATACATAAAATAATCAACAAAACAGTTATGCTACATGCACCCAATGGTAGATTGAAATCGCTTGAATCTACAAAACTTCTCATGGTTCAAGACTCGGATGCTCGAGCCAAATAAGTTGATTATGTCGGTGTCTTGAGTGAATGATCCTCTAATGGGTGGACAACACCGACAATAATGTCTTCTTCCTTTGACTTCTCAAATGCTCATTCATCGACACATTCTACCTTAATAGGATCCCCAATCTTTTTTAATCGAATGATCTCTTCATCTCTTTTGATATTTTTCAATCATTAGTCATGCTTGATCTCAAAATAATCTTCCGCACAGTTAGCTCCCATTGGGTTATGATTGCCGCATACTAAATGAATGGCCAAGTTTAGAAACACCCATAGATGGTCTGGAGTTTGATCAGACGTGCCCCAAATGTTAAGTGAAGTTTTAGAGGCATCAAGACTGTCTGAAGTACAACGGTTGACACAAGTACGGTCGACGAGCAAAGAGTTGTGGGCATGATATGCGTGACATGTGTGTTGATTGAAATGATTATCTGAGCTACAAAAAAGCAGAGAGACACTCAAACTTCGAGGATAAAATTAATTATGACTTCTCATACCTGGGTGTTGGACATCTTGAGTGAGCAACTTCCTCGTTATGTAATTGGACCTGCTGAATATTCTCATTTTTCTGCTCCATTCGGTCGAAACAACTTGTATGCGTAAGACACCTAACAAAAGGTACCTGAAAATATCAAATATGAAAATTAATATAAATGATGAGTGATGTCATGCATGCATGCATTTTTTTTTTTTGTGAAAACTCAAATGTCATTTATTTTATAATTTTAATTACGTTTCAGGAAGAATTAGAATTTCTGATCTAAGGTACTTTATTCTATTCGGAGTTCACCGAGCTCATTCGGTGCCTTACTATTTGGTTCGAACGAGGACAAATGCTTAAAACAATTTTTTTGACAAAGGTTTTCTTGTCCTTTGTTAAACTTATATAGTCACACTCAACCGAAAAATCAAGCTAATTTTTTTCAAAATCTGTATCAACTCTTAAAAAATTGCTAACTCATGAGAGTGTTATTCTATTTTCAGAGTTAATATTACCGAAAAAATCGCAATACACATTTGACAAAAATGAATGACGCTTTAAGTTTTTTTAAAACAAACATGCATGCTTGAAAGTCAAAGTTCTACTGCTAAGAAACTTATAACTTACAACAGTTTACCTTAACAATGCATTTAAGATGTATGCTTGAAATTTTAAAAAAAATGGTAGAAATTATTTTTTGAAAATAATGCATATGCAATGCTTTTGAAATTAAAAGCTCTACAGCTAAGATAACTTACGATCTACCTAGAATTTTTTTAATAAAAAAAATACATATTTGATGCATGTTTGAAATTAAAAATTCACGTTTTTTTTTTTTGAAAATAATGCATATGTGACGCATGTTTAAACTTAAAAGCTCTACAACTAAGAGAACTTACACTTTACCTTAAAGTTTTGTTTATAATGCATATTGGGTGCATACTTGAAACTAAAAATAAATGTTTTTTTTTTTTTAAATAATGCATATGTGATACATGTTAAAAATAAAAAATGTACAACTAAGAAACTTAATGTTAAGCTGTTTTTTTAATGCAATGGGATGCATGCTTGATAAATTTTTTTTATACATTTAGGAAGACTTAGTATTTACCTTATAATATGTAAAACCTGCATAAAATCAGAGGACCAATTTTGCAAGTTGGAAAATTCAGGTTCTAATATAATATAAGGGCAAAGTTTAAGGTCAAAACCTATTTTCTCTCTACAAACCTATAATATATCACGTAGGTTTTGTGGAGTGATGGGCCCTAAGACAGATTTTGTTTTAGCTAAGGCATCCAAATCACTACAAATCAAGATTGAAGGGTTTTTTTGTGCCGTCTACTCCATCTAAGGGTTCTCTCATCTGATTTCGTAGCCCAATCAAACCCTAAAGAGCTTGGAGAGTAAGAGAGAATCTCAACACAAGAAACTAGCGAATTCTCGAAGCCCGACCAAGCCACTATGGTTGTAGACAAAATTGAGTATCTATGAGTGTCCGATGAAGTTTCAGATCACGATTAAGGTAAACTCCATAGTTTTCTTCGCATACTTTCAGTGTTAGATGTTTATTCTTAAAGAGAGAAAGCTTCGAAGGTCGTTAATGGTGGATTACGTTTTGGTGGTGCTTATTCTCATTTCTGGCCATGGTTAGACTCTAGGGGACCTAAGTAATCTATTACAAGTGACGAAACCGAATTTCAGAAATTATGTTGAACCGTGAACTTTAAGGCCATAAAAGTTGTATCTTTACTGATTATTTCGCAACAATAAATCCATGATCTTGTAGTTAATTGTAAGGGCTTTCCATTGACACCAAGAACACCCAAAATCCAGCCCGGACGAGGGAGAACCGAGCTCCCGAAATTGGCTCAGCAATCTGTAAAATCTGGTCTTAGGTTAAAGATGAAGTTGACCACGCCCGGCCAACTTTGACCGACTCGTGTGAGCCACCCGGATGTCGAAACGCGACACCGTTTCGGCGTTGGTCTAATAATTGAAAACTCTACTTACAGTAATTTTTGGGAATTTTTCTGAGATGGTCGAAAAATCAGCGTATAATAGGATACCGGGTTTTTGCCTAGTTTTGCGTGCCGTGACGGGAGCAGTGAATCTGAAATCTGAATTGGACCCTAGGATATTTGAGTTATGATTTAGTGGCTGGAAATTTAGAGGGCTTTGTGGCTCAGACAGAAGGTCTTATACATGTTATCGTATCATTTTTAGGGAAATAGGTTCGACGGAGCTATTGACGTCGGTTTTTGGGGTTCAGTTGAGGTAAGTAGTTTTAGCTTATTCCTATATTTACAAAATAAATATTTTCTGCACTGCATGAAGTTTCAAAGATAAGCCCTTTTCGAGCATGAATATAATTTTCCTATTTTGAAATTCGGATCAAGTGCTTGAAGTTCTGTTATGAATTACGTATATTTTGATGTGCTCAATTTTCAAGAATGTTTCCGTGATATGCCTTGATATAATGTTTTGATGGAAATTTTTAATGGAAACCTAATTTATGAAGTTCGACTTTGGTCTCGGAAACCTATTTTATGAAATGCGACTTTTGTCTCGGAAAACCTATTTTATGAAGTTCGACCTCTGTCTCTGACTCTGTGCTCGTAAGTCTGGCTACGGCCTGAACCCTTACGAGGGCCCCTCCGGCGTATGCATACGAAGTTCGATCGCTTTTGGCCGACCCAGCGGAATATCTGGGCTCTGTATCCTTCCAATGGGGGAAAACATTTGAGCCGACCCAGCGGCATACCTGGGCTCTGCATCCTTCCAATGGGGGAAAACATTGGAGCCTTCATGCAGGCATCGTAGGCGTGGTGAAAAGACTAGAGCAACCTCTGATCTGATATGTTCTGTTCTGAATTTCGATTAAGTTCGAAACCTCTGATCTGTTCCGGCATTCGATTAAGTTCGAAGCCTCTGTTTCTGAATGACCTCCGACTCTGATTCGTTTCTGAATTTTGATAAGTTATGCACCTATTGTTTAACCTCCGACTTTGATCAAATATGTTTTGTGAAAGTTTTTGAACTTTGTATTATTTTGACGTTAGTTGAAAACCTTATATTTATTACCACTATGACCTAGATATATAAATATATATATATATATATATATATATATATATATATATATAATTCCGAGAGCTAGATCCAATAGGAATAAGTGGTCACTACTTACTGAGTTGCTCCCAGCAACTTACCCCTATTATCTCCTTAGTTTCAGGACGAGTAAATAGTACTTCAGATCATCAATACCGGTGACCTTCTATGCGATATTCCGAGGCGTTGATTTTGGATGATGTCAGAGTGCGCAGCAGAAGCATGAATCATGAAGTTGTCAACTACTCAAGTTCAGGATAAGCAGATAAAGCGTCAAATGTTTCGTATTTAATGACGTGGATACACTTGATTTTTGGATTATTTTAGAGAACGCATTAGAGGTATGCAGTTTGTGTTATTCCCTTGAATTTGATACTTATGTATAGAGAGATGTTGGATTATTTAAGTATCATGATTCCTTGTATTAGAATACCTATGGAATTAGAGTTGTTTTCAATTAAATGATCTTTTGAGGCTTCGTTATTTACAAGTTTATTACTAGTAAATAATAGCCATCACCCCTAACTTCCAAGGTGGATTTCGGGGCGTGACATAACCCTTAACGAGAAAAGAGATGGATAAAAAATGCCAGATTAGGGGTCCTAAAAAATTGTGTGGATTTGCTCTAAAAGGTATGTTCCACAAATAGACTCCCGACGCAGTCGTTCCTTCCCCCCCCCCCCCCCTCCCTCTCACGCGCGCAAATGTTAGGGATCACAAGACCTTTTGAACGGCGGATCATGCGCTCTGGTCATACCGTACTAAACCTCCAGCGTTTCTCAGTCACCCCGTGTTTGAAGCGTTTTGGAAACTATTCTAAAAGTGGTGTGTGCGAATTTAAACGATGCAAATAGATAGTTATAAGCATAAAATTTCGCACCTAAACAAACAAAAAGTTAGAATATTGAATAGAATAAAAAATAAAACTCAAAGAAATATGAAAACAAGCGAAAAAATGATGAGTCTGAACTCTTTAAAATTTCAACAGAGACGCCAAAATGTCATAATTAAATCCGATCTAAGGCGATGTATTGAAAAGTATGGATTTTTAAGAGTTGTCATCAATTAATTATTAGTCTAACTAAAAATATGGATTAGCTAGTGCATAATTAATTAAACACCAAGGCTTAAATCAGTTTATGATCAGAGATTATAATTGTGGGGTCTATTACGAAATAAGACATTGATTAAAATTCCCTCCATTACGAAATAAGACGTTGATTAAAAAATTGCCAATTTCATATTTTACATATATATATATATATAAATAACTTCACATTTGTTAAAAAATGATGAAATAAAGAATAAATTTCATCACAAGGGAATTGTCGACTAGAAATCAATTATACGTAAATAAAATTATAATTTCTCAATAAAGCAAATCTAAAATTACTTAAAATTATCAAAGATACTTAAAATAAATATAACATATTAATATTAAACTAAACCACCGTTCCCTTGTCTTTAATCGCCGATGAGGTAGAGTTTCCCATGTAAAGGGATTCTCTGGTATCCACCTCCTCCAAGCTTGAGAACAACGCTTACTCAAGCAGACATGCTTTGTGGCGCCGGTGTCTTCCCACCACTCAATTGGGTTGGAATCATCCATATTGACCTCTAACACCAACGCGGTTAAGTTAAGGTCATCCAAGTCCTCGGTAATCGCTGCCACGTGGGCCTCCTGTTTCCTAGGGAACCTGCACTCAATAGAATTGTGGCATACCTTACCACAATTAAAGCAGCTACCTAGAAAACGTTGTGGAGCTTGAGAGCCTTGTCCTCCTCGAGGTCCCTTGCCTCCTTTAGAAGATTTGCCGCCTTTGGATTTCTTGGAGACACCGCCTTTCGGACCTAGGTTGACCCCTTGTATTGCGGCTTCTTTCCTCTTCCACGATAGCCCTGCCTGCTCGGACCCGGGTTATGTTCCACCACATTAGCCTTGGCCGAGTTGATCGTTCTCATTGGGCCGACCGAATTTCCCTAGGCATTCTTCTAGAGACCCTCCTGGGTGGCGATCTTGTTGAGCACTTCTGACACCGGCATCTCCTTTGTTTTATGCTTCAGGTAGCCCTTGAACCAATCCCACCTGGGAGGAAGGTTCTCCATGATCACAGCCGCTTTGAATGACTCGGTAAAGGCCATATGCGCATCATGGAGCTCCTGAAGCAAATTTAAGAGCGCATTCACCTACTGCATCACATATTTTTTATCCACCATTTTAAATTCAAACAGTTTACTAACAAGGAATTTCTTCCTTCCAGCATCCTCCAACTCATATTTTGAATTAATAGACATCCACAGCTCCTCGAAGACATCGTCTTGCTGTAAACATGATACAGCGGGTCGGTAAGACAGCTCATGATAGCGTTCCTGCAAAGGTAGTCAGAATGTTTCCACGCCTCTAACGCCGGGAAGGATGTAGCATCATCTGCGACAATTTTCGGCGTGGTATTCAAACACCGCATAAATATACTTGGCAAGCACAATTGCCATTCACTTCTAAAAAATTGGGCTCAAACAAAGCCCATAAAGGCCACAAGGACTTTCGGGCAACAAGTTTAATAATTAACTAGCGGCGACTCTTCAAAATGCATATTTTCAAAACATATTCGCCTTAAATCGGATTTAGGTTTGTCATATATGTTGGAGAGCTCCGCTTCTATCACGTCATAATTGACTGGCTCACATCTACTACTTCCTCTAATGAACTTTATTTACGAAAACTAATTTAGACGTAATTAGGGCAGAGCATGGTTCGGTTTTGGGCCGAACCGGTTCAGAACCGAACTGGAATCGAATTTCTGGTTCAACCGGTTCTGTACATCAGGCAAGAACCGAAAATAATTTGGAGCTAGAGAAACAAACCTTCACAAACCGGTTCGAACGGTCCGAACCTTATTTTGTAATCTTATGGTTTTAGCTCCACTACTTAGCCCTTATCTCCATTCGCTATTTTCTGTTGACTCTGTCCTGGACACTCTCTTTTGTGGAATCATTCGGATTTTCAATCGCCACTGGATCAATCAGATTCAAATCAAGGCTCGTTTGCATTCTAACTTGACTGTAGAGAACGAGCCTTGACCTCGCTCCACCGTGGAACGAGCAGGCACCTGATTCGTAGATAAAGTTGCCAAAATGCTAAGAAATAGACCACATGCGAAGTCTTCCATCAACAATACCAGCCAAAAACAAAAAGAAATTGAATGAACATCATATTAGGTGTGCCTCAATTTTCTTTATTATTACTATCTGAAAATGGTATTGTACCCAAAAATCGTGAAGATGCTTGGATCTTGCTCCGCCACGGAACGAGGAGCACCAGATTCGATCAAGCCGACGACGGTGGTCTCTGTCTCGGCTTTGTCTGAAGAAGCATCGGCGCCGGGAGCGGCTGTCGGAGCAGTTTCTTGGAGCGCGGGGCAGCGATTCTCTTCCTATGCCCCATCAACAACCGTCGGATACGGAGCTTGGCATGTCTCGTCGGAGAAGGAGTTGGGCATGTCTCGCCGGATTCTAATCCTGTCGCAGGAGACGGAGCTCAAAAGGGGAAGTTATCAACTAAGTGGATCATCAGTGGAGTCTGATGGGTTTGGCGGCTGCTGCTCTTCAGAAATTAGGGTTTTTTGTAAATTTTTTAAGAGATCCGGTTCGGTTTATGATGCGGCATGATGGTGGGATAGGTGCGCAGAAATCGAATGCAAAACGAAAACGAACGCAGGGTTGAGGAAAAACCTCGATTCTCTGATTTATCAATAACTGAATGTAAAATTCGGCCAACAATGTCTTAAATAGAAACCCTAATCTATTAAATAACCAAAAATAACGAACAAGTCCCGAATAAGTTGAAAACTACAAAAAAAAAAATACCGGAATGTTGTTTCTGCCCGAAAAATACTATTCACGGCCAAAATTCTTCGAAACTACTCGGTTCCGCCTGCATCAGTTTAGAACCGGTTCAGAACCTGTTTTGAACCGGCCTAGAACCACACAATATATTCTCTTACAGAACCGAATCACAACAGAACCGGTTCAAACTGATTCGGTTCGTCCAAACCGGTTTTTCTGCCCAACCCTAGACGTAATAGACGCTGGTGGTGATTGACACAGCCATTCCAAACACGTTCAGGAGCAATTGCTTACAATTGACTATAATCTTATCTGCTAAATTGTTAAAAATGTTCATGCGAGTTCCACTTCCACCACCCATTAAATGAAAACTCCTTTCGTACTTTATGTCAGAATTGTATGATTAAAGTTCTGAGATCTCTAGTGAGCCCATATACCTACACACTTAATATTTTAAATGATCAGCTTTAGCTCATTTAGAAAATCAAGCATCAGGCCTATATAAATATTAAGCCCATCTGTTTTGGTCTTCTTCAACCTGAGAAAGCAAGGGTAGTGGATTAGATAATTTGCCCAACTCTTTATGTCTCAAATTGTACTTTACTATTGTAATTTTGATATATGTATTTGATATAGTTAATTTTGTATTTTTTTTTATAGAAATCTATTGAAATGAATTAATTTTAAAAGAAAAATATTAAATTTATAGATACATGTCAAAATCTTAGTGATGAGAGACAATATGGGAATGGATGATTTAAATCCGTAATAGGGAGACTACATGCGTGGAGAGTAATACCAAATCAGCCTCGAATTGCACACTTGCGCCTACTTCTTCCCGAGATAATTGATTTGATGAGTCTTTATATGCACTGGCATGTCACACCTAGTAAGGAGAGTGAATGACCAAACTAGGTTCTTTTTCGAAACTAATTCTCAAACTAGGCTTGTTCAGAAACTAATTCCCAAAATAGGTCTTTTCGTATTTTTAATAATATATATTATTTACTTTGCATCCTAAAGTTTACATTATATTACAAATGAACCCTCAATCAGAATATAATACAAGAAAAAAAATTGAAATTTAAGAAGATTAAATATATGAAAAAAAATAAAAATAAAATAAAAAATAATTAATGAAATGATAAAAATATACATTAAAAAATAATCAAACAAATATTTTTTTTGTAGCTTTTAATTCTTAAAAAATATGTGAAATTAAAGGATAAAATATACATACAAAAATTAGTAAGTTTTAAACAAATTTGTATTGGAAAAAAAAACAACATATAATGATATAAAAGCTATTCATCGAGAGTACGGAAAAAAAAATATACAAACTGAAATTCATTCATAAATTCATTCTATTGATTTTTAAAATTTAAATTAGTTTATTTGTTTTTTTTTTCGGTTCTAATTTTATAAATTTAACACGTTTTGTTTAGGGTTTATGTACCCTTTCATTTTTATATTTTCGTACTTAAAAAATCATGAGTATTTAGTTTCTTTACATTTTATATCACAACTTTTTTTTTTTTATAATTTATATATTTAGTATAATTTATTTTTACAATTTTTTTTCACAATTAATAATTTATTATTTTTTTAGTTTTAACTTTTACATATATTTACCATATTTTTTTTTCAATTTTTCTAATATATTTCTCGTATCATTTCGGTTTAGGGTCAACTGTAACAAAATATAAACTTTGGGATGTAAAATAAAAAATATATTTAATTAAAAAAATAGAAAAACCTAGTTTGAGAATTAGTTTCTGAAGAAGCCTATTTTGGGAATAAGTTTGCCAAACGAACCTATTTTGGGAATTCACTCTAGTAAGGAAGCCAACAACTTCTAAAAATTGGGATCCACATTAAAGTAGATGCTAGAGTGATAAAACATATCAAATCTGATATCAATTAACTAAATAGAGTTATTTTAATAAATAAAATTAAAAAAATGGTAGACAAAATTACTTAGAGTTAATTTTTCAGGTTAATGATCAAATTACTAAATTAAGTTTTGTTACTTGGAGCATCCACAATATTTTTGCATAACTTATAGTACTTAAAATTGTCGCATAGGACATTTAAGTACAATTTACGTAGTATTTAAGTTAAGACGCGCCTAAATAATTTTTGCTCTCAAATAATTTAAGTAACTAAAATAGTATATATTTACTCTTTAGTAGTTTTACTAAATATATTTTATTATTAAATTTTCCTATAACCACTAATAAATTATTAGTGTTAATTATGATTTTTTTACATTCAAAATAAGCTAAGAGCATTCACAATGATTTTACATAGTATTACATAACATTTCTTAAATGTGAGCATTATATTTTTTTATGTAAAACATTAATTAATAATATTGTTACAATTGTTTAAATAGTACTTTTTAAAAGTAAAACTCAAATATTTTTCTATAATGCATTCTTTAAACTTAAGAATGCACTAAGTGTCACATCATTACATATAATATTTTTTATTCAAAATTAATTTATTTCATATTAAATGCTAATAGTTTATATGTGGTTGTTTGACGATTTAATAATAAAATATGTTAAAATAAAGCATGGAAAGCAAATATACAATTTGAATCTTAACTTTAAGTATTATTTCAAGTGTACATAAATATTCAACTAGACAATTTGTTAATTTATGTTTCATTTGTTGATAAAATGTTAGTTTCGTCAAATATTCGGTCTAATCTAGATTGAATTGGCCATGTGGCTTACATATAATCAAATAAAAACCGACCCAAATAACGAAATCGCACTCGAATCTTCAATTTATTGTTATTCTACACGTCTCATCATAAAAAAAAATCTTAAAATTACAAAACAAATTCACATCTCGTTATTAGAAGAAATAAATAAGAGAGCTAATAAGTTTGTCTTAAGTTCTTCTTAAGTTTTTTATTACGGCTATGGCGGTGCAGCTGCAGCTGGTTATGGCCGAGAGAGAGAGGGAATAAGAAGAAGAAGTTGGTCCTAGAGAGAGAAGAAGATGAAGCTGATCCTAGAGAGAGAGAAGAGAGAGAGAAAAGAAGAAGAATGGGGAGGTTGAGAGAGAAAAGAAGAAGGTTACAGGAGAGAGAGAAGAAGAAAAAGGTGGGTGACCGGGCAGGAATTGGTGGTGGTGGCCGGAATTGGAGGTGGGTGGCCGAAATCGGTGGTGGTGGACGGAATTGGAGATGAGCTATTTTAGAAATTTTTAAAATTATTCACTCACATGCTGGTCACGTGAGCACATTCCATCCAATTTAACCTTAAAAATAGACGGAGACACCAAATAACAACATTATATGAAAATTCGGATAGTATTTGTATACCTCAGACAAAACTGACACATGGGTCAAAATTGGAAGTGTTTAGGTTCTATTCCCTAAAAGAATATATGAAATAGTGAAAATTAAATTAGGGTTAATAACTAAAAAACTGTCCAAGGTTTGCTCTATGTTAAAATTAGATGTCTGAAGATTCATTTGTTAAAATAAAGTGTCAAAGGTTTCAATTTTGTTAAAATTTGGTTTTCCGTCCAAAAAAAACTGTTAACTTAGACATAATTCGGTGAAATGACTTTATTGCCCCCTTAAATATTTTCACCAATTTTATTAATAATTTAAGTAGATTTGAAATGACTAAAATACCCCTATTATCAAATTATAACAAAACCGTGCAATATCACGTGCCTTCACTTCAAGAATAGAAACATGAGTGTAGATTAGAAGAAGGAAGAGGAAGAACAGGTTTTGAAGAAAAAAAAATTAGGGTTCTTCACATTATGAAGTCCTCTTCTTCCAGCTCGGCGAGACGGAACCGTCCAATTTCGACAAGGACTCGTGGTTGCGACTTCGCGGAGCCCGTTTACTGTGAACACGACGTCATTGCTGTTGTTAGAACATCGTGGACATCGGACAACTTCGGTCGAAGGTTCTATGGCTGTCCTTTTTACAATGTAAGCAATCCTTTACAGTAATTGGGTATGGGTCTTGTTGTATTATCCTCAATTAGTGTCGATTAAGACTAATTGAAGCTCAATTTGTGTTCAAATCCGAAATTTCTGTAAAAGTAGTGTAATTTTAGGGTTTTGGTCAGCCCTAGCAATTGTGTATTCTGCAATTTATTAACTTTTATTGTAATGTTGATTAATTAAAGTTGAGAGAAGTTCAAAATTGAATTAATTGTCGTCTAATTGGTTATGTCATCTCGTTTGTTCATGTTTTCGGGGAAGGACCTTGGTTGCGGCTTTTTCATGTGGGTTCAAGATGGCACGTGTTCCCATTCAGCTAGGATTGCAGCCAGGTATGAGAGAATGTTAAGTGAAGCCGATGCAAAACTGAAACGACTTCATAGAATGTATCGTTTTATCATATTTTGCTTATGTATGAGACTGATAGTTGCATTATTAGTAGGGAAATAAGAACTGTATTATCTGTGACAGAGTTAAGTTTATGTCATTTTGTAAGACTTGTTGATGCAGTTGATGATGAACTACTAAGAATTATTTCCGCTGTTTATATTCATGATTTGTTCATTTAAGGTCTACAAGTGTTTGAAGATGTTCACTTTGAATGTTTAAGACTTGTGTGAAATTATACAGTTGTTAAACTAGAATATCTAAAATATTGATCTTATTGTTATTAGATGTCTCAAAGATTTAAGTTGTCGAAGTAAGGTGTCTGATATTATAGAGTTGTTAAAATAGAATGTCTAAAATATTGATCTTATTGTTATTAGATGTCTCAAAGATTTAAGTTGTAGAAGTAAAGTGTCTGATATTATAGAGTTGTTAAAATAGAATGTCTAAAATATTGATCTTAATGTTATTAGATGTCTCAAAGATTTAAGTTGTCGAAGTAAGGTGTCTGAAATTATAGAGTTGTTAAAATAGAATGTCTAAAATATCGATCTTATTGTTATAAGATGTCTCAAAGATTTAAGTGTTGAAGTAAGGTGTCTAAAATTATAGAGTTGTTAAATTAGAATGTCTAAAATATTGATCTTATTGTTATAAGATGTCTCAAAGATTTAAGTTGTTGAAGTAAGGTGTCTAAAATTATAGAGTTGTTAAATTATAATGTCTAAAATATTGATCTTATTTTTATTAGATGCCTCAAAGATTTAATTTGTTGAATGAAATAGACTGTCTAATATTAATGTCATTGTTAATAGCTGTCTGTAAGTATGTTGAAATAGGAAGTCTGCAAGTTAAGATGTTATTAGATGTCTTCAAGTTTAGATATGTAGAAATACAATGTGTTAAATAGATTTTTCAACGATTAGAGTTCCAACACAGATAGAGTCAAGCCAAAAGGTGTACCACATACAATCTTCATATCCAAAAGTAGACAACCGACATCTCCCAAACCACATCATTCCTATTGTACTCTATAGAGATGACGAGTCAAAAGTTGGAAGGCTTTTTTACCCAAAAGTAGACAAATCCAAACCAAAAGGAGTTCCGACATCTCCCAAACCACTTCATACCGAAAAGTAAACAAACACAAACTAAAAGGAGTTCTGACATCTCCCCCAAAACACAACATTGCGAAATAAGAGTATTTCACTTCCCTCCCTTCCCATCATCATCTATTGTTATGACCTCCTTCTGCGATTGTTTGGCAAGTACCACGTTCGGGTTCTTAAGTCTCATACTCCTCAGTTTTGGCGTCTTAGAGGAACTTGACCTTCTGACTGCCGGTTTCTTTCGATAACCTATGTGCTTACGAACTTCGTTAGGTACTTCAACCTGGAGTTCTGCTGGAGGGAGTATCATACGAAGCGGAGTCACATCCTCATAATCTAGTGGCAATTCTTGAACTTTTGGTCCCTCTTCTTCCATTTGATGGCCCTCTTTCTGGTTTTCCTCAACTGGTGGGTTAGCTGCACCAAGAGGGGGCTCATCTTCAACCGGATGACCCTCCATCTGGTTTTCCTCATCAGCTGGAGGGTTGGCTGCATCAACAGGGGGCTCATCTTCTTGACCCGGATGCTCCTCCTGGTCATCCTCAGCTGGACGGTTGGATGCATCAACAAAGGGATCATCTTCTTGACCTGGAGCCCTCCTCAGCTGGAGGGTTGGCTGCATCAAGAGGGGTCTCAATTTTCTGGCCCTCCTCAACATGGATGTGGTCAGTTGCATCTTCCTGACCTGGATGCTCTCCTTGGTTCTCCTCCTCAACCAACATATTTTGTCTTCTCTTCTTTGACTTCTACTTTCAGGATTTTCCAGATGACTGCATATTTCAATTGAATTGTTTGAACATCAATTACTTCAACACTTTAAATATGAGCACACATAATCTATAAACATTCATTAATCTGTACAGACCAAATCTCCAAAGATATTAGACACCATATTTCAACAAGCAGTAATCTATAGACAACAAATTTCCACAGGCAATAATCTTTAGACACCATATTTCTACAAAGCCCTCCTCAGTAGACACCATATTTTAAACCGACATTAATCACTACATTTACACATGAATGAAAATCAACCCAGCAAACATAAGTACCATACCTGTAAATATGTAGCCAAAGTTTGATTATCATCCTGATGCTATTTCCTCTTCTTTGATTTCTTCTTAACAGATTTTCCTGAAATCTATACAACAAACCAAGCATCATACTAAAAATTCACAGCCAAGCAAAACATACTAAAAATAAACATAACTAACTAAGCTTACCTTAAGGAACTCTGCCAAAGTTGTACCATCGCCTACCTCATCACCTGGATATTTCAGCCAATCCGAGCCCTGAAAAAAAAACCAAAGTGTTAGTTTTATTCAGTTGCACATTTTCATCCTACACAGTGTAAGATTTTCCAGTGAAGCTTACATCAACATCTGATTCCACCTCGTTGGTGACAGGCTCGTTGTTGGCAGCGGATTCGACGTCAGCAGCGGCGACGTGTTCGTTCACAGCAGCCTCAGTTTCACCCTCAACCCCAACCTACAATTTCAAATGTACAACTTTAGTACATTGCTCAATTTGGGTAAGTAATATAGTGTACAAGCAATTACCTGTCTAAACGGATTCATCGGACATCCTCTTCTATTGTGATCTCCGCTTTTGCAGATAGAACATTTAATTTTGAAGGTCCTCCTTAGTTTGTTGGATCGAGGCTCGTGTGCTGCCCTCCTCCTAATATGTCTAGGCCTACCTTCCTGTCTTCTAAAGTTGGGAAGCCTTATCGGGATACAATCATGTTCTTCCCAAAATTCCTCACTTGCCAAGGGATAGATAATCAGATCATACGCCTTCAACATTGCATATTTGGTCATGCTTTCATGCACAAAAGCTGACAACGGATCAGACTCTTGTCAGACGCATCTGAGAGCATGTCCGCATGGCAGCCCTGAAATTTGATATTGGCGGCACGTGCATTTAAGCTGCTGGAGGTTGACAGCATACACTCTTCCTTGGTACTCAACCTCATATTGGTGCCCACCAGAGTAACACACGTTGCAGGCAATTGCAACAGATGAGCCCTTTCCGATCTTCTTCAATATTCTTGGACCCAACTCTGCTCTCCATTTGGGTACCTTCTCCCTCTTCTCCTGGAACTTCTTGATCAGCTTCTTCCTAATTATCTCAAACGATGTGATGATAGGCTTGTTCCTTGCTCCCCTAATACTGTTGTTGAAGCTCTCGTTCAGGTTGTTTAGGATGACATCAACCTTAGAATGTTCAGAAAAATAACTCATTGCCCATTGTTCCTTGGGGATCTGATTTAGGTAGTTGAATGCCTCAATTTTCAGCTTTTTAAGTGCTTCCATGTGGTCGTTATGATCTCTTCTGAGGCAAGCTGATGCAGCACCAAAAACACGATCCCTAATTTTCAAACCCTTCCAACCTTGTCCCTTTATGTTGTCATGAATATGCTTGACACAAAACCGATGCTCAGCTCCAGGACACGTTACTTCTATTGCATTCACCAGTCCCTGTCAAGAAGTAGCTTAATTAACCATTTCAACATGACCTAATTAATCAGGCAACTAAGTTTAATAAAGTTAAATAACTAGACACTTAATTTCAACAAACCTAAATAACTAGAAACTTAATTTCAACAAACTTAAATAACTAGATACCTAATTTTAACAAACTGATATAACTAGACACCCAATTTCAACAAACCTAAATAACTAGAAACTTAATTTCAACAAACTTAAATAACTAGACACCTAATTTCAACAAACTGATATAACTAGACACCCAATTTCAACAAACCTAAATAACTAGAAACTTAATTTCTACAAACTTAAATAACTAGACACCTAATTTCAACAAACTGATATAACTAGACACCCAATTTCCACAAACCTAAATAACTAGACACCTAATTTCAACAAACATAACTAGACACCAAATTTTAACAACCCTACATGACAGTAAACCCAATGTCAACACATTTGAATCTTCAGACAGAAAATTTTAAATTACATGAACCATACCTTTTGTCTGTCAGACATGATGACCCAACCCCTTTCACCTCGACCCGTGCCAATATCCTTCATGAGAAGGTCAAGAAACCACTGCCAGGAATCATACCTTTCAGCCTCAACCCAAGCAATCGCAATAGGGAATAACCCGTTGTTTGGATCTTGACCGATAGCCGATAACAGTTGGCCTTGTTCAGGCCCTTTGAGGTGGCAATCGTCTAGTCCAAAAAACGGTCTGCATCCATCTCTAAAGCCGATCTTACATGCTTGTAAGCAAATTTAAAACCGCCAAAACCTCCCATTATGCAACTGGACCTTCACTGTACTCCCTGGATTGGCTTCACGTACGGAAAACGCATAGTCCCACAGTTTCCCACACTGTTTTTCTTTCTCTCCATTGATGATGGCATCCATTTCTTGTAAGCATTAAACACTGTGAATCGGCTAACATCAAAGTGTTTATCTGTAGCGAGCTCCTTCACAATGTACCCAGGGGTTAATCTTTGTTCCCTGTACTTGTTGAGATAGTGTCGAACTATCCACTTAACGTTCATTTGACTGCTCTTAAACACTTGACATTGCTTTCCATGCTAGTTATGGAAGGTCTTAATCTGAAACAAAACAACCTTACAGTTAATAAATTTTCAACTTTAAACTTCAACGTGAAAAGCATAATGGACCGAAATATTGATTAATAATGTACCTGGAGACTGTCCTCATTCTGAAGTTTGGACACATAGATCCTCCAACCGCAGTTTTGCTTACAAACCGCATCCAACTTGTCCTGTCCATTGTTCCTTAACTTGTATGCGTATCTATGAGCTAAGCTATGCTCAGCCAACGCAAGGCAGAATACTTCAACACTGGAAAATAACAGACCCACCTTCAAATCTGGTGCCGGGGCATTCGCATTATCGTCCATTTTGAATTCTGGGAACCTTGAATGACTATCAACGCCATCATCATTGGACCGCTCCGGACTTACAAGACTGTCGCTGTGGTGAAGCAATTCCGAGTCTGTGTCTTCAATGGGGGCGCCGGTCATGTCATGCCATAACTCATCTTCATCAAGGACTCCTCCCTCAGTTCGTATTTGGTTTTCCTCTACACAAACGAGACGCAAACATGTATTAGTTAGGTGTTCATAACATAAGGGTGAAATGACGATGCATGTACGATAACTTACCCCCTAGATTGCACGGGTCGACAACAGGTGTACGCTTCTTTCTTTGGGTGGCAAGATTAATTTTCTTCTTCCCAACGGCTATTTCTCTTCTCCTTTCAAGTTCCTTCTGCTTCTCCAAGGTCTCCTTGTCCAGCGCAGCCTTCTCCTTCTCTTTCTCCTTCTCCTTCTCAATGGTGGCTGTCTCGTTGCAATTGCTTCACAAATTTATGTATCACCTCGCTCTGTATCATCCAAAGTATGAAAGTCTTCATCTGAACTGTGCAATTCGCCATCCGTGCTATGAACGTCGGCACCATCTTTAGGCTACCAATTTTCATCTGACACCGAACAATCTGGATCAGACACAATAACCTCTTCTTCTTCCTCGTGTTCTTCTTCCGTATCATTTTCTTCGGTTGAAGATATGTCATATGTTTGTGCATATGGCGGTACACGTACAGGAACTGGACCTCCAGAACTGTCACTATTTACTGTTGCAGTCTTGGACAAACTCTCCTTCAATTCTTGCATACACTTCAATAAATAATCAGTATTCATTAGGTCTTCATCGGTTGGGTTATAGTACTCCCCCTCGACATCGGGTCTTCGAGATGACCCCTGAACATGACCTGATCCAACATTATCAACTCCTCCAACATTGCTCTTCACCAGGAAAAGCTGCAGCAGCGTACCTTCGTGATGGTTTTGTAACACGTCATTCCAGTCTGAACTACACATCACCAAATGCAATGACATTCCCTCACCGCCATACTTTCTGTAATTTATGTGCTCCCACTGGGGGTACCCATACTTGTCCGTCAACACTCGAAGTAGCTTCGTGTACTCATATGATCTTGTAATCTCCAAGTAGTTCAATTGCCCCACGTACTGACTAAGACTGCCATCATCCTCAACTACAAAGGCACCATGATGATTGATTGCTAAAATGATCGGTTCAGTAGCCATCTTTGAAAAATCTGCACATCAACAAGTTCAATCAAAATTAGATAAACAATACAGACTAATATTTCATACTAAAAACTACATCTTAGAACTTCAAACATGAACTATTAATCTTGTTGATATTACATGTCTGAAAGTTTAGACTTGTTAAAAAAATGTCTGAAATTTGTTTCTTGTTAACTTTAGGTGTCTGGTATTGTTCAAATAGTTGGTATTTGATGTATGTCAAAAAACAGACACAACAATGTAACTCAACAATGTATGTATATAATCTTTTAAACAAACAACATTTACAAATTATGTATTCTATTTGTATAAATCTCAGATTCCTAGTTTTAAAGACATATCCAGAGCTGATTAACCCAATTTTGTTGTCCAAATTTCAATTTTTGGAACCATTCGAACAATTTTTCAATTCTTCAAGTTATAATTTTTCAGCCTCAAATAGGTCGAACTTTTCTACAAAATAATTTATTTTTTTCCAGAATCTTATTTTTTTTTTTTGCAGAATCTTAGTTTCTACACATTTATTTTTTCCAGAATCTTAGTTTCTGATGTTGCCTATCTTGTCCATATAGATTCAGTTTTTAACCTTAAGTATACCGAAAATTCAAAACCAACCATAGCTTGATAAAGTTTCAGTTTTTCTTCATAAAGTGTCCAAAATCAACAACAACCGAGTTATACTACTACCAAAAACCATATTCACAACAAAAATTGAAGACTAAATCCACTTTAATTTCAACATAGTGTTCAAACTCATAACTGATTACAACAAATTCTGCAAGTTACAATTTTTCAGCCTCAAAAAGGTCGAACTTTTCTACAAAACCAACTTCTCACGCTTAAATCCAACAATTTGTCCATATAGATTCAGTTTTTAACCCAAGTATACTGAAAATTCAAAACCAACCATAACTTGATAATGTTTCAGTTTTTCTTCCATAAATGTGTCCGAAATCAACAACAACCGAGTTATACTACTACTAAAAACCATATTCACAACAAAAATTGAAGACTTTACTAAGATCCACTTCAATTTCAATATACTGTTCAAACCCATAACCAATTACAACACTTTCAACCAAAATAGCGGCAGATTTACCTTCACAAACGCGAACCCAACAAAACCCAAGGCTTAATTTCGTCCTTCCCTCGCCGCTACATACCCGTCACCTTCCTTGAAAGTATCATTTTTCCAAACCGTCACCTTTATGCCGGAAAACGTACAACAATGTCGTTGGAACCACCAGAAATCGCCGGCGAACCCTCCACCACGAAACCCTAGTTTTAGTTTTCTGTTCTTGAGGTTTTGGGAAAAATATGTAAGTTTGAGTGAAGAGAGTAAGTTTGAGAGAGTGTGATCAAAATTAATAGCAGAAGTGACATGTCTGGAAGAAGAAGAGGCGCGCTCTGGGTTATTTTTTTCGCCAAGGGGTATTTTCATCATTTACTTCGGTCACTTGAGGGGCACAAGGAGACGCAGGGTCAATTTTGGAATTAAATTTCTTAGCATCGCACATGACATGCACATGACAGTTTTCTGTCTAAGTTAACAGTTTTTGGACGGAAACACTCCATTTTAACAAAATTGAAACATTGGACGCTTTATTTTAGCAAATGAATCTTCATAGAGCTGATTTTAACCTAGGGCAGTTTTTTTAGTTATTAACCCATTAAATTATCACAAATTGCTTGCTGGCTTGTACCGACAAATCATCATAATAATACTGTGCTGTATGCATGTGTTGAAACAGACTGAATTACACTACAATTGGAGACCACACTGTCCTCTATACCACGTTTTTTTTTTTTTTTCTTTAATTAATTATTATATTATTATGCATCACCTTTAAAAGAAATTGATACACTATTCTTTTATTTGTCTAAATAAATAAATCAATTTTGGCCAAAAAATAAATAAATAAATCATTTATGTCAAGATTGACCAAAATAAGATTATGGTTACCGAGGTATATAGCAAGAAAAATAGGTAGCAAGACTATAAAGAGTGCAAATTAGACACAACTTGAATCTTTGCTACAAAATTGACATCTAAAACTTTCGAACCTATCCAGTGCTGCTTCAATTCAATCTAAAGCCAAAACTAAGAGCAAGAAGAACAGCTTGCACTGATTTTAAGAGAAACTATACAGAGACCAAGAACTCGGGTCAATACACGAAATTGCAAAATCCCATTCAAAGTTGTGAAACACAAAATCGAAGCCATGGATGATAGAACAGACTGTTATGAAAAGACGAATATGAAAGGGACCAAACCTCATTTCTTCAATCAAATCTTCATCTCCCTCTCCCTCTGCCTCTCCCTCCTCCTCTACCTCTCCCTCGTCCTCTTCCTCTTCCTCGTCCACCACGTCCATGGGCATGGCTACTCTCATTCTCCCTTTCATAACTGAACATGCTCTTCCTGATTCTCTCTGCCTCAGATTCTTCACGATTCCGCTGCACCTGAAACAAAGAATGGGAAGAAAAAATAAATCATATTTTCGGTCAAAACGTTGAAAACAAAGTTTGAACTATAATAATTGATGTACACACCTGGTGATGAGATTCTTCTAAGTCGAATTGGTTCTGGAGCTGCCATGCAAGCTCTTCATCGCGGCTAATATTGGGAAATTCCTCCTTAACGGGAGGCTTTAGGGCCGATTTATTTCTCTCCCATTCTTCGAGGGTGAAAACCGGGGCCTCCTCTTCCCTTCCCTTGCCTCTATGCCCCTACCTCTGTTACGGTGATTGTCTTGACTTGGCTGATTCATCTTCTGGAGTAGCTTCTGAGCTGCTGCTTGATTCTGGACGGGTGCTAACTCAGCAACTAAACAAATTTAAAGCATTACTTGAGGTTCCAGATAATCAGTACAAGAAAAAATAGCAAAAAAAGGCATAAAGGAATCAGAAATACCAAACTTCTTTTAATCTTTTATAAAGAATAGGTTTTGCCAGTGTTTAGTTACAAGAAAAAAGTATTGTTCTTAGTTCCACTAATATATCCCTTGTGATAAACCCAATATTTTCTTGGATAATTAGTGTCCGAAAAAAGATGAAATACATTTCTTGTTATAAAATGGGTTCATCCTGATAGTGCCATTCAATAGTCAATACCATAAGTCAGAAATCTTCTCCTATTATGCATATTTCAAAGAGTTAACTTCTTATTATCCAGTAGCTAAGACTAGTGCAAGTGGCCTCCAGAAATTTATGAGAAAACACTGTTAAAAATGCACATTTTGCTAACTGTGTACTGTTGAAATCAAGTAAATCGAAGAATCATGTTTGGATAAATAGTTAAATTCACAAAGCGAAAAATCCGACCTTGCTTTTGTCTTGTTTCAGAAGTATCGGGCTTTTCCTCAGCAACTCCTGCAGAGGAAGCGGTCTTTGAAACTGCAGCCTCATCAGTTAATTTGACATCAAAATTACCCTTCCCCTCACCAGACCTACTTCTTGATGTAACAGAGGATTCTGCACCACGTTGTCTGAAATTCTGAGAGGGAGCGCTGACCCTTTCTGCAATAATCCGTATCAGGTTAATAAAGTGATGTATGAATATTATTGAGAAATTAATGTGTAGCAGTTAGAAACAAGTTTGTGATTACTGACGTGGAAATCTGTCTTGATGAGGAAACTTTGTGGAGGGTGCATTGATCTGTAGCTTCTCAAATGGGGGAGGACCTTCACTTTCACTTTGCTTTGATTGCAAAGATTCACGAGAAAAGCCTGAATACTTTCTGTTCATCTGCCATTCTTCGTAGAGGGATTGCACAACACCACCCAATACAGTTAGCACTCCAGGGGTCAAACATACAATGCCGTTGCGTATAACAGCTTTGTTCTCCAAACGGACCTGAGAATCAAAAGCAGTTAAAGAACCAGCACTTTCACCTCACTAAAAACTCTTGATTTGCATATTTTCATCCATTCCAATGCAAGTAAATCACAGATATTACGTAATCAACAATGTTGCTCTACTCATATAATCAAAAAAGGAAACAGACAATTAGCTCAAGAGTTAGGACTCAAGAAACAGTTCCATGCCTAAGGCGAATATAAAAACTGCATCCACAGCTTCAACTTGCTCTTACAAATCTTATTAACATATTCATCCCTCTGTTTCCTACCCAAAAGGGTATTTCTTACCTCAATACAAACTACAAATTAGATACTTTGACATGCTAAGGAGTTTAACACCTCAATTATTAGTACAATAAAATACACTAAAAGACTCAAACCCTTATAGGAAGTATAAAATGTAAACTTTCTATTATAAAGTAAAATCCTCCTAAAGACTCATGGTTACCTTTGTCCCGGGGATAACATCATTAGGAAGTGATGGTATATGTGAGAACTCTACAGCTGTTATCTCGCGGTGGCCATCAGTGAGAGCTAGCCTCATTATTCGTCGATTACTTGAGCTCTTTGAAACATCCTCTAATCTGCTCTTAGATATGTCCCTTGCAGACGCTATCTGTTGAAATATTAAGCTCAGTCAAGATCCATTTTCCACCCAAGGCCATGGCTCTTTATTTTAAAGCTAAAATAAGTAGAAGAAACCCAAAGCGATAAGCATGCCATCATTGTAATTGTGCCTTGTCGAGTTCAGAGCACTAGATGATGCAGAAGATGAAGATTGAAATGAAGCGGCAGAATACTGAAAATGCATCGATTCCAAACATTAAAAGAACAGAAAAACCCTCCATTGATTTAAATTCCTAATTTTCTCCTGCTATCACTAAGCAATCAAGTTAGGGTTTTGCCTGTAGGACTTTCGGGCCGAGGAGATGCGAGGATTTGCGTAGAGCAGCCGATTCAGGCAATGACTTGGCTCCGATGGACTTCAGGTCCATATTCAGTAGCTCGGATTCAACTGCATCGGCGACCGAGCTAATGTTCTCCACATCATCGAGCAGGGCGGACTTCACCATCACAATTGCCTCTATATGTTCTGTGCTAGCATATGACCACCCCCTCTTCTGTAGCACGTCCACAGCAGCGTCCGTGGATGGAGACCGAGGAAAGAAAGAGGTAGTCGAGCTCTCCGCCATTGCTACCCGCGAATTTCAGACGCCGGCGGCGGCGATTTACATATGGTACCCGCCAATAGAAAACCCGACTTGTTCATTCAAAAATGTGGAACGGGTTTACTTAAGGTGGATCTTAAGGTGTCTCAATTGGATTTAAGGGTCCATATTTACAATTAACATATCAAAGGGTGTTTGATTGAACGTAATGTAAGTCTAGGGATCTCCGTTCGTATTATTGTATGTGCTGTCGTACAGGTCAATAAGCGTGTCATGTTAAACTTATTAATTACGAACATGCACTATAAGCTTATCGTGACACATTTTACAGACACGAACACGCACATATTTTTTTATGCATGTTTTTATCGGGCTA